>JANSLU010000008.1:2400000-3000000 GCA_029298855.1 Ophiostoma populinum | reverse complement strand
AGGTCGTGTTTGACGAGGTGCACTTTGGCAAGTTTGCGTCCTACTACATCCAGCGGACGTACTTTTTCGACGTGCACCCGCCGTTTGGCAAGCTGCTGTTTGCGTTTGTCGGCTGGCTCGTCGGCTACGACGGCCACTTTCACTTTGACAACATTGGCGACTCGTACATTGCCAACAAGGTGCCCTACCTCGCCTTCCGCGCCCTGCCCGCCCTGCTCGGCTCGCTCACCGTCACCGTCACCTACCTGATTATGTGGGAGTCGGGCTACAGCCTGCCGGCGTGCGTGCTCGCCGCCGGCCTCGTGCTGCTCGACAATGCCCACATTGGCCAGACGCGCCTGATCCTGCTCGACGCCACGCTCGTGCTCGCCATGGCGTGCAGCATCCTCTTTTACATTCGCTTCTACAAGCTGCGCCACGAGCCCTTTTCGCGCAAGTGGTGGAAGTGGCTCGTGCTGACGGGCTTTGCGCTGTCGTGCGACATCTCGGTCAAGTACGTCGGCCTGTTTGCCTTTGTGTCGATTGGCTCGGCCGTGTGCATCGACCTGTGGGACCTGCTGGACGTCCGGCGGCGCGGCGGCGCGCTGTCGCTGCCCGACTTTGGGCGGCACTTTGTGGCGCGCGCCGTCGGGCTCATTGTGCTGCCATTCATGTTCTACCTCTTCTGGTTCCAGGTGCACTTTTCGGTGCTCTCGCGCTCGGGCCCCGGCGACGACTTTATGTCGCCCGAGTTCCAGGAGACGCTGAGCGACAATGCGATGCTGGCCAACGCGGTGACGGTCAACTACTACGACTCGCTGTCGCTGAAGCACAAGGAGACCAAGGCGTACCTGCACAGCCACCCCGACCGGTACCCGCTGCGCTACGACGACGGACGCGTCAGCAGCCAGGGCCAACAGGTGACGGGCTACCCCTTTAACGACACCAACAACCACTGGCAGATTCTGCCGGCGGACGGCAGCGCGGACGGCAGCGCGGACCCGGCGCGCGCGGTGCGCAACCACGACCTGGTGCGGCTGCGGCACCTGGTCACCGACACCATTCTCATGTCGCACGACGTGGCGTCGCCGTACTACCCCACGAACCAGGAGTTTACGACGGTGTCCGTGGACGAGGCGCTGGGCGATCGGCGCGAGGACACGCTCTTTGAGGTGCGCATCGAGAATGGCAAGGCGGGCCAGGAGTTTAAGAGCGTGTCGAGCTACTTCAAATTCATCCACAACCCGAGCAAGGTGGCCATGTGGACGCACACGACGCCGCTGCCGGACTGGGGCTACAAGCAGCAGGAGATTAACGGCAACAAGGCGATTACGCCGAGCAGCAACATTTGGCTGGTCGAGGACATTGTGTCGCTGCCCGAGGACGACGCGCGGCGCGCGAAGCCGGAGAAGAAGGTCAAGACGCTGCCGTTCCTGCGCAAGTGGTTTGAGCTGCAGCGCAGCATGTTCTGGCACAACAACCAGCTGACGAGCAGCCACCCGTACGCGTCGCAGCCCTTCCAGTGGCCTTTCCTGCTGCGCGGCGTCAGCTTCTGGACGCAAAACGACACGCGCCAGCAAATCTACTTTCTCGGCAACCCGCTCGGCTGGTGGATTGCGAGCAGCCTGCTGGCCGTCTTTGCCGGCATCGTCGGCGCCGACCAGTTCTCGCTGCGGCGCGGCATCGACGCGCTGGACCACCGCACGCGGTCGCGCCTCTACAACTCGACGGGCTTCTTCTTTCTCGTCTGGGCCACACACTACTTTCCCTTTTTCGTCATGGGCCGCCAGCTCTTCCTGCACCACTACCTGCCGGCGCACCTGGCGTCGTGCCTCGTCGCGGGCGCGCTGGTCGAGTTCATCTTTACGACGGACGGCGACGAGGCGGCCGGCGGCAAGAAGAAGGGCGCGAAGCGGCACATTCTGGCGAGCGAGCGGTTCGCCGGGCAGAGCATGGTGGGCGCGTGGCTGGCGACGACGGTGATCCTGGCGCTCGTCGCAGCCAGCTGGTACTTTTTCCTGCCGCTGACGTACGGGTACCCCGGTCTCGACGTCGACGCCGTGCTGCGGCGCAAGTGGCTCGGCTACGACCTGCACTTTGCCAAGTAGTACTAGGCGGCCGGTCAGTCAGGCGGAGCATCATTACGAGAATAGGTTATGAATATATTAATTTCAGCGTCGTGGTGAGTTTGACACGACACGATGGATCGTTTCAGCAGAACAACACCAACACGTGTCGTTGTGGTCGCCTGTTCCATCACCATCTGTTCATGGCCTGCTTTGTCGTGAACAGCTGCATGGCTTGTTCTTTCTTTTGTGTTCTGTGTTCACTTGCCTGTTCATGCCAGTTGGCGGTTGTTTATATTCGGCGCCTCTCGTTCATTCGTCCCGGTCGTCAACGCATCTGCACCAATATTCGACGCAAACTCAGCACCGACCCCAACATCGACCTCACTCGACCTCAACTCTCTTCAACCCCTACTTCAACCTATGCAAACAAACGCCATGTGCCGCATCAACAACCACATCTACCGCGAGTGCACGCACTTTGACCGCTCGCTCGTTCTCTGCGACACCAAGGCCCAGAAACGCATCGCCGCCTACAACCGAAACGTCCGCCGCCTCGCGCGCCAGCAGCAAGGTGCGCCCTTCTTTTCGCTGTCGGGCCTCGTCGACCTCGTCGACCGTCTGCGCACGCCCGTGCCACGCCCCCTGCTGCGGCCTGCACTCGAGTTTGCGCTGCCCGTGTCCGCTCAGGGCGCCGCCGCCGTCGTGCCACGCCACATGGCCGACCACGCGTGCTTTGTCCTTGGCACGACGCACACGCAGGTCCACCCGGGCGCCTGTACACCGTGCACGCTCGCACAGCGCCAGGCCAGGAAGCGTCGCGAGCAGGAGCAGGAGCGCGAAAGCCGGCGAACCGACCGTGCTCGGAAGGACGCCGGGGACAAGGCCAGGGCCAAGGCCAAGGCGTCCTCCAAACCGTCGTCGCGACCGGCCTGTGCCGTGCGGGCAATGCCCCGGACCTGACTGACACTGACTGATGCAGAAGACCAAACTACACCAACGCAAAAGCGACCAATACGAAGCAAGCATGGGCTGCACGCAGTCGCGCCCCGAGCCCGAGAGTCCCAGCCGGCCTGGGCGTCCCGTCGTGGCTCAAGGCGTCCACATCGTCCAGAAGCGTGGCGTCGACGTCGTCTACAGCTCGAATGGCAACAACCAGGGTCGCTCGGAGGCCATCTCTGGACACAGACATGGCGACGTCACTCTTGCCGTTGCCAAGCACGTCAGGGTCCGTCACCCCGAGCCACTGGCCGCGACTGTATGCTATGCACATCCGCCAGTGCGCCTTGGCCGCGAAAATGTTCCCCTGGCGCTGCAGCCGGGCCCCGGCCGCCGTCCGACAGCGACCCGGGTCAAGGCCAGCGACAAGCGGCAACACCCAGAGAACAGCGACGAGGCCATAGCAGCGCAGCTTTCCCAGTTGCCAGAGTACCCCGGCTATACCAGCGACGAGACAGATCCAGAGGGCGAGTGTCCAGAGGACAACGAGCGTGATCCAGAGGACAATGAGTTTCTAGGTTTTCAAAACGCAGTGCCATTTGGACTGCATGACGAACACGCAAGGAGACTGTGATCTGTCAGCGTTTTGTGGTGTTTTTTTTTACTTTTGATTTTGATTTTGATTTTTGAATTGAGTTTGTTTGATTGAATTTGAATTTGAATTTGAGTTTGTTGATTTAGGTTTGTATTTGAGTTTGAGTTTGAATTTGGATTTGAGTTTGAATTTGGATATGAGTTTGAATTTGGATTTGAATTTAAAGTTAGAATTTTTCGCACTTAAATTCAACTTACTTGATACTTAAGTTTAACAGCTACCATCGTATCACGACGCCCAATCAAAAACAGTGGAATACGGCAGCCTGAGCGTGCCATACGTCGCTAGCTCGGCCACCAGCCAGGCTACGAGATTCTTTCCCAGTTTGCGCTGCTTACGGTCGACGTGCATCGGCCTGCTTACTTTGGCTAGCCGGCCAGACTCTAATTTATCCGACACGTCTCTGCCGAAAGTGTCCGAATGTCGCCGGGTGGCTGGCACTGGACTTATCTGTCTCTTGACTTTCTGTCCCATTCGGTCACTTCCCATTCGGTCACTTTCTTGCTCTATTCCTCCGCTCCTACCTTTCTTGCTCTCGATTCCTCCGCCCCTTCGTGCTCTTTCCCCAAGAACTGAATGTGTCCCCCGTTCCTGCCTCGCGTCCAGCCTTACGACCAGGCCTGAACCCGCTCTTCTGCACCCCGTCGCACTCGGCGCAGTCGTCGCACCCGTGCCTGTCCTGTCGCCTGTCTCTGGCCTGCCCCTGCAGGGGCCCGCCCCTGTCGGCGGCACCAGCGATTTCACCGTCTCTTTGTGCCTGCAAAGCCAGCCGCGCCGCTTGAAAAGACGGGATTTGCAGTCGCAGCAAGTGGAAGGAAGGAGCGCCTGCATGATGCACGGGCCCCACCTGTGACGTCCGACAGGCTGCCGCGTTTCTCTCCGGCTGGCCAGTAAGCCAACGCGGGTGACTGCAAACAGACATTCTGTGAGACACGGAAAAAAGGTCGTGTCGTGGCTCGTACTCCGTAAGCTCGGGCGCGCTTTGGTCGGCGACGAGCAGGACGACACGGCAAAGCTGGCGCGGCAGGCGCAGCCGGGACCGACCGTGAAAGGAAAGACAGCAAGCGACCTTTAAGGAAAGAGACAGCAAGCGATGAGGAAAGAGACAGCAAACGATTTTTACGGAAAGAGACAGCAGAATTACGGAGTAAGGAAAGAGACAAACCGAGACACAGTCAAGACAACAACGTAAACAGCCCAGCCGAATAAACAAAGGGCAAACTAAAATCTCAAACTATCCGTGCCACGGCAAACGCAGTGGCGTCGTACGTGGCTAGATGCATTGAGCGCGGCAGACTGCATACGGTCATCCCGCCTCGCGCGTCCACCGCCGGCGATAGGCCAGACACGCAAACGAGCCTCACGAAAGCTGGGAGAGCAATCGGATGGCCCACACCCAGTCGCTGCTCTGTGATTGTCTACTCCGTAATTATACTCCGTATTTGTAGAGTACTCTGCAGATATAGACTGGGGATGCATGGCCTTGTGACGAGCCGTGCGACCGGCCCTGCCACACACGCGCCGACACGTCATTCTTCGTTTTCTTCCGAGTAGCCAGGTCGCCTATTTTCTGTCGTCGCATTTTCTGTCGTCGCGACATCTGCCATCGCGCTGCTGCTGGTTTCCTCGCGTCAAGCACCGTGCCCATGGCGTATTTGCACTCCACACTGTGTGGGCCCATTTAAATATACACGAGTGGGTCTGGCTTGTACCGTTGTACCTTTTGTGCATTTGTCAGTCAGTCAGCGGAATAGGGGAACGAAGAATGCCCTTTTGTCAGCGTTTGCTGGTTTGGTGGTTGCTTTATTGCTGTGGGCTGGTAATGCCGTGAAATTGCTTACTTGCACATCCAGCGACATTCGATTCAACCCCTTGCCTTCAACAAAGTTTAATGACCAGCAAGACGCCCCAAAATAGCGACACTAGCGACTCATTTCACAATGCCTGCACACATCCCCCCACAAGCCGGCGCGCTGCCGGTCGGACATCCACAATCTTATATTTTAAACGGGAACGGAGGAAAACCGAGTGCCAATACCGTTCGGTTTGGCTGGGACGCGCCTGGAAAAAGTCGACACGGACAAGGAGAATGACGAGCGTCAGACGCACATCCCGGCCAAGACGAGACCGAGTCTTGGCGCATGGACACACAGTGCACACAGTGCTACGACTTGTCTCCTGTGCTGGTTTGGGCCGTCTTGGTTGAAAAAGCCAATATCACACGGCCTGCACACGGTGCGAACGTAACTTGCCGTTGGCCCTGTCCAACACGCTAGCGTGCGTTCTTCGACTGATGCTCTTTGTCGCCGTGGTTGGCGTCTTGTCTTGTCTTTTGTCTTTTGTCTGTCTTTTTGCTGTATAGTAAATATAGTCACGCCACACTCATACAGACTATCTGCACCGTGATCAGCAGGTCGGCGTCGGGCTTTGCTTACGGGCAGGCGCATCCTGGTCTCTTGCCTGCTCTTGCTCGCTCTTGCTCTTGCCCGCTCTTGCTCTTGCTCGCTCTTGCTCTTGTTCGCTCTTGCTTGCTCGCTCCTGCTCGCTAAGCTGTTTCGCTGCACTGGCATCCTCGCGTTTGGTCGCTCGTTTTGCCCGTTTCCTCCTGATGTCTGTGTCTGTGCTTGCGGTTTCAGTTGGCCGACTTGCTTATGCAGTCCGTCAACCGCTGCTGCCAGACGCCAGTCGTCCACACACCATTGGCAGTGGACCCACTTGCTCCAGTCCGCCCAAGAGGCGAAGCACTACGCTAGTCCCGATCGGGACACCATTTTAGGCAGCCACGTTCGCTCGCCCCCATATGATGTCCACGGCCGCCGCTCTTTCGCGCGACTCGTTTGACACGATTCATTCCGTTTTCTGTTTTGCTTGCACCTTGCATCGTCGCGCCCTGGGTGACGAACGACTTTGTGCCTTCTTGCTACCGCCTCCGCTCCACGCCTCGACGGCAGGCTTCATATGCGACCAACAGCTTCGTCCGCCTCGACCGCCTCGTCCGCCTCGTCCGCCTCGTCTTTCTCCCGCGACGCCAGAGACCAACCAATACCGTCGCTCACCAATCGTGCACGACGTCCTCGCGCGTTGGACCGTCCGCCCTGTCCTGTGTGCCCGCCGCTCCGCCTCGCCGCTGCCCGGGCCCGACCTCATTCGCTCTCTCGACCAGCCTCAATCAAGACCAGTCCTATGTAAGACTCGCTCTTTCCTCCTTGCTCCGCTCTTGCCTTTGTCCAAACAAAGCCTGGGTCCGTCCTGCCATACAGGTCCTGCGAGCCCGAGCGTTCCTTCCTTCAGCGCCTCGCTCCTGCCCTCCTGCCACGCAAATCGCCTTCCGTTTGCCGCCTTCCCGGCACCTGACCTGACCTCCTTTTCTCCCTTGCCCTCTCTCCCCTTTCCATCCTCCCATCTTCACCACCTCACTCCGTACACACCCAGATCGGCCGCCGTCGCCTTGTGACTCACAGCCGCTTGTTCGCGACATACCACCGTCGTCTGCCCCCACTCCGCCCGTTGCATCACTCTGGCGTCTTTTTTCACCTGCTTTTCGTCGACGTTTGCGCGTTTGGTCGACTCACTCGCTTTGTCTTGTGTTGCACATTGGCCGGTCGTCATTGCCGTCTGCTTTCATTCGCTGACCGTCTCAAGCCCGTCCAGTCCGTCGCTTGGACTCGAGACATTCTATAAAACGCTGCCTCATTCATCGTCGTCTTCACCATGTCGACCACCTACACCCACCCTCGCCGTGCGCCTGCCGCCGGCCTCAACGTGAACGTCAACGGTCTGTTCCGCAAGGGCGCCACGTACCACGCGCCTGCCTCGCCCGACGCGAGCCCGGCCGCCACTCTTCAGACCCCGTCGCTCGGCCGCTCGCAGTCCAACCTCGACGACGTCCTCGACGCCTACCGCCGCCGCGCGACGCTCACCATCGACTCCGTCAGCGAGCTGTTTGCCGCCACGCGCCTGTCCGACAAGGAGGACGACGTGCCCCCGTGCAACAACAGCCACGCCACCGTCGAGAAGCCCGAGCCCGCCGTCAAGGCGTCTGCCGCCAAGGCTCCTGCCAGCCAGGCCAAGTCCGTCCAGTCCGTCCAGTCCGTCCAGTCTGTCCAGACTGTCCAGACTGTCCAGACTGTCCAGCCCGTCCAGCAGCGCCGCATCCACAACACCCGCAGCACGCAGCAGCCGTCGTCGCCGAACCAGCACCTGAGCGACAGCGGTCTCGGCTCGTCCATCGCCTCGGCCAAGCAGTCCAAGCCGGCCGCGCCCGCCCAGGGCAAGGCCATTACGCGCACCGTCATCACGACGTCGGTGCCTGCCGCCGCGTCCGTGTCGACCAAGTCTGCCAAGGCCGCCGCCACGACGGCTTCGCCCGCGCAGTCCGCGCTCGGCCTTAGCCCCAAGTCGCAGGCGCGCATCTACGAGCACACGCTGCGCCCGCTGCTGGCCAAGCCCGCCTACAAGGCGTTCCACCCCATCCTTGTCGAGACCGCCAGCAAGATCCACAAGAAGGACGTTGTGTGCCTGCGCGACGTGGAAAAGACGATCCTGCTCCTCGCACCTGTAAGTACCACCCGCCTCTCCGACTTTTTGTCGCAAGTCGTGCGCGACGACCCGTCTCTCTTGGTCAAGCTTCGAGAGACGCCCGATCCGCACGGCTTGGGCGCCTGCCAGTCCGTCCAGCATGCTCATACGTCCAAGGAGAGAACCACGACGGCCAAGCTCTACCTCGAGTTCTCGCTCGAGTCGGTCCGTTGCCTCCAGACCACCGTCGAGTACCTGTCGGAGCGCGAGCAGACACGCCCGTCCGACGCGCCCTACTCGGCCGGCTACTTTATCGACCTCGTCGACCAGATCCACCACTACGCCCAACAGCTTGCTGACGCCAGAGACAAGACGTCGACGATGGATGTCAACAGGTACGCTCCTGCTGCTGCTGCTGCTGCTGTTGTGTCGGCCACGTCGGCCAACGCCAGCAAGATGGCCTTGCTCTTCCCGCGGCTTACTAACCTGCTCAGCTCGGATGAGATCAAGCTGCACGGCGGCATCACAGTGAACGGCCGTCCGGCGGAGCTGGTGCGCATTAGCGCAGACGGCCGGGCCGTGTCGATTGCGACGGGCCTGCCCGTCGAGCTGGAGGAGGACGCCAAAGACGAGATCCGCATGAAGCGGTCAGCGTCGCAGGAGGCCGCGGACGAGGACGAGATCCAGCGGTCCATGGCGCGGCGCAAGAAGAATGCGCCGCCCGAGGAGTACGCGCCGAAGCAGTGCAGCGTGGCGGGCTGCACCAAGGAGTTTAAGCGGCCGTGCGACCTGACAAAGCACGAGAAGACGCACTCGCGGCCGTGGAAGTGCCCGCAGGAGAGCTGCAAGTACCACGACTACGGGTGGCCGACCGAGAAGGAGCGCGACCGGCACATGAACGACAAGCACTCGGACAACCCGGCCATGTACGAGTGCCTGTTCAAGCCGTGCACGTACAAGTCGAAGCGCGACTCGAACCGCAAGCAGCACATGGAGAAGACGCACGGCTGGACGTACGTGCGCACCAAGACGAACGGCGCCGGCGCGAACGGTGGCGGGTCGGTGGGCAAGGGCAAGGGCCTGAGCACGCCGCGGATGAGCATGGATGCGTCGACGCACGCGACGCCGCAGCTGGTCAACATCCCCACGCCGGCGAGCGCGCTGAGCGGCACGGCGGCGACGCCGCCGCAGGAAGAGTTTGAGTTCAACGCGCCGCTCTTCAGCACAATGGGCGGCAACTTTGGCCTCGACCCGCTGTCGACGCTGCCGCTGGGCGAGGTCGAGTTTGCGACGACGTGCGCGCCGGGCGACATTCTGGCGCCGCCCGAGAACCTGCCGGCGGAGCTGAGCGACAACGATTTTGTGCTCAACGACACGTCAGCGTCGGCGTACGCGTCGCCGTACAGCAACGCGTCGTCGCATCTGGACAACACGTCGGCCTACCAGGACATGGGGTCCGAGTCGAACCCCATGTTTGACGACATTTACGCGGCGCACATGCGCCTGCCGAACCTGCCGGTGCCGCTACCAATGGTGCCCTTTTCTGCGCCGCAGCAGCAGCTGCCCGTGTCGGATTTCGGCACGACGCTGGAGCACTTTTTGTCGCTGCAGCCGGACCTGTCGGTGGTGGCGCCCGCGCAGCAGGCGCAGCTGATGCAGCTGCAGCAGATGCAGATGCAGACGCAGATGCAGATGCCGACGCAGATGCAGACGCAGCTCAACATGCAAATGTCGACGCAGCTCAACATGCAGATGCCGGCGCAGACGACGGGCCTGGACGAGGCGAACGCAATGCTGTTCACGCCCGAGTCGCTCCACTCGCTGCACAGCATGTTTGACGAGGAGTGCTTCGACGACGTGCAGGACAAGAACGCGACGCTGTGCAACTTTAGCACCAACGCAAACGGCGACTTTGTGCTGTTCCCGACGACGACGATGGCGGACCACACGGCCTCGGCGCCGGCGCAGTTCTCCAAGAGCGACTTGGAGGCGGCGCTGCTGGAGATGACGCCCAGCATGGCGGCCGGGTTCTCGCAGCCGACGTCGCAGGTGTACGACCTGCCCCTGTACTAATGTCTGTCTTGTTGTTGTCATGTTGTTTGTCTTGTTTGTCTTGTTGTTGTTTGTCTTTTTCTCTTCACGGCCCAATTCCCTGCGGCGTCTGCATCTGCGACGCCGCCATGTTCCATCACGTCTCACGTCTAGCGCTTGGTGTTTTTGATTTTGGCTGTTCTTCACTTCGCTCCTGATTTTATCTATTTATTATGGTATTGGTGTTTGTTTACTTGATGTTTGCTGGACCACTGAGAAATCGCATACAGATTGCCAGATTGTTTTTCACAGGCCATTTCGCTAGACACGAATGTACACTTCACATACAGATCATGACGTGAGGCGTGAGACATGGGAGAGGGACACGAGGATAAGGACTAAAGATGGAGGATACCAGGGCAACACGGATAAGAATATGGAGGACTGAAAGATGGAGGATACGCACCATTGCCACTTCACCTTTGCACGATACAGAACAGGCATTTCTGCCGGCAGTGGCCTGTCTCAAGTCGTACGCTTCACCATTAGATAGTTAATTGGAAATTCACCAAAACAAGAAACAGAAAAGTAGTGAGTAGGTTTACGGCGGGCGGTGAAGGGCGTACTAATAGTGGGTGGATAGAGTCACGTGACATTATGCAAGCTACAAAAATCCGGCCCCAAATTTTCTGCCGCAAATTTTCTTCTTCCCGCCAGCATGTGCAGCGACGACGCGACTGCACATGAACAGATGCCCGACCAGTGCAAGGATCTGACATCTGTTGGTCGTGTTCGGGCGATGCACGGCTGATGTCGTCTGATCGACACTCGTGCGACCCGACGGCCTCCGACACGACGGATTGACCAGGCCGACGATGCAAGACGAAAACGGGACTGACCAGGCCGACGATGCAAGGAACGAACGAACACCGCAGTCGAAGAAGTCGAAGAAGCAGTGTTTGAGCCTGTGCAAGTGCACGCAGCCTCGATGTGTCTGCCATTTTGAGCGTGTCGGTCGTCTGGTGTCGGTCGTCTGCCATCAGTTCGCGTTTTCGCCGCTCAGCTCTCGCCGGATTTCGCCGAGCCGAGCTCTGGTGTCCTTCGGCGTTCGCCGCGTCGAGTGCGTCTCTCAGACACTCGTCTGGCCATGCCAGTCGCCACGACAGCCCCTGCATGACAGGTAAGCCTTTCCGTCTCTCTCTTCCCCCGATACAATGATGAGGTGACTCAATGAGCACATACCCCGTACAACTTACAGGAAGAGCCGTCTGAGACTGTCCCTGTGGCGGCGACGGACGGCCTGGGCTCTGTCCTCGCCGCACCCGTTGCTGCCACCATGGCCAACGCGGCCGTCTCGCGTCTTCGCCGCCAACGCGCACGCACCCCGGCCGTCTACTTTTTCCCGGCCTGTCATCCTCGGACGACAACGAGCTCCTGTGTCTCTGCAAGGATCGATACGGAGCGCGGGGCCGGTTGAGCGGTGGCCCTGTCTCTCGGGACAGGCGTGTCGGCGCGTGCGTGGAAGCGGCGAGCCCTCTTGGGTCGGACGCGGTCGGTCGTGGGCAGGGAGGGTAGTGCTTTGAACTGGGGTTCTGATGTATCTCTTACACCGTTTCTTCCGTCGTCACACGAACCAAGCTGACACTACAGACCAAAGTCCTTATAAGAGAGACAGCTGCGCATGTCAGCGCTGTCGTTCTCCTTTTGGACAACATTGCCTGCATCGGCAGGAGCCACTACGTATGGCAAGTCTCCTTGCACCGTATTGTGCTCCAGATCTTTTGCCGAGCATGGCCGACGATGGTGCCAGGCATGCACTGGCGCAGTCGTCCGTAGTTGGTGTCAGTCGTCCTGGCACCTGTCACTTGATCGTAGACTGACGGATGGTAGCTAGACAATACACTCTCTCTAACAAGCCAGAGGTGATTTGACCAGGAAGGTTGGACCTTCCGCCGTTTACCATTACATAAGCAAAAGCAACATGAGGTATCGACGTGACGGGACATGCACGTGTGGCCATGGTCTTGCTGCATGCACTTGATGGCGACGCGTGGACGCGGTCTCACAGTAAGGCAGAGTGTTGGCAAACGGCAGAGGACAGATGGCACGATGAAAGCAGACGAAAGCAGACAAAGCAGACGAAGCAAACAAAGTGCCAGCGGAAGGAGCAGCGGACGCTGCTGCTGCCTGTAAATATATGTATCCTTATACGGAAGATAGATGAAAACGGACGTGATCGTCTGCTGGTGCATGCAAGCGACGACCGTTATCCTATTTTTACTCCGTCTCCCGTGTTCTAGAAGCCACATGCACGCTCTAGAACACACCTGCATACGCGCTCAGCGCCGAGCCGAGATCGTCGTCTGCGTCTGCTGGGTTACACTGTTACACCAGACTCGTCAGCCTCGTCCCATTCGACCGTCCTCGAGTGCATGGCAAACCAGCACCCCGAGACACGCCACTGCTCTGTCGTGTGAGCTGGTCAGAACATGTCACTCTCCGTCGTGCGAGCTGGTCAGAAGTATGCCACTGCTTTGCAAACTTGAAGCACATCTCGTCTGTATCCCACGCTCCTCGTTTATGCAGCCTGACGTCAGATGCTCGGTTGACGTGCTGCGTCTTTCTACGTGTAGCCTCGTCTTCCAGTTTGTGAGCATCTGCAAGATCGACTTGACTACTCTTATGCTTCCTTTCAGAGCCAGCATCCGCCGTCAACCAACTCGCTGCACCGCCATACCCTCTTTATCTCTTTAAAAACACGTAGTACATATAGTCGTCTTCAGTGAGCTCCTGCATCGTCGACCCCCACTGTGGACCAACGATGCCTCCTAGCGCATTTCTTTACCTCATCGTATGCCTTGAGAGCCCAACAACACGCCCACCAATCAGCGTTCGCGGACCGGTGCACGAGGGGGCGACGACAGGCCGCCAGCGCTCGGCCTGCCTATTTCAACTAAATAATCATGAGAATAGATTCCAATGGGTCGGTGCACCGAGCAGACTTTTCGCAAGGCAGCTTGCACGACAAATTTAGCAGCATTCGAGATTAGTAGAAGGAGATCGAAAAGTATATCGTGTCTGCGTATATTTACCACAAGGCTCACCTTTTTTACGGTCCAGCGAACATCAGTCTGTCTTACGGTTCAGCAACGACAACACCTGTCCTACGGAGACTCAAGAAGCGCAAACCCATGCACGTCATCCGACACGAGGCATGGGGACATGTTTGACGACAAGGTGCAGGAAAAGCAAGCAGATCGTTGGACGGTCCACCTGCCTGCCTTTAACGCCGGTTCGTTACCGCAGACACGGAACGTTCTCGCACATAATTTACGCACGGTCGAACGAAGCGGCATGTTTCCACCAAGAACGCCCAGACAAAGACTGACAGCTTCAGCCGAGCTCGAGCTCGATCTGGGCTCCAACAGTGCCGGCGCGGCAGCGCGGAAAGCCAATTTTTCATCTATTTACGCTGTTGAGTTCGAGCCTCTATATACTTCAAAGGCACGACCGTTCCAAACAACATCTACATGCCTCGGGAAACCCACCCGTCTATTCTCCGGCCGCGCCAAGCACTTCAGCAACGCTCATGCAGGTCGAGCTAGCGAATGCTCCGGCTGAGAGACTGCAGTTTTGAATCCTTTGCTGTCTGTCTCGTCCAGCTCCTTTCGTCTCGCGCTTTCAATTCAACTTTCAGTATATTAAGTGGCCCGTATTTGTGGCCTCTCATTGGCTGGCCCAGGGCACTAGACCCGACGTCCACTGAACATGGTAAGAGCAGGGTCCAGCGGTGTGTTTACCGCTTACTACTAGTTTTTGTGCTCTGATAGCTATATACACTACACCCGCTAGCGCCCGCTCTGACTCTCGCTGTTGGGCTTCGGGATCTGGTTTCCGTTGGGATACTCCGTACGGAGTATATTACATTAAAGCACTGAAATACCCCGTCCACAAGAGACCGTATACAGGCCGCAAGCATTTAATTACTACACACAAATTCCAAAATCACAATCGCCTCCGTCGTCTGCGCCTTTCTCTTCTCTTGCGCCTGCCACACTGTAGCGCCTTCCGTTTTGCTTGCCTTTCATTAAATATATATTTACTTCCAAAGTCTGTGGTTCTCCGTTATCACCTGTCACCTGCTATCTGTAAATTAGAATCAACCGGGCAAAATCAGTACTTTTCCGATTCGGCAGTCCAGTGCGCTTAGGGCCCCACTCGACCGGCCTGCCAGACACTAAACAGGCAGGCGGAACGGTCTCGCACCTGCGCCCGGCCGCCCTCCGTTTTCTTCTCTGCTCTCCGTCCTCCGTTGCTCCTGCCGACTTTTTCGATTTGGCCGTTCTTGCTTCTTTAGAGTGAACAGCCTTTTTCGCCACAAATCCAAACGCCTCCTTCCACATCCTTGTTCTGCTCCTGCCGTGACTGTCTCGTCGCGCTCTGCTCCTGCCGTTACTGTCTCGTCGTTTCCCCGTGGCGTTTCCCCTCCTTTTTGACAAGTCCCTCCATTGTCTTCGACAACGCATCCATCTCTACCATCTCTACCTCTCTCCCACCATCGACTCCCGCCGCACCGCGCGCCTCTCCGACGCCAGCCGAGATCGGTTCAGCCGCTGCCGTTCGCCCGTCGCAGTCGTGTGCACGCGCAGTGGACTCGACTGTCGCCCAACGTCACGCCCACTTTCATCGACTCGACTCGACGCACCGACGACGACGCACCGGCATCGACGGCCTGGCTCGTACACCCATCCTTTGTCCCTCGCACGCGCACGCGTGCCATGGCAATGATGGGCGGCAACGCCTGGAACGGCCAGGACCACGGCCTGCAGCCATCGGGTGGCGTGTCCGACGACGAGTTCCAGCAGTTTCTCAGCATGAACGGCATCGGCGACCTCGGCGACAACATGCAGTTCAACTTTGACGACCCCTCCGTCGCCGCCGCCGGCCTTGCCCACTCCATACACACCACCATGGCACCTTCACCCGATGGCACCGCCTCTGCACCAGGACTCGCCGTCGACACACCCATGACCGGCGCCCACAGTGCCACTGGTCTTCTTGCACAGCCAGCCACCGGCCCCATGCACCACACGCTGCACGCACCTCACCAGGTGCCGCACCAGGTACTGCACCAGCATCAGCAGCATCAGCACCAGCACACACATCACACACATCATCCTCACGCGACGACGCCCATGATGCACGGCAACGACGCCCTCTCCGAGATTGACGCCCAGATCCAGTATCTCCAGCAGCAGCGCTTGCAGCAGCAGCAGCGCCAGATTGACGAACAGAATGCCGCCTTTTTTTCGCGCCAGCACCAGAACCACCAGTCGCATCAGTCGCACATGGTCCCGCCGACGCCTCAGAGCCTCGAGCTTCAGGCTGGCACCCAGTTCTTTGCATCGCCCGACCCGCGCGCCCAGCCCCAGCACCACCAGCCGTCGCATCCGCACGCCCACCGCACGCCCATCTTTGACCGGTACCAGCACTTCAAGGACCAGCAGGACCTGTCGTTTACGCCGCTCGTGTCGCCCGCCGTCACGCCGCTCGAGACGCAGTTCTCCATGGACGCACAGTTTACCGTGCCCGGCGCCTACTTTAGCCCGCTCACGTCGCCCGCCCTGCACGCGCAGGCCGACAGCAGCGTCTCGTTTGACCCGCGTCTCGCGTCGAGCGCGTCGCCGCTCGAGATGGACCTCGAAATACCCCCGCCCGCCAGTGCCAGCGCCGGATCTGGGCCTACGACGCCGACTGGCATGCCATCGCTTCCCCCGACGTCGGCCGGTGCGTCAACGACCAGCACCGGCACCGGCACCGGCACCGGCATGACGTCCATGAACGCCATGGCGGCCGCTGCACCGGGCGACCTTGCCAAGAAGGCGCGGAAGAACAATGCCAGCAAGGCACGCAGCAAGGCCAACGTCCGCCAGTCGCCCATTACCAAGCCCATGCGCAAAAAGTCGTCCACCACACCGGTCATCAACGCACAGGTCCTCGACCAGCTCGCCGAGACCCTGGAGCACGAGGGCCTTTCGTCGCCCATCATTCGCCAGCAGACCAACGCCACCTTTGGCGCCAGCCGCATGGTCGGTCTCCAGATGAACTCGTCCGCCGCCACCACCGACTCTGAGAACGGTTCCGTCTCGCCCGAGACCCTGTCGGACATGCCACCGCCGCCGCTGCCCACCAAGCCACGCTCCGCCCGCCCGTCGCCGTACCTGCATCCGCAGAATCCTGGTGCCGGTGCTGGTGTTGGTGCTGGTGCTGGTGTTGGTGCTGGTGCTGGTGTTGGTGGCTTCCCATCGCCGGCGACGCCTGCATCGCTCATGAAACTCGCGTCGCCCAAGCAAAAGTCGCACAGGGCGTCGCCGCTCGTCGGGGCCGCCAACAGCAACGGCAGCAATGGCCGGAGTGCCGGCAGCGGCCGCAACAGCCTGGCCAACTCGGCCGTGCACTCGGCCAGCAACACGCCCGGCACGTCGGCGGCCAACGCGCCCAACGAGCACATTGAGAGCTTTGAGCTGCCCGAGTCGCTCAACATGGACTTTCAAAAGTCGGCCGTTCCCCTGTCCATTACGTCTGCGCCACACGGCGAGAGCAGCCTATCGGTAGTGACGACGGCGTCGCCCATGCTGAGCCCGTTGGCCCCGACGGCCGGGTCTGTCTCGGCCGTGTCAACACCCAACCTGGCACGTTTCCAGCACCCGATGCACTCGCCGTCGCTGTTTGCCAAGCCTGGCTCGGCCACGCAGAGCCCGCTAATGGCCGCACAGGGCGCCGGTGCCACGCGCAAGACGCCACAGATGCTACCGCGCAACGGCCACGGCGGCCACGGCAAGAAGCGTCCGAGCATCAGCTCCGTGCACGTGTCACCGGCGCTGCGGCCCAAGATCTCGCCGAGCATCAAGCCGCTGCTGCCGGGCGGACTGGGCGTCGGCGGTTTCGGCGGACTCGGCATGTCGGCCGTCGAGGACCAGGCGTCGCACCTGCTGGCGACCAAGAGCAACTACCAAAACATTCTCGAAGGCAACACGGTACCGGGCGTGTCGTACCCGAGCGAGCTGTCGACGAACCTGACGAGCAAGCGGACGTCGCACAAGATTGCCGAGCAGGGCCGCCGCAACCGCATCAACCAGGCGCTGCAGGAGATGGCGACGCTGCTGCCGCGGCCGCCGCCCGACGACGACTCGGAGGAGGCCGACAAGGACAAGGACAAGAAGGAAAAGGACAAGAAGGACAAGAATGCAGGGCCCAACAGCAAGGCGAGCACCGTCGAGCTGGCCATTGACTACATTAAGCAGCTCAAGAAGGAGGTGGCCGACGCGACGCAGCGTGCCGAGACCGCCGAGGCCAAGCTGCGCGAAAAGGAAGACGCCATGGTGTGATTTAGATATTCGGTTGGACTTGGTTGAAATTTGGGTGGACTTTTGGAGGTGTCGGTATACCATATACGCCATATAGCATGACATGATCTAAGCATCGCACTGGTACTGATATAGGGCTCTTGGCCTGGCACGGCACGTGAACGTATTTGCTATGTGAATATGACAATATTTGGGGTATTTTTAGGTACCTGTTAAGGCGTCTTGATTTTGTACTCGGAAGATTCTATATTACAAAAGATTCTTAAATTGTTTCAAAGCGGTAAAGGCCTAAATGTTTAGTTTCAAACTTGTCAAACGCGGAAAGAGCATGTGAAGGAAGTAAATAAACAGGAAATACTGTTATCAAATAGAGCGAAAGCTAATCAAATTCGCTGCACATTTAGGTCACGTGACTTGGCGACGTGGGACGCGTCGCAGGAAAGCGCGTTGATCCACGATGATCGTGCTTGCCGTTGTCAAATCACTACATGGCAGCAGCGACCGCTAAAGGGCAACCACGGCAGCCCCTATTCACCACCTTACGAGAGCCTCAAAACACAATCACAACAAAACACTTCGATTCACGACAACACGATTCACGACACGATCGACACATGTGTACGCGTTGAGCACGACAGGCGTGCGCGCCCCACCATGGACGACACCGACGAGTTTGAGTTTGACGACAGCATTGCCGATGAGGACCTGATGGACGTCTATGAAGCGTCATCGGCCGTCCAGTCGAAAGCACCCAGTCTGTTCCGCCCGGCCAGCACCATTGGCGTCGCGCAGCCTGGCTACAACCTTGGCCGGCCAGCACCTCCAAAGGCTCCAAAGGCACTTCCTAGGGCGCCTTTACTGCAGACACGACCGCCAGCACGACCGCCCGTCGACGACATTGACGTCAACGACATTCCCTGGGACGCCTTTGGCAGCTCGCTTAGCATTGGCAGCATCGGCAGCATAAACGGACACGCACAGCACTCGCAGCGCTCCGTCATTGACAGCGCACGACAGCCCATGCGTATCCCGACCCAGAGCTTCCGCCAGACGACGCTGCTCGGCGGCACCGTCAGCGACGAGCCCTCGCAGCCTGGCGGGTCCAGCGGCCACGCGTACCTTGCCGACCTCGGCACGGAGACGCCGACGCACCACCGGCTCAACACGGACGCGCTGCAGACCTGGGTGTACCCGACGAACCTGGGCGTCAAGCGTGACTACCAGTACAGCATCGTCAGCAAGAGCCTCTTTCACAACACGCTCGTCGCGCTGCCCACGGGCCTCGGCAAGACGTTTATCGCGGCCACGGTGATTTTGAATTTCTACCGGTGGACCCACGACGCCAAGCTCGTCTTTGTGGCGCCCACGAAGCCGTTGGTGTCGCAGCAGGTCGATGCGTGCCTGCAGGTCGCCGGCATCCCGCGCTCCGACGCCAGCATGCTGACGGGCGGGACGGCGCCGGCGCTGCGCCAGGCGGAGTGGGCCAGCAAACGCCTCTTCTTCATGACGCCGCAGACGCTGCTCAACGACCTGTCCAAGGGCTATGCCAACCCCAAGGCGATTGTGCTGCTCGTGATTGACGAGGCGCACCGTGCGACGGGCGACTACGCGTACGTCAAGGTGGTCTCGTTTATGCGGCGTTTCTCGAAGAGCTTCCGCGTGCTTGCGCTGACGGCGACGCCCGGCGGCACGCTCGAGGCCGTCCAGGACGTCATTGACAACCTGGGCATCGCACACACGGAGATTCGCACCGAGGAGTCGTTGGACATTCGCAAGTACGTGCACGGCTGCGAGATTGAGCGCATCGAGCTGGACCCGTCGCCCGAGATTCGCAGTATCCAGGGTCTCTTTACCGAGGCCATGCGTCCGTACTGGGACAATGTCGTTCAGCAGGGCGTGCACATTGGCCGCGACCCCATGTCCGTCAGCAACTTTATCCTGCTCAAGGCCCGCCGCGAGTGGATGCAGGGCCCCGGCCGCAGCGCCAACCAGGGCCTCAAGGGCATGATGATGGCCTCGTTTGGCGTGCTGACGTGCGTCGCCCAGGCCATTAAGCTGCTCAGTTTCCATGGCGTGCGTGCGTGCTACGGCAACCTCAAGGACCTGCGCGACAGCACGGACAAGACCAAGGCGGGCGCCAAAAAGTTTTTCCGCGACGAGCGGGCCGTCGAGATGATGATGACCATGGAGCGGTGGCTGCGCGACCCGACCTTTGAGGACCACCCGAAGCTGACGTGCCTCAAGGAGCAGCTGGCCGAGCACTTTCTCGAGCAGGGCCCCGACTCGTGCACGCGCGCCATTGTCTTTTGCGAGTTCCGCGACAGCGCCGAGGGCATTGTGCGCGCGCTCAACGCGACGGTGCCCAACGTCCGGGCAACGGTTTTTGTCGGGCAGGCCGACTCGAAGCGCAGCGCGGGCATGAAACAGGCGCAGCAGATCAAGACGATTGCGGCGTTCAAGGACGGCGAGCACAATGTACTCGTCGCCACGTCGATTGGCGAGGAGGGCCTCGACATTGGCCAGGTCGACCTGATTGTGTGCTACGACGCGAGCTCGTCGCCGATTCGCATGCTGCAGCGCACCGGACGCACCGGACGCAAGCGTGCCGGCCGCGCCGTGATGCTGATGATGCGTGGCAAGGAGTCGGAAAAGTACGACGAGTCGCGGCTCAAGTACGCCGGTGTCCAGAAGCTCATTTGCGAGGGGCGCCAGCTCAACTACCACGCCGACCTATCGCACCGCATCGTGCCACGCAGCATCCGGCCGCGGCCCGACGAGCGCCACGTCGAGATTCCGCTCGAGAACACGCAGAACCCCGGCGTGCCGGAGCCGACACGACGCACACGCAAGCTCAAGGCGCCCACCAAAGTCTTTCACATGCCGGACAATGTCGAGACGGGCTTTGTCACCGCGCGCGCCATCGAGGGCCAAGCGAGACTGGCGTTTGAGCCAAAGGTGAAACCAAAATTGAAAAAAACCGAACTGCAGTCGCTCGTTGACGTGCCCGACCTGGCCGAGGCGCTTGCGTCGGTGCACGACCGCCAGCGACGTGGGACCAACCCGTTTACGTCGCACGCATCGAGTTTCGGGCAGGGCCAGGAAACGGTCGCCGTCATGGAGGACGCGTACACGCCGGACAACTTGTGCAAACTGCAGCGCCACGTCTATCTCGAACATGGCGCGTTTGCCAAGCGCAACGTCCAGTTGGTGTACCGACTGGGCAAGGGCGCGTACGACCGGCCACGGTCGTTTGGGGACGCGTATCTTCGGCGGAAAGTGCCCAGCCTGGTGGCCGAGTCTGACGGCAGCGACGCAGACGCCACCGATGTCGTGGCAGACGTGGCAGACGTCAAGGAGGAGCGCGAGGTAGCGCAGATATTTTCAGCGCGGCCTGGCGCGGTCAAGCGTGCACCACTGGCACGAACCGTTGTGCGGCCCAAGGTGCATGTACGGCCAAAGACGGAGGACGAACCGGTCGACGCCGACCCTGGAAGCGAGCCGGAGCCGGATGCCAAGCGCCCGCGTATGGCACTGGCCAAGAAAAAGACGCAGCGCGAGCGGCTGACGGGCGGCTACGCGAGCAGCGTGTACTCTGCACCGGCGTACATTAAGCCCGAGACCACACGGCCCAGCATTGCTGCGTGCACGACCACGACCAACGAGGAAAACGAGGAAAACGAGGACGAAAAGCCACGGTACCCAAAGAGCAAGTTTAGCCGGCCGGCGGTCAAGGGCATGACCAAGTGGCGCAGCTCGCAGTTTCAGTCGTACGACTTTGCAGGCGGGCGCGACGGCGGCGAGGACGAGGTCCCGACCTATGACGACGACGACGACGAGACGCGGCGGTACCCGGCCAAGAAAAAAGGGTCGCAGGTACGGAACGCGCTGCAGCCGAGCTATAGCACGACGACGGCGGCGGTGCGGCGGGTGGTGCATGCGTCGGCGGGCGTGCGGCCGATGCAGGCGGCTGTCAAGGCTGTGCCGGCCAAGCGGCCGGCCGCGAAACGCGCGTCGGGCTTTGTCGACTCGGAGGACGACGAAGAGGTGGCGGAGCTGCTGGACGACAAGGCAGGCGCGGCGGCGGCGCGCGTGCGGAGGCAGAAACTGGACAAGGAGCGCGAGGCGCGCGCACGCGAAGAGGAGGCGCGGCGTGAGCGTCTGGAGGAGCGTCTGGAGAGGGAGCGTCTGGAGGAGCGTCTAGAGAAGGAGCGTCTAGAGAGGGAGCGTCTGGAGGAGCGTCTAGAGAAGGAAAGACGCGAGGAGCGTCTGGAAAAGGAAAGACGCAAACGAGAAGCTGCAGCTCGAATCGAGGTCGTCGATTCGGACCCCGACATGGACCTCGACTCGGACCTGGACGCGTTTGCTGGCGTGGACAAGCCCCCAACCAGCGACCGCGTCGAGGTCATGGCGATCAGCGACAGCGAGGACGACATACGCGATATACTCCCACCTGTGGCTTCGGCGCCCGTCTCTGTCCCGGTACCTGCCCCGGTACCTGCGTCGGCCCACCTTCCGTCGTCCATTGTCCAGGCCTTGTGCGGCAGCGACGACTTTGACCTGGACATGGACATGGATACGAGCATGGAGGCGGCCCTGGCGGCGATACCAGACGCAGTCGAACCAGAGCCGGAACTGCCACGCATGCCACCGCCGCCTCGACCTGGCCCGACGCACGAGCTGCCTCCGACGTCGTACCCGGCGGCGTTTGGCGAGGCGATGACGGCGAGCTACAACCCGAACGCGCAGTTTAGCACGTTTAACAAGCGCAACCTGTACAAGGCGCACAACGACTATGGAGCAGCGGCGGCCACGGCCGACGACGACGACAACGACGACGACGACGACGGGAAGCCGTTTGTGATTCAGTTTTCGCAGGCGGCGGGCACGCGAAACAGTCTGCGCAAGGGCCCGGCACGTGGACGCGGTGGACGAGGGGGCGCGTCGACACGGGGTACTGGCCGAGGGTCAGGGCGTGGCCGGAGCGCACAAGGAGCACGAGGAGGCCGCAGCCGTGCCGGGTTCAGTCCGGTGCTGGAGGAGGCAGAGGAGGCCGGGTTTGACAGCTACGACGAGTACGGCGACGAGGCCGTGAACCGGGGCGTGCGAGGCCGAGGCCGAGGGAAGGGACGGAGCCGGGGCGAGTCGAGCGACGTGGGCGACGACTGTCTGCGGACGAGCGACCAGTACGAGAGCGACGGGTCGGACAGCGGAGGCGACCTGGTGGACTTTGTGGTGGGCGACGACGTGGAGCTGACAGAGGGGTCGGAGCTGCCCTCGAGCTATGTCGAGCCGGCCAAGACAAAGGCCAAGACAAAGGCCAAGACAAAGGCCAAGACAAAGACGAAGTCAAAGGCCAAGGCCAAGCGTCCGGCCCGGATGGTGGTATCGAGCTCGCCCGTGCAAGTGTCGATGCCGATCCGGCTGTCGCAGACAATGGACGAGGAGGACGACGGTCTGGTCGCAAAGAGCCGGGTCGCGAAAAGAACAACGAAGAGCAGGGCACCAACAAAAGCGGCCCCGAGAGCCCCGAGGGCGCGCAAGGCCAAGCCCGACGCGCCGGTGCCCAAGAGCGCCGAGTTTATCTACAGCGAGGACGAGAGCAGCGACGCAGTGAACGGAGCAAACGGAAACGCAAACGGCTTGAAGAGAGGCGTGGGCCTGCTGGACTCGGACGACGACTCGGATGGACTGCCGGTGGCCCGTGGGCGGCGACGCACGGTGGTGAGCGACAGCGACAGCGGGTGAGGGAGGGACGATAGATGAATCAACAATCTGACGAACGTGGCCCCTGGCGTGAGACGACGTTGGGTGGACCTCCGACGGAATTCATCGACGACGATGGCACTGGGGCTGGCGCAGACCTTTGGTTTCAGGGACAAGTGCTGTGGGAACTTTCTGCAAATGACGGAGCGATACAAGCTGTCGGACGGCCACATCAATTCACAAGGGCATGTTCTCACGGACCACAGCAGTCAAAATCAAATCAAATTGGATATCATGCAGAAATGCAACCGCCGACCATGTTCGGCACCGCACCGCGGCGCCATGCAATACAAACGAGAGAAGGGGGAAATAAAGAAAAGAGAGAAAAGGGGAAAGAAAGAAGGAAAGAAGAAATGAAAAAGGAAAAAAAGAAAAAAAGAACGACGAGAACTACCACGGCTGGTACGCGACGCGGCTGTCGGCGACGAGACCCTTCCACTTGCGTGCGACGGCGGCACCGCTTAGGCCGCCGCCTAGGGCACGCGCACACTCGGCCCACTGCTCCTTGCTGAGGCTCAACTTCTCCAGAACGAGCTCGACAAGCACACGGTCGTCAGCGGGCGACCAGTCGTCGGCGGCCCCGGTGGACGCGGCGGGTGTCAGCGCGTGAAAGTCGGTGCGCCCGAGGCCGAGCGGCAGGTCGGCGGGCGCGACACGGCGTCTCTTGGGCGTGCTGGCCGACGAGGTCGATGAGGTCGATGAGGTCAAAGTCGTCTTGGGCGTGCGCTTGGCGACGCGATTGGGCGAAAAGGCAGGCGCGAGCGAGCGCTTGGCGCGGCGCGGCGTGGCAGGCGTGGCAGGCGTGGCAGGCGTGGCCGGCGTGGCAGGCGTGGAAGGCTTGGCGCGCGCTGACGGAAGGCACGCCCGGGGCATGCGGGGCACACGGGGCGCCCGGGGCGCCCGGGGGCGCTCCTTCTCTCCTTGTGTCGCTGCTGCCGCCGCCACCATCGAGGCAGGTGCGGCGCATAGCGCCTGCAGGCTTTGGCACGAGTCAAAGAGGCCGTCGCGCGTTTCGGCGGCCGAGGGCGGCGGCATGGGCGGGCTGGCGGGTGGCGACGCGAGTGTGCGTGCCAGCGGCGGGCGGCCGAGCGGGCGGCCGAGGCCGAGGCCAAGGACCAGCGCCAGCGAGGCGGACGCGGCGCACGGCTGGTCGAGGAGGCCGAGCATCTTGTCTTGTCTTGACTCGTGGACTTGTGTTGTTTGTTTTGTCGTGGTGTTTGGTGTTTGGTATTTGGCTGCGTTCTTTGATGAGAGAGGAATGGCCGTCGGAATGGAGGAAGAGCAAGGGCAGCGGCCTTTAAGCCAGGGCGTCGCGCGTCGAGGAGCCGTCTGCGGCAGCGGGCGCCGACAGAGACAGAGACAGACAGAGACAAAGAAGGGCGATGCGACGCCCTTGCGCCAGCACTGGCGTCCCTTTTTCCACATCCTTTTTCGTCTTCTTCTCGCCTTTTTCGTCTTGTTGGTCCAGGATGCCACAGGGATGCTCCATCGGCAGGGGTCTGTTATTTTCCGCATTCTGCTCTTTGTCTTTCTTTGCGAGCTGTTCTTTGCATGCTCTTTCGAATGCAGCATGACTGCAAGCACTGACAGCAGCATGACTGCAAGCACTGAACCGTCTGCTGCTCTAAATATACATCCGCCGAATCGAGAAACCACCCCCTCGCGCCTTCTTTGTTGGGCATTTCGACCGCAGAGCCTCCATGCTAAATACAACGTCTCACGTCTCGTGTTGACGGTCGTCTTTGTCTCTTGTTGCAAGCAGCCTCCCTGCCTGACGCGCTCGCGACTTCGCCCTCGACTCTGCTCTGCTGATGCACGTTCGACCTCACCAGACGACGCACCAGATCGCCTCCCTCCCGTCCCGTCCTCCATCGACCAGTCCACTCTCTAAATGTTATTGCATCGTCCAGTCTAAATTTATTCCATCTCCTCCCGTGCCAGTGATGGAGACCCAGCTCACTGGCCATAAAGTATACACCCCGCACTATCCCTCGCGCGGCCACCGGATCGCCACAAGGTTCGTTCAAATTAATCAACGAAGCCAGGCGCGTCGACGCAAGACACAACACGTATGACACGCTCGCGTCGCCCTGGCGCTTTGTCTGGTCAGAGGCCGGCGTCGTGGGTGTTGTGTATAAGACGGTAGAAGTTGGTCAGCGACAAACCGACAAAAACTGAACAAACCGAGCAAACCCAACGACACCACACGACAAACTGAACGACAAACTGAACGACAAACTGAACGACAAACTGAACGACGACAAAAGACGACACACGACACGACGTCATCGCGTCGCGTCGGGATTCCTGCAAGAGACCAGTCATTCATCATCGACTCGATCTGCCACTTTGAATTAGGTTTGCTTTCTTTTGGCGGTGCTTTCTTTTGCGCCCTGCAGCGCGCTTGGCCGACGCGTCGGGCTCCTCATGTCTCGCTGCCGTTCTGCGCTGCCGTTCTGCGGAGCTGAAAGTCAAATGACAATACATTGTTCCGTCTTTTTCCTCTTTCTTGGACTCGCAGCCTCGCGGAGCCGCCGCACGCAAGGAATGTGTATCGATTCTTCTCTATTGAACTGTGTCTGCAGTTATTTTGTTTATTTTATGTTTACCTCTTTTTTCTTTATTTTATCCTTTTTCTTTTATATCTGCCCTTCTCACCAGGCCAGCCGTTATTTCCTCCCTGTTTTCCAAACTTGTTAAACACTGGGCTACATGTACATGAGATGAGTACATGAGTACGGTAGTCTGTAGTAAGACGAGCAGCTAACACCCTGATGTGCGTGTCTCACGCTAATCAATCAACTCTCCCTGCCCAGGTACTTTACTGCTAGAGATTTCCCATTAATTGCTTGCATTCCACGAGGGCGAGGGGCACCAAGCTAGGCACGTCGCAAGGGCTAAATTGATTGCAGCAAGGGCGTGTCTCAGTCGCGACGCGTCGTCGTGGAAAGGCAAAAGAGAAGAGGGGAAATAAAAACGAAAATCGAAAAATAAATAATATACAAAAAGAGAAAAAGAAAAGTATGTGAGAAAAGTGTGGCGGTGCTCCAAATCAGCCACACCCATTAAATACCCCGGGAAAGAGACCACCACAACGCGAGTCGTCAACGCCCGGTTAGCTCAATCGGTAGAGCGTGAGACTCTTAATCTCAAGGTTGCGGGTTCGACCCCCGCATCGGGCTCAATTCCTGATGCGCCTCGAAAGAGGCACGACGACTTTTTGCTCTGCGTTTTTGTCTTTTTAGCTTTTGCCTTACGTGCATCAGCAGCAAATAAATACACAGATGCAACGCTGCGATGAAACACCGGAGAATTGGCCAGAACCGGCAGGATGTACGGAGTAGGAGCGTCGAGATTGACGCGTGCGTTTAATTGAATCGCCGGCGACGCGTCTGTGCGCGTCGTGGCCCACTTATTTGAATTGCACTCCTCGATTCATTTCATTTGATTTATTGCCATGGATAAAATGTCAGCGTGAAAGATGTGGCATGCTGACTTGGGACGCCAAAGGACTCAAGGAGGCTCGGGACTTGGAGGGATACCTCGAGGGAGTCAAGAGACTCAGCCAAGGATCAGGATCTGGAACTATAATCTGGACTCGAGGACGTCCAAGGATCGTTTAGTTGGTCTTTGACAGGATAATAATAGAAGTGGTAGAAGTGGACCGTGCTTTTTGCAGTCGGTTCGAAACCGGCGTGTAATCCGATGCGGCTGCTTGCGTCGCTGCATGGCGCTACTGCAGGTGGCCATGCACGAGCCGTGTCGGGATGATGCATGCAGCCTGTGCGTCATGCAGCCTGTGCGTATGCAGCCGTGCGTCATGCAGCCTTGTGTATATTTAATGCATGGCGTCGAGTTCAACGTAGGTCGAGGGCATTCGAGTCGAGTCACGTCACGGATCGAGGCATGTCACGAAGCAACAGAGGACAAGTAGAATGAAAGAGTATTGGGCAAGAGCAAGAGACTAAGAGAGCGGACCGGATGGGATTGAAATCGAAAACAACGAATTGAAAACAACAAACAACCTTGGCGGGCGGCACTGGTTAACCATCCAAACGTGATGGTCGAACTGAGTGCAGAGGCTCAACCTTGAGCTCGTATTCGTGGACAACCGGCGATCTCAAAGCGAGCCAGACCAGCAGACCAGAAGCCATGCGAGCCGAAGAAGGTGTCAGTGGCAGCTTGGCCCGGTTGTGCCGGTCGCCATCAAAGCCCGATTTGACAAAGTCGAGACGGCCAGGTCTGCCATGCAGCTCCACGGCGGGCGGTAGCACTTTTGGTTTCTGAGAACAACTTCACATCCGGAAAAGACCAGCTGGATGGCGGATGGGATCGAGACGGGCCGTGTCGAAGCGTGGTCCTTGGGCGGTTGCTCGCGCCAAAAAGCAGGCGTGTTGGTTTTAAAGCAGAAGCAGTCGAAACCGACAGTCCTGGTCGAATGCAAATCGTCGCATGGTGCCTGTTGTTGTGGGCAATGCCGCATCAGCCAAACAGCGGCACCACTGAGTCTTAAACTCAGCTGCAAAGGCTCGGAGATTGCTCGTCAAAGACTGGTGAGCCCTCTTCGCCTGGCCATCTGTCTGTGGGTGGTAGGCCGTTGACAGGTAGCTTAGTGCCTCGTAGCTCATTCAATTCTCTCCAGAATGGCTCGTGATGAGGGCAAGCTCCGCCGCGTTAATGTCCTTGCTAGTGGGAACGTAGATGACGAATTTCGTATACCGGTCCACGATGACAAGGTTGAGTCGTAGACTTCAACTCCTCGCCCATGGCTCGGAGGGAAACCTGAGATGAAATCCATGCTTAGTTCCTGAAAGGGGTGCTCTGGACTCGGTAGTGACAGCAGTGTGCCATAAGGCTTGTGTCGGGAACTTGGTTCCTTTGGCAGGACGGGCAGCTCGCGACGTATCGCCAAACGTCCTCCGACATTGATTTCTAGTGAAATCACCTCTTGAGGAGCTCTTCTATAATGGGATAACGGTCATTGTTAGCTGATGGTTCCAGAGAGATCGGCCAGATTTTGCGATGGAAAGCTCTTGGTCGGAGTAGCGCTCGCGACGATGGGTAGATGGACGAACCGTAGCAGCTGTACATCAGGTGCACGAGGCGAGCAGACGCGATGGAACATGGTTTGTGAGGTGGTCGAGCAGGCCATAGACTGTTGGACGGACACGAAAACAGCCAGTGGAAAGGAGCCCGCCTGGCTGTACGCATCACGTGGTGTAGTGCCGTCGCTCCTTCCTTGTGTATGAAGATGTGTATGAAGACTGAGAGGCGCTGCTGCGCTCTGCAGATGCCGTGTGAATAGTCATTATGGATAGTTGCCGACTATTTTCACCTGCAGCCAATCTCCCACTGGGCTTGGTAGTCCAGAGCCGAACAACATGGCCTTTTGTTTCAGGCAGGACATGGTCATGCGACGGAGCAAGAGTGCCTCGATGTACCGCAGACAGAATAAAGATATAGTCGTGTTGGGTCAGCCCTGGAAGTCGAGTACCCATTTTAGAACTGCCCTATTTGGAACACGTGACTTGCTGATATAACGAAAAACAGCATTACGTTTGAATTTGCTCCCCCGTAGCCAAATAAAAACGATTCAAAGGCCTCGTATGATTGGTAGAGAGCTGCTCCGATACGCACTGTGCGTGCTCTGGCCCATTTGCTCTCGTGGCCGTTACGTCCATAATACGGACGAATTGGGCGTTTATATCATGGCGTACCTCACGTTGCCGTGTATTAACGCGGCTAGCCTCTGGCCCCTAATTCGGCAATTCTGCGCTCTGCAAAGGCTAGCTTAGCTGCCATGTCGTCGAGGGCGTCTGCCTTTAACAAGAGCCGCTAACGTTGCCATCTGTAGGGCCTGTAATCAAGCGCTATCTGGCGTAGATCTATGCTTAAAGTTGGCGTCTCGCGCGCCACTATATTTCTGGCCGAAAAGCTTCCTTTGTGCTTTAAAAAGTACTTTATAAACGTTTATTCGTTCGTTGTTGTCTCGACTATAGGCTTGAAACGTCGTACTAGTGCCGATACCACTGCTTATAGCAGAGACAGAGATCGAGAGGCTAGAGGACGTGTAATGTGTGATGCGCTTGATATTGCTGAAGCGAAGCTGTGATAAGCAGTCCTATGCCACGATATATCGTAGTCGACTCACTGACTTTAAGGTCCGTCATTTCCAAAGGTAGCACGACTGCCACCTGCCACACGATGCCATTTCTGTCGTGGCTTGCCAGGGCTGAGCCGTAAACCGGCGATAGAATGGTCGACTTATACTCGTTGCATAGTTGGTAAACAAGGCCGTAAAAGACTGTAAAAGACGGTAACAGGTTCGTATAATAAGCTGTCAGTGTGATTGGAAGTTGTGGAAAAGTGCGAGCTCAGCTGAATATATAGAAAACGAGAACGTGGTGCAAACGGTGAGTGCGTCACGCGACGCCAGAATAATGGGCGCCTCACCTGATTGCACGCGTTTGTTCGCATCACGAGCTGACCATGATCAAACGAACGCGTCATGATCAAACGAACGCGTCATGATCAAACGAACGCGTCATGATCAAACGAACGCGTCATGATCAAACGAACGCGTCATGATCAAACGAACGTGTCATGATCAACTGTTTGCAATCATGCAGGACATGATCAGCATCACTTTATAGACGATATTCGTGTGGTCAGTCGATGTTTGGACGCTGTAATCAGACATAAAATGAGTGCATTGTATCTCAAGCCATTCGTTGCAGTCCCGTTCCATCTCACGTCCAAACGACACCACCAGTGCGTCTCTTGTTTTCCGAGACAGTCGGTAGGTCGCTTTGCATTGTCTGCCTTGACCGCCAGCGTTCTACAGCACCCGGGCCTCGACTTGTCGTTGTAGCGCCCATGCTGGGACATGATAGAGTCGGTCATCTTGTACGCTAGACATGTTCGTACAGCGCCCGTGCCGCCCTGCCGGCCACGCCACTGCCAGAGAGGGCCAACGCCACTCTCTGAAGCAGCAGCAGTGGTGGCCGGCTGGGGTCATGCGTGTGCTTCAGCCTCAGGCGACCATGGTCCAGCGACGCAGTCACACTTCGAACTCTCGCCCCCGACGGTGATGGCCAATGTGTGGCACCGGATGCAGCCGACTCCGAATCAAACAAACGACTGCATTGTTAGTGTGTTGGATGGAAAAGGACTGGGTGGTGAGTGGCATACCGCTGGTGGCCCTCCTGCAGCAGAATGCCTGCGACTCTAGCAGTCACTTTTCGGGCTGCTTCCTGGGTTTGATGTCAGTATCCGGTCAATAAAGGAAGCATCGCACGGTAGTGAGGTATGTAGAATGGCAACGACCGTGACAGAGGCCAGTAGAGGCCAATGATGACGGCGATGGTTGTGCGTGGTTAGAGGTCGATGTTTTGATGGTGATTGTGGGTAGAGATGCAGCTGCTATGGAAGCGAGATGGTGCTGAGAGTCGGTTGCTTTGGCGTGAGACGACACTGAATTCAATACAAGTGTATCGTGATGTGATGGTGACAGAGCGTGTATCGGTGGTCAAGGTCAGTGGTCAGAGAGTATCAACTTACAGAGTCTTTCTCGCCCAGTACAGACACTAAAGAATGGAGAGGAAAGAAGAGAGAGCTGGAGCCGAGGCGAGTATTTATAGATTATTGGCGACGCTGCATCAGCCACAGTGGGGACGGAACCAACATCATCCGAGCCATGGTCTTAAGGATTTTCTGTCCGGCAGATGCCAGATGAGCAGATGGGGAGCAGCACGGACGACGGTGCCGTGGCTGGTGCTGGTGCTGGTGGCTGGTGTTGGTGGAAGGTGTCGCTTGTAGGCAGGCGACTTGGTGGGCAGTGTAAATATAGCGCTGAAGCGCTGTAGTACCTTTATGACCAGTCACTGCCGCTGGACGAGCAGCAGCAGACGCATATATTTACCAACAACAACCATATGTCCAAAGCTTTCGGTAAGCTCGCCAGCCATATGGATAGCTTCTCTTGGGCTCTGAGTGGCAGTATTCAGCCCGAAATAAGTGTAGGGCAGTCGAAATCAAGGAACAACAAAGGACATTGACTCGACAGCAGTGCTGCTTGCGAGTCGTGCAGAATAATGTGATTGGTGAAGGACCCACATTTTCCGTCGACTTCTGAGAAACACTTCTGACAGTGCGAATCTGTGCTTGTATCGTTCGTGTCGTTGTATTTTTTTGGTGCACGAAAAGTTGTCACGCATTACAAGGCTGGTTGATTTGTGGCTCATTTGAACTGCTACTTATTGTTCATTACTGCTACTTGTTCATTAGAACTGCTACATACTGTTCACTAGAACTGCTACCGTATCGTATATAAATCGAAACTTTCAAGAAAAGAGATATGAAGAGCACTAAAAGTACCACAATGTGAATGCGTAAAGCAGACATGGGTTTCTCCTGCGAGCAAGAATAGATGGCTTGGTAGAGTCGCACGACAAGAGACAAACCGTCTCACTTGCAGGAACATGTACTTGACAAAGGGCCGCGGGCTATAATATAAGGCTGACAAGCAACGCACGATGACTGCAGTACACTCTCATGGCGGTTTATGAAAGACTGCCCATACAAAGACGGCCATTGAATCTCTTTGAAAACTCTTCGCTTGGTCTATTTTGGCAGGAGATGCTAAAGGATGCTGGGAAGGTGCGCTGTGCTTGTCACATAGAGCCATTCGAGGAAGGCACAAGGGGCCCAACACCACAAGAACTCAACCAGAGTGAATGACCAAAATGTCTAGCGTGTTTTTAACGAGCAGACGTGTTTTGATTCGAGGCAAGCGTGTTTTGATTAGACGAGCGCGTGTCAAACGAGACAGTGTTTTGATTCGAGGCGAGCGGTTGCGGAGAGACGAGCGCGACGCGTCGGACGCGAGTGTCCGATGAGTTGTAGTGAATGCAAACTCGTCGACAAAATCATGTGACCTATCTGGCTTGCGAGGTGAGAGCATCGCTGTGAGTCAGAAGTAGCCACGAGACGGATCGACGCAGATCGACGCACATCGACGGCAGAGTCCGACCTGTAGAACAGAAAAGGCAGAGTCATGGAGAGGCATATAGCTGGTTTACGGAAACGACTGCACTACACGAGGAAGAGATTGCAAGAGGCTCAGTTTTAAAACAGTCAGAATCAATAGCTTGATGGTAGCTCGGTGTGCCAGGAGTGGGCTGCAGGCGGTAAATAGCCTGAAGGCACTGTATTTCCAGAGCAGCGAGCCATCATTGTTTGACAGTTCAGTCTGGCACGTCCTCGACATTTTGACGCGCAAGAACACGGTCTGCCCATCGCCATCGACCATTTGACCATCCAGCGAAGCATGACACGGCGACCAAGACTTGGGACACTTGTTCAGAGGCACAAGACTCTGGCCAATCGTGCTGGTGGTTGACTCGACTGGTGTCATTGCCAAGACGTCGAGACCGACCTGGCTGGATGACAACGAGCATCCGTACGTACCAGCAGCAGCGACGCGTCAGCCACGCGTGCTCATAGAAAGATGTAGGATAAAAATGCTCCGTCCAGAATCTACCACGATGGGAAGGCAGTCTGTGCAAAATGGAATCTACTGGCCAATGAGACGCGGCCGTGCTGCCACAAACAATTCACGTCCTCGGGCTCTTATAGACTGAGCTCTACGATTTCACACACCTGACCAGCTCGACCTGACCAGCTCGACCACATCGACACTCGACACATCGACACATCGAACATCGAACATCGACATCGAACATCGAACACGACACCAAACACGACACATCAAACACGACAAGTATGGCGTGTTCCAACATCGACATGTCTCAGCACGACCGTCTCCGAACCGAGCCTCACCCGTCGTACGTCCACACCACACCCTTGAGAGTTCGGTTTGTGCTTCCACGCGAGACCAACGAGACCGGCCGACTCACCCTTGCCGCCAAGAGCGAGCAGGCCAAGCAAGAGTTTCTCTTCCCGAGCTGCCTCGGCACGCCAGCGCAGTACCCTCCTGGCCCGGCCAACGGCATCGACACCAGAAAAACCAGAACAACGAGGCCCGCACCGACGCTTCAGCTCGCCATTGCGTCCGCCAACTCTCCCGACGAGAACCTGCCGACTGACCGGTGGCACGCCATCTTTGGCACGCAGGGCATCTGGACGCCGGGTTTCCGGGCCCAGCTGGCCGCCGGAACCTGGGGCCAGATCCCTCCAGAGTTGCTGTACGTCGATGCACCGTGTTGTGCCGAAAAAGCTAACACCACAGTCGCCCCCTTGCAGAAGGCGAGGCGTCCGTCGTCGACGCGTTTAGTGCAGCTTGATCTCCCTGTCGCCAAGATCAACCGACTTGACCAGAAGCCTCGTATATACCACAAAAAAGCATTGTCCAAGGCAGCGTGACGTCTTTGATCTGTTGTTTGTTTGCACTGAAAGTCTCATGCCCGTTGCACTTTGGCCAGTCTAAATTGCTCGCTGCCATCTTGTCCCTAGATCTACATCATGTCAAAGGTGACCATACTTTGCCCTAGACTCGTCGAACTTGAATCGGACACAGCGTGTATTGATCCGGATGATTTCGCAATTATGCAGACGATTTAACGCTTGGAGCTCAAAGCCACACAGTACGTCGAGACCACGCAGAGGTATTCTTTACGCGAGACAGATGCAGTACCAACTTGTTTACTTACTCTACACGTATTGTCCAGTGGATCTGTGCGTAAATACAACGTCTAGTTCAGCAATGTTGTGTCGGCCCTTGACGTCCGACCACAACAGGCTATGCTATTGGTCCAGGGCTTCGCTTCACCGTGTTTCCATTGGTCTGCAGTTGGATCAAGAAAAGCACCACGTTCTAAAACTATACACCATACTCACGTGATGATTCCACGTGATGTTTCTTGCCCTCGGTCCGTAGCAAGCCACGCGTCTTTTCGCGTCTCAGCAGGGCCACAGATGTTCAAACCAGAGGGGCCACAAGAAATGTCTGGCTAAATCAGGCCAACATTCATCTACGTAAATCACATCACCAACCTCCGACGGTTTCATCGTCCAACCCATTCTGACAGTCTGTTATTCCATTCGAGGGTACAGTTCTACATCATCCGTTTTCCTGGAATGCATTTTTCTGCCGTCGGCCCTGGGCCGCATCTGGGTCACTACGACTCCCAAATCATAACCCAATAGCTTCATCGCTAACATCGTACATGGCACAGTTCTTGCACATCGACATCCTCCTCAAAACCCAACAAGTACTCGTTAGACCAAGTCCAGTCGTCGGCTGGCTACTCCATCCATGAGGTGCGCTGCCAAAGGCATCAAGGGATAATATCCTCGACTTGGGGAACCAAGAGCAAATGGACAAGGCGCAAGGGCAAGTCCTGTTTCAGGACTGTCTTCATGGCATGCTGTATACACGCTCAATGCTCACGAGCTGAGCGCAAGACAAACTGGTCACGGAATATCTGGTCCGTAAACTAGGTTTAATTGTCAAGTTCGTATCTATATGATAAAGGCATGTGTTTGTATTCGACTAAAAGTCATATCTGGAAGAGGTATTCCAGCGAGTGCAGCAAGTTACATGGCTGCCAAGGCGAGCAACGAGCAGTTGTACTCGGTACAGTTGCTTATCGGGATCCTACATCGAGTCAATCGTCAGCCACCGATCGGGTGTCACGGCGGCAGAATCTGGAACATGTCTCACGCAGCCCTATTGATGTATCAGTGATGCATTTCGAGGTTGTCTATATCTTCTCTTTGTTGGTCTGTCAGTTGCCGTACGTCAGGAGTCGAGACCCCGCCATCGGAAGCAGATACCCGGAACCGAGTCCCATGTCTTCAGGAGACCAGTCGAAGTGAAATAACAAACACACACAATAAACACGCCATCGCCAACGCTTTCGTTCTTGCTGGGTGTTTGTGCGGCCGAGTGCAGACCTTAGTCAGCGAGCCCCACTTGTAGACGACAGCTCGTCTGTGTCACACAAAACCACCCTCGTCGGTACGCGACGGGCACTGGCACCACACCAATTTGGTTTCATGACCTGCCCGTCAGTCTGTAGCAAAAGACCAGTCAACTCCACCCGGATATAAAATGGCACCAGCCCAGTGACCAAAAACAAGTCTTGCAAATATAGGAGGTGCCTTCTGTATTGGGCATGCACTGCAGGCAAATGCCCTGCAGGCAAATGCCCTGCAGGAAAACAAGAAGATTTACAAGGTAAAGTACGCTGCCATAGCCCAATAAATACAACAAAGGAGCGTAAACATCGCTGTCAAGAGTGCATCTGACGCATAAAGGTATTTTTGTGTTCTCCTTTTCAACCCCGACTGACTGAGACTGACCGACAAAGATATTCTCGATAGCAATAAGTTCAAATCAAATTCAAACAAGACCAGATCAAGTTCCAACAAGATCAACTGAATGTTCGCGACAACCAATCCGCCATCACCAGACGCTGCCGCTACGACCACAAGACGTTCGACTGAGAGAGTCGAGTCTTCCGACGCCGACAACAAGCCAGTCTTCTTGACGACGAGAAAATGGCAGAACCATCCAGACTTTAAAGAGTTGTGCTTTCTGTCCTATGCTTGTCAACTTTGTCGCAAAAACAGTTTATACGTCACAAGTCCACCGACAATCGATCGCGAATGAGGATGCAGTTCTACAGAGCTCGACTTTTACGACTGCTTGCGACAGAACGGTCATCAGCACGTAGCAACGCCCCTACGTCAGAACACGTCGACTGGTAAATCTGACGAAAGGATAGATTCTTCGGACGAGATGATAGAATCTTATGGGACAAAGATTAGAACCCTCTGACAGAAGGATGCCCATCTGGGTGTTCAATCTTGGCACTGGGCGGCCTACCAGACAGTACATAGCTGACGGTCAAGTGTCGAGTAGAGCTGCTCCAAGAATGAATATCGCTGTTGGATTTCTTTTCCAGCCATCTTCGTAGCTGTCCAAGTGACCGAACTCGCAAAGCGAGCAGCTGCTGTCCATTGTGTACCTGCCAAAGACAACAGTCCCGAATACAGTCGACAAAGGACTGAACAAGTCGGCCACAGTCGAATACAGCCGACAAAGGACTGAACAAGTCGGCCATCCGTACTCGATCAATGACTGAACAAGTCTGCCATCTCAACACTCGTTCAATAAGTGTTCATCTTGCAATAAACGTCAACTCAAACAAGTCTTGCCGCACACTCGATCATTTGAATCTTGCCCTGAACAAACCTGCCATATCCTCGATCAAAAGGTTGAATCTTGCCCTGAACAAACCTGCCATCTCCTCGATCAAAAAGTTGAATCGTCCTGCAACTCAATTCAAGCTGACAGTACTCGATCCACGGCATAATGTCACCACCAGCGAGGACCCTCGTCTCTGGGAACGCGTCTGCATTCACGCGACCGGCCAGTAGCCAAAACACGCTCCAAAATCACCTGACCACGTCGACGCCCATGGCGTGCCAAATCAAAGCATCTACGGCGCGAATACAATCCCAAAGCGGAAAGCACGCGAAAAAAGCCCTAAAATCAAAACAAACGGCCCCATTTGTCCGATCAGTGTCCCCGAATTTCTTCTCTCTTCTCTCTCTTCCCTCTCATACTTTTCTTCTCTCTTCTATCTCTTCTTTTCTCTCTTCTCTTCTCTTCTCTACCATCTTTCTTCTTTCTCTTCATCAAATCATACTGCTTCAACATCCTCATTCTCACTGGCCATGGCGCCTCTGTCCAGCACCGGCTCTCCGGTGCTCTGCAAAACGACTGCACGCCCCAAGATCGCGACAGCTGCTACGCACCGAGCCACCACACCACCGACACGCACTGGTCCGCTGGTCGTCCATACACCTCCGCCAGAGATGCGAGCCGGCTACTGGGCGCCGAGTCCCTCCTTGTCGCAGTCGCAGACCGTCAGAAAGACGCGCATCAGCACGCCCACACGCATGAACGCTCTGGCCCCCGTGTTCTGTCCTGCCCAGGCTCGTGCCACGGCGTCGCCCGCTCAGACGACCACTGCACACGCGTCGGCCGCGTTCTCACAGCCTCGAGGCGATCGGTCGGCCACTACGATGCTCCAGCAGACTCCTCGTGACCAGGGCACGGTCGTCCGCCGCCCCCGACTTGCTCGCGACAGTGAAGCCCCCAGCGTCCATTTTCCTGCTCCGACAGAGGGAAGCCGCACGGGACACGTTGCACACGGTCAGCATGGAACCATGGTCTGGATCGACGAGCCCACACCTCTTGTTGTCACGCAGCAAGGTTCCGGCTTTACCCCCGAGGCGGAGCGGTTGTCGCCTGTCGATGACGATACCACAGTTGATTCTGCCGACAACATTAAAGATGAAGAGACGCCTCGACAGACTACCGACTCGGCTGCTCCCACTACACGCATGACGGGCCACGACTTTCACAACCGCATCTCGGCTGTCCAGCAGAGAATTGATGCACTGCGCTCGGGCATGATTCGCAGGGCCCTCGCCCTCGCCGAGCGCAACGGGGACGTTGTCGACCGTTCTGACACGTCAGTCGGAAAAAGCGACCAGACCAACACCGACCAGACCAACACCCAACCCCTCACACGCGGCCGCAGCCCAACGTCACGCCCTGCGACGGCCGCCGACCCGACATCGTCTGGTGCTTTCTTGGACATGCGACGTCCCATGGCGCGCACGGCAAGCATGTCGTTTGTGTCACGCAGCGAGCCGCCTGCCGCGTCGGGCGACAGTGCCAGCCACGGCCTGACGCTGCGTGCACTGGCCACGTTCCACGCAAACATGTCGCTCGACGACTCGATGGCCATGGCGGCCGACTACGAAGAAGCCGAACGTCGGTCCGTGTCGGCCGGCTCGTCCAATCTCGTGCTGACCGACAGCGCAAGCGAGAGCGCGAGCGACAGAATCGACAGAATCGACATGACACAGGCTGACGCGACACGCCATGGTATCATTACCATTGGCCACCGCTTCCATCCCATGTCGGACTCGAACTCGTCGGGCTCAAAGTCGTCAGACTCGGACCTGGTTGTGCCGATCAAGTACACGCTGTGCTCGTCGTCGTCCAGTTCAGACGAGGTGTTTGAGCGCAGTCTTTTGGCGCCTCTGCAGTACACCAAGCCACACGGCCAGCATGAAACGGAACCGGTGGACGCCCAGCCTGTGTCCGCTGTGCTCGATGTACCTTCTGCATCGGACGCACCTGCTTCGCCTACCACCGAAGAGGACGTCATGGGCCAGTTCCTGTCTCGGCCCGAGCCCGAGCCCGACGTCGTCGTCAACGTCGTCAAAATCGACGAACCAGGCACCGTCGTCCGCCATCCTGTCCGCTCGGACTTTGTGCTCGACGACCCGGCCACCACCGACCGCGCGCCCATCACCCCGCCTGGCCAGGGCCCAATGATGCACATGGCACGCGACGACGTCTTTGGCATCGAGTCCAAGGATCCAGTGTCTGCTGGTGAAGCTGGTGACTCTCAGAAGGTCAGTGACTCTGACGCTGCACCGGCACCGGTCGCACCTACCGCACCGGCACCTTCCGCACTGGCACCTACCGTACTGGCACCTACCGTACTGGCACCTGCCGTACTGGCACCTTCCGCACCTTCCGCACACGCACCTGCCGCACCGGCACTGGCACCTTCCGCACCAAACGAGCTCCATCACGTGCCCTTTGTTCACCCAGAAGCACTTAGTCACGAACACAGTCTTCCGGTCCCTGGCCTTCCTGGTGCGCCTCTCCTGGACCCGCGTGCGGCCCAGTTCATGACACCGCCCAAGGTCCGTGACAACGACGCCAAACTCGCGCGTCTCGCAGAACGTGCTGCCCAGAACAACATGGCTCTCTTTCGGCCGTCCGTCGGCGAACCGTCGGGCCAGTACCACGCCCACGCCCGTGTGCCTGTCGCTCCTGCTGTGCTAACGGCTCTCAACCCCCTGGCGTCGCCGTACCGGGCCCATGTCGCGCAGTACGTCAGCAACCAGCAGCAGCTGCACCGGGCACTGGCACCGCGCGCCACGCTGCCCAACCCCAACGCCGCGCTGCCCGACCGGCTCCAGGACCTTGTACCACGCGACGGGCCGCTGCACGACGACCGGTTTGACCAGCACGACCAGCACGACCAGCACGACCGGCACGGCGACGTCGCGTACACGTCCTCGGACGACGTGCCCGACCTCGCCATATCCGTCGGTAGCCCGGCCGTCGACGATATCCTGGACGACCTGGACGCCGAGGCCGGCCTCGACTACGACGTCGAGACGTACATGGGGCCAGACAATGCCGTCTACGAGCACCGCGTGCCCCTGCCGCCCATCGAGGCCGCGTTCCGCCGTGCCCTCCGCGCCCGCCACCGCACGCACCTGGCCCAGCAGCTGGCACGTGGCACGCAACACCCGCCGCCGCGTCACGTACACGCTTCGCACGCAGCGCCGCCCCATCTGGCCCAGGTCCAGGCACGAACGCAGCAGCTCGTCCAGCACGCCTTTCAGCCTCGCATCCAGTCGCTCTTTCCCGAGTCGCTCTTTCCCGCTCCCGCCGAACCGCTCTTTCCCGCTCCCGCTGAATCGCTCTTTCCCGCTGTTCCCGCTCCTGCTCAACTGCACACGGCCGCGGCGCCCCACCCGGTCCCTCCGGAGACGGACGATTTGAGCTATACCGAACATCTGCGCCGACTGGTCCGCGACGAGGCCGCGCGTGCCGACAACACACGCCCCCTGGCACCGCGCCCGGGCCAGCCGCGCCGCCGCCACCGCCCCAGCGACAACCCTCGGATGCCCGCGCGTGTTCTGGGCACCTACATCCACCAGCCCGGAAGACTTGGCGGTGCCACGCCTCCATCGGGTGCACCGCGTGGCCGATCGCCGCCAACGTCCGACATGCGCTCCTACTTCAACTATGCGCCCCCGCCCTGGCAGGCCGGCCGTATGCTGGAGCTGATCCAGCGTGACCGTGCCGACCGTGCACGCCAACGTGACCGCCTGGCCACCCTCGCGGAGCTGCCCCGGATCGTCTTTCCACGCCACACCCGAACCTGCCGTCCGACGCCGAACCCCTCGTCCCACGGCACCGCGCGTGCTCCGTTCCCGCCGACGCCCCCGACGTCGGACGAGGGGGGCAGCACTGGCCCAGCCACTGTGCCTGCGGCCGGCACCGTCATTGCAGCTCCCTTGTCGCTATCGACCCAGGCCGGCGTCGACGCTGCCCTCATCGCCCTCATGACCAGCGTCATGCACGAGAATGACGAGAACGAGAACGACACCGACGAAAACGGCGACCGCCCGTTCCATGCCCCTGGCTCGCCCAGCAACGATCTCGTGCCCGGGTCAACGTCGTCAGACGACTTTGACATCTTTGCCGATGCCGAGGACATGAACGCGGACACGGACGAGCCGGCCGGACCGGACGAGGACTCCCAGGACTCGCCTGACCAGGAATTCTTTGACGCGGCCGAGGTGGCGCGTGCCCCTGCATCCGACTACTCGGTGTCGGTCATGGAGGAACCGGTGGACCGCGAACCGTTCCCGGCCTTCCCGCACGACGAGGATGACGACCGCCACTCCCACACAGACATGTTTGCAGGCGCCGTGTTTGTCGACCAGGCCGATGCGGGCGTCTTTGAGACGTACGTCCCGACGGGCACGCCGCCCGTCGCCACGCGTACTGCCGGTACGGAAATGGAGTCACGTGACTTTGTCAAGATTGTCGACGACCTGGTCGGGCTGGACCTCGACAAGGTCAAACCGTTTGACGACTTTGGCGTCCTCGCAGTCGGCGGCAAGACGAAGACCAAGCCCGTCTTTACCACCGCCGAGCAGTTTGCGCAGCGGTACAAGTTTCCCACGACCATGCCCAAGCGAATCACCATTGGCGTTCTCCGGGCCTTGAAGTAGGTCCTTGGAAAAAAAAGTCTATTTATAACGCTAACAACCAGCAAAATCAGAGCCGCTGGGATCCAGTCCGGCCTCAAGACCATGGTCGAAGTCGACTTTTTCCGTCCGGACCAGGACGCCGACCTGCGCATAAAGAAACTCGCGTGGCTCAAGTACGTCGCCTCTCTCTCTTGCTGGATCCTGCTAACGACAGCTCCCTTCCTGGCCCGACACTGGGCAAGCGCGCGCTGCGTCTCAACAACATTGTCATTGCACACGAAAAGAAGCGTGACCCCATGGCCGACCACTCGCTCGTCTCGCTGCTCGAAGTCGACGCCAAGCAGCCCAAGAACAAGGCGCCCGTCGAAACAGTCCTGCGTGCCAGCGGCGACGGAACAATGGGGCCGGCTGTCTTTTGCCGAAGCGTCTACGACAAGGAAGGCATTGAGCGTCTCGACTGGGCGTACCCCAGGACGAGCCCGCCGGACACGGCCGCCAAGCCGACCGAGGATGGTGGCGCGGTGCACAAGACGGAGAAGACGGAGTCGTAGTACGCCTCCGTTGCGGTCAAATCACCGACGACCCGCCCTTTTGATCCGGCCAAGGCCGTCGTCTCGCCGTGGCGCCTGGACGAGCGCGACATGCCCGAGGCGGCTCGCACGCTGGAGGCGTCGCTGGACGCCATGGCCGTCCCCGCCGACATGAACTGGCTGTGCTTTGAGCACGACCAGACCATGTTTGACCGGTGCGTCGACCACGGCTACGAGCTCGACCTGCGCCCAGACGTCATCAAGCTCCTGATCCTCATCGAGTACGTCGTGGGCCTCCTTCTCCTTGACCTGACTAACAGACAGCATCGTCGAAGACTTTGGCCTGGCCTGTGGCCAGACGCGCGACACCGTGGCCCGGCTCACACGAAACCAGCCGCGCTTTGACCGTCTCAAAGCACTGGACGACGCCAAGTATGTTCTCCTCTCTTTTCCGTTTTCCGTCGTGAGACAACCTAACAAGCAGCAAAATGGACGCGGAAAAGATTGCCGCCGTCTTCGACACGGTCATGCGCTACGCGTCCGACAAGTACAAGGCCCAGAAGGGCACGCTCGACGACCGCCTGGCGGCGTTCAAGAGGCAAAAGGCATTCTGGGCGGCGGAGAGTGCCCGGTTCGCAAAGAAGGCGCACGAGGCCAAGGGCAGCGACTACTGGGCGCAAAAGGCCATTGAAACGGCCAGCGCAATGGAAGCCGCACGGATGACGACGGCGGGGTGGGCGGTGCCCGTGACGGCCGAGGACCTGACGGCCAAGGTCGCCGACCTGCTCGATATGGTCGCACGTGGTGCAGAGACTGACTTTCAGCTCGATTCGGTGCCTGCGATCACCGGCGACAAGGCCATGGGCAAGCCTAATGTACAGCGGCCTGCGCCCACGATCCCCACGCCCGTCTGCCGCTTTATCCTGGTTCCCAAGAGACGTGACAAGACGTCTGACACTGTTGAGACCGGGGGAAAGGATGGGTATTCGGCTGCTGAGGAAAAGACCATCGCAGACTCGGCGCCGCAGAAACCGCAGCGCAAGTTTATGCTGGTCACCAAGACGTCGCCGCGCGGCGAGACCCAGACTACAGAGACAAACAAGACGACAACTGCGAACAAGACGGACACGACTGCGAACAAGACGGACGCTGCAGAACATGCAGAGACAGGCAAGACGGACACTGTGTCAGACACTGACGCCAGCCGGAACAAGCGCCGGTCACTGGTCGGCTTCTTTCAAAAGTCCCCGTCCGAGACCTCGGTTGGCGACAAGCGCACGTCACTCAGCAGCTTGTTTCCGGCGCGGGCGGCACCGACTGCGACGGAGACACTGGCCGAGACCAAGCACAGCTCGGACACCAACATCGGCAGCACGGCCGACGGGCCCACGACGAGTGAGACCGCCAGGAAGGAAAAGCGTCGGTCGCTGGTCGCCTTGCTGCTTGCCAAGGCTCACCTCAAGAGTCCAAAGAGCCCCGAGACCGAGAACTCCAAGACGAAGCAGCCGACACCGCCCAGGTCCATTCTGAAGCCACCGACCGAGCCGCCCTTTATGCACCTTCTCATCGAGGAGCTGCCCCGAGCGGCCCCGGCCAACCCGGCCAAACCGAAAAAGATTCTCTGGCATGAAAAGACCATGGGGGCCAGGGAGCGTCTTGGCTCCTACATTACGCAGCTCATTCCCTCGCCGGAGGAGGACCGTTTCTGGAAGAAGAGCGGTGTCCGTGCTTGATTTTTGGAGGAGTTTTCTAATTTGGGTTCATTTACGACTGATCTTGACGATTTACGATTCACGAAAGCAGATACCACTGTCCATGGATTAGTTTGCGAGTACGACAGGATTTTGGCGGATTTACTGTCGAGTACGATATGTACGACTGAGGTTTTTGTTTTTGTTCAGCATCGATACCCATTATTCTTACCATGGCCTACAACGATACTTTTACCCATATCTGACATGTGCAAGTGCGACCTGCCGCTAGTAGCTGAAAGCAAACAAACGTACGCATCAGTAGTCAATCAGCGGAGTAAACAATGGCCAACGGTACAGCAGATGTCATTCGAGACACTGACTGTGTCAAAGTGAGCGAGGCGTGTTGGACTGTACGACATGTCTCGGACATTACAGCTATGCGGTGAAACGATGGTAGCCTATAACTCATCGTTCCCGGGCCTGGAAGTTGCGTCCTACAGCAGTGTCCTCGTGCCAGCTGTCACCAGCTGACGGCCAGCCATGTCGTGTCGCTCCTTACTCCTGCGTTAGCAACTGCCGACTCCACTCAACGATCACGCAGCGTCGCTCCTTCCCTCGTGCACGTCTTGTTTGCACCATCGGAGCAAACTCGCCGAGATGATGCTGCTGCCTAGAACCGTAGTGTTTGTATGCAAACAAGCGACGGTGCTCGCACGTGGAGGATCGACAAGACGTTTGACGTTGACAAACGAGCCTGTCGGCGTTTGCACTTGCGCACCAATGACGACAGGTCAGGTCAAGGCACCTTTCTATATTTATACCCGCCTCCCAACGTACTTGCCTTGACGTCCATCGTGACTTCCAGTACGTTCTCTCAAGTTTGTCGGCCATCTTAGTCATCGCTGCTGTCGGCGTTTTGTCTTAGTCATCGTTGTACGAGACAGCTGACATTAACGAGAGCTTCAAAATGCACACCAAGAGAACTTGGAACTGAGATCAGCCCAAAACACCCGATCGCTGGAGAATCTGCGACATTGTGGACCGTCCGCATTACATGCTGAGGTTCAGCCATATTCTATCTAGGCAAGAGGACTTGGTCTCACTAGTAGGTGTATCAAAGCAACGCCTAGCTAAGAGACATAAGATCAGCCGTCAAAGTTAACGGCCGTGATCTGACAGTCGATGTAAAGTAGCGTCTACTTCTGGCTACAGTCCTTCACCAAGTAACAGAGACCCTGACTCGGTTGGCATGGTTCAGAAAGGCAAAGCCATCGTGTTCACAAACGTTAATCTTTCTGTAATCGTCTGACGCGACTGGCCGACAAGCATGACGAGGGGATATTCTGGAGGCGTTGCCTCTCCTGCTCCAAGGCGACGCTCTTCTGTGGTACAGTTACCTCACCGACGTCGATACGGCCGCCCTTGAAGAAGGCAGCCTTGCGACTATCAAGGAAGCACTCCGTGCACGTTTCGCGCCAAGCCAAGATCTAATTCTCGCCATCTTGGATCAGCGATTCACGGTCTTCGACATGGTGCGTGGAGACGGCATCATGACCTTCCTCAGCCGTCATGCGGCGTACCCCGAACGCGCCGCGAATTAATTAAAAAGTAAAAACATGTACTGGCATCAAGTTTTCAGTCAGGAGATGGATGTACTCCATCCACTGGCTGCAATGACTCGTTTTTGACGAGTCTGCTGTGTTCAAGATCATCAGACACAAATTTGAAAGATACAGTATTACAAGTTACCCCTCATGTTCGGACACGAGGACACGGTGGACCTCTACGAGCCAAGTCGTCAATTGCACTGCTCGTCAATCAGTTTGATATATCCGGATGCGACGCTGGAAACCCATTGTTCACCAAAACGCTTCTGGGGTGGAATTTGCCGGCGAGCTCTATGAGCTTCTTTAACGTCGGTATGGCAAAGACAAGTTTGCCAAGGCTTGCGACGAGATAGTATATAACAAATTACACCAAAATGCTTAATTTCACTACATTATAGAAATAAAAACGTAGATCAAGGCAACAGAAACTCACCAGTCACACGCCCGTACATAGCTGCTTCAAACCGAGTTTCTATATGTTTATTTCATTCTCTGTCGGTTTTAAACATCACTCTGTCGGTTTGTAGTATCTGTCGGACCGACCATGTCCTCGACCAGGTTGTTCTGCGAGACTACATAGTGGCCGATGACTAAGCTCTCCCCTTTGCCAACCACGGCTGTCTATATTTCCCTCTGGCGAAAAATGGTCTTTGGTCTTTATCGCAGGGCCACCTTGCGTCAACAAATATCGGCCACATTTCTCGTTCGACTTGGCCATCCACGAGCTTGCCCACACATGCCTGCCTCCCGACTCGCCCAACGACCGGCAGTTGATCTGGCCGATATGGCGAAAGACGGACATCTCCTGTCCATTTAATCGCGTGAGTTGCACACTTTTACCCTTTTTTCAAACACACCAGTGGTTCTAACACACGTAGTGCACGGTCCACGGTCCGACCATCAGCCTCGAGACCGTCAATCTTTTGCTTTTGAGCCGATGCCGACCACTTTTCGTCCACCCTGACATTCAAACATCAGTACTCCGTTCTTTCAATTACTTGGCCTCGGCTCTGTTCCCACAGAAGATCCGCCCGCTACGACCATCGTCATGCACAACTCTTGCAATCTGGAGATGATAAGTTTCAGGTTGTGCTCTTAACGCACCGTTCTTCGCCTCGATACCAAACGACGTCGTGTATCTCTTGATATCAATCGACGAGGACGAAACATGGCTAGGTCGATTCACTTTCGGCGAGGATGGTGCGTCACTGCAGAAGATCAGTGTCACTTTGTCGCATATCATTATTCGACCAAACATTTTCCCCAGGATTTTCAGGAGCTGACTCGTCAACAAATTTTGTATGTACTTTAACTGGTTTCGAATACCACACGAAAACAAATGTAAAGCCGAAAATGTTCTATAAAACCACTCCCAGGCTGAAACTCCACAAATCGGACGGCGGCTCCTTCTCATTCTGGTCAGCTTAGCCATAAAGTCGAAAACGGACTGACTGCCACACTCCGAGCTCGAACCGATGCAAACTGCCGCTCTTGACAACTCGCATACGACCGTAGTAGTTTGAACCCTCACCTTTCAGACCACGGGTCACACAAGTTTCGCTGCTGCCAGACCTCGACGCAACTCGGACTCGACAAGACCCACTTTACAGTGGAACGGGCGCGCCTTCTGTTTACGGAAGTTGCATCACATGACGGAGCACGCTTTGCTCGACATGGAATGAACTGACTCGCTTTGCTCGACATAGAATGAACTTGACTGCCACTGATCGAATGGCTTGCATTTTGGCGGCCGACTATATTTCAAAGGTCGCCGTAGCTGAGGTAGGCTACGATGGGTGGCGGTTCCAATGTGACTGGACCGTTCCGTGGGTCGTCCTGGGCGTGCCTTCCTCGTAGACACATCAGCAAAGATCATTTTCGAGGAAGGAGCCACCAGCGATGATTAATAATAAAGACGAATGAAACAAAGAGACAAGAGATAGTTTTCTCGCAGGCCTGGCCATCTGGTCCTGTAAACACAAATGCAAGAGCGTCGATCGTCGGTAGGTTGCTCGCGGACCAATTCGACTCAGGAACGTACTGCCATGTCGAGTCAGCTCTCATTTTGTCTTTTCCGCTAGTCTTTTCCGCGTTGTCACATAGTAGATGGATAGCCTAGCCACTATAATATACTGAGCCTGAGCCACTATAAGTCTACTGAGTATAATGGAGCTTAAAGCCACTACAAGTATACTGCCACCAAAGCTGTCAAGGCTGCACGGCACGACACACCACATTCCAACGAGACAACTTTCGAGAAACGAATGAATGCTCGACGATGGCATATCACGGCCTGCCGAGCCCGCCTACCGAAAACTCGAGTCGCCACGGACCCGTCACGACACCGCCGTCAACACCCTTCCACTAGCTGACTATGGCACCGAGAGTACACTGTGGTGAATTCAGCACATTGGCGAATGGCTGCACGTGATCAAAACAAACATAAAAGGAAAGTGGGTGCCTCTGCTATATCAGCACCCAAAAGCAGCTGTCCTCTTGCTTTTTGATTTTTCTCTTCTCTTCTCTTTACCGACGCGACATGACCGACGACGAGATCAAGCACGTCTGGACCATCTACCACCATCAAATTGCCAGACACCCCTTCCTCCTCGACCCTCTGGACGGCGCATCGTCCTCTTCCGCCACGATGGCACCCCCGAAACGGGCTCTGCGCTCCAAGAACGCATTGCAGCGCATTCTGGAGACTCCTGCGGCGCCCGCGCCACCCAGCACCGAAGCCGAGAAGCTGCTCAAGGACCTCGTCGTCATGTCCCAGAAACCCAAGGCCGATCTCGCTGCGTTTGGGGCCGGCACGCACTGTGACAAAGACGACGATGACGGTAAGTCAGTCCGGCTTTGATTGAGCGATTCTAATGTGTAGACCCGTGCCGAAGCAGTCACTCTGACACTCCCGTGCCTGACAAGACACACTCTGAGCTTGACAAGACACACTCTGATCTTGACAACTCTGATCCTGACCACAATGCACGCAAGGACGGACACACGAGCGACTCGACTGCCGCCCAGAACTTGGCTCAGGGTGTGCACGAGCCCGTTCCAGCCTCGGACGACGAGGCAGCCAAGACCAAGACGTTACAGACGACGCTCGCAAACATGTGCGACGACTGCAGCGGCCACCGCCACCTCGAGACCAGCATTTCGCCGATGAACGCACGCATGTGCGACGAGGCCGACGACTGTGCACGGTGCCGGACGGGCGACTGCTGCGCGCCGTTCCAGTGCTGGAACTGCCACCAGCACCTCTGGCTCAACGCGGCAGACGCCAACTTTACGCTGGCACAGACGCAAAAGGACCTGGCACGGTGCATGTCGACCTACTTTGGCACGACGAAACGCGACTTTCACGACCTGCGCGACGTGACTAAGAAGACGAAAGAGACGAAAGAGAAGGCGGCGAAAGAGGCGAAAGAGAGGGCGGCAAAGGCGACGAAAGAGAAGGAAACAAAAAAGGACAAGGCGAAGCGACGCGAGGCTGAACGGCTGGTGGCGCGGCACAAGGCGCGGTGGTTCTTTTTGGCGCGTCGGACGGTCGAGCGTGTGCAGCAGCGCATGGCGTCACAGCCTGGTCGAGGCGGATCGACGGTGCCGGACCACAAGAAACTACTGGACATTGAGCGGTGGGCGTTTATGAAGATTATGGAACGCATCAGCCGCGAGATTGTGGCGTACGTGCCGCCTCTGTCGCTGGCTGAGGCGATGATGGAGGAACGCGTCGGACGCATCGTCATGCTGGACCCGCGGTCACGCGTCACGGACCCCGATCCTCTCCGTGCACGTCGCCAGCTCGTGCGTGCACTGGCGGCCGACGAGGTGGGTGCGTACCGTGCCGCGGGCTACCCGAAACCGCTGACGGCCGACGACCTGCTGCGCCGCCTTCTTCGCGACGTCAAGGACCGCCACCTGGACGCACGGCCAGTAGCAGCGTGCGACGCGTGCTGTGTCGATGCGTACTACCTGCGCAAACGCATGCGTCTCGCGCTCGTCGTCGAATTTTTGGCGTACGGCGACCGTGCGTTTGACACGACCACGCTGTACATGCCCGACGGCGTCCTGCGCCGCACCACGAGCGGCCTGTTTGTCCTTGCCAGTGACCAAGAGGATCTCGAAGGGTCGCCCAGCATTGACACGATGCTGGGCGACCTCGAGGCCGCACAGGTGGCCAGCACGGACAACACGGCCAGCACGGCCAGCACGAACAGCACGGCCACCACGGACAACACGGCCGGCACGGAAAGCACGGACAGCACGGCGTACGCACAGAGCTTTGAGACGGTCTGGTCGGCCGACCGAGGCACGCGTCGCGTTCTGGACCGCGACGCACTGCCAGTCGACGTCGACGTGTTTGCGACGACGAGCGGTGTTCTTGCAGCGTTCCGCTGGATCCGTGGCGGCCAGGAGACGCTCATGAGCTTGGAGGTGCCTGCGGCCCGGACGCTGCACGACAAGGTGGCCTCGATCAACCGTCTCGTGGCGGCCATGGCCCTGCACGATGTCAAGTACGTCTACGCGACGTCGGCCATGACGTCGTACGCCTTTACCACCACGTTTAACCCCTGGTCTCACAATACCAAGCTGCTGTGCAGGGACCCCGACCTCGCCGGCGGTTTCTACCTGCTGCCCAACGGCCTGTGCCCCGAGAACCCCGACCCCGACAGCGACGACGACGAGCCATGGACCCCTCCGGCCGCCGACGGCTGCGACATTACCGTCGTCGACCTCTCGGCGTCGTCGCCGTCCGTCACGGTGAATGACACGGCCGACTCGGACGATGGCAAGACGGTCATTTTTGTGGGTGACGATGACGACAATTCTGACAATTCTGAGCCCATTGCCTTTACCATTACGGCGAGTGGCACCACCAAGTCGGCCGTCTTTGACGCAGCCAACGACCCCGACCACGCGACGTCTCCTGATTGGGCCATTACGCGCGAGTTTGCCGTCGACACGGTCGACACGGACAAGACTGCCGAGCCGGACGCCGCACCGGCCGTGCAGCCGCCGTCCGACCTGCCCGTCCTTGCTCCCGATTCCGTCGAGTCCCATTCGACGCAGTCCGACATTGACAATGAGACCGTCACACGCGAGCGAATGGCCGCTGCGTTTCAAATTAATGGCGCGTTCCAGTCCATGAGGAACCTCTTGGGCAGTGGTACACAGAACGTTGTCAACGTGCCCGACGTCAACGTGCCCGACGTCAACGTGCCCGTCGTCGACGCCGTGCCTGACAAAAACGTCGAAATCACCTTTTTATTCGACACGGGCATGTTTCTCGTCACAGACGCCAACTGGGCCCGTCCTCCGCACCGAGACTCCACAATCGCCGCGGGCCAGTGGGCCAAGAACCTGGTCCGTGGACAGCGTCTCGGTGCCGGCTGCCACTACGTCTTTGCCGTGACGGAGCCCGACGCGTCCGGTGCCGATGCCCAGCCGTCGGCCCTGTCGGTCTTCCACGTGTACGACGACACAAAGGACATTGGCGAGCCCCTCTTCTCCATGGGCCTCGACATGCCGGCCGCCGACGCGGTCGTCAGGCCCGAGGCGATGCGTCTTGTCTACGTCAGCGACCGGGGCGGTATGCCGGCCGACCGGATCCAGGACCAGACGTACTCGTTCCTCGACCTGCCCATGGCGACGATCCGCGTCTGCCTCTATTACGGTGTCTCGCCACAGACCGGCGGGCTGCACCCCGACATGCTAAGTCTCTTTACGTACGTCTTTCTCATTTGTAGCACGACTTTACTAACAGCCAGGCACCTCACTGCCGACCAGGTCGACTGCCTCTTCCAGATGGGCAACAACAAGGCCGTGTACGACGAGACCGACCTCGCCATGTGCCTGGGCGACACCGAGGCGGCCCAGCGTCGGTCCCTGCGGAACGTGCTCGCGTGTCTGCCGCCGCCGACCGAGCCGAGCGCCCACTGGCACCTCCTCTCGCGCGCACACCTGTTTCGCATGTTTGACGAGCACGCCGAGGCGTTTCGCCGCGCAGGCTACGATCTGGACGACGAGACACTCGTCAGCCTCCGCGACCAGTGCGGTGGAATCATTGGCGAGCAGATTCAGGACTGGAAGAATGCGTTTGGCATTCAGGATTGACTTGGATCGTATTGGAATTTGGCATGTTAGTCAGAATGTATAATTGTGGGTGTCTTGAATGCAGTCGCGTATATTTATGTCCCACTTTAAGCTGCTCTTTTGCACAACGGGGCCCCACTTTAAGCTACCGTTGTCGACACAACGAATGCAGCCTTGTACCCCTTTGAGAACAGAATTCGACCCACTTTTATGCCTTCTGTACCCCTTTTGGAACGGAACTTGGTCCACGTTGTACCCCTTTTGGAACAGTGACCTCCCTTTGGTCACACAGCTGCGGCTGACGATGTGGAACAGCCGACCTACCATCGACCGCCCGGCATCTACGATCCATCTGCCAAAGATGTTATAGAGCCGATCTAGGTCCGACGACCATTCACGTGACTCGCTCGCAGACGACTGACGCTCGACGATTTGACTCGACGCTCGACGATGCTCGACGACGCTCGACGACGCTCGACGATTTGACTCGACACTTTATAAACATCCCTGCTTCCATCTACTCTTTACTGCAACAATACAATCGCACACTAGTTACATGGCACGTCCTGATTGACCGGCGCCGGGGCCACGCGTCAAGTCGTGCTGGGGTAAAGACCACACACGCCATCACTCACCGTGACGGTCATCAGGCAGCTGGCGTTTGCACCTCGTTTGCACCTCTTGTCTGACTCACTGCCATACGGTCACGCGCTTGGCTCGTTGGATGGCAAACGGAGCTCTGGAGACGATTGCGTTTGCAGTGCGTTCAGAACGAGATATATATTAGACGTCTTGCTGCACTCGTCTGTCGCTGAATTCTTTCTCTACAACATTCGGAGCTCTGGCTCTGCACTTCCAACAACATTGCGGCCTTTGAGACGTTTCCCAATAGCGACCATCACCCATACCGGACGGACACGACTGGACCAAAATCACATTTTCAAAATATGTGGCCGTCCGGTCGTGGCTTGACGTGCACTGACCTTGCGCGGATCCAATCTTGAATGGCAGGTTTGACGCGGATCTCGTCGGAGACCATGCACACAGCAACACTGCTTTTAACAAATTACGCGTACTCGACTGGCGGATACCATATGAGACACTCTTCGGTGAGCTTCCCGACGTTTCCTTCTTATGGGCCTACGGCTGCGTGTCTTTCCCAATGACCCGCGACGCCAAACTGGAGGAATGGCCTGCTCAAGATGGCAATTAATGGTCCAGACAGGTTGCAAGCCAAAGACCCTGAGAATGGACAACGGAACGGACGTCGGCGCCGCAGCATTCCAACGCTTCGCTACTGCGCGCCTGACTATTTATGATATGATTACATAATTAAGTGGAGTTTTATCCACTGTGTTACCTAAGCAGCACAGCGGAGAGTGTTGTGGGTCGTAGGACCTCTATCACGTGACATAGAGGGGTATTTGTTTACGTCCACCCCGCTACCCCTGACCGGGGTGAACTCTCCCCAATACACATCACGTTTCTATATATCCCTATATTACGCTACGTTAATTAAGAGTCTCATACTCTTTAACATTTATCAAAAACACATTCAACTCATATCTCTCGGGCTCTTTCCACGCCATTCGTCTTACCTACCAGCATATTGTTGGAAGTCTGATATATGTTCAAACCATGATCCGGCCTGGATCTGGTCAACTATGAATCATCGCCGTTCTTTAGCAGACGTGCACGCCTGCGATACAGGCACTTCTTGGGCGCCTGGCTGCATTGCGAACAATGGACCCAAGCCTCCATCGAGAAGTTCCAGATTCTCGTCGCCTGATCTAGAAGTCGTTCTTTATATCCGCGGCTTGGATCTGTATGAATAATACGGCGAGCTGCTATGACTGCAAGATACGGACAATTACCATGATTTTGTTGTTCCTCCGTCTGTATCACCAAAGAAAGCAGCGATCACGTCGAACATTCCAAAAACACACTGACGCTGTTGACACACTACAATCACAACTCAGTCATGTACGACACTGGTACCTCACCACATCTTTCACAACAAAGCTATCATGTCGAACCGAACCAGGACGTTGACTTACATCGAAGCCTGGGACTCCTTCCTCTACCCCTCGCGCCGTGTTCTCCGAAGCAACGACGCTGCCGAGCGCTACGGTTAAACGATGAAACGAAGGCGCTGCCTCGCTGTTTCCTTGGGTCTACCCGAGCAGCTATGGCTCGAACTCGTACGACTACCGTCGACCTACCGACCCAAGCAAATCTACAACTAGCACACACCGTACTACTCAGTTTGGCCACCAGCCGGATATCCACGGATATGGAATAATCAGCCACGAAGCGTAACCGCTTACGACGACTCGCTAAGGAACAAGCACAGTCCCTTGTGGATAATCGCTGCAGCGAACAAAACTGGTACACATGGAGGACGGATGCGGGTTTCAATCACAAAAGACTACGTCGACAAGGCTACTATCTCTGTCGCGCAAATCCCAAGTCACGCACCGTGACCGACAGAAAAGTGAAGCATGCATCGGGACCAGAACATGGTAAAGATCTTACTGGAAGAGTAAAACAATTTTATAATAAGAACACAATCGCAAACAGTTCACGCCCCGTAAAATGTGCTGTTATGAGAAACGTAGTCATGAGCCCGAGACGTATGTTTGTTGATTTTGTTAAACACGGGCACATCTACCTTTTGAATACAGTGCTTTGATCACTCGACTTTGTGCTTGGCGCCCTATAAATCCACTGAAGCGCTAATCATGTATCCACAGATCATTGGTGTTACACAATTGGTCACTGACGCAGATGGCTCACGGGATATATACGGAGTAAGGTCAGTTAACATATTTTATTGTAGCAACGTGCCCATATTTCTGTATACTTTGTAAGCTGTCCTTAAAAGCAAACGACCGCCCATTTGGCTACTGCCAAGATTCAACAAAAATATGATGAGAGTGGGACTTGAACCCACGCGGATTGCTCCATAGGAACCTTAATCCTACGCCATAACCAACTCGGCCATCTCACCGTGCAATTTGCACTGTCGACTTTTTGTCTGCATATAGAGGATACGCTATATCCTAGGCCTTGGAAGAGATCAAAGGCTGGGTGCGAGAGGCAAAGACCAAGCAGTGTTGGCACGATGGCCAGCTGCAAGACCATGAGATGAACAGTACCACCAAAGGTCTGCACGCATAGAACAGTAGAACAACGCGTCAGGTAGGTGGCGAGCGAGTGAATGGACGTGGAAAAGACGACCGGTATGATTTGGAATATGATTGGCTGCCCCAGGATGTGAAGCTGACTATGTCGTCGAGTACTCGGCGTGTTCAATGACAAGTCCTTGCCAAGACAGGCATCTCCCAAGGCAGTGAGCTAGGCCGACACTGAAGGATGAGTTTGGTCCGGGCGCCACGTCCAGTTGCCGGATCCGAACGGCTCGACGCCGAAAATTTACGGTACGACAGTCTAGATGTCAGAAAAGTCTAGAGCAAGACAGGCAGCGTTGTCCGATGAGAAGGAAGCAGCGTTCCGTCTGTTTACTTGATCAAGAGCACTCGTCGACGATAAGGGAAGCAGCGTTCCGTCTGTTTACTTGATCAGGAGCACTCGTCGACGAGAAAGGAAGCAGCGTTCCGTTCCGTTGCTTACTTTGACCAGGAGCACTGCGTGCTGCTGCTCCTTCCCGTTTTAGCAGCGCCAACAAAGACCCGCGGCAGCTGCCAGTTCATTAGTGTCTGTAACTTGTAGTGGAGTGGTGCCTGCCTTTTGTTCTAGTTGAATACAGCCTCGTTGGAGTGACGAGGCGATTGACCAGCCAGTTCAGTATCGCATTCAAATGGCGCGGACCAGGTCTGGTCCGCCACTTCTATTCTCCCGTTTCTCTGTACAGAAATGCCTTGCGGAGCGTTGTCATCGTCAGTACTCGGTGTCGCCGGAAGGCGCCGTCTGCATTTTCCTCACAAGGCAAGCGCCATATAAGCATGATTCTACTGCGAGTCTTGAGACTGACGGGTTTCTTCTATGCATTCTGGAGTTGACAGCAATCTACTTGACCTGGCCGCTGTGTCGGCGTGCTCGATCCATACAACAGAAGATCCAGTGCGACCAACGACTTGGCATTCTCTGCACCAGTCGTACGTGCAGAAGAGCAGTTTGAAATAATGACATCTGAGGTGTAATCGACACTCGACGGCCAGCCGCACTGTACGAACTGGTTACACAGTCTCACCTCGACCTGTACGATGCTGCGCAATTGGGTCATAAAATGATTGTTGCTGATGCCTATTGATAGCCCATGCCTTGCCCGATGCAACCTAAAACACCATCTCCAGCAGCTTGTCCTTTTCGGCCGACTTCTTGACAAGCTCCCAGAACGCGCCGGCGCCAAACTCTCTCTCCCCGCCACCCCCCGCTTCCGCCTCCGCCTTGTCGAGGGCCATGCCGCGCTCCATGAGCTCGCGCGGCGTGCCGAGCTCGGCGACGCGGCCGCTATCGAGCACGAGCACGCGGTCAAAGTCGACGACGGTGCTGAGTCGGTGCGCGACGACGAGCACGGTGCACCCAGTCGATGCAAACTCGCGGCGCAGCGACGCCTGGATGGCCGCGTCGGTCGCACGGTCGACTGCCGACGTCGCCTCGTCGAGCACGACGACCTTGGGGCGCGCCAGCAGCGCGCGCGCGAGGCAGATGAGCTGGCGCTGGCCCTGCGACAGGTTTCCGCCGCCCGTTGCGACGGGCATCTCGAGGTTCTTAAAGGACGCACCTGCGTCGGCGAGACCGGCCGCGTCAGCATCCGACGCCACCGTCGTCGAGGCCGAGTCGGGCGCGTCGGGTGCATTGCTCGCCGTCGAGCCGGCGACGGTGTCGTCGTCGTCGGCGACGAGGTGCACGCGCTTGAGGGCCTGGTGCAGGTCGTCGTCGGCAATGACGCCCTCGAGGTCGAGGTTGGAGCGCAGCGTCCCCGAAAAGAGAAAGGGATCCTGCGGGATAATGGCCATGCGACGACGGAGGTGGTCGAGGCGCAGCGTGGCAATGTCGATGCCGTCAATGGCAATGCTGCCCTCGGACGCCTCGAGCAGGCGAAAGAGCACGGCGGCGAGCGTGGACTTGCCGGCGCCGGTGCGGCCGACGACGCCGATGCGTTCGCCCGGCTGGAGGCTAAAGTTGAGCCCCTTGAGGACGGGCGGCAGGTCCGGGGCGTAGGCGGCCGAGAGGTTGGTGACGGTGAGACGGCCCTGGGTGGGCCAGGCGGCGGGCGCGTCGCGGCCGCCCTGGGGTTCGGTGTCGAGGTCAATGTACTCGAGGATCCGCTCGGCGGCGTTGAAGCCCAGCTCGATACTGGTAGTATTGGCGAGCAGGCGCGACAGGGCGGCGGTGTAGCGGAGGGCAAAGACGAGTCCGAAGCCGGCGAGCGAGGCGTCGACGCGGCCAAAGACAATGGACGCGGCGACGCCGGTGACAAAGAGGGCGCCAAACATGCCCATGCGAAAGTTCATCCAGCGCGCGAGCAGCTGCAGCGCCCAGCTGGCCTTGGCGGCGTCGTTGATCAGCCCGTAGACGCGCGCTTCGTAGAAGCGGGTGCGACGGAAGGCGCGGATGGTGGAGAGACCGGTGAGCACGGACGAGAACTGGTCGTAGACGGGCGAGTGTGCGACGGAGTTGATGCGTTTGGCCTCGCGCGCGGCGGCAATGTAGACGCTAGCGATGCGGCCGTAGAGGACGAGCAGGGCGGCGCCGAGGACGACAATGGCGGGCGAGACGGACATGCTGGTGGCGATGACGACGACAATCTGGACGCTGCTGCCGAGGAAGCTCGAGAGATCACTGGCGAGGCGGCGGTCGACGGTGTAGGTGTCGGAGGTGAAGCGGTTGAGCACGCGGCCCGAGGGCACGGTGTCGACCCAGCGGAGGGGCGCGCGCAGGATGGCATGGGTCATGCGTTCAAAGAGGACGCGCGACGCGCGTAGGCCGGTGAACATGATGAGCATTTGCTGTGCGACGCCGAGCAGCAGCGTGGCGTAGTTGAGGGCGACGTAGGCGGACATCCAGAAGATGGCGTTGCGGCGGTACTCGTCCGAGGTGGAGTAGACGTCCGCGCCGACAGGCGTGGCAGGGACAGACACGAAAGAAACGTGGTCAAAAACGTGCTGGTCCTTCCATGCGTGAACGTTATCCTTGGTCCATGCGTGAACGGTCGCATTGTAGCTGCTGGCGAGTTCCTTGAGGGCCCATGTCGACGCGACGCCGAGCAGCCGGCTGGACACGACAATGGCAGCAATGGCGACCCACAGCCACGCAGACCTACTGGCGCGGACGTACTCGCGGTAGACGCGTGACTTGACGCGTCCTTCTTCTTTTGTCTCTGGTGTGGCCTCGGTCGGTTCGTCGGTGTCCGTCGTGTTGGCCTCTGTTTCGGCCTCCGTTTCGGTGTTGGCCTCGGCCTCGACCTCGGCCTCGGCCTCGGGGATGGTGTCGACCGCCTCGACGTTGACGACGCGACCGTTGTCGAGGGAAATGACTTGCACGGCGTGGGCGCGACACATTTCGCCGTGGTGCGTCGCCAGGATCCGCGTACGGCCGCGTGCCAGCCCCCCCGAGAGCGCTTCAGAGACAATGGTGCGCCCGACGTGTGCGTCGACGGCCGAGAGCACGTCGTCGAGGACGAGGATCCCGGCGCGCGAGTAGAGGGCACGTGCAAGGGCGACACGCCAGCGCTGGCCGCCCGACAGTGTGACGCCCTTGGGCCCGACCTCGGTGGCGTCGCCGGCCTCAAACAGCTCGAGGTCCTTGTCGAGGGCACACGCCCGAAGCACGGCGCGGTAGCGAGCGCGACGCAGAGGCAGGCCAAACAGGATATTGTTGCGCAGCGTGCCCGACTCGACCCATGGCGTCTGCGACACAAACGCCGTCAGCGACGGCAGGATCCACGCTGCATCGTCGACGTCGACACGGTCCATCTCGGCCGCCGACGGTGGCGCCGGCATGTGCACCGTCCCGGCCAGAAGCTTGACCTCGCCGAGCAACGTCGCCAGCAGCAGGCTCTTGCCCGCGCCCGTCTTGCCCGTCACCAGGCTCAGCCGGCCCGCCGGGAACACGAGCGACACGTCGCGTAGCGTGGAGCGGGTGTCGTCAGAGTCAGACTCGGAGTTGACCCTCGGCCAACGCACGGTCGCCTTGGAGAGGACGATTTCGTCGCCGTCGTCGGCGACGCGTGCCTGGTCCGGCTGGTTCAAGTACGTCTCGACACGCACGCAGCTGGTCCAGGCTTCCATCAGGTACACCTGGATGAGGGGCAGGTAGCCAAACGCCTCGTCGAGCTGGTCAAAGAGCCCGAGCGACGCAAAGATGACGGACGCGCGCACGTGTGTCGGTGTCGTCAGGGTGTAGACGCCGAGCGAGACGCACGACAGCAGCAGCGGCCCGACATTGACGACGAGCATGAGTCCACACATCCAGCGCGCGACGCGCCAAAACGCACGCAGCTCGGCGTTGCGCGCCGCCAGGATCTTGGCCTCGTAGACGCCCTCGAGCGCCGAGTACTTGATCTGCCGCATGCCCTGCAGCGCCTCCGTCAAAACGTGGGCCTTGGCGTCGCGAAACTTCATCAGCCCAAACTGGATCTTGGCGTAGCGTTGCGAGATGACGTGCGACGCAGGGTACACGAGCACCGCGCACCCAGCGCCCGAGAAAAAGGCCGGCGCGCCCAGCAGACGCACGAGCACGGAGCCGGACAGGAAAAGCTTGAAAAGGGCGAGCGGGAACCAGTAGTTGTACGTGCAAAAGATTGTGATGCGGCTGCTGTCGAGTCGCATATGGTTGACGACGCTCTGTCGGACGTTGTCGGTGTCGGTGTCGGTATCTTTGTCCTTCTGACCGGGATCGGCGGCCTCGTCAAGGCGGAGGGCCTTTTGAAAGATGAGGGCCTGCACGAGCGACGCGAGGGGCGCCTCGAGGCGGCTCGACGTGACCCAGCGCTGAAAGGCGCCGATCCAGACCTGCAGCACGATACTGACGCCAATGCCGAGCACCCAGCCCCAGAGACGCAGACTGCCGAGCTCTTCGACGCCGTCGTGGCGCTTGTCGAGGTCCTCGAGGAACTGGTAGATGACGTACTGTGGGAACAGCGCGACGAGCGACCGCACAAACGTCAGCAGCCACTGCAGCAAGAGCGTGCCCCGGAACGCGACCAGCAGCTGCCACCACAGACGCCCGCGCGCGTGGGGGTGCGTCGTGCTCTTGTTGTAAAAGGTCGCGGTGCCGCCACGCGCAAAGTACCGCCGCGTCACGTCCTCGGACCGCGTGTCGGCGTCGAGTGCAGGCAGGTCGGCGAGCTCGAGCGTGCGTGCATTGGCAATGGCAAAGACGACCAGGTTCCAGTTGAAGGAGAAGCGGTGCAAGAGCGACACGGCGTGCTGCTGGTCGACGAGCTTGCCGTCGTAAAAGACGTCGGGGCGGTGCGGGAACGAGGCAAAGGCGAGGGCCGTCGTCAGGGCAGCCGCCAGTTGGAGCAGCCAGCACGCCGCCAGAGGGCGCGTCTGCGTCTCGATGTGGCCCGACAGGCCCGACAGGCCGTGTGCGGCGTCGAGGGCGTGGCGTGCGGCCAGCGAGGCCAGCAGGACGACGGACGAGGCAAAGGCAAAGACTGAGAGGCGCCACCGGCGGTCAAAGAGCGAGGGGTGGGTGGCCGCGATGGCGAGTGCCTGAAGCCCGAGGAGAGTCCAGCCGGCCGTGTCGGACCAGTCGTCCATGGCCGACGCAAGGAACAGCCGGAGGGTGCACATCAGAGCAGCAGCAAGGGCCGCCGCGAGGCCCAGGGCGATGCTGGCCGACGCGACGATGCGTGGGCCTCGGTCCGAAAAGGCGGCCATGCTCTCGTCTGTGGCGACACCGTCGGCGCTCGCGAATAGCTCGGGCTGCTCGGCGTGTGGCACCGCCACGTAGCTGCCGCGTGCACCGCCCGTGACGACGGCCCGCGTGCGTCCATGGCGTCCGTGGCGTCCGTGGCGTCCGAGGCGTCCGAGGCGCGACGAAGCCGCCTTGGTCCAGAGCTGGTGCAGCCCGGGCAGCGACAGTGCAAGCAGCACTGCCAGAGTTCCCGCTCCAACAACGCCAGGCCAGTCCATGGTGATGAGGGACGATGAGGATGAGGATGAATGAAACGAAAGGAAGAGTCGAAGACGAAATCGAAAAGAATCGAAAGGCTCGAAAAGGGTCGAAAAGGCTCGAAAGACGAAAAGAATCGAAAAGACGAAGACGAAGACGAAAAGAAAAGACGAAGACGAAAAGAAAACACGTCTGTGTCGGTTCGGTGCCGGCGTGGAGGTCGACGATGGTGCGGGTGTCGCGTCGCGTGTCGCGTCAATGGATGTCCGACCGTGCGTGACGGCCAAGAGCAGACACAGAGCAGACGAGAGAAGGTCAGGGCCAGCCAGTGGTCAGCGTCCGGAAGTGCGTGGTGCACGGACTGGACTGGACGGCGGCCGGGCGGTGATGGCTTGGCACGGACGCGTCCGTTGTTGTCAATTCAATGATGAGCTCTCGTCTGTGTCAACAGACCAGATTGGGCTTAAGCTGACTAAGTATATATTCGACCAGTCACATGCAGCGACTGGGCCCATATTCCGAGGATCTGGCCCCACACTCCGAGATGGACGCAGGGATACTCGGCGAGGCGAGTTGAAATTGATAAACGAGACTCGAGAGCTAGACTCGAGAGCTGACTATATATTTACATGAAACGACCAGCTCAGTCACATACCGGGGTCAATGCTTGCAGTGGGTGAAGTGGGCAGTTGGTGCATGGCTTTGGGCAGTTTGCAGTTGGGCAGTTGGCAGTTGTGCAGTTGGCGTTGGTGCAGTTGGCAGTTGGGCAGTTGGGCAGTTGGTCGCCACCTGCAGCCGTTTGCAGGCCGCCACATTGCCATTTGTCGTTTGCAGGCTTTGTGCGTGCACCAACAAGACTCGGCGCACGATGCAATTCGAATACGAGCACTGATTTATAAATATATCCAACACGTTTGCATAGACACCGGATTAGGAAAGACCGCCGTGGCACCTGCCAAACCTTGGACTCGTCTCGCGAATGTCAAACCAAGGACCAAAATCATGGACCAGAGCAAGGACAAGAGAAAAGACAAGAGCAAGAAGCCCAAGGCCGCCGCCGGAGTCGCACGGTAAATTTAGACCAACAATCGAGACGCGTCAGTTCCGCCAAGACGCGCGCTGCGGCCTCCCGTGGGCTGACGGCGTGCGTTGGTCCGAGTTCGACCGACGCGCTGGAGCGGTGTACACGGTGCAGGGGCATCGGGAAGCAGCATATATACGAGAAGCTGCCACGAAAATTTATCAGCAGGTCGGCGGGTGCAGTCAAGACCGGAGCGGAGGTGGACCGGTCTCCGTACGCAGCCACCGGTGCTGACTCGACTGACCGAGTTTTGATTGCTTTTGTAGTGGACTTTCGTTCGTTTTCTGGACTTTTATAAATGTTTAAATTTTGAACTTGTCAAGTTTATTCAAATTGTACAAATATTCAAATTAAATCAGTTCAATCAGTCAAATAGTCAGTCAAATTGACTAGTCAAATCAAACAGTCAAATAGATCAGTCAAACTAGAGTCAAATAAATCAGTTCAAGTTCAAATTCTGCTCAAATCAAATCGAGTTCAACTCGTAAACAAAAGTAAGAAAATCTAGCCTACTTGATGAAAAAACACTCTTTCCTATTCGAGTCAACTGACCGCAGCCAATCACGTCCCGCCAATATGTCCCGCCAATCCCCGCCAGTCCCGCCATCACCCGCCAATCATGTCCTGATCCAGACCAACACAATATCCGTCGCCGTGCACGACAGCGGTGCGACGTGAGCTTGCACCGCCCAGAGCTGAGGATTCCTGCGCGCCATGGCCGCAGGTTGGCCAGACGGCGAGCAGGTTGTCAGCCAGAGTTTTCTTTTTCTTGTCTGCTGTATCCCCAGTGTCAAAGTGACTATCCCAAACTCGCGGCAAGTGCATACGGGCTCCTTCCGTTTTCCCGGTCATGTGATCTGCACGACATCTTCGCGACGAGACATTAGATGAGCACAACCGGCTACCCGGTCAGCGCGTCTGCAAGCCGTAAACACGCTGTGCGGTTCGTGGTCTGTCGCAGCTGGCCGCCTGGCCGCCTGGCCGCCGGGTCGCCTGGACCACTCGTCCGACCACGGTCCACGTACCGTCATGGCGTCTGCCCAGAAAGGAGAGTCACACAAACCAGGGGCTGCGCCAGTTGGTCTTTCCTTCTCTTTCTCTACTCTTTCTCTATTTCTCCCCTTCTTTCTCTACTCCGTATATTTATTTTCGTCTGATTACTGTCTGTTGGTCGTAGTGTGACACGACAGCTGCACGCCGTCCAATCTCTCTGCACATCCACCGCATGGCCGTCACGAATAGAACCGGCACGTTGTCTGCAGAGTGTCCATGCAGGCCATGCATGCCATGCCCAGACGGATGGCTGCACCGCGGCGTGCGCCAGCCAGCGTCCGAGCGCACGAGTACTCCGTATATAATATTTATACTTGTATTAAATATATAATAAACATTTGCAGAGAAGACACAGACGAACCGTCGATCATGGCGTAATCCGTGCACCACCGACAACAGACGGTGAGGCGCGTTCTTCTGCAGCCAACATGAAGAAGAAAAGAAGCTGAAAAGACATGCAGCCCGAAGCGAGGCAAGAGCCACCAACGTTCCCTCTGGCCTGACTCTTTCCTATAAAGCATGGCCTCATCTTCTCCATCAACATCATCTTCAATATCCTACTTCTCCATCATCATCATCTCCATCAACACTTCTCCATCATCATCATCACGCTGCACCACCCATCTCCTCTCAGCCCGCTGTGCGACGCACTCGTATTGCCGCCGCTGGCCAGCTCATCTCCCCCCAGGGTGGCGCGTCTCCTTTTGCGCCCTGTGCGACGCTCCTGCAAAGAACAAGACCATTGCACGCACAGAAGCAGACCAAAATAGATGTGCGGCGGACTATTGGCAGCCGTGTTTCTTTTCTGACTGACCTTGCGCTTCTTTCAGACTGACCTTGCGTGGTGGCCTTGCCGTGGCCGTGGCGTCGTTTGTCGAGTCGACTCGTCTCTTCTTCAGACTCTTTCTTCTTTCTGTCTCTTTCCTCTCACCGTGCGCTCCTCTGCGTCGTCCGTTCCAATCCGACTTCGACTGACTCCAGCTCGACACCAGCTCGACTCCAGCTCGACTCTAGTTCGACACCAACTCGACACCAGCTCGACTCCAGCTCGACTCCAGCTTTGACTTTAGACTCCCGCTCCAACATTGACCACCTCATATTAAGCACTGTCTCATACCTTGTTTCGTCCCTCGCGGCCAGCGCTGTCTCGTCTGCCCCTTTCCGATCTTGTTTGCAGCGTCCCGTGTCTCGCTCTGTTCGACGTGCACCGCAGCTGCAGGACCATCCGCTCGGCACCCGCCCACTGACCACTGACCACTCTCTGTGTCTGCCTGTTTCTGTTCTGTTTCTGCTGTTTGTTCCTGCGTCTGCTCCGCCGATTCCGTTTGCCGTCGCCGTCGCCGTCGCCGTCGCCGTTTGCCAGTCCGCACCGGCGCTTCTCGGCGCCCGCCTCCTCCTCCTCGTCGTCCTCCTCGTCGTTCTCCTCCTCGTCGCTCTCCCTCCTCCAAAAGCCACCATGGCGGCCTTTGGCATCTCCGAGTCGCTCTTCATCATCCTCGTCATATTCCTGACGCTCGCATGGGTGACGTGCCTGATGCGCGCGTGGGTCAAGATTGTCGTCATCAAAAAGGTGACGACCGACGACTACCTCATGCTGAGCGCCATTGTACGTCCTGCCTCAACTCTCCCATCGTCAATCGCGCACCTGCTAATCCCAGATCTTCTACACGGCCTATGCTGCCTGTGCATTCTACGGCGTCGCCAACGGCGTCGGCGCCAACGACGCGTCAAGCCCGGCCGAGGCTCTCAAGGGCGCCGAGATTGGCCTGCGCACCTGGTGGCTGTGCGAGGTCCTGTACTCGCCCGTCACGCTGTCGGCACGCACGTCCGTCGGCGTCTTCCTCCTGCAGATTGCCGTCGAGCGCGTGCACCGCCGCACCATTATCGGCGTCATTGTCGTCTTCTGGCTCATCACCATCCCGCTCTTCTTCGTCAACGCCTTCCAGTGCGCGCCCGTCGACTACTTTTGGAAGCAGCCGTACCCGAGCGAGCCGCGTGGCACGTGCCTCGATGCCAACGCGCTCGCCGCCTTTTCCATTGTGCACTCGGCCATTAGCGCCGCGTGCGACTGGGTCCTCGGGCTGCTGCCCATCTTCATGCTCTGGAAGGTCCGGCTCAACAAACGCACCAAGTTCACCCTCTGGTCGCTGCTCAGCATGGGCATCTTTGCCGGCGTCGCCCTCATTGTCCGCATCGCCTACGTCAAGCCGCTCAAGGTCAATGTCAACTTTCTCTACGACACCATCCACCTCGCCAACTGGAGCATCCTCGAGCCCAGCGTCTGCATCGTCGCCGGCTGCCTCGCCACCCTGCGGCCCCTCTTTGCCTGCCTCGGCCGCATCACCGTCAGCCGCTCGTCGCGACGCACCCCGCGCTACCGCCAGACCAACAGCGCCACGCGCAGCCGCACCGTCAAGAGCATCAAGGGCGTCGGCTTCATCTTCAACCCGACCTACCTGCAGTCCAACCGGTCGAGCAAGGGCAACGCCTTTATGCGCTCCTCGCGCGCCGACGACGTCGCCCCGGGCACCGCGCCCCTCGCGCGCAAGAGCAACGACTACGAGCTCATGGTCAACCTCGAAAAGGGGCCTTTTGACCGCGACGTCGAGGCCCTGGCCGGCACGGCCACAGACACCGTTCCGCCCAAGCGCGTGTCCGATGCGTCCGACGCGTCCGATGCGTCCGACGCGTCCGATGCGTCCGACGCCTCGTCGGCCTCCTCCTCTACCGTCCAGCCCGACCAGCTCGACCACGACGAGGAGACGGCCGTCCTCGGCGCCCGCGCGCCCATTGACCAGCTGCAGTCGCCGCAGCCGCCGCAGCCGCCGCAAAAGCCGCAAAAGCCGCAAAACGTACACCCCAAACCGTCAAATACCAGCGCCGCCGGCTCGCCCGCGTCCACCGTGTCGCACCGCTTCTCGTCGCTCTCGTCGACCGCCCTGCTCGGCCACTCCGCCGCGCTCGTCACCCACCAGACCGACGCACGCACCCAGCAGCCCCAGCCCCCAAGCCGCTCGCGCGCCGACTCCGATGTCATGCCCCCAGGGCTGCATTAGCTGGCTTCCGTTCCTTTGTCTTTCTTTGGTCTTCGTTTGATAAAAGTGTTCTCATAGCGTTGCTCGTCATCTCTCGTTATCCATATCATCTTTGCGTCTTGGTATATTTCGGACATTTTACATTTGGTCATTTGGTCATTTGGTCATTTGGTCTTGGTCATTTGGTCATTCGGTACGTACATTTTGGTCCAATATAGCTTCTTTCTTTGTCACGTTTCACACCATTGGTCTCACTCTGTACATATGCATCTATAATCACGAATAGTATATGCAAGAAATATAGCCTGCCAAGAACTGTGTAGTTTGAAAGTAAGGTATACAAGACTCGTGAGAGAGTAGTATTGAAAGTAAGGTATACATAAAATGCAAGTATTTAAAGGTATACATAAAATGCAAGTATTTAAAGTAAGGTATACAAGACTTGAGTAGTATTTAAAGTATACGTGAGCGCCGGACAAGCACAGAATCAAACAACAATGCGCGCTGGCAGGGGCGGCAGGGGCCCGGCGTGCGTGCGGTTGCCCAGCATGCCGTAGCATCCGAGAGCGCCGTTGACGTCGACGAGAATGTGGTCTGTGGTCAGCAGGCGTCGCAGGCAAAGAGAAAGGACTACCTACCAAGGTCGATCTGCGTCCACTGGGAGCGTCTGTGGGCATCGAGGCAGGCGCACTGCAGCAGCGCCGTGTGCCCATACGGACCGTCGACGCGTACGCGCGGGTGGTGCAGCCGGCATCCACCGCACGTCGCCGAAAAGAGCCCGGCGCGACGGCCTGCCAGGTGCCCGCCGCGGTTCGCGAGACACAGGTCGAGCGGGATCCACGACCAGTTGTAGCCGAAGCGTGCCGTGTCGTCGTTGTTGCAGTACATGCCAATGTGCAGGCCGCGGTGGTCGCGTGTGAGCTGCGCTGTCTGTGCGTTGCAGTTGGCCGCCATGCCGAGCGGTGTCGAGGCCGTGGCAGCCGTGGCGGCCGTGGCGAGCGTGGCGAGAACGAGGCCGGCGAGGCCGGCGAGAGTCGAGAAGCACTTCATGTTGTTGCGTTGGCGGCCGGTGCTGAAGAGGCCGTCGATGGCAGAGGGCGCAGGGCCGTTATATACTCGTACTCGTCCCTGGTGAATGCCGGCGGCAGAGACAGTCAATAAATGACCAAGACACATCTATTGCGTCGCACGGTAAAGGGCATGGCGAGACAGGAAGCCAAGTCGGTGGTGAAGCAGACGAGCATGGAGATCCGGCAGAGTCAATATTGCCAGGGCGTCCTGTGCACGAGACATGTCTGGACTTTGCATCGTGGAGTCGAGCGTCCCGTCCATGGCAGTGTGTTCTTCTGACGTGTCGTTGTGGTCGTGACGGTCGTGGCAGCGATGTGAGGTCGTGACGTGAATGCTGTGAGGTCGTGACGTGAATCTGTGATGCTCGGTCAGACACCGAGCTCGGTCAAGGCGTTGCACGGCATTGCACGGCATTGCACGGCATCGGCACTGCACGTGTCTGCACTCGCCACGGTGCCGCGACACCATGCACGATGCCCGTGCAGGTGACACAGCGTGGGCAGGGCAAATGACCCAGGGTGCGGCGTGCGCTGTGCGTGCCGGCCGTGCGACGGTGCGACGGTGCGACTCGACACGCAGCCATGTGCTGCGACGAGACATTCGCAGGGAGCAGCCGAGCCGGAGCTTGAGATCGCACAGAGTCGAAAAGAAGTCGAAAAGTTCTGACTCTGCTCGTTGGACGAAGAGTTCTGACTGCTCTCGTTGAGACGCAACGGTTCATGCAAGCGAACAAACCTGCTCAGGTCAGCCACGGTTCTGGAACATGCGTATCCAATGGCAAGTGATCCAATGTAAGGTCGAAAACGTCAAAAAGTTGAAAGTGCAGATCGCGAGCAAGACGCAGAAGCCATTAAATCGAAGAGTATATAAAGGAGATGAAGGAAAGACAAGAAGAGAAGATATGTACACGCCATGTGCTACAATCACGTCACCAGCCACCGCGGACGGCCGCGCAGCCAAGCCACGGCCCGGTCGCACAGCGAACCGGCTTTTGCAAATGTGTGAAAACCATCTACAGAGCAGCAGCGGCGACGAGGCCCAGCAGGGCAAACAGCGAGCCGGCCTGGAGCGCCGAGCTGCCGCTGGTCGTGACGGTCGACGGGGTCGTCAAGCCGGCCGAGGCCGTCTTGGTCGACGCAACAGTGGCGTTGCTCGACTTGGTGGTGCTGGTCAGCGTGGTGACGGCGGCGGCAGCCGACGACGCGGCCGAGGTGGTGGCGGCGGCAACCGACGTCGGGGCGGCCGTGGTGGCAGCGCTCGCGACGCTCGAGGCGGCGCTGGACGCAACGCTGACGCTCGAGGCAGCGCTGGGGGCGGCGCTGGTGGCGGCGCTCGAAGCAGCGGTGGTGGCGGCGCTGGACGACACGGCAGCCGCCGAGCTGGCAGCCGAGCTGGCCGGGGCCGACGACGAGGCCGACGCAGCCGACGAGGCCGAGATGGTAAAGGGGAACGAGTACTGGAAGATGTCGGCGTCGGTGTCGAGGGCGATCTTGATGCCGTACGTGGCGAGCGAGCCGAGCGTGCTGTCAACGGCCCAGTTGTACGAGCCGGCCGACGACGAGACGTTGGCTGTTTGTTAGCAGAGTCGAGCACGAGGGAGAGAAAGAGAACGTACCCTTGATGACGTTGAGGATCTGGAGCGTCTGGGGCGACGCGCCGCCGAGCAGCGACAGCGTGACCGTCTGGTCGGCGTACGCGGCGGTCGAGTCCCACTCGATCTGGTACGCCTCGCCGGCCGGCACCTTGGTGCCCTCGGTCGGCTTCATAATGACGTTGAAGTTGGCCGTCTGGGCGACGGCAGCGCCAGCAAGGGCGACGAGGGTGGCAATCGTGAAACGCATGTTGATGTTTGAAGTTGACTGAGGTCGAGAATCGAGACTGGAAAAGTCGGGCGGGCACGGTATTTGTAGTGGTGACGGGCGTGTGTTGGCGACTGGAATGTAACGAGCGACTAGTGGTGCAAATGAGTGGCTATTGGAGGGTTCCAAAAAGAGGCTGAAGGTGCAGTTGGCGATGCAGACGCAGGTAAGAAGAGAAAAAAGAAGAGAAAAAGAAAAAGAGAGGCAGAGGCGACGATGACCGAGAGGCGAGTGCTAAATAGGCGGCAACGATGCAACGGTCGAAAATCAATCAATTCGATAAATGAAGCGCGTGGATGCCAACTGAGAAGAGGAAACGTGCACGGAGTACGGAGTAAGAATAGAATTAAGAATGGACGGGTGGCAGCCGGGAGGTGGAGAGGCAGAGGCTAGACCAAGCAAGGGGCGCCTTCCATGAAGAATATTTATATTACTGCGTGATTATTTTTAGAGAAAGAGCGAGGCCAGGTAAAGAAGCCGCGACGGGTGGGCGTGTGGTACGGAGTAGGCGCGATGCACGGCGTGGAAAGAGCAGATGTTGACGCGGAAAGCGTGAGCGCACGATCGGGCTCGGCTTCCCCTTTTGTGAACTTGCGCACTTTACGTCAGCAGACTCGGCCTGGTCACGCCTAGCAAATGAGAGCCGAAAGTGAGTCGAGACCGCTATGCGCACTCGGCTCACGACACTGGGTGCAGGTCTCGGTACGGAGTACTTTGTTTTGCAGACGCGCTCACGGCCGCATTGCATGACTGGCTGCGGCAGTTTCAGGAATGCGGCGCTGGTATTTCAATTTCAATATTTGAAATTTACAAACCAGGCCTGAGCGCCCTTGCTCCGTATATTTAGATGACCTGCTTGGCCATGAAATTCTTTGATCAGTCAACTGCATTCGTACGATTCTCCTTTCGTCACTCGTCTTTCTTGGAAACGCGTCAGGGGTAAAGACAGTCGGAGCACATTCCCCCGTGCATGTACCCACATGTACTTTACACATTTGGTGCGCAGTTTTCGCGCTTATTCCCCGCCAAGGTACCTGCCGCGACGTGCAATTTCCCATTTCGCCTTGCTGACAGGCAGCCGTTGGCATCGTCGGTAGCTCCTGGGCAACGTCCCAAGTGATGGCAAGAGAGGCAGGTGCGGAGCCCTCCGCTCTTTCTTGGGATCGGGATCGAGTGTCGAGAAACTCGTAAACTCAACGTGGGCGCGTATATTTAAAGCTACTCCGTACGGTCTGAATCCGACATTCTGACGACCGTTGCAAATAGACGAGCGGACAAGACAGGCGGTATCCAAAACGAAAAGTCTCGACCAGGCCAGCCGGTGCCTGGCATATATTATATTTATAATTATCTTTCATTTTATTCTGATGCACCTACCCGCGTCACCTGACCAATTACATGTCACAATCTGGCATGTATCCACTTTTCTCCTTGTCCACTTTTCTTACTCTTGCACCTTGGCGGCCTTGAACGTTTGACTTTTTCCTCGCGAGTTTATTCTTATTCCTCCCTATCCCGAGCCAGGCAGGATCAGCACGGCTCCTGGTCCATGCGTCTTCTGAAGTTCTTGAAGAAGTCGAACGCGCGGGCTCAGCCACGGTCTAATATCTAGAACTTCGTACGAAGTAAAAAATGTGTATTTATACGGAGCAAATGACAATGACAAACGGAAGGTACGGTGAATACCGACTCCGACGGCCAAAAAGGAAGTCGCAGGCAGCAACAAAACCATAAAATTGCTCAAGTAAAAGCACTGGTAAGATGCAGCTGTCAGTGAGGGCGCACAAAGCCACACGGTCATCTCGGGACACAACATGCAGCCTATTCTGTGCTTATTTACGGAGTACGGAGTAGTGAGCAGCCGTCAGCCAACGCACGCCATTTTGTTAGATGGGATGACGGGATGACGGGGCGGCAGGCCGTGACCGACTCGCCAATTGGGATTCCTTGGATCCTTGGCTGGTCGTTGCGCGTGGGCAGACGTCGCATTACTCCGTAGGTCTTGTGATGGTACTCCGTAAATATAAAGGGAGAATTTTTTATTTTTTTATCCTTATTTTACGCGCTGCACTGTGACGGAATCCTATGGGCATCTTTCTCGCCATCAGACGACTTGACAGCGCAATGCAGACCAACGTCGCATTGGGCAGGCTGCAGGGCCGAGTGCGCGGGGTCGCCACGTCGCTTTGTGCCTCAGCCGCGTATTGGCCGAATCAGCGCCTGAGCAGAAATGAGCATGCAGGGACCGAGTGTCGGCCAAGAACAGGAAGCCTGGGCGTGTCTCACTGCCATGCCTAGCTGCACGACGGAGTGGAGGCGGTAGAGGTGGCTTGACCTGACATGTGGCTGAGCTGATGTCGTTTACGTTTGACTAACAACGAAGAGGTGTAATTTATTTTCTTGCAAGTTTTAGCAGGAGTTCGGGAAAGCTCTTCTATTTTGTTTTATTTTGTACTATATTGTTTTCATTTTTAACATTTTTTAAATATATCTTTCTATTTTTACTTTTACTTCTGTCTTTTAGAAATTCAATTTTGTTTACAAAAATACACCAGGCTTATGAAATGAGATATGAAAGAGGCAGTTGCAATCGGAAGTTCCAACCTGGAAAGGCAAGACTCAAGTTCAGTCTATTAAAGTCTTATTATTTATACAGGATATTAGGTACTCACGGATGGCCGACTACCGGCAATCCTATGATAACCGGCGCGGATGAAACCCACCACGGCTTGTAACGCATCCTACAAAACCACACCATACCGCCTCTTCTCCTGTGGCTTTACCATCCAAAACCACGCCTTACAATGTCTGGCATTTACGAGAGGCAACCATACGCTCCATCAGCCTCTTGCACTTGCAATTCTTCACCGCAGAGGGTAAAGAGACAGCGATCTCAAGATCTCATGCCAACTTGGGCTCAACTTGGATGTACGACCGACCAAGGCTGTTTCAGGGCTGAATCAGATCAAGCATGGATGGCTTCTAACTGGGAACTCTAAACATACGAATCAAGGTAAACCACGCGACGGATCACGGCAATCCATCCTGCAAGCCTTGAGCAGCGCATGCCTAGAGGTACGAACAGCTACTGTCTCCCTGTATCTGTTAATTTGTTTTCTTTGTTCATTTTGTCATTTTGTCGCTTTGGTCACTGGTGACGGATGAAGAAGGCGCAAGGTCGTGGATCGCCGTGGTCGTCTCGAAACTTCCTGATTCGGCATAGGGCGATCTTACAAAACATGTGGACCGATAGGTACATATCATTGCATACAGTTCCTGTGCATAACAAAGTACCGCCCACCACCACCGCCACTCGCTCTTGCCGTCCGTGACGACCGGACGGACCTTCCGTCGGCATGGCCCATTGTACTTTCCCGGATCGGTATAATCGTGCACGGAGCCGCAGGACGTATCATACTTGCGGAAAGAACGGCCGGCCCCGGACTCAATGAGGAAACAGCTTCCGGCGTACAGCATCGTACTTGTAGAAAGTAAACAGTTTGCAACTTGCATCGCTCTTGCTGGCTCGGGGCGCTTGCGGGGATGCGTCTCCCCTGGGCTGGGCCTTTGGTCTTTCTCTCCCACTCCCCTCTTTCCATCGTGTTTCGCTTCATTGTTTTACCGAGCAGCATCGCATCCCCTACGACAGCATGCTCATCGCGCCCGACAAAGACACAAAGCACACCTACGGGCTACTGCGGTCACACTCGACCATGACACCACCACCGGCGCCGGGAAGCCCGAGCGGCCAGGGCGCTGTCGACCGCCTGACCACGTTTTTCCTCAGCAAGTTCCAGGAGACCAAGAAGACGAGCGAGCTGTCGGCACTGCAGTGCTCTACGCAGCTCAAGTTTGAGGCTGCCGAGAAGCTGCTCGACGACCATACCACATCGATTGCGGGCCTGCGCAGCGAGATCCAGTCGTTCTGGGACAAGGCCCCCAGTTTCTTTCTGCACAAGTTCTCGGCGCAGCTCGACTCGCTCAGTGCTGCGCGCAGCGAAAAAGGCGAGCTTGCGCTGACCCGTCTCGAGCACCGCGTCGACGATGAGATGCGCAATCTGGGCGACCAGGTCGCCGGGCTGTCGACCAAGATTGCCGTCGGGAACGCTGCGACGACGGCCGCCGTCGAGGACGCCGGGCGCAAGGCAGAGGCCCTTGGCCAGGCGGCCGCGGAGAACCTCCGGCGCAGCGAGAACGATTTCCGGTCCAAGCTGGCGCGGCTCGAGAGCCAGGTGGAGACGAGCAGCACAGAGGCGAGCATCGAGCACGACAAGCTGAGCAAGTCGCTGCAGGAGACGAGCCGCCGGCTACAGAGCAAGGTCGACGGCCTGGAGATGACTGTGATGCGGCAGGCCGAGGACCTTACGGGCAAGTGCGACAAGATTGAGCGGCTCGAGATGGACCTCCAGAAGCTGTCCCAGCTGTGCCTGAGCCAGGAGAAGGCACGTGCCGGACTGGCGAGCACAATCTCCAAGCAAGGCGAGGACTTGGCGCGGCTGAGTGCGCAGATGATGGAACTCAAGACACTCCCGCCGCCCGTGCCGCAGTACCACTTTTCCCCTCGCGAACCTTTTGATCCACGCAGTCCGCTCCGTGCGACGACCAACCCCAGCCGACCGCAGGCGACCATTACCATTTACGAGGACGAGCCTGGTGTGCGCGAAAAGACAGTCCTGCCCACACCATCGACAGCACTGAACGAGGTGTCTCTGTCCAGACACAACCAGCTTCCACACGAAAACGAGCCCGACGTGTTTGAAGTCCAGCCACCTCCGACTGTTTCCAAGCCACGGGCAAGAAACGCGCGCTCCAAGAAGAGGCCTGCTCCAGCAGTGTCTGCGCCCAAGGCCGGCACCTCTGATACGCCAGGCGAGACGGCATCGGCGGCCCACCGGCCCAAGGGCCCCCAGCAGTTTCTCGGCGAGCAGTCGGAGCACGAGCAAGAGGCACCACCACCCAAGAAGGCTCGCCTCAGTAGGGCAAAGGAGCGAGCCAAGGAGAGAGCCAAGGAGCCAGAGTCTGACGACGACAGTTTTTCCACCTCGTCGGTCGATGACCGGTTGCGCGAGGCTGAACGCAACACAAAAAAGACCAGTCGGAAGCCAGCGGAGCCTAAGAAGCGAGCAACGCCAAAGGCCAAACCCGCCAAGAGGCCACGGTCGACGTCGAAAAAGACCCCCGCGGTGCACACACACGACAGCTCAGAAACAGAAGACGACCCGGCCGACGACGGAGCCCAACCGATGAAGTCTGCCCCCGCCGCCGCCCGGCCCAAAGACACACCGGACGAGCGCCGTGCCAAGACGGTGCGGTTCATGATGCACGTGCGCGAGTACGCGGTCGCGTTCAGGGTGTTGCCGCCGCGGTCGGAACGGCAGTTTATCTGGCAGTTTATTGAGGGCATCCCCGACGCGGACTGGTCCGAGTTTTTCCAAAAGAAACTGCTCGAGACGCACCCCGAGTGTGTGCGGCCGAGCCTGGGGGCCCGGGCAAAGCACAGCATCAACTTTGACGCCGGCCTGGAGTGGCGGCATGTGCTAGAAGTGATTCGCAGCCTGCAGCCTCGGAAGTGATCGATCTGTCTTTGCATCTCATTTGGGTGCTTGACTACATCTTTAGCGTGTTTATCTGATCTTGATCTCGTTATTTCATAATATAGCGTGTTTATCTGTACTTGATCTCGTTACTTTATAATAGCATCGATTCTACCGTGCAACTAGACGTATCCAAGAGTGTCTTCTTTGTTCACTGGGTGTACTGGTTGATCCAGGCAAGGACCTCGCGGTGCCAGACGAGCGAGTTCTCGGGCTTGAGGACCCAGTGGTTTTCGTCCGGGAAGCTGACAAACTTGCTGGGCACGCCACGGCTCTGTAGGACGTTGAACATGGACAGGCCCTCGGTGACGGGCAGGCGGTAGTCGAGCTCGTTGTGAATCACGAGCATGGGCGTGGCCCAGTTGGCCGTGTATTGTGCAGGGTCCCAGCGCGCGTAGCCGTCGCGGTTCTCCCACAGGGTCCCGCCAAAGTCGTGCAGTGGAAAGTAGAGCTCTTCGGACGAGTACTGGTTGAGCGTGCTAAAGACGCCGTCGTGACAGACGAGCGCACGGAAGCGGCGGCCGAGGTCGTGCCCCTGGATCCAGTTGATCATGAAGCCGCCGTACGAGGCACCGAGGGCCACTGCCCTCTCGACGTCGACGTAGGGCATCGTGGCGGCGACGTGGTCGACGCAGCGGACGAGGTCGTCGTACGGTCGGCCGCCCCATTCGTTCTGGATACCGTCCTGGAGCGCCATGCCGTAGCTCGAGCTGCCAGTCGGGTTGGGCGCAACGACGACATAGCCCTGTTCGGCAAAGACGGCCGGGTTCCAGCGCGTGCTCCAGGCATCGCTCCAGGCGCCCTGCGGCCCGCCGTGGATGAGCAGCGCGAGCGGCCACCGGCGACCCTCGTTCTCGGGCGCGCGAAAGTCGGACGGGCGCACGACGAGCGCGTGTACGTTGTAGTCGCCGGCGCCCTTGAACCAGGTCTCGCCGAGCTGGCCACGCGACAGGCCAAAGGCGGCGCCGTGCTCGGACTGCGACGACACGACGTTGAGCGAGAAGCGCTCGGCGTGCTCGGCGTTCTCGGCGTTCTCGGTGGGGTCGATGATGGTGTAGAGCGAGTTGTCAATTTGCGAGCTCATGGACACAAACAGGCGCTTGTCGGCCGGGTCGGACGAGAGGAGCGCGACGTCGGTGACGGTGCCGTGGCCGAGCAGCGGGCGGAAACTGGCCGTCGTCACCTCGGCGCCCTCGGCGGCAAAGTCGCGGCTGGGGTCGACGACGCCCTCGCCGGCGACGGTCTCGCGGCCGCCAATCAGCAGCTGGGGCTCGCCGGCGGCGGCGGCGGCCTTGGGCGACGACGGCAGGCGGAAGAGGGCGTTGCGGCCGAAGCGCTCGGCGGTGACGTACAGCTCAGAGGCGTCGGCGCTCCAGAGGACCGAGCTGACGACGGCGTCCCACGAGCCCTTGCCGTCGTCTGTCCCAAAGAAAACGTCGACGTCGCTGTCGGTGGAGCTGGCGGCCGACAACGCGTCGACGTCGGGCACGAGCACGAGCTGTTTCTTGTCGCTCTCGTAGACCGGGTCGCGCATGCGCACAAACGCGAGCTGGCGGCCGTCGGGCGAAAAGGCCGGGGCGTCCGAGTAGCCCTGGAGCCGGCCCGTCTTGACCTGGATGGGGCCGGCCGTGCTCGGCCGGCTGTAGCTGTCGAGCGGGACGTAGTACAGGTTGGTGATGGTGGTCAGGGCCGGATTCTGGTCGGGGTCGCGCGAGACAAAGGCGATGCCTTTGGGGCCGAGCGCAAAGTCGCCGGTGCCGCCAAACGTGGGCACGGGCGACTCGAGGCGCGAGCCCTTGAGCAGGTTGGCGAGCGCGCCACCGACGAGCGTCAGCGAGTCGCCCGAGTCGCCCGAGTCGCCCGCCGCGACGAGCTGGCCGTGCCAGATGGTCGACGTGTTCTCGGAGACGTACGAGTCCCAGTGGCGGACAAAGAGATTGGTGTAGATGCGGGCGGTGCTGTGCGTGCTGTGCGTGCTGTGCGTTCTGGCGGCCGACTTGCTGGCGGCCGACTTGCTGTTGTAGGGCCGGCCGTCGGGCGTCGCGAGGCCGGTCAGGGCGATGCCAATGGACTTGTCGTCGAGGAGGCGGACCTGCAGGTCCGACAGGGCGTGGTCAAACGTGTGCACGGTCGCCGGCTCGGCACCGGGCTTGCCGACGTTGGCCAGGAGGAGCGTGGTCGACTCGGACTCGGCGTCGCTCTTGAGGAGCAGGATGCGCTCGTCGTCGATCCAGACGGGGTTGCTGTAGGCACTGTCCTCGAACAGCAGCGTCGACGTGCCGCTGGCCATGTCGAGGACACGGACCTGCGACGTCTTTTTGTGCTCGTCAAAGGAGTAGGTCGAGGTGGTAAAGAGTACCTTGGAACCGCTGGCGTTGGGCGCGCCGGGCGAGCGCCGAGGCGCCGACAGCAGCGCCTCGGGCGAGAACTTGGCAGGCTTGACGGACATGGCGTTGGGCTTGACGGACGTGGCGTAGTGGCGTGCCGATGGGATGCGTTGCAATGGCCGACCGAGAGAGACCAGGCGCCGGTGACCGGCTGGCTGGTGGGTGAAGAGAGGCGCGCGAGCTCCAATTGGCGGCACAGCGATGGTCGACGCCAAACGTGTATGACTGTGATGAAGACGAAAGACAACAAGCGGAAAAGGGGCAGAGTGCAGATGCAACAGGCGCCTTCCTGATGAGGGAAGTGAGGATAAGCACGACATGGCAATCGCCATCCACAATCGTGCGCACCTGCCATGTACGTCGATGTATCATACCGCATTCGGCAGCCGGCAGCCCGGCAGCCCCGCACGCGTCATCTCCAGTCACGTGATGCAGCAGACACGACGCAGAATAGAACGCGTGATAGTCTTATGTAAAGATGAATCGATAAACAAGACCCAAACGCCAAACACCTGCAACGCCTGGTATACGGGTCGTTAAGAGAAGAGCCGAGGAGCGGGCGAGTCACGGCCGAGCGGCCAAGCGTCGCGTCGAGCGAGTCGCGTCGACAAACAGTCGTCTGCGTCTTGGACGCCTACTTGCGCACGGCGCCGAAGCTGGTGCGGGCCTTCTTTCGGTCGCTGGCGGTGTCGGTCTCGCTATCTTCGACGGCGGCGCCGGCGGCCTTCTTCTTCTTGGTGGCCCTGGAGGCGCCGGCGGACGCGGCGGGCGTCGAGGAGGTGACGGGCGTGGCCTGGCCGCTGACGGGCGCGCTGCTGCCCTCCTTAAAGGCAGTCTGCAGCGGGACGTAGGAGATGCTGCTGCGCGAAAACAGCTTGTTGGCCTCGACGATGCCTGGCTTGCGGCGCGCGTTGGCGGCGCTGGAGGTGCCCTTGATGTAGTTGTCGAAGCCGGTGATGATGTTGCCGCTGGTCGCACTCTCGAGGTACTCCATCTCTTTGGTGACAATGGCCTCTTCGCGGGCAAGCTGGTCGTTAGCATCGACCTGCCGGCAAGTCAGACGTCAAAAACGTACCAGCTGGCGCTCCAGGTCCTTACGCTTCTGAAGGAGCTCCTTCAGCTGCTGCCGCGACTTTTCGTAGTAGGGCATGCCCGGCGCGTCGGGGTGCGGCTTGTCGGCCATGGTTGCGGTGGGATGGTGCGAGTCGCAATTTCGAGGTCAATGTTCGCGATGCGTCGCGATGCGTCGATGAGGTGGATGCGCGTGATTAGTCAGCGGCGCATATTGCATTTGCAGCGTGTATTTTTCTATTGGCACTATATTTATTACTGGTTTAGACAACATTGTATATTTAAAATCTTTCAAAAGAAACGACAGTTTGCGGCAAATGAATACAAGCTGTGTGACTGAAATGGCAAACGATCGCAATGTATCTAGTAGTACAGAGCTCCAAGAGCGATGTATGAACGCGCGGACGAACCAACTCCAACAATCCAAAGTCTTAAGCAAGGCGCGTCTGCTAGCCGCTGCTCTTCATCTGCTTCAGGCGCTCACGCAGTTCCCTTTCACGCTGCTCGTTGGCGGCCCGCTGGCTGTTAGCAGTGTTTGCAGACAGAGGGGAACGGAAGCGTACATCCTTGTCCAAGGACTCGGCTTTGGCGTTGTTTTTGGTGTCGGCCTTGTCACGTGATTGTCTGGGAAGGGGCGAACGCGAGCGTGACGGGCTGCGACGGCCGCCTCGTCTACGCCGACCAGGGCTGCGACGGCCAGGGCTCCGACGAGACGCAGTCTTCTTGTCGTCCACCTTGTCGGTCTTGTCGGTCTTGTCGGTCGTAGTCTTCGTCTCGGGGCGCTTGGGGCTGCGCGAGAAACGCGACGAGCCGCTCGAGACGGACCGTGCCCGGCGGCCACGACGACGTACTCTGCTCACGGACCTTGAGCGGCTTCGGGACCTCGAGTGCGATGGACTGCGCGACCGCGACCGGCTGGCGGACGGCGACGTCGAGTAGCGACGGCGCTTGGCAGAGGGCGAGCTGCGGCCTGCACGGCCACGGCCACGCACGGGCGAGCGAGCACGCTTGCGACGGACAGGCGATCTCGATCTCGAGCGTGAGCGCGAGCGTGAGCGAGAGCGAGAGCGTGACCGCGACAACGACCGTGACAACGACCGTGACGATCTGGATCTGGACCGCGAGCCCGAGTCGGAACGCGAGTACGACGACCGCGAGCGTGACCGAGAGCGTGACCGTGACCGAGACCGTGACCGAGACAACGACAGGCTGCGTGTGCGACGCCGAGGGCGGTACTCGTCGTCACGTCGGGGTGCATCGCGGCCTCGGGCACTGCCCCGGGGTGCATACGAGTCGCCACGCGCCGGTCCACCACGGAAACCGACCCTGTCGCGGTCGTTTCGATCGTTTCGGTCTCCAAACCCACGGTCACGGCCGGCCGGGCCCATGGGCGAACGCGAGCGGCGGCCATTGCGTCCGGCAAAACCTCCACGGCGCCCACCACGCTCACCCCGGTCGCTGCGGTCGTCTCGGCGGTCATTTCGGTCATTTCGGTCATTTCGATCGAACCGGTCAAACCGATCTCGGTCACGCCCGAAACGCCCGCCCGCGGCACGCCGCCGTGCTTCGTCCTCCTCCGCCTTAATCTTTTCCTGGATCAGCTCGAGCTTTTTGGCCTCGAGCAGCTCGCGCGGGATACCCTGGGGACTCGCCTGGGCGCTGAGCATGAGCGTCCACAGCTCGAGGCAAAAAGGCGCCGTCTGGGCCTCGAGGAAACCAGTCAGCTGGATCTGCATCGCCTTGATGTCGGGGTGGCGCGCGCCCTCGATGAGGCCCGCGCACAGCTCGACAACCACGTCGTCGTCGCCCAGAATGTCGTTGATCTTGGACGCGATCCATTTGCGCATCACCGGCAGGTTGACCTTGGTCGTGTCGACCTTTTGGTTGAAGATGGCCGGGAACTTTGTGCTGCGAAGCAGCTTTGCGTCGACGCCAGTCGCCATCGTGTGCTGCGTCGGTGTCGATGTAGCAAGTTGGTCGTGTTCTGTTTCGATCTCCAGCAAACGTCCGCAGCCTGGCCGCTAACGCTCACGCTCTACAGGGGTCCATAGTGGGTCGTTACTGTAGTTTTTCTTTTTCGTGTGCTGAAGCTATAATAGTGGGTCGCGAGACTCAGCTGTACGCTTTGTTGTCTCCTAGATATATTCTGTTACTCCATTCACCGGCAGATAATGTGTTGACTAGTAGAGTACTAGGTTTTAGGATCAAGAGTAGGTATGCTTTGAAGCAAGAAAAGCAAAGGCAAAAGATAAACGACCAACGCCAACCGCACCCGGTATGTCAAACTTGCGGTGCCTCCAAACGCCGCAGAAGAGTCAGTCGTCCATTCGTCAAACTTGCGGTGCCCCAAACGCCGCAGAAGAGTCAAAGTCGTCCATTCGTGTCGTGTCATGTTGATGCTGGTAGGTCACTCGCGGGGGAACGAGTAGGCCGGCATCGGGGCCGGCGTCTGGGCAGGCGCCGACGCACTCCCAGCACCAGCACTCCCAGCACCAGCCGTCCCAGCACCAGCACCAGCACCAGCACTCCCACTCCCAGCCAGAGCGGCCACCTTGTCGCGTGCCTGCCGCAGGCTCGTGCTGTCGTTGTACTGCTTCAGCTTGGTGCGCAGCTCCGACAGCGCGGCCAGCGAGTCGGTCGTGCTGGTCTGGGCGTTCACGTTGGACGCCGAGTTGGTGCGCGTCAGGGCGGGCGACAGGAAGCGGCCGAGGTACGAGTCAAAAGGCGTCGCGGTGCCGCCGGTGGCCGCGAGCACGGACGATGACGACGTGACGCGGCGGTGCAGGGCCGGGCGGTCGGGTGGCGTCGTGTTGGGCGTGGTCGAGGCCGAGGCCGAGGCGGTCGCCGTCGCAGAGGCACTCGCCGTCGAGGCCATGGTCGTCGCCGAGACTGTCGCTGCTTCTGCGGCCTGCTCAATCTCGCGGTTGGCCTGCACGATCGCACGTGCACGCTCCTTGCGCTACTCGGTCAGCAAAGATTGAGAAACTCGGGAGAAAACGCACAGCTGCCTCGAGATCGCTAAGGTCGGCGACCATCTGGGCCATCTGGATAGAGTCCATGATAATCATGTTGGCGGTGGTCGGTGTATTCGGTGTATTCGGTGTGTATTCGTGTGATAAGTTGGTTCGGTGGTTGTGCTTTCGGTGGTTGAACGTCAACGGTCAAGTCGTCGATGCAACGGTCGTCGATGCGGCGGCGGGATGACGAGGACGACGGAAATGGCCGGAAGAGCAACCACCAGCACAAAAAGACGTGCAAAACGTCATGCGTGCTCAAAAGTCCCGTGTCTTTGGACGTTGTCGTTTGCGGGGAAGGGGCAACAACGTACAAACAGGTTTGCTGACTAAGCAGGCTGCTTACGTAATCGCATTGAGCGTTATCGCGATACACGGAAGCGGTCCGGCAAGCAGTCGGCATCGTGACGGCGGCGACGGAGTGGCCTGCAAGTGGATGTTTGAACTGGTTGGTGACTTTGCCAAGCTAGCTATACGATCCCTACGACCTCTGCCCAGCTCCCGACCGATCCTGCTCGGCGATACCCGGACAGCTCCCGCTTCACATTAAATTTATACACTAATTCAACGCTTACCGGCTGTCTGTTCACCTCTGCCTCGACCACCACCACGATGAACACGTTCCGCCGCGGGCTGTCGACCATGGCGTCGTCGCTGACGCAGCTCAAGAGCTCCAACAAGATTGTCTGCATCGGCCGCAACTATGCGTGAGTGTCCAGTCTCGCTCTTGCTCTTCTTGCTCTTCTGCTCTTGCTCTTGCCTTGCCTGCTCTTGCCTGCTGACTCTTGCTCTTGCCTGCTGCCCCAGCGACCACATTACGGAGCTCAACAACACCCGCCCGAAGCAGCCCTTCTTCTTCCTCAAGCCGCCGTCGTCGATTGTGCTGCCCGGCTCGGGCCAGGCGTGCGTGCGCCCCAAGGGCGTCGACCTGCACTACGAGGTCGAGCTGGCGCTCATCATCGGCAAGGAGGTGCGCGACCTGCAGCCCGACGACGAGCAGGGCGCGCTCGACGCCATTGACAGCTACGCGCTTGCGCTCGACATGACGGCCCGCAACGTGCAGAACGAGGCCAAGAAGAAGGGCCTGCCGTGGGACATTGCCAAGGGCTTCGACACGTTTCTGCCGCTGAGCAACGTGATCCCCAAGTCGGCCATCCCCGACCCGCACGACATTGAGCTCTGGCTCACGGTCAACGACGACGTCAAGCAGCGCGACTCGACGAACCTGCTGCTCTTCCGCATCCCGCGCATCCTCAGCGACATCTCGCGCGTCATGCCCCTGCTGCCGGGCGACCTCGTGCTGACGGGCACGCCCAAGGGCGTCGGGCTGGCCGTGGCCGGCGATGTCATGCGTGGCGGTATCCGCGTCAACGGCCGCGAGATTGAAGAGGCCCGTCTGGAAGTGCCCGTCGTCGACGGTACCGGCGACTATGCGTTTCACGAGACATGATATCTCGCTGACTCCTGATTTACTTTCTGTCTCGTTACTTGAATTGATCGTCATAACACTTCGTGTCATCTCCTCTCTTCGTCTCACTACTTGTTCAATCTCACGTCACGTTCGGGTCGGCAATGGACCCCGGCTCGGGCGCGGCCTGGGCGATGCGCCCGCAGGCCTTGCACGTGCGTGCAGCCTCGTCGGCCTTGAACGCTTCGACGGCAGCCTTGATCTGCGTGCCGAGGTCGGTGCAGTGGAAGGCGGCCTCGTGGACGGGCTGGCGGCACGCCGCGTCGGCACAGTACCAGCGCATACGGTCGAGGCTGCCGGGCGGCCGGCGCTGCTCGAGCACAACGCCGACAGTGTTGGCAAAGCGCACCGGGTTGTGCGGCGTGTTGGGCGGCAGCAGAAACATGTCGCCCTGGCGGATGACAATGTCGCGAAAGGCGCCGTCGTCGACGACCTTGAGCGTCATGGCGCCCTTGTGCTGGTAGAACCACTCGGGCGTCTCGTTTATGTGGTAGTCGGTGCGCGCGTTGGGGCCGCCGACGATCTAGAGTGAGCAGTTGGTCGTTGTCGGGCGAGCAAGACGTACCATGACGGTGAAGCCTTCATTGTAGACGCAGTAGTTGTTGATTGGCGGCTGCAGCAGGTGCGAGTTTTCCTCGAGCCTATCCGTCAGTGTGTGTCGTGTCGTCGAGTGTCATTATGCGTCATTATGCATCATCGTCGTCGATGCAAGGATGCCTGCAGATGCCTGCAAAGATGCTGCAAAGATGCTGCAAGGATGCCAGACGCACTCGGACGAGCCGGGCGGGCACTCACCACTTGGGCAGGTTCACGGGCGGGCCGAGCATGTTGACGTCGTCGCTGGTGAAGCCGATCGAAGCAACGACTCGTGATCTCACTCATTCAACCACAGAGCGTAAATATAGTGGCGTTTACAGTGGACGCATCGCCAAGACGCGCTGTAATCGAGCACAGCGGGGTCGGCTTAGTCATCATCGTGCAAGCATGCACCTCGATGTGTCCGGGCCGTTTTGAGTGTCTGTCCGGCGTCTTTGGAGTGTCTGTTGCTTTTGAGTAGTGTCTTTGCAACGCATCGACGTGCTGCATTGCTGGTCTGTAACAGGCCGTGCCTCTGGAGTTGCACTGGTTCGTGCCTCGGCTGAGCGTCACGGAGACGAGACTGAAACAGCGCCAGCACCGCGTCACCAGCGTCTCCTGGCAACTTGTCCGTGGCATTGACAACGTACTGTAAACGATTCTCGCCGACAACTCGAAAGAGACTCTACCTTTGTTCAAACTCAAGAGTACTCCTTTCCTTCATCCAACGTTGACACTCGAGTACGTCGTCGTAGCACAGCCGACGCTGACCAATCAAAACTGGCTCGTGTCTCCACCCAAGCTATCACGCATCACACCTCCCCTTCCTCACCCAACTCAACGTCAACCATCACCTCCCGCCATGGACCACGCACACCACCACGCGGCCGAGGCCGTCGACGCCGGCATGGACATGTGCAGCATGAACATGCTCTTCACGTGGAACACCAAGAACCTGTGCATCGTCTTCCGCTCGTGGCACGTGCGCTCGACCACCGGCCTCGTCGTGTCGCTGCTGGCCGTCGTCGCGCTCGGTGCCGGCTACGAGGCACTGCGTGCGGCCATCCGCAGCTACCAGACCGCCGTCGCACGCCGTCTCGCGGCTGCTCCCAGTATGTCATGTCCCCCCCCTCGTCCCAGCCTCCGCTAAGTCAGGCGCTGCTCTTCCTCCCCCGTCCTACGCCGACGACCCCGAGGCGACCCCTGCTGAGACCGCCACCCGCACAGGACACGCCCAGCCCGACGCGGGCAAGCGCGCGCACCTCATCAAGTCGGCGCTGTACGGCGTGCAGAACTTTTACGCCTTTATGATTATGCTCGTCTTTATGACGTACAACGGCTGGGTCATGCTGGCCGTCTCGTTTGGCGCCTTTCTCGGCTACTACGTGTTTGGCGCCGACACCGAGGCCATTAAGGAGACTGCGTGCCACTAGCGCCTGGTCTCGCTGTCCAGAGATTACTGCTCGCCAGGTCTTCAGAGATCATGCTCGCCTGGTCTTCAGAGGTCACTGCTCGACACTTCTCATTCGAATCGTCGTCTAGCGTGTCGTTTACGTTCCATAATCTTACATCTTACATGTTCAGATCGTACAGCTCGACCGTCGACGCTACATCTTGCTCGCTGTCTTGGTCTCTTCGTGCGTCAGTTCGCTGCCCGGTTTCTTCTTGTCGCCGAGCCGCCCCATCTTTGCGAGCCCCTCAATCACGCGCTCGTCGCCAAAGTGCGAGTTGTGCTCAAATGCAGGCGTCTCGCCGTACGCCAGCTTGGCCGCGTCGACAATGATGCGCGCCGTCATGCCCCATACCTTGTAGCGTCCAGGATGTGCAATGTCGTTCTCGTCCCCGTCCTCGTCTTTCTGTTCGTCCTCGTCTTTCTGTTTGTCCCCGACTTTGTTTGTGCCAGTCTTGGGGCGCTTGGCGGCCGGTGCGTCCTCCGACGGCAGTCGTTTCTTGGGCTTGGCCACGCGCTGGTGGGCCACTGGCACGTAGAAAAAGTGCAGCCGCCACGGCTTCTCGTGCCAGTGCAGCCACGAGCCCTCGTACCACGGGCCAGGCGGGAGCACCGGGCGTCGCCGTTTGGCGTCGTCGTCCACGACGTCGTCCACGACCTCGTCCTCGGCCAGCAAAAAGTTGTGAAACGGTGCGCTAAACACGGCGGCCACCTCCTTGGCGTCCAGCTTGGGCATCAGCACGTCGTCGGTCGGTGAATCGGTCGGTGAATCGGTCTCGGACTCGGTCGGTAAATTGCCCCGGTGCAGCAGGGCAATGCACGGCCGCACGACGAGCTCCGTCTTGGCCAGCGTGTACGGCAGCTCGCACAGGTGCTCGATGCGAAACGGCCGTGGCAGCTGGGCATCGTCGAGCGGCAGCCCAATCTCCTCCCATGCCTCGCGCCGTGCAATCTGTACCGTCGTCTCGTCCGCCCGGTCTGCCTTGCCGCCCGGGAACGCTGCGTGCCCCGAGTAGTTGCGCAGGCTGGCCGCCCGCATCGTCAGGACCACACGCAGGTCGCCTTGGCGGTCGGCGTACAGCAAAACCAGCACGGCCGCGCGTCGGCTAATGGGCAGACGGTCCCACAGTGCAAACGCCGGTGGGCGGTACGCACGCAGACGTGCAACAGCCGCCGCCGAGCGTGCGTTGAGCGGCGCCATGGACGCCGTGTCCCAGTAGCACGAGTCGCCCGCGTTGCAGAGCTTCTTCTTTCGATCGGAGAGTGCCTCGATCGCCGCCTGGACCGTCTCGGTGTCGGCCGCCGCGAGTGCGTCGGTGGCGTCTGCGTCTGCAGGCACTGTCTCGCCTTGGACAGGGGCAGGCAGGGTCGACTCCGTTTCGGGCTCGTTGGCGGTCGTGTCGTCCGCCTCGTCGTTGAGGTCGTCGAGGTCGAGGTCGTCCGCGTAGGTCTCGTCCAGATCAGCGTCGGTGGCTGTAGAGACGGCTGCAGAGACGGGCTCGTCGGAAGGATGGCAAACTGCTAGTTGGCCCTCGGTGCTGGCGGTCATGGCTCCAGATCAATAGTGACGATTGACGGCAGCTGGTCAACATGTCCGTATGTAGATGTATAAAAGTGGGTCCCTCTAAATATATATTATTATAATGACCACTGCCGAGCTGAAGCCGTCCCCGCATCGGCGTAAGTGTTAATTACCGACGAGTATCTGATACACCCACTTGGCACCATACCAACACAATCTGCAGACAAGCCAGCATGTGACAGGCATCAGACGTAGCATGTACCAAGTATAAAGTCAAAGTCAAAGCAAGCATCACGTGACATACATCGTATACCAAGTCATAAAGTCAAAGTAAGCATCACGTGACAGACATCAAAACAGAACAACTTAACTACAATGTGCCTATACAGAACGCCGGCATCGTAGATGCATGACTCTATCCGCCCCCTCTACCAGCCTGCTCGGTGACACCTCGCGGCAACTGGCCGCTACGTAATCACTGCGTCGTCGCCGTCGGCCGCTGGCTGCACGATCGGCGCTGCATTGCCTGCATCAGTTGCAGTTGTGCCAGTTGTGCCTGCCGTGCCCGCGCTATCTGGCAGAATGGTCTCCTCGGCCGCAGTCTCGTCGACAAACTTGCGCTCGCTAATGTGCGCCGCGCCCGCACCGTCGGCCGTCCACACCTTGTCGGGAAACGCCCCGCGCTGCCCCTCCTCGTGCTTGAACGTGCAGTAGCGGTTCGTGCACGGCCGGAACCGGCACATGGTCGTCACGTGCGTAAACTTGCACCCCGGCGCCGTGCAGTCCGCGCCGTTGCGGCACAGCGGCATCGACGGGTGCTTGAACGTGCAGTGCGGGTTCGTGCAGTTGGGAAAGTACTTGCAGTCCTGCTCGCTGTTGTGCGCCGCACGCGCCGCCGGCGACGGGTGCCGGCCCGTGCACTTGCTGTTCTTGCACGCCGCGCCAAACGTGCACACCTCGCTCGTGTTCACCAACGTCCCGGGCGGCGCCGCAGGCGACTGGTGCGCAAACTTGCAGTCCTTGTTAGTGCACCGCAGGTTGAACTTGCACAGCACCTCCGCCGGGCCGCCGTGCCCTCCGCTCGCCTTGCCCTCCATGTCCACGTCGTCGTCGGCGCCCTCGCCCTTGCCGTCCTTGCCCAGGATCTCGTTCAAGTCGCCCAGGTCGCCCAGCACAATGTCGTCGTGGCCTTTGCCGTGGCCGTGGCCGTTGCTGCCGTGACCATTATGACCATTGTGGTACCCGCGCCCGCGGTCGTGGCCCCGACCGCGCCCGTTCATCGCACCGCGCCGGTTCTGGTTCGCCATCATGTTCTGCTGCTGCTGCATCTGCTGCTGCATCTGCTGCATCATCCGAGACTGCTGCTCCAGCATCGCAAACACGTCCATCGCGCCCGCCGCCATCGGTGGCTGGCCCGGCAGGCCCATCCCGCCCATCCAGTTGGCCTGTCCGGCACCACCCGCCGCCATGTTCGTCAGCGCGTGGTTGAAACTGGCCTGCTGCCGCCCGTTCATGTGACGTTGTTGCCGCCCGTTGCCGAAACCGCCCATGCCGCCCCGCCCGTTTGCGCCGCCACGCGTGTGTGAGTTGATCCGGTCCGTCGCACCGCCCTGGCCCCGGATCCGGTGCAGAACCTGGTCGTTGTTGCCACGGTCCATGTGCCGGTTCGCCTGTCCCAGGATACGCTTGTCGCCACGCCCGTCGCTGCGTCCGCGGAAATTGCCGGGGCCGCTGCGTAGCGCCTTGGGTCCTGTCGGTCTGTCTTGTTAGCTGGTTCACACGCGTGCATCACGTCAACGTGTCAACGTGTCAACGTGTCAACGTACGGGTGGAGGTCGTGTGCGCCCGCCGCAGGGCTCGCGAGGTCCGTCGACATGTCCATGTCCATGTCCTGGTCGCCCGTGCTGCCGTACTGCGTCACGTCTGTCGCCTGTGCCTGCGGCGCGTCTTCCGGTGCGTTCAACCGCCGGCTCTCGGCGTCAATCGTCTGGAAGAGCCAATGTGAAAACTCGCGCGCCGCATTGTCGCCCGGCTCCAGGTTGAGGAGGTCCGTCGCCAGCTCCGATGCAATCTCGTCCTCCACCTTGCCATTGACCACCATCAGAATGAGGTACTCAGCCATGGTCGTGTCGCTAGCATCGCCCGGGGCCCAGCCGTTGTCGGCCAGCTTGCGCTGCACGTCGCCCTGCAGCTTTTCCGCCAGTGGCGTGTTCATCTGCACCTCGACCGGCATCGTGTCGGTGATGGGGTTGATCGTGTTGGCCGCGCGTGTGTCCGTCGCCGTTCGAGTCGTCGCAGTGCGTCAAACAGCCGTGCGTGCGCTGCGCTCAAGGGGTCCAAAAAGAGTGTTGCTGGCAATCGGTACGCGTCAGTGCGCTCTGCGATGGATTGTCGTGGGATGGATTGTTGTGGGTGCGTGTGTGTTGAGGTGTCGCGTGTGCGCGTCACTGGGTACTGATGCAGATGCAGACAAGGCAATCGAAGGCTCTGCGTGATGCGTCGCAACCAGGAAATTTGTCGGAGCTGGGGGGCGTTGCTGCTTGCAGCAGTGGAGCCTTGCAGCTGCAGGGCCCACACTGCTGCATCCCCGTTTCTCCACTTAATGCCAGAACAACGCGTCGTGGTTGGTCAGTTGTGTGGCGCTAGATGTGGCTAGTGATTTCTGTGCCTGAGGCAGAAGATTGATTAGTCATGGCTTTCTTTCATGTACTTCCATATTTCTTTTTCTGACTTCATCGTGAGTTGACAAGGTGGAAGAATATTAATTGATATTGTGTGAATTTGATTCAATTTCGGTTCAATCTCTATCAAATTTTAAAAGGCGATGGTAAACTCGACAGAATGACAACGGGTAGAAATAAAGAATCAGGTTGGCAGTTGGGCCAGCTCAGTTTATTTGAAGTGATATTGGACACTTCTACCATCTCGTCCGTCCCTGCGCAGTTTGTCCAACAGAGTTTTATTCTACTGTTCTGAATATAGTCGCCACACTTAATGGCTTAACGTATCGGACTGCACGCGCTGCAAGTCACTGCTTATGCAGGTTACATTGCAGCCAGAGGTACTGATACGATACGCGGTGCAAACGTATGCTCCTAGACGAGAAGTGAGCACATCCAACATTGCATCTCTGGGACACTGGGACAGGATGAAGCATGGCGGAATGTTGAGTCGGAAGTTAGATTACAGCGTTTCAGCGTTCCTTCCTGATAGTACTGGCCAGATGCAACCATCGTGCTGCTGAACACGTGCTGCATCCTGCAACGCCAACATGTGAATCCAATTCAACTAATGAGTTTGGCTATAGCACCTGCCGTGCGGGCAGTGTTTACTCCGTATACGACCGGTGCTGCCTGCCCTACATGGCAAATAACGGAAGGAACGTCCGGTAAGCCTGGTTATACGGAAAGACGTCGGACGGTTTGTGCCGGATATGTGCGCTAGAACTCGAATCCGCGGCCGTCCACCCCAAGCAGACTCAAAGGCAAAGCGGCAGAACAGCGTCGGCATCGTCCCATGTTCCCATGAATCGAATCCAGATTTAAATATAGGCGCATCGCGCCTGCCGCGTCGTACTCCGTACTTTATTGATCGCCTCGTGGCATCGTTGCTCCTTCCGTGGACGTGTGCAAATACTGCCTTTCTGGCTAGGCGGATGAGTGGTCCTTCCTGTTTCAACTAGATTCGCGACTTACACCATCGTCGCTGCCTCCACGAGTTAAATCGAACGCCTCCCCTCCACTTGCTCCTTCCGCTCCTCGGCGCCCGGAGCTCGTATGCGACTCCCCCGTACCTTCCGTCAAAGGCGCGGTCCGCCATTGTCGACTTGTGGCTTCTCAGGGGCTCAGAGCTCCTTTTACCCGGCTCTTCATTCTGCACATTATTGCTGTTGTTCTCAATCAGACACGTTCTCAATCGCCACCACACAAGGTAACGTTGCGACCCCAGTCACTTTGAGTGCCGGCACCGATCACTAGTCAAGTTGACAAAAGCACGAGAAGAGCTATCAAGACCGAAAGAAAAGCCGAAATAAACCAGAGCCAACTGGAAAACACCATCCAGTGTCCGCCCGAGCTGCATGCAACCAGCCGTGCATCAACAGCAACAGGTACATCAAAGCTTACACCTCTTTTCCATTTCTGGCACGCAACGCACGGCCGCTGTCACCAACCAACAGACAGCGGGACAGCGATCTGACCACAAGGCTGCAACGGTCAATTGTGTCTGCTGTTGGCGAGGCCGATCCCGTCAAACGGCGTGTCGCACAATAGGCGACAGCTGCGTGTCTGGTGCACATCGACAGCATCCAAAGTTCGGGCTGGGCGTGAGACAACGTCACACCAGACGCACTGCCTTCTCGTTTCCATTGCCTTCTTGCAGCCTCCCGTCTTGGTCTGCACGTCGTTTGTCTCGGCTGCTCGTTGCTTGCAAGACTCGTCTTCACCGTTACTTTCCGACGACTGTTGTTTGACCGTCCGCGCCTCTCGAAAGTCGATATAATACCTCGCTCTCACCACATCCCGTCATTCACGCACCGGGACTTTCAACTCACTTTATTTATCCTTCCAGGCTGCCGTTGCATCCATTTACAGTCATTTGCTGCTCTTTGACGGATACGGCATTGATCGCCAGGGATCGCCACCCTCATTACTCGCAGCCTGCCACGCTCCTCACTGTCTGACCAATTCCGGATCCTTCACGGTCTACCTCACCATCTCAACCTGCGGATACTCTGTAGGATACAGGATCAAACGCGTCCGCAAGAGATCCGTCCAGTGGCTTGCTAGGAACGTCTATTCCAAGAACGGTCTTGCCATTTCTCCTGCAATTCTCCCCCTTGTGTCAGCGTCCGGCCGTGGTTCAAATACTGTACATCCGCTGCCCTCCTTCTCGCTGCTTGCCGACTAGCAACAACGCAGGACGTTTCTCTGTACATTCTTCACACACCCTCTTCCACCATGCACGTCCGCCAGCTCACGGCCGCGCTGGCCGTTGTCGCGCCGGTATCGGCAGCCATTTGGCCGATTCCTAAACAAATTTCAGAGGGCAACAGCAGCTTGCTGATTAGCCCGGCCATCAAGATCACCTTTAACGGTGCTCCGGTATGACCCTTTAGCATCGTGCCCGCGAATCGTGCCTCGCTAACCGAAAGGTCGACTACGTTGCCGGTTTTGAGCCAAACGACATTGCCGACAGCGCCCAGCTGGTCAAGGGCGGTGTTTCGCGCTCGTTGACGTCCATCTTCAAGACGGGCCTGCTGCCGTGGAAGCTGCACCCCAAGAACGCTCTGGGCTCGGTCGAGCCGAGCGGAACGACGCCGTTTGTGACGACGCTGACCATTATCAGCGGTGCCGACAGCACGAGCTACGGCCCCTCTGCGACACCAGGGGACGAGTCGTACCGGCTGGGCGTGGCGGCGGACGGCATGGCCTCGCTGAGCGCCAACACGACGGTGGGCGTCCTGCGCGGCCTCGAGTCCTTTGCGCAGCTCTTTTACCAGCACAGCGACGGCAACACGACGTACATGACGAACGCACCGGTCGTCATCTTTGACGAGCCCAAGTACGAGCACCGCGGCGTGCTGTTGGACGTGGCGCGCAACTGGTTCAGCAAGGACAATGTGTACCGCACGCTGGATGCGGTGGCGTGGAACAAGATGAACCGTCTGCACCTGCACATGACGGACTCGCAGTCGTGGCCGCTGGAGATTCCGTCGATGCCAGAGGTGGCGGACAAGGGCGCGTACCGCAAGGACCTCGTCTACACCAAGGACGACTTTGCCAGCATGCAGGCGTACGCGGCTGCGCGCGGCATCGACCTGGTCACGGAGATTGACATGCCCGGGCACATTGGGTCGCTGGCGCTGTCGCACCCCGAGCTGATTGTGGCCTACGACGCGTTCCCGTACTATTGGTGGTGTGCGCAGCCGCCATGCGGCGCGTTCCGGCTCAACGACACGGGCGTGGACGCGTTCCTGGACCGGCTGATGGACGACGTGCTGCCGCGCGTCCGGCCGTACACGTCCTACTTTCACATGGGCGGCGACGAGCTCAACGCCAACGACTCGATGCTGGACCCGGGCGTCAAGACGAACAAGACGGAGCTGCTGCAGCCGCTGCTGCAGCAGTTTATCGACAAGAACCACGCGCGCGTGGCGAAGCACGGCCTCAAGGCGATGGTGTGGGAGGAGATCCCGCTGGACTGGAACGTGACGCTGAGCAACGACACGGTGGTGCAGACCTGGCTCGGCGCCGAGTCGGTGGCCAAGGTGACGGCGGCGGGCCACAAGGTCATTGACAGCAACTACAACTACTGGTACCTGGACTGCGGGCGCGGGCAGTGGCTCAACTTTGACAACGGAGCGGCCGTGTCCATGTTTTCGCCGTACAGCGACTGGTGCGCGCCGTACAAGAACTGGCGGCTGGTGTACTCGCACGATCCACGCGCGGGACTGTCAGAGGCACAGGCGGCGCTGGTGCTGGGCGGCGAGGTTGCGTTGTGGAGCGAGCAGGCCGACGCGACGAACCTCGACTCGCTGCTGTGGCCGCGTGGGAGTGCAGCGGCCGAGGTGCTGTGGTCGGGCAACACGGACGCGTCAGGGCAGAACCGCAGCCAGCTGGTGGTGGCGCCACGGCTCAACGAGATGCGCGAGCGGATGCTGGCGCGCGGCGTGGCGGCGGCGCCAGTGCAGATGGTATGGTGCTCGCAGGCGGCCAACTCGACCGAGTGCTCGTACCCAGTCGCGCCAGGCTACTGATGACGATTCTTTTCTTGTTCATATTTCTATACCGTTGAGTTCGGTTTTTTTCTTTTCTGATTTTTTTCTTTTCTTTTCTCTGATTTTTCTTTCTTCTTTTCTCTTCTTCTTCCCTTTAAATCAACGCGTTATTCTTATCCTCCTTTGGTGATTGTCAGCTGGCAGTTGGACAGATGGCAGTTGGACAGATGGACAGCTGGCAGTTGGGACAGAGATGTTTGGAGCTGAGCTTTGGCGGACGAAACGTCCCGACATTCCGACAGGCGTTTTGTTGAGCTGTACAGCCATGGCAGCTGTGGCGTCTGCGTGATGGAAAAAGACCCTGTGCAACATGCCAATTGGGTACTGACAAGCAGCATGCATGACTCGTTTGGTAATACGAGCTTTGACGCCAAGATCCTTCAAGACCCTTACTTGTAAGGGATGCAGCCACTCACGCGCTCGATCTCGGAATGAGCCCGACGACGTGATGCCGCTCGGTTTCGGCAACTTTTCGGGACTCTTCCGACGCACAACTGGGATCTGGCCGACGCCAACTGGATTCAGCAAAAGTGGACAGCCGCGGCTAGATGCTGACCTGTTACGTTTACGTCACGCGAGGCAGACTTAACGGACGAGACTGCAGGCGACGGTGGTACATTTGGTGGGTTTTGTCCTTGTCTCGCTTGGATGTGTTCTTGCTGACCTAGTGCATGTACCACGGCCGCACAAGTACCGATTTGATCTCGTTTGGACGACTTCTTTGTCCAGACAACAGCACTAGGAACGCACAACGGGACGCTGGCGAATCGCTGGCTGGGGATTACGTCCACGAGCCAGGCCAAGTATATTTACAGTTTCATCTGCGGGGGATCAGCATGCAAATTCAACGCATTTGCACAGTTTGACTTTTCCGCGTTGCCCACAGTTTGACTTTTCGCCACCGATTTGAAGCCTCGGCCGAGATTTGCTCTGACGAGTAAACCCGACAAGGACAGCACCTGGAACAAGGACACCCGACTAGGACGACCCGAAGGATCTGAGGGAGCTGGGCAGGGAGTAAATATACTCCGTACGAGCGGGTTTTGCCAGCCGTTCTCGCGACTATTTTCGTCTTGTCGCTTGGATCCTCTGCGTGGCGTTACCGAAATTCTGCCGAAAGTCCAACGACGGTACATCCATACGAACATCCGACGACATATACCACTGCACGGTTGCGCGCGGAAGCGGTGGGACGACACGGTGACACATCGTACAGACGCTGCAGTGCGAACAGGCGTAAACGGCCGCTCCTTTGTCCAACCATGCCCGAAACGGCAGGCTACGACAGCCGCGTAGCCTACAGAGTAAATACACTCATTTTACTCATATGCAGGGCACGGAAGTCGGCGCACACTCCGACAAGCAACGCCTGATTTTGCGATTCCTTCCAGCGACCCGTGTCTGTTGGGAGGAAACTTTCAGAGACTTTCAGTCGCACAAGCACGGTCAGACCAGGTGACAGGTCGATGAATCGCGCAATATTCCAGACCAGGATGCCCAAACGAGGGCGCTCGGGCTTGTCAAGAGTCCGCGTGGGGCGGGCTAAAAGATGCCCATACGACAAGAATACGCAAGGATCGAGACATTTTCCACATCTCAGCTCACTTGCCAGCTCCTGCAGGCGCCCATACGAGAAGCCCCGCTGCGTCCAAGACGGCTCGCCGGCTAGCGGCTGCTAGCTCGACGACGTCGATCATGAGTTGGTACATTACAGCCAAGCGGGCGGGCAACGGCCGGCCAGGCAAAAGGACGCTGGGCCTCTGGCCAACTACGTCGGAGCCGTTCCGTCGATTTCTCCTGCCTGTTCTCCTATAATACCCTCTTCCCCAGTTCCGTTGCCTCGCCGTTCTCAGTTGATTTACTTGTTCTCGTCTGTTCGATTTAGCACGGGTATACGCCTCATTGACTCCAGTTGATCCATCGCCCGACCAAGTCCACCGTTATTCCCCCCCAACATGGGCCTCGTCGAGATTGTCGTCGCGCGCCTGACGGACCTGTCGTGGTCGTCGACGGCGCTGCTGGTACTGGGCGTGCTGGTCGCCTACTTTGGCGTGCGCCGCGTGCACGAGGAAGTTCGCCTTCAGCGCACGACGGGCCTGCGCGCGTCGGTGCACAACGGCTGGGCGCCGCTCAACCTCGACCTCATCTACAAGACCCTGACGGCGGCGATTGCACACCGCAACCGCGAGCACTGGGAGGGCATTTTCCGCGCGGCCGGCAACCACACGGTCGAGTTCCGCGTGATGAACAAGCGCATCATCTTTACCGACGACGTCGACAACATCAAGGCCGTTCTGGCGACGCAGTTTGGCGACTATGGCAAGGGCGAACCCTTCCACCGCGAGTTTGCGCCCTTTCTCGGCGACAGCATCTTCACGACCGACGGTGCGAGCTGGCACGCCAGCCGCCAGCTGCTGCGCCCCCAGTTTGTCAAGGACCGCGTGTCCGACCTGCACACCTTTGAGACGCACCTGCACGCCTTCTTCACGGCCATGTCCGTCGGCGGCGATGCCGGCGCCACCGCCCAGGCACTCGCACGAGGCACGACGGCGTCCGCCACTGGCCTCGTCCTCGACATGAGCGACCTCTTCTTCCGCTACACGCTCGACGTCGCCACCGACTTTCTGCTCGGCAAGGACGCGCAGTCCCTGACCGTGCCACACAATGAGTTTGCCGAGGCCTTTAACGAGGTCCAGCGCATCCAGAGCATGATTAGCCGTACCGGCCCAGCACAGGCCATTGTCCCGCGCGGCTCGTACAATGCCGGTCTCAGAACCATTGACGCCTTTATCAACCCGTTCATCGACCGCGCCCTGCGCCTGTCGCCCCAGAAGGAGGATCACGACGACCGCTACACGTTCCTGCACGCGCTCGCCCAGTTTACGCGCGACCGCAAGGTCCTTCGCGACCAGCTCATGGCCGTGCTCATTGCCGGCCGCGACACGACCGCCTGCACGCTGAGCTGGGCCATTTACGAACTGAGCAAGCAGCCGGCGTGCGTCGCGAAACTGCGTGCCGAGATCCAGCAGTTTGTCGGCACCGACACCGCCGGCGACGCCCGCCATCCCACGTACGCCGACCTCAAGGCGATGAAGTACCTCCAGCACGTCCTGCACGAAACTTTGCGCATGTACCCCGCCGTGCCCTTTAACGTCCGCCTCGCCCTCAAGGATACGACGCTGCCCACCGGCGGCGGCCCCGACGGCACGCAGCCCGTCGCCGTCCTCAAAGACACGCCCATTGCCTACTCGACGCTCGTCATGCAGCGCCGCGCCGACCTGTACCCCCCCGACGGCAGCGGCCCCGATACCTTTGACCCCGACCGCTGGGATGTGTGGCAGCCGCGTCCCTGGCAGTACATTCCCTTTAACGGCGGCCCGCGCATCTGCATCGGCCAGCAGTTTGCCCTGACCGAGATGGGCTACGTCTTGGTCCGCCTCTTTCAAAAGTACGCACGCGTCGAGAGCCACATGGACGCCATTGACGGTGGCACGCCCAAGCTGCGCAGCGACATTGTCCTGATGCCCGGCGACGGCGTGCACGTCGCCTTTTTTGAGTGACGCTCTGACGATTGATGGCCGTTTGACGATTTCTGAACCTTTGACGATTGATGACTGAATAAATTGGATTATATCATTGACGCTCTGCTCATTCGTGCTATTCAATCATGCCATTCGTGGTCGGCTGTTTCGTGGTCTGGGCGCGTGCTGGTCGTCATCCGCTTTGTCGTCGTTCACAAGGCATAGCTCTCGCGGACGGCTTCGCCAAACCGGCGAATGGCCTCGGTCATCTTCTCGGCCGACGCGGCCGCAAACGTCGCGCGGTAAAAGAGACCTGGCAGCGGCTTGTCGGCCTCGGCGGCGAACCACGAGCCGCGCGCGACCAGGACGCCCTTGCTGATGCAGCGGTCGAAAATGTCCTCCTCAATGGCCAGCTGGCTCAGCTCGCCCGCCTTGGGGTGCTTCGTCTCGTCGACGCGCAGCCAGTGGAACATGCCGGCGCGCGTCGGCGTCCACGACACAATTTCCTTGGGCAGGTACTCCTCGCACGCGTCCAGCAGCGCGTCGCGGCGGCCCGTGTACGACGCCTGCACGTGCCCGAGCCACTTGAGGTAGTTGGCGTGGCCCCAGCTGTTGTTGAGCAGCTGAAAGAGCATCAGCTGCGCGAACCCGTTGGCGCCCTGCGAATTGGTCTCCGTGTGCCGCACGTAGCGCTCGACAATCTGCGCCGGCGCCGTGATCCAGCCCATGCGCGAGCCCGGCACGAGCACCTTGCTAAACGAGTCCATGCGCAGCACGCGGCCCTCCACGTCCAGGCTGACGTACGTCGGCACCAGCGCCTCGACAAACGCCTCCGTCGACAGCTCCGCCGGCTTGTACGCCGCGACCGCGTCCTCGCGCGTCGTGCCCGTCGCCTTGGGCGCGTACGCCGGCATCTGCAAAAAGTAGTACGGCTCGTCCTCGAGGATGAACACGTCGTGCTTGCAGCACACCTCGTACACCGCCTGCCGCCGCTCGACGCTCTGCGTCGCGCCCGTCGGGTTCTGGCCCGACGGGATCGTGTACAGCACGTGCGGCTTGGCCGACCCGCGCACACCCTCGTCCCACCCGCTCAGAATGTCGTCGAGCGCCTCGGGCACCAGGCCCTCGCTGTCCATGGGCACGCCCGCGCACTTGATGCCGAGCGGCTGCGCCGTCTCGAGCGCCGACGAAAAGGTAAACGCCTCCGTCAGCAGCGTGTCGCGGCGCTGGCGGTCGCAAAAGATGCGCAGCGCCTGCTCGAGCGCGTTCGTGTTGCCGACCGTCAGGCACACGGACCAGTCGGCGTACGCGGGGCTGCAAATGAGCTCCGTGTGCTCCGTGACCCAGCGCAGCATCTGCGTCGAGCCGGCCGCCTGGCCGTAGTTGAGGCCCGTCGCAATGTCGTACTCGCTGACGGGGTGGGCCGCCGGCTGCGTCGCGTCGTACTTGCCAATCGTAACGTCCTGGCCGCCCTCGGCCGACAAGGCGGCCGCTTCGGTGAAGCCCTCGGCGCCGGTCGCGATGCGCATGCTGATGCTCTGGATGGGGAAGTGTTCGGGTGTCGGCAGACCGCCGCCGAGCGAGATCATGCCGGGGTTCTTGAGGTACTTGGCCGCGTTCTTGAGGATGCACGGGCCGCGCGACGCGCTCTCCTGGGACAGCAGGTGGTCCCAGTTCTTGGCCTTGGGCAGATCCTTCCAGCCAGCATAGGTCTTGAAGGCGTTGATGTCGGTGACGGCCGCCGTGCCGGCATTGAGGCGGCCCTCCTGCTTGCGCCGGGCCTCAATGTCGGCGACCGTGATTCTGTACCGCGGGCCGGGCTTCGTGGTGGACGTGGCCGTCATTGTAGTGGTGGACAGGGGTCAGGAGAGATGAAGAAGAAAGAGATGCAGGCCGGAAGAGATGCAGCCGGAGAAAGATGCAGGCACGAGGAAGAAAGATGCAGGCACGATGGAGAAAGATGCAGGCACGACGGAAGAAGAAAGAGATGTACGACAGAGGCAGGCACGACGAAAGGAGACTACAGGAAGGCGCAGATTTAAACCGGGAGGAGAGACCGGGTAGCCCGAGCACGCCAGTCGCGCCTTCCCTTTGACGATGCGAGCACGGAGGCAGCGCAAGTGCCAGTCACACAAGTCGCAAAAGTCACACGCCGCCCGGAAAAAAATTGTTAGACGGCCTGCGCTAAGCGGCAGCCGCAACCGTAACCGGTGCAGTTTTTGTTCTTGGAAAAGTCTGGAAAGGCGAAAAGAGCGGCGAAGTGGGTCCGGACCGTGGCTAACCGCATGTAGCCCGAAGAGGCAGGCGGGACTCGCAGCCCGGCCGGCGGTCATGTCGGTGGCCGTGGTGGAAGGCGCGGTGCACGAGCGTGAGGGGCAGGTGCGAAGGACAGGTGGCATGGCTTTTTGCGGAGGAGCTGAGTACGTAAATCTAGCGTAAACACAGTCGACGAGGACGGATTGGAAATCAGATGCAGCATTAAATATATTACGCAAAGTAGAAAAACTTGCGAGGCTCGTAGGTGCAATGGCAGCCCGCCTGCTGTGCGACACAAATTAGTCAAAGGTGCGAGCGGCGAGCGCGACCCGGAATGGACCGCTCTTGCTGCGTTTGCCCGGCCGTGGCTCCTTCCGACAGTGCGGTGGATAGCGGTGGCAGGCGCACCTCGCACGTCGCCCTGCTCTTTCGCAAGTTGGCACTGATAAGGAAAGCGCACCTGCATGATGGTAACACAGTACGGAGTAATATTTACGTGCCACCTGTCGGCGTACTCGGCATAGCTCGGCGTGGCTCGGCGTAAGTCGCGGAGAGTGTGAGGAGTGGGTCGGCGAGTATCTGCCGATTGTGACCGCCAGTGGGAGTGTGTTGGAGGGGATTCTAATCTAATTTGAAATGTTGTAAATATATTGCAATTTATTAGTCGTCATAGGGCGTGGCCATTGGTGTTGCCGTAATTGCCAAACGGAAAGTGTCCCCGGGCGTCACATGTCCTTGACGAGCTTGTCTCGAGCAGCCAAGCATGAGAAGCTTGGCTCATTGCTAGTCTGCGCCCTGCAAATGTCAAGACACTGCCGTACAGATGACCAGCGCCCAGCGACATGCCACGCCACGAGCGACGTTCAGTAAAATGCAGTAAATTAGTAGGTATAATATTCAGAGGATATGAAATCAATCCAACTCCGTGCGCCGGCCATGCAGTCGTAATCTCTCTCGTCGGTCTCGTCTCGTCGGCTGCCTCGTCTCGTCGGCATCTACATCATGGCCAGCCCTAGGGCCAGGCAGCCGACGACCTGTGCGGCCACGAGCAGCATCTGTGGCCGCTGTGTGCTCGACGACGCCGGCACAATCTTGCCGCTCGCCGTCATGACCCAGCCGCTCGGGATCGTGCTCGTCGCAGTCACCGTGGCCGACGGCGAGCCGATACCCGCAGGCACCGTCAGGCCGGTCGCCGTCGTGCCGGTCGCCGTCGTGCCGGTCGCCGTCGTGCCAGTCGCCGTCGCCGTCGCCGTCGCGCCGCTGCCTGCATTGACGCCAATCTCGCCGTCGGTCGCCTCGATGCTCTGCCACGTGCCCGACGTGTTGCCGTACGTGTACGCGGTGCCGGTCGAGTAGTCCTCGACGTAGATGCTCTGCACGACCATGCTAAACGGCCCGGCGCTAAAGTCGGTCGGCCCGCGCGCCCACTCGACGGTGCCGGCCGCGTTGGTCGCCGTGTCGCCACCCGCCCACGCGCCAAACTTGATCTGCATCGGCGTCTGCGGGTACTGGTCCGTGTCGGCGTCGGCAAAGGCGAGCGTGCGCACGACCGTGTCGGCGACGGACCACACGATGCGGTCGGCCGTCCAGTCGATGCTGTACTTGATAAACGACGCCTGGTTGCCGGCGGCCGGGTTGAACGCGCCACGGTTGTACGACGTCGTCCGGCCCTTGCCAAAGTAGTTGGTCTGCACCTCCGAGTCGTCGGCGCCGAGCCACTCCATGTCGATCTCGTCCAGGTCGTCCGACTGCATCACCAGCGTGCTCACAATGCCCGCGCCGGGCGCCGCCTTCATGGTAAAGTCGACGTGGCCAAACATGATGTAGAAGACGCTCGCCAGCTGCGGCGCGTCGCCCGACTGCGCGACGGTAAACGAGACGCCGTCGGAGCCGTAAGAGACGGTGCCGCCGCCGCCGGCCGTGAACGAGTTGACCTCGCCCTGTGTAAAGTCGACGTTGATGGCCATGCCAAGGGCCGCGTTGGGCGGACAGCTCGCTGTTGGTTAGCGGGCAGTTTTCAAAGACGATTGGACAAAACGTACTGCTTTCCAATGGGTTGCACGATGTGTACGTCTGGGCGAAAGCCGAGGCAGCGAGCGACGCGACCAGCGCGCCTTGTCTCTGGCCTGAGAAGCGCATTGTGTGGTGAAAGTCGACACCGAAAGTCGACACGACGAGTGAGTGAGACAGTATTGGCAGATCAGCGCTGGCCGCAACGATACGATCCACGTGTGTTGATCAAGAATCGGTAGGGCAGAGTGTCGAGCCAGAAACAAACGATGCACGTCAAACAAGTCGGAAAGAAACCAAACGATGCAGGTCAAACAAGTCGAAAGAAGTCGAAAGTCGAAAGTCGAAACGAACTGGAGAGACGAATAGCCGATGCGACGGCAGCCTTTTAAGGACATGGACGGATTCACTGCACAAATGCGCAGGCAGGGAGGCGTCGGTGCGTAGAAAAACGTCGCAGATCGGGCGCAAAAGGACGAGGGCCACGTCGGCCCAGCCTCTCCATTGTTGACGTTTTGCAGCGGGTGGGAGTCGACTTGGCCTGGCTGTGCGAGGACAAGGCCGCCGCTGGCCTTGGCGGCCCCTGGCTGAGATCACTGTGGGTCCTGCAGTGCGCCAGGCTGCGTAGATGCCACTCTTTCCAAGGTTTTGCGCGCCGGGGCATTGTTGAAGCTGTGTTTTGTGTGTTGATTGTCGCGAGGCTGGGAGCTGAGAATAGGGGAAACAGAAGGAGTATAGGCTGTTGGCGCTGTGGGCGTTTCCGGGGCTAGCGCTAAATAGTGGGGCATGTGCTGAAATGGTGGCTGGTCAAAATGGGACACTTTGGCGGGCGGATAGAAGTGGCTGGGATGATGCTGCCACGATGGATTCTTCGAGACGCAGACGGTGCATACCATACAGTCTGCAGTATATCCAGAAGAGTTGAAGAGTCTTTCGTCATCAAAACAACAGAGGCATCGACCGACAGAGCTGGTGGTGCCCAAAGTGACGACCCGACGTCGACGAGCTGTGCCACGTAATCGCACTGAATACATCTGTATCCGTTTGACCGTTCTTCGTGTTTCCCGTTTTACCGTCCGACGCCTTGAATTCTACCTTCTTATGGTCAAGTCTGTAGGTCACCTTCGACATGACGATGGATGGAGCTGGCCTGACATAATTTGCTAGTGGTTGCTGATGAGAGACAGCACACCAGAAACAGACTTTGTGGCAAACATGCCAGCATACGCTATATCGCGTGTCGACCCGGGACATCACTGCAGGTCAGCAACATGGCAGCCTGCGGTTTGAGATTTGATGCGTACTTTGATGCAAACAACCAACGGATCGATGGTGGGCCTCGAAGAAAATATAGGAAGAGGGCGAGGTTTGTTTCCTGGTCGGTTTCCTGGTCAGGCATGTGTTAGTTGCCTATTCTAGCATTTGGCCCATTTTTAGTCTCGGCGTGTTATGGGATTGGCTGCGAACCTGCACTGCACGTCTTTTCGTCTTTTCGCGTCATCCAACGTGCCCGTCTTTGTCTGTCTCTGCGGTCATCCAAGCGAGAGACCAAAGCATACGAAAGTACCACGAATAGTTCTATATTTACTTACCTGGTTTAGCTGTGGTATCGCTACCTGACGACATTAGCTGAAGAGTGAGTGGAAAAGCGACGAGAATATGGTCGCGTGCAACTCACGCCGGCTCGGGTCGTATTTTGGCAATGAAGAGGACGCCGACGACACTTTAAAGTGAACACCGTGCTCGAGCTCAGGTGCTATCGCCAGCCCCAGAGTTCCTATTGTCACGAGTAATAAAGTAAGACTGGGCAGCAACTGTAAGTGTCGCTTGTGCAAGTTAAGAATCAATCTGTACCTCGGGACCGGGATCCAGTAAAGTATTTGTTATCAAAGCATCCGTCTAGCCTCGAAAACGCACAAACTCATACATCGCGATCTGTAGCCCCCGTGATGCTTGCCTTTCAGCGGTGATGGTAGCAGTTCATATATCAAGTCTTCCCACGAGTTTTCTTTCTTGAGCTTGCCAGCCCTACAGTATGTCACCTCAGCTTTTGTACCTACGTAAACGACGATACCTCGGTCCAATGCAACATCTTTCAATCTTCAAAGGTGCTCGGATTTTTTTGGCGTCAAACTACCATATCCTTCTTAGCCTTTACGGCTGGCCAACTCTGTAAGTCAGGAGTGCCGCCTTGTCCCTGGTTCGACAGTACCTACTGGCATCGTATTGCCCATGTAATGTTTACGCTCATCTTTGACCTGGCTCCATGGATTATTTTCTCATTGACTGACCTTGGTCCGTGAAACTATCTTCAAGCCACTTTCCGCACTTTCCTTCCAATTTGCTCTACGTACAGTAGGCTGCCACTACTATTACCAACTAGGTTGATGGCATCTTCAATGGCCCAAAACTGACTGGTGATTATGTGAACCAAACTAGGTACACCACGTAGAAATCAGAAATGTACTAATCTTTTCATGAGGCAAAATATACCACAGCAGAGGATTCGGCACTCGACAACTACAACATGGCTGACAACCCTGCTCGTGTCTTAATCTTCCTTGTTCTTCGGTTTCGCGTTTGGTCTTGCTAGTTTCGGTAATAAGGGCCTATAATAGAGGCTTCATACCGTATATAAAAGGCACTCGAGTCCATTCTCTGCTGCACATGCCGTTGGTCAAATACCCCAGTCACTCACCTACCAAGGTTGTATCATGTAGTATGTACTTGATATAACTGTATGATGTATCTCTGGAGTCCCTCTCTGTTGCATAATCTTGGACACCCTGGGAGGCTAAGTGAGTTTGCTGTCGAAAAGGTGGTGAAAATAAGAGTTGCCACTCCTTCTTCTAATGGCAATGCCAACCAAATGTGGAAAGCGATCCTCAATTCAGGCTTTGCTCCACAAAACCCGTCGACTTTTAAGCTTCTCGATAACAAGCACTTGTCCACTGGTAGTTCAAGGTGGTCCTGTCATCTACTGGCGGTCGCAACCTGGTTATGGGCCTGCTCGACCCTGGCCGAACAAGACTGGCACCTGCGTTTCTTGACCTGCGAGTGGTCAATAACAATCATGTAATTACCTCAAGAAATTGTCATACCGTGTACTGTGGTTTCAGAAGTTTAAGCGTCAAGATTTCTGTTTCCCAGTTCCTTGAGCAACTTGTAAATTATATTTATACCGTTATTCATCGTGGCCACTTGACTGACGTTAGCATGGCATCATCTCGTTTAGAGCCAAGTCGGCGACGTTACTGACAGATTATTTGATTTCTTCATCTCGAGTATAAGCTAGTGATAGCCGGCGTACTGATTCTAGACTGCCCCGCGTACCAGGTACGCCATTGTATATAAAACATAACCCACAACAAAAGACCGTCCAAGGTGAGAAAATCCTTGCCAATATAAACGACAAAACAAACATGCGCAGACCGGTCATGCAAGTGCTCAAATAGCAAACATGGAAAAAATTAAAAGAAAAAAGAAACGGGCTCAGGCGTCTCTAAAACTCCCACGTCGCGTCGTCGCCGACGGACTGGATCGCCCAGTTGAACTTCTCGCGCAGCGACTTGGAGAAGAACTTCTCGATTGGGACGCCGAGCTTGTTGCAGAAGACGACAGTCAGCCGCGGGTCGATGTAGTTGATCTTGGACGTGCTCAGGGCAACCTCCTTGTTGCCGTCCTTGTCAGCCGCCTGCATCTCCATGTTGTGGATGCGCTCGTCAATCTTGTTCGACGCCGCCTCGAGCTTCTCGACAGTGGGCGACTTGCCCTCGGCCTCGACCTTGTTCGTCTTGTTCTCCTTCTTGAGCTTGGCCTCGAGCTCGCCCACTGCCTTGAGCCGCTCCTTGAGCTCCTTCTCGGGCAGCGGCTTCTCGCCGTCGGCAGCGCGCTTCTCATTGTCCTTTTCAAACTTCTTGGTGATCTTGATTCTCTGCTCCTCGACCAAGAACGCCTGGTGGGAAAGCACCCACGCCTCGTTGAGCTCCTCGGGCCGCTCAAAGTACTCGGCGCCGCGCTTCTTCTTTTGCTTGGGGTCGATGTCCAGCATCATCATTCGCGTCCGCCACTTTTGGTACTTCATGCCCTTGATCCGGTCGCCCAGCTTCTCCATCTGCGCCTCGTGGCTCGCGCCCACCGTGCGCTTGTGGTTACACAGGATGGCAACCTTGCGGTTGCAGTCGTTGTACAGCTTGACCTTTTCGGCAACGGCAATGTTTGTAATGGGCAGCTCCTGCAGCAGGTTCGACATTGTGATGGACGCGTTGTAGGTACGGAACACCTTGGCGGTGAGGCCCTGCATGTAGCTGGAGAGGTGCTTGTTCAGCTGGGACGTGTTGAGACGGTCGAAAATATCGTCGCCATCCCCCTTGGGCGCCTTCTTGAACACTTTGAGGTTCTTAAAGACCTGGCGGTCAACCTCCACCTCGTCGTAGTAGGGAATACTGTCCTTGCCCAAAAAGTCAAAAATGACCGTGTTGGGCTCACGCAGCGTAATGTGCTCGTACTTGAGGGAGCAGCAGCCGACGGTGTCGGCCTCGTTGTCCGTGTCCTTTTCGTTGCCTGCTCTCAGCGCGAAACGATCAATCAGGTACATGGCCGTGGCGCGCTGCCGATCCGCCATGATCTCGCTCTTGAGTTCGCGTGTGTAGTCGGCGCGAATGCGCTTAATGTGCTTCTTCAGAGCACGGGCCTTTTCAAACTTTTTGAAATCGGCTTGGCCCTTGACGGCACTGTTCGCAGCAAGCATGACGTACTTGTACGCGCCGTTGATGTTCTCCTGCCACATGGCCAGCCATGTCGCCTTGTTATCATGCTGGATGGCCTTCCACTTGTGACCCTCGGGCGCCGGAGGAACCGGGGCATCCTTGCCAAGGTTCAGCGTCACCTGCTCCGGCAGGACACGCTTCTTGAGACGGCCCGTCTTGGGATGCTCACCACGGCCACGGAACAGGCCTGGAGGCTCGACGCGGAAGTTGCCGACCTTTTCTTTCCGGCCGTCCCACTTGCAGTACAGGTACGGCGCCTCGAGCTTGGCCTTTTCCTCCTTCTCCTGCTTCTTCTCCTCCTTGGTCCGGTTCTTGCGCGCCTCGGTCTGCGCCTTGTAGTACTCAAACATGGGCCGAAAGTCCAGCTTGGCAAACTCCTTGATGTCCACCTTTTGGCCATCGACCGACTTGGCACCGCCCGTCCTTTCCAGCACCTCCTTCAGGTCGGCAAAAAAGTTCTTTTGAAACGTCGGGTTCTCGGTGTTGACCGTCAAGTGCAGCATGGAGCCGAAGAAGGTGGCGACCTCCTCGGCCTCGGGGTGCAGAATGACCGGCTTGCCGTCGTAGTACAAGCGTACGTGGCTCGGAAGCGGCTTGTACGGGGGAGGGAAGACGACGCCAGCGTGCTCGAGGGTGGTCCACTTGATCGAGTCGTCCTCCTTCTTTGGTGCGTCCCACCACCGGTACTCCTCTTCCTCCTCTTCGTCGTCGTCGCCGGGTTCGGCGCTCTCGGCCTTCTTGATGGCAGCCTTGCCAGCAGCCTTCTTCGCGGCTGGCTTGGGTGCAGGCTTGGGTGCAGGCTTGGCACGCGCAGGGGCCTTGGCGGTCGCCTTCTTCGCGGCCATGGGCACGTCGGAGTCGGACTCATCCTTGATCTTGCCGTTGGATTTCCTCGGCGCGGCCGACGAGGCACCGTTGGACTGGCGCTTCTTGGGCTTGGCGAGCGCCTCGTCCTCCGAGTCGTCCACTGGCTGGCGCTTGATTCCGTTCTTCTTGGCAGACTGTGAGGCCGGCTCCGCCTTGACCTTCTTCGCGGTTCCGTTGACGAGTTTCCGGTTCGCAATGGGCTCGTCCTCGCTGTCGCTTTGAACAACTCGCGACTTTGGGCGCTTGGCCTATGGCACACGTTAGCACATGTCCTTGGGCCGGCTACATCCAAGGCATACTTACCAGAGGCTTGGAGTCCTCGCTGTCCGATTCGTATTTGTAGCTGACAGGTCTGGCGTCGATCGAGCCACGCGACTTGCGCTTGCCTGGGAGAGTTAGCCGACGTTCTGGATCGGTCAAGTTCGATGCGCAGGCGCTTCGTCAAGCAAGTGCCAAATGGATGTCGGTGGAAAAGGCCAATGGTGAAAGATGTGAGCATTTTCTCTAGCACGAAGGCCTGTCGTCTACCTCGACTCTGGTTCGAAAGAAGGCGTCCAGGGTGTCGAGAAGGCTTCCAGGCAGCCGGGAGTCCGTAGCGCGAGCGAGAATCAAACTGCAGGTCGGCGAACAGGCTGCAAATCCCAATGCATGAAGCGCCAGGAAGCCATAAAAGCACACGCTCAACGAAGAACATGTCATCCACTCACCATTCCCGTTGGAGGCAGCGAGCGGCAGGTCGTCGCCAGAAGAGTCAGACATGGCCAATGTCGGTTGGGCGTAGTGCGTCGCGATAAAGGTGTTGGTTGTTGGTTGTTGGGGCGGGAGGCGCACGCTGTCGCAAGTCGTCGGGACGGGCGTCACGCGTCAACGGTTCTTCTCAGGATACGGGTTGCCGTCGTAGAAGAAGAGAGTCTGTCGCGTTCGTGTCGCGTTCGTGGAGAGTCGCTGGTGCTGGGAATACTCGTCGATTTTGCGTCGTGGCAATGGCCGTCGGGGAACGTGTCGAAGCGCGACTTGGTGCGAGCGAGCTGCAGGTAAGCGCGAAGTCAGTCGATCAAGTCGTCGCGCAAGGAACGGAGGCAGGAAGTGGAAGGATGGCAAGGACAAAAAGGAAGAGAAGAGAAACAAGCGATTTCAGACACGAGCCAGGCGAGGGATGCTATGCAACACGGTCTGGACGAGAGGAAAAGAGTGCAAGTTCGAGGGCGAGGGCACCTGAAGCAGAAAAAGGCCAGAAGAGTCTGCTCGTTTTTCCTCTTTTTCCGTAGCTAGAGATGTCGGCTCGTGCAGCATAGTCCTTTTGGATCCGTGGAGGCTCTGGCCAATGGAGCACCTGCAAGGGCCAATCCTCGTCGACGTGGAGCTTTTCGCGGACAAACAAAGGCCTGAAGCGCTGTAGACGTCTTGTTGTTTCGTTGTAGGCACGACTTGTATTCGATCTTGGAGGCCAAAACACGCCAAACCGTGCTGACGGCCGGCCGTCGCGAGTCTCTAGCAGTGGCGAGGTGAGGCGGCTGGCAGTGCTTGTAAGGATTGGCGAGCATTTCCCAGCAAATTGCAGGCGATACACTATTGGTACGTCTCACACGCGGCATGCCGTGGCACGGTGTGCACACTGTATACAGCTATGGGAGCTCGGAGTAAATAGAGCACATACCAGGGGTCCAATGGGCTCTTGGCTGGCTCGGGGTTTCAGCACAGTGAGACCACCGTGCGAGCAGCGCCAAACGCGCGCGCCGATTCTGCATCACGTGGTGTCACCATCTGGCCAGTCATCTGCTTGTGGAGCCGTCTGGTACTAGTGGGTGGAGCAGCTCCTGTTGCGAACGTTAGCAGCCGGTAATTAGCCGTTACAGGGACAAAACAGCGCTAAACGACAAACAACAGCGCTAAACACGACAAAAGTGCGCTGTAAATATACTACAGGAGAAATAAGCCCCTCTCCATTGTGGCGGTGCTGTGGCGCGCAGACGAGTTGTAGCCGGTAAAAGCGGACAGGCGGGCACGAAGTTCCCGGAAAAGCGCGAGAAGCGGAAACCCAGCAGGGGCCAAACAAAAAAAGACCGCAACGACGCTTTTTCACTCTCCACCTACCTGTACGCAGCAGCAATTGCATCTTTGGCCGCATTCTCCTCTCGAGCGACCAATCGATCTTCCGACGACGCAGAGCACTTGCTCTTTTCTCATCGACCCCTTTCGCCCGACCAACCCTCTTCTTCAATCCGACAACATGCTGTCCAGAACTGCGCGGCCAGCTCTCAGAGCTGCAGCTTCGGCTTCTCGGTACGTGCGCCCAGCGACACCATTACGTCCATTACGTCCATCACGGCCATCACGCCTCGATGCCGTCCGGCCCAATCCGACACCCATGGCCGGCCTTGCCCATTGCCAATTGTCCTGCCACCGTCCTGCCACAAGTGTCACAGGACGTCTCCGTCTCCTGCCGGCCACGTCTCGCATCGTCAATCGCCGACGGACACCGGACCTAGATCGGAGCAATAGGGGTCGTTACCTCTTCGGCCGCGAATCGCGCCGACCGTGCTGACTCGCCATTGCGTCGTGGGTCATTTACGATCAATGGACAACCCTTGACGACACGACCAATGGACAACTTTGACGACACGACAATGGGCAATTGACGACATCGACACTCTGACGGCCGTGCCGCCATGCTCACAACTCGACTAACATTCTAGCTCGGCCAACGCCGCCCCCGCGGCTGGCTACGCCACGCTGCGCGAGATTGAGGACCGCCTCAAGTCGATTCGCAACATTGAGAAGATTACGAACACGATGAAGATTGTTGCGTCGACCAAGCTGACGCGCGCGCAGCGCGCCATGGTGACGTCGCGCAAGTACGGCGAGACGTCGAACGAGGTGTTTGCGTCGGCCGAGACGAAGCCGCTGGAGTCGGAGAAGCCCGGCAAGACGCTCATTGTCGTGTGCTCGTCGGACAAGGGCCTCTGCGGCGGTATTCACTCGAGCTTGGCGCGCTTTGTGCGCCGCCAGTTTGCCGAGAAGGCGGCCGAGGGCGCCGCGCCGCAGTCGTCGTACGACCTGGTGCTGATTGGCGAGAAGGCCAAGGCGCAGCTGTCGCGCACCAACGCCAAGGACATTGTCCTGTCGTTTGCCGGCATCGGCAAGGACATTCCCACGTTTGCCGAGGCGCAGGCCGTTGCGGACCAGATCACGCAGCTGTCGACCGAGTACAGCTCTGTCCAGATCCTGTACAACAAGTTTATCAACGCCACGAGCTACGAGGCCACGATCATCGAGGCCTTTTCCGAGGAGGCCATTGCCGCGTCGCGTACGTCTGCCGATTCCAAATTTTAAACTCCGATTTCCGACCACTAACAAACAGCCAACTTCTCTGCCTTTGAGGTCGAGGACGGTGCCCTGCCCAACCTGCGCGAGTACGCCCTGGCCAACTCGCTGTACTGGGCGCTGGCCGAGGGCCACGCCTGCGAGCAGTCTGCCCGCCGCAACGCCATGGACGTGAGTCTCCCTGTTCCTGCGTCTCTTTGTCTCTTTGTCTCTTTGTCTCTGTCTCGTCGCATCGTGACACCCGCTAACCGTCCAGAACGCGTCCAAGAACGCCGGCGAAATGATCAGCAAATACCAGATCCTCTTCAACCGCACTCGCCAAGCCGTCATTACTGGCGAGCTGGTCGAGATTATCACTGGTGCCACCGCCTCGGAGGACATGTAAAGAGCGAATCCAAACCACTACCGCCATCGTCTTTCGTCTTCACTTGGGCGTCGTTGTCGGACACCGTCGCTGCCGTTCCGGCCACCTCACATCTTACCCATCAGAGCACACGCAGACGAAGGGCGGCTGGCGAGGAGTCGTGTCTTTTAGGTTCAGTCGAACATAATGGGCAGGCAGCGACGGGCGTCTGTGATTGATACCAGAAGTGACCCGGCCGTGGCGTTTGTTTAGATTGCACAGCGAGATATAAATATCATTTGGTTGACAAGACAATGTGGATACGAGTCGTCTCTTACCGCCATGTCCACGATTATCCAGTCTAGCATGCAATGTCGATTTACGACCCATCATTCTTATGATTATGCTCGATTTGACAGCAAACTAACCAGTCATGTCGACGTCGACCTTGGCCGACAGAGTCGGCTCTGGTTCGGCAGCTGTCGCTGCTGCAGTTTGCCAAACCGGCTCTTCCGTTGCTTCTGTTTGGCCATCAGTTCCGCCGACTTCGTTTTCGGGGCCGTTTATGCCATTCTCCATGTTGAGACTGCCCATGGGACTGGGTCCGTCGGACGTCACAGTCGGGGCCTCGTCCTCTGGGTGGTCTCGGACATAGTCGGCCCGCAGCTGGCTGGCGCGCTCGTCCCATGCAGCCGCCAGGGCCTCGTGCACGCGCACGGCCTCGTCGTGCGTCTTCTTGAGCTGCGCGGCCTGCTCGGCAAACGGCTGGCGCTCGTCGGGCGCGGCACTGCGCCACATCCTCGACAGAACGGCACGCACGTCGTTGGGCGAGACGCGTGTCGCCCTGGACGGCCGGTCGGGGCGCCGAGTCGAGTGTGCCTTGGCCTCGCACAGGCGGCGCGCGTCGTCGTGCCGGGCGCGGCTGAAGAGCAGGTACGACGTCTCGCCAAACTTGGGCGGACGCAGCGGCCGTTCGCCATTGTGCTTGGCAATGTACTCGGCAATCCGGGCCTCGCGCTCCTCGATCCGTCGCCGGCTCGTCGCCTTGGCATCACGGTGGCCGCCCGTTCCGTTTGGCGTTCCATTGGTGGTCGAAGCCGTACTGCCTGGAGTACCGTCGACTGCCACCTTGCGCTTCAAGACGATCGTCGTCCCAGTCGTCTCGGCGTGTTCCTTGCTTTCTTTGTGTTCATCGTTCCCGTCCTCCCTGGGCAAGACCAGTGGCGTCGGGCACGCAATGGGCCCCAGCAAGTCTTCCACCAAGTCGGCGGCGGCCCGGACGCCCGACAAGTAGGCCCCGTGCACGGTGGCCGGGTACGTTCCAATGGTGTGTTCGCCGGCAAAGTGCAGGTGCTTGCCAATGGGCCGGGCCATGGCGTCGTAGTCGTCGACCTTCATGTCGGGCCCGGCCGACGAGTAGCTGCCGCGTGCAAAGCGGTCCGATGCCCAGCGTGTCACGACGACCTCGATGGGATCGGACACGCGGTCGGCACCGTACACGCTTCGCAAAACGGCCATTGCCTCGGCCACCAGCTTGTCGTTGGACGTCCGCTCCTGCTCGTACGCGGCATCGCCGGCCATGAGCGCCACGAGACACGGGATGCCCGTCGTCCTGGTGACGTTGAACCACTGGAACATGCGGCCGCGGCAGCGTGCATACTGCTTTTGGTCGAGGCTGAACCGGTTGCGTGGCTGGCGCAGGACGCCAAAGATGTCGCGGCCCGTGTCCCAAAAGGACGCGCAAAAGGTCAGGATGATCTTGTTGAGCACGCCAAAGCCAATGCGCGCAATCGGCTCGGCCTTCCACGGCGGCAGCGGAGGGTCAAACGCCACACTGCCGTGCTTCAGCACGCCCAGCGGGATCGTGTTGACGACGTAGTCGGCCTCGACCGTCTCGCCATCCTCGCACTCGAGGACCACGGGCGGCGTGTACTCGTCGTCGGCCGGTGTCGACGCCAGCGGCTCCACGCGATACGCGACCTTCTTGACAACCTTTTTATGCCGCACGTGCAGCGGCGTCGGGCACATCATCAAGCCCCGCGCGACGCTCTGGTAGCCGCCGACCACCATGCTGTGCTTGCCGTCCCACTCGTAGCCGGCGTCCAGGTCCCAGGCCAGCAGGCTCAGGTTGTTGTGGTTCGTCGCGTTGCTGTACTCGAGGTTGGCAATGTGCCAGTTCAAGAGACGAAAATCCTGGGCATTGAGCTCAATCATTTCCGTGTACTGCCGAATGGCCTCTTCGACGACCTTGCCAAAGGTGATGCCGGGCACGCTGGTGATGGTGTCGAGGTCGAGGTCCTGCGTCTCGGCGACGCCGGCCCGGAGGTCCCAGCCGAGCAGCCTGCACTTGTGCGCCGCCTTGAGGAACGTGTGGTTCGTCTGGTTGTGCACGCGCGGTGTCGTCTGGCCTGGGGAAGGGCCAGAGACAGCCTTGGCCGCGGCCGCGTCTTCGGCCTGGGCCATTGTGCGATGCCCGTCGCTGACATTGTCGCGGCCCACGTCGATATTATCGCGGTTGCCTTGGACAGGTTTGGCGGCGGGCATCTTGTACTTGTACTCGCTGACGCGATCGAGACACTCATTAAAGAGATTCTCGACCATGGCGTCACGGGCCGGATCGACGGGGTGGCCGTCGGCGTCGTAGATGGTCGTCGTCGACAGCAGGGCATGGTACCCGAGCCCAAGCTGGCCGCGCACCAGCGTGTTCATGGGATTGCCCCGGTCGAAGCCCGTCACAATCATGCCGCCCACATCGGCCGTGCACCGACTGTGCGGAAAGTCGGGGTGTGGCACGTGCGGCTGCACGTCCAACGCACGCGAGTACACGCGCCCACCAATGCGTTCGCGGCCCTCGAGGACCACAATGTCGGGCACCGGCTCGCCCCGCTCGGCAAACTCGTCGGCGTACTGCCGGAACAGGTTGTCGAGCTGGCGTGCACAGCCGAGGCCCGACATGCCGGCGCCGACAATGACGATGCGTTTCCGGCGCTTAGTGACAGTGGGCACTGGCACTGGCACCGGCACTGACTGTCGTGGCTGCAGCGGCGGCCGCCCTGGTCGGCGGGTCTCCTTGGTCTCTTTGACATGGACGCAGCCGTAGTTGACGTAGCCACGACGGACGAGAAAGTCGAAACAGACGCTGGCCAGGTCGAACCAGCGCGTCTCCTTGGCACAGCCAATGGCCTCGTTTCGCGTAATGGCCGTGTGCGGACGCCGCAGCCACAGGCGCAGAATGCCGTTGCGGATGTTGAGGTACGTCGTGACCTGGACGTGGCTAATGTGCGACCGCAGGAGCGCGTGCTCGGCCGCGTCGAGAGCGTATGGACTAAGCCGCGAAGCCTCGGCCGCGGCCACGCACTGCGCCGCATAGTCGTAAATGTGCATGTTGGTCGGGATCGACGACCGCGGCTTGACCTTGTGCATGGTCGTGCGCTGGGGTGCGTCGACGGCGTCGGGTTCGCCGAGGGGGGTCGTTGCTTGACTCGATCCGACTGACCCGGCCGACCGGAAGATGGAGAGATCAGAAAAGTCTGTAAGCGTAGAGTGATTCAAAGTCGGATCATGGTCGCGTTTCTCGTGGACTTGTTCCTCATCGCCCAAACTATCGTCATCGGATATAACAATGACTTCGGGACCGGCGTTTGTACCTGGGCCGTCTGTGGGAGGCACACTGGTTCTCGCAAGTATTGGTTCCGCCGTCTGGTCCGTCTGTACTTTTCCACCACTGCCTTCCTTCTTGTCCGTCGGTTCTATCGCAACGGGTTCTATCGACAAGGGTCCAGGCGTTGGCAGCCCGTCAGGGCCATGAACTGTTTGCGACATGGTGTGAAAAAGGAAATGTGCGAGCTGCGAGCCACGGCCTCATAGTCGGTCTCGAGTAACGTGAACGTGTGGGCTGGCTATAAGATGGCGCGAACCGGTTTGAAAGTCGGTTTTCTTGTATTCTTGTACCAATAGATATGGATCGCGTGTCGAGTCTTCTGTAAGCTCAGCAACACTCGGCCGGACGAATGCCGGAATAGTGAGGTCTATGTGCCCAGCAGTCAGCACTTGCCAGGATCTTATAACTCGGCAACGTCGATCGTCTTTTCTTTTCATTTCATTCTTTCGTTGGGTTTCATGACGTACCTGATCAAGGTGTACGGGTTTTAAACCATTTGCAACAGTCTCCTCTTGAGTATGAAAGATTTCAAGAGAAACTCATTCGGGTGCAAGGGATGTCGGTCGTATGGTTTAGTCGGTAATACAAGATGTCGGCGGTGCGTCGTCACTGTCCGAGGTTGCGTGCCGGCGTCGGGTCGGAGCACCGTGAAATTGCCGGGCGGTGAGATGCGAAAGGGCGTGTGCGTCGTGCATGTGCACGGCGATGGGCTGCACATGTGGTTCGTGGACTCGAGGCATGGACAGTGACGCCAGATGACGATCCAATCGCCACGTTAACAGCCCGACATCCACTGAATTATGCTGTTAGCGCTTCTGTAGTGACTTGTTGCGCTAGCACTCGTGTCACGTGACTGTAATCGCTGTGGGTCGTAGTAGTAAATATAATATACATCGCCACACGAACTGCGAGAAACGCAAAACGCATCAGAACTACGACCCGACCTACGCATCGACGGCGTCGCGCTTAAACGAGCCGGGCTCGATGGCGGCGGCCATGATGCGGTTGCCGCTGATGATGGACGTGGTGCAGACGACAATCTTTCGCCGGGCGGCCTCGCGCTTGGCGATGAAACGCAGAGCGGCAATCTCGGTAAAGGTGATGCCGCCGACAAAGACGACAAACACCGTCTTGACGGAGCCGGTGCCCGACAGCAGCGCACGCGCTTTGCCGGCCTTGTCGTCGCCCTTTTGCACGTCGTCAAAGGTCGGCCCCGACGCGTGCTTGACGGCCTCGTCGAAACCGCGCCAGCCCTGGGCCCAGCCCTGGCCGCCGACGCCCTGTGCAGTCGCGGCCGCGTCGGTGCCGGTGCCGCCCTTGACAAACGATTGAAGGTACGGCTTCTGCAGGACGCACTGGACGAGACGCACAGACAGGGGTGCGTAGCCGCTGTAGACGTAGGCAATGTCATTGGGGTCCTGCTCGCTGACCTCGTCGACGATGAGGCGCAGCTGCTTGCGCAGGTAGGCGTAATTGGTGTGGGCGCCAGCGCCGGCCGAGGCACTGGCGACGGCCAAGGGGATGACGCCGGCGAGCGGCGACGAGCGTGGCAGAAAGATTTGCAGCGCCTCGAGGTTCTGGAGGGTGAGCAGGTGCTGGTGGCCGTAGCCCTGCAGCACCAGGCGGCGGAACTGCTCGTACTCCTTGGGCTTGATGCCGCCCGAGATGCACGAGTAGATGCACATGAGCCGCAGGACCTCGGGCAGCGGCGTGTCCTTGGCAACGAGCTCCTCAATGGCGTCCAACTGCGCCGATGGATCGGCACCGGCCGCCAGGTTCTGCTGGACCTCGAGCAGCTTGTTGAACTCGTCGGTGCGCGTGTACTTGTACATTTCCTCGACGAGACCCGTGTGCACCTTGAGGCTCGCCTGCTCGGCCTGGTAGCCGGGCAGTTTATTGACAAAATCGCGCAGCTCGGCCGTCGTCTTGGTCGTGTGGCGGCTGTCCATGTCGGCCTGCAGTCGTCGCGCGGCCTTGTTGAGCTGGCTGCCGACAATGGCAAAGTTGGCGTTGCGCAGCTCCTCGTACAGCTTGTCCGACGAGTCGAGCTGGACCTTGCGCTTGCGTGCACCTGCACCTGCTGCCGACGCACTGGCGGCTCCGACAATCGTCGGGTCGAGCTCGGTCTGGTTGTTCTGGATGCCGTAGAGCTCGTCAATCAGGCCCTCGTACGTCAGCTGGGTCAGGAGCGGCGTGACGAGGTCGACCTGGCGGTCGATGAGGACGATGCCCTCCATCTTGGTGCTCGGTGTCAGCCCCGTCTTGGCCGTCTCGGCCGTCTCGCTCGCGTCCTCGCCGGCCAGCAGTTCCTGGCGAAAGCGTGCCAGCAGGTCGGCCACGCGCTTGGCGTTCTCGCCCTTGCCGGTCACGCGTGGGAAGAGGCCGTGGCGCTGCTGGATCGCCATGAGGGCCTTGGCCAGGAGAAAGTTGGGTGTCGGGTCGTTGGTCAGGTACAGGTCCTTGAACGCGTCGTCGAGCTCGAGCGACAGCACGTCGTCCTCGAGGGGGAAGAAGAAGAGCGGCAGCTCCGAGATGCTCGTGTCGCCGAGCACGCCGGCCTCCTCGAGGATGGCGTCCGACACGAGCGTGCGCCGCGGGACCCAGGCAATGTGAAAGGTGTGCCCGGTCTGGCTCTCGCGCTGCAGGCGGCGGATCTGGTCGGCCATTGTCTGGGCGTGCTGGCCGCACTCGCCACGCGCGATAAAGACGACATTGCGCTGGCTGGTGTCGGCGTTGCCGTTTTCGAGAAAGAAGAACTTGTCGACGCCATAGTCCTGCAGCGTCGACACCTTGGCAATCGTGCCAATCGGGCCAGCCAGGCTTTTTTCGATAATGAGGTTCTTTTTGCCGCGAATCTGCACGTCAGCACTCTCCATCCCGTCGCACGCACAGGCACAAACGCACCCCCTCCAGGAGAGACAGCAGGTCGCGCCGGGCCTTGTCCCGAATCTCGCTCGTGTTGAACTCGGGGTGCGGCGCCATGGTGGCGGTCACAAAGCGTAGGCAATCGAGGCAGCTCGAGCTGCGAGCCGGTTGGTGCTGGTAGGCACAAAGGTCGAGGATCGAGTGTCAGGCCACGCGTGGCATCGGTAGTGGGTATGTCGACTGTGCACAGCGTTCGAGCGGTCGTGCTGACTGGTGCAATGGCGAGAGATGGTTGAGAAGATGACGGTAGACGTGAATTGGTAGGGGTCAAGCTCCAGACCCACAATTAACCTCATCCTTGTTATGATACTTACATTCGATGGTAAGACTAGGCATCTCAAGTGTCAGTGTTGTCTTGTTGAAAAAGTATATAACATCAAATAAGCTAATGCGTAAAGAATGGAAGACGCGCCCTACACATTGTAGTCGTCGTATTCAAACTGAATGTCGCGCGGCCGCCGGCGATTTGTGCGCACAAAGGCATCGTCGCCTTCTGGCCGCTCGGCGCGCGTGTTGCCCGTCAGCATGCTCTGCAGGCTCATGCAGATGGTCTCGACGTTCTGCACCGGGCTCCAGCCCTGGTTGCCGAGCAGATCGAGGCAGATGATGCCGTTGGAGTAGACGTGCGGGTGCATGGGGATCGACCGGTCGGGGCCCTCGACAAACACGACCTCGGGCGGTTCAATGGGGTAGTTTGGCGGGAACGCAAACTTGAGGCGGAACGTCTTGTCCTGGTAGATTGGGTTGGCATCCAGGACCTGGATGTCGGCGTGCCACTCGTTGAGCGGCTCAAACGAGACCAGCGTGATGCCGGGCGGCATGCCCGCCTGGTTCTGGCGAGTCAGTTGGTCCAAGTCTCAAGTCTCTTTTGTCTCTTTTACATTGCGTGCGTACCTTGAGCAGCTCCTTTTGGAGTCTCTTTGTCGCAAACATGGTTGCCTGAGAAGCAGGTGTCGGGTGGGTGCCCAAGATGTTTGCAGTGCAGTATGCAGGGCTAGGCGGGCCAGGCTCAATCGCCAGCCGGCAGTAAAGAGTCAAAGTCAAGACGAAGGGATCGGTTTGGGCGTGGATGGGCAGAAACTGTGCAGGATGGCGACGCCGATGCGGGGCGACTTCTCGTTCTGTGCTGTGCGTGCAGCTGCTGAGCGGTGCAGTCAATGCGACAATGAGTTGGGCTTGATGGGTGTCTGAGAATGGTATGAAGCGTCTGTGTAAGCACCGCGATGCAAGGCGTGACCTGGTAGATCATCCGCTATATCATACAGGCGGTTTAGGCTGTCGTTGCATGCAGTAGCCCCACAACAAGCTAGATGCACCGTACCTACTTTGGTCTCATGCACACAAAAAACAGTGCAAATAGTAGCATACTCAGTGTAAATAACAGTTGATCGTACTTCATACATATTCCGTGTAAATGTTGCATACAGAAGCTGGGCTCCTAACAGGCCAAATCTCTTCAAAATCTCGGTTGCGTCCTAGACCACACTTTGCGAGAACGACCTGGGCTTCTGACAAACAAGCACTACTCTGCCCAGGCGTTTTCGCCATGGGCCTCGCCATTGGTTCCGTACCCAGGCCCAGCCGGGCTGCCGTCGCCCTCTGGGCTGCGGCCGTTCTTGGACGCCTCGCCGTTCGGTCTGGCCGGTCCGCCCGGTCCACCGTGCCCGTTGGCGCTCACAATGGCTCCGAGAAGCGGCTGACGGGCACTCGTTTCGGCGTGATCGGTCTCGGCCTCGGCCACGCGCACATGCACATCGGCGCCGTCCTCCTCGTCGTCCACGACCGCCCGGACGGTGCCTCGCTGCCGCCATGCTGCTAGCCACGGCACGCCGACGTAGAGGACGACCTGCAGCACGGCCACCGCCACCGCCACGCCGCCCTCGGTCCGTGCCACGCGCTGCAGCTCGGCTGTCCAGGGCGCTGCGCACGACGTCTGGCGGCCGAAGCGCTCGGCACACGGCTGCCCGCCGCCCGCCAGGTCCTGCGCAAACGGCCACGCGCGGTCGCGCACCGAGTTGAGCCCGCAGCAGTCGAGGGCGTCCTGGATGCGGCGGAGTGCGGCGGCGTCTTTGGCGAGGAAGCGGCTCTGCCAGGCCGTGGTGACCAGGCACGAACGGACGTCCGAGGCCGTTGCCGCATCGAAAAACTGCGTGGCCAGCACAATGGCCAGCACGAGCTGGACCAGCTGCAGCGCCTGGACCACGGGGCGGGCCAGCGGGTGCTGCGCAAGCTCCGAGGTCACAAACGAGCGGGCCGACCGACGCGGGCCGGCCAGGTTCAGCGGCGAACGACGGCGGTCGAGGCAGACGGAGCAGCATTCTGGGCGGTCGAGATCGAGATGACGACAAGCAAAGCGGCATTGGCGAGGGCGAACACCGGCAGGGCTTGGGCAAGGCCCGTCAGAGCAGGCGACAGCGGCAGCGAGAGGTAGCCGGCGTCGATGGCGGACTTTCTAGAGCTGTCAGTGCGTGCTTTGTACATTTCCAGGCGGGCCAGGACTAGCGGCTTACATGGCGAGAACGAGGAGCGCCACGAGGGCCTTGCAGTTAGCGCGCGTCTTTTGTGGAACAGGAAGCAAGTAACGTACCAGAGGAAACAGCCAGATGAGATTGAGCATCGTGATGTATCGATGGATGTTGTTTTGTTGTATCGATTGATGTTGTTTCTCAATGTTTTGTTTGCTGTCTGCTGGAGGAAGGAGCTTTCAAGAGCTGTGCGTCACGTGGTTTTCATGGCGGGGTAACTCATCACTTTACACGACATGCGTCTGTTGCGTGGTTTTGTTAGCTGTCTAAATATAATTTCCAGAATCTTGTTGTTTCCAGAGTCTTGTTGATACCACGGTTTGGTCTGGCTTAAAACCCGGGTGAAAAAGGCCTAGCTGACTCTCATTCTAGCCTTTAAACAGTCGGCTTAAACCCGGTGAAAAGGGCATGCTGGCTCTCATTCTAGCCTTTAACTACTGAAGGCTTCCAAGCCGTCCACCACGTTGCACACGGAAACTGGCTCAGCTCTTCTGCAACGGCTACGATTCCAGTTTCCGGGCCTGGTGCACCCATACTACATACAAATTGGCTGTGCGTGAAATTCCCGAGTAGGAACAAGTTGCGATGGACATTCATCTCTTCCTGTCATACTCGATAACTTGCGCGCTTACCCGATGAGTATCGATAGTCGAATCTGATTGGCATATGAAAAGGTTTACTTACGTATCAGACCTGTACACTGCCTTCGTACAAAGGCGAAGGCTGAGTCGAATAGCTCAGATTCAGCCCCATCACAGCCCGGTGACATCCCCGCCTTCCTTTTTTGATACAGCGGTCGCTCTTGTAAATCGACGCCTGGTGGGGCAGCCTAACACAGTGTCGACACGCTTTATACCAGCCATTTTCCCTTTTGGCACCGCAACAACTGGTAGCCCCTCCCACAGAGGCTGAACCGGCAGCTTCCCAATACGTACTCCGTATACGATATCGGGTTCAGGCTTGCGCCGGCCGCATTATCGCGAAACTCGGCATGCTTGCCGTTCCGTGATACACTCCGTCTTGTAGATGTCTATAAATAAGCAGTGACTCGTGGCTGCAGTTTGCCCAGCCTGGGTTTCATGCCAACGTGAGCTGACGCCCAGTTTCTCATTGCTCGCGTTGCTTCCTGCCTCTGACCCTGGTCGCTGCTTCCTGTGCCAGATCCCAACGGCCGACTCGCAGCCTCCCACTGCGCTTTCCTCTGCTCCCATTTCCCCTCTTTGCATCCCCTCCGTCTCAGCCTGATCTTGGTTCTTCACCTCATCGGCGCCATCCCAGCTTACCCGGGCGCATAAGCCATCACCGTTTCAAGGATTCGACATCGTCTCGGTCTTTTTTCCCTTTCAGCCGTACCTCTACGGAGTAGTGTTGCCTGGACCCGCTCTGTGCCCAACACGCACCAACTTCGTCAACGCCTCTTATCCCTCTTCTTTCCATCTCCCATCGACCAATTGTGCCGCCGTCTCACGACTCTGCCTCGATCGACGGACGCCACAGCCGCTTGCGCCTCGCCAACGCACATTGCACAACGCATTACGAACCTGTCTCGCGACCACTGCGCCTACACTGCCCGCCTGCCACCAAGGCTGCCTGCCTCTCGGACCGTCGTTCCCCCACATTATTGGAAGCGTCGCCGACCCGTCATCAACGCCATCTCCTCTCAGTCTCAGTCTCTTGACCTAGGGGCTCGGGGACTCGCACCACACATCGCATACCAGCATAGGCAGTGAGGCTTCAATCTCTGAACCGTCCACTCCGTCACCATGAGCTGTAAGCTATGCGCCCTCCCTTTCGCCCCTCCGACGTTGTCACGCGCGCCCGGCTTTTGGTGATCGACCCTCGTCTCCCTGCGCCCGTACTCTGTCGCAAGCAAGATGATGTGCTAACACGGGCTTCGCATTGTAGTCTCGAGCATGCTGAGTCGCCTGCATGGCCAGCCCGAAAGCTATGACAAGAAGTACGACACCACCCCGACCGCTTCTCACGAGGCGTCCGACGCGCAGCGTTAACAATATTGCACAGGGCCAAGTACCGTTTCGGGCGCACGCTCGGTGCTGGCACGTACGGCATCGTCCGTGAGGCCGAGGGCCCCACGGGCAAGGTCGCGATCAAGGTCATCCTGAAGAAGAACGTCAAGGGCAACGAGCAGATGGTGTACGACGAGCTCGACCTGCTCCAGCGCATGCAGCATCCGCACATTGTCAAGTTTGTGGACTGGTTCGAGTCGAGAGTAGGACACCCCGCATACCACCGCCAGCAGCGCCTCCCTGCATGGCCCGCCCACTGTCACGTGGCGCACCGCTAACACAGCACTGCAGGACAAGTACTACATTGTCACCCAGCTCGCGACGGGCGGCGAGCTGTTTGACCGCATCTGTGAGCAGGGCAGGTTCACCGAGAAGGACGCCTCGCAGACGATCAAGCAGGTCCTGAGTGCCGTCGATTACCTGCACAGCAAGGACGTTGTTCACAGAGGTAGGCTGGATTCCGAATTTGGATTCCGACTTCTTCCAACGGACGCAAGCAATCGCAGCCACTGACACCCCACAGATCTGAAGCCTGAGAACTTGCTCTATCTGACGAGAGAGGCCGACTCGGACCTCGTGCTGGCAGACTTTGGTATTGCCAAGATGCTCGACAGCAAGAGCGAGGTGCTCAACACCATGGCCGGCTCGTTTGGCTACGCGGCTCCCGAGGTCATGCTCAAGAAGGGCCACGGCAAGCCGGTCGACATGTGGTCGATGGGCGTCATCACATACACGCTGCTGTGCGGCTACGCGCCGTTCCGGTCCGAGAACCTGCAGGACCTGATTGACGAGTGCACCAACACGCAGGTCGTCTTCCACGAGCGCTACTGGAAGGACGTCAGCGACGACGCCAAGGACTTTATCCTGGGCCTGCTGACGGCCGACCCCGACGCGCGGTGGAGCAGCGGCGAGGCACTGAACCACAAGTGGCTGACTGGCGACAGCGCGACGGACCACAACCTGCTGCCCGAGATCAAGGCGTACATGGCCAAGGCGCGCCTCCGCAGAGGCATCGAGCTGGTCAAGCTCAAGAACCGCATCGAGTCGCTCAAGGCGCAGGAAGACGACCCGGACAACACGGACATGCAGGCCGACCCCGAGACCCCGATCGAGGCGGCGCAGGCGGACGGCGTGGCCCCGGAAGGGCCGAGCACAAACGTCAAGCAGACGATCCAGAAGGTCAAGGGCGCCATCTTCCGCGAGGTCGTTCTGGCCAAGGTTCGCGAGATGCGGCAACAGGAGGAAGACCGCAGCAAGGTGGAAGAAGTTGTCAAGCAGCCCACTCTGTAAGCGCCTGGCGACTGGCTCGAGTTGTTGGATATCTTGACACGGACGCGAAGGGTATTTAGGTTTGGTTTTTCATTTGGTTTTGGTCTATATTGTTCCGACATGAAGCGTTGGCCCCTTGTTGCTTGCCACTTGACCTTTATGTTATACAACTCACAGTACCTTGGTTGTGTTGAGAAGCAGTCTGGCGTCTGTATCTCGTGCTGACGTCCCGTACACGTCACGATCGTAGTTTCAATTTTGGCAAGGTCTTCTTCTACTGGACGTCGCACCGACTAAATATTTACAAATCATATCTGCCGGACGTCAAAGACACGGACAGCTGGGTTGCATTCCATTGCATCGTCATCTCGAAGCATCAGTTGATTGCCGATCGCAGCGCCAAATTAGGCACAACGACGCAGATGCTCACAGCAACAGGTAAGTGAAGTGTGTCGCCCTGGTCTTTATTCATGAGTCTTGCACCTCGATGACACGTTGACAAATGCTTGACAAATGTCAACCATGTCTCTAACCAGATTATCACCTCAGCCCTACTTTTCAGACTTGATCTGAATACCGCCCGTGATCAGACACTCGAATGGCCAATGCCCAAGCGTGCAGGGTTCTGGGTCTGGCCGGACTTGGGCCAGGCCAGGATTTGAAATTGAGATCGGGATAGACTCCGACAGATCGCACACGGCCATGGCAGCGTCTATCAAAGGAGAAGAAACATTGGGAGACGCAGCCACGAGATACTCATCAGCCAGAGTGGACTCGGCAATTAGCAATGGGGTGGTTCCAAGAGGCGCTGTTGGCTTTCACATTTTTTTCTCGTTTTGGCAGCGGTAAACCCTCGTGTCTTCTTCCTTTGGTGTTGTTTTGTTCTGCCGACTCGTAATGTAAAATAAACAGGAACCACAAGAGGCCGGAACCACTTAGTCTGTTCGTCTGATATTGCACTGCCGATCACTCGTCGTGAAATCACACTTTGCGAGCACCATGCTGTTTCGAGCCGGCGACTAATACGTGAAACGACCCGGCACGAGTAGAATAACTCGGTCTTGACGTCAAAAGTCGTCTAACCGAAATGGCGGCGGCCGAGGCCGACGTCAAAAAGCTCCAGAAAGTTATAGAAAGAGAGAAAGCCGTCTCGTATGTGCTGAATATGCTGAAGCCCAAAAACACCCCCGGTCCTGGCGTCGGCTGGGCCGGAGTTGACGCGTGCCCAGTTTCCTGCAAAATAACAAAATAAACATACCGGGAACTCGGAGACAAATGACAAATACGATGCTGTCGCACAAATACTGAATGTGCAACTGTAAATATTGATACCCCGGTCTTAAATATATATTTACAGAATGTTGGGATGTTGGCTCGAGTATTTGGAATCTTCAGATGACAGATTCAGGGTAGCATCGCGGCGTTGGCTTAATCGTAAGGGTTTTGATGGATGTGCTGGCTGAACAGTGAAGAGTAATATGCCAGCGTTGTATATTGAAGAGTAATATGCCGGAAGACGTATAAGACGCGGCTGGTGGTCGTGTGGATAATAATGTAAATATACAAATGAAATAGAATGAAAAGAAAACACCAAGTAGATTAGACAATAAACATTCGCGGAATATTCGTGACACGTGAAGAAAGGCATATAAACAAAGGAAACCAAAGTGGAATCCGAAAGCAGAAACGGGTGGGATATGAGTACAGCGTGCAAAGCAAAGCAGTAAAATCAAGTCGTAAATGGCGTTTGGCGTTCAGTTGAGCTCGGCCAAGGCAGCACTGCGCAATGCTTCGTACCGGCTGGGGTCGAAGCGCTTGCGCTGCCAGCCCGTGCTGCGCAGTCGCTCGATGCGCGCCTTGCGGTCGGCGGCCTGGGCGCTGTCGTCGCCGGGAGTCGAGCAGCGGGATGCACTTCGAGATGCACTGCGCGACGCACTGCGCGACGCACTGCGCGACGCATAGCCGAAGCCGTCTTCGCGCTCCTCGGGGACGGCGGGCGGTGCCGTGATCAAGGTCTCGAGGTTGGCGCGGTGGCGCGTGAGCTGCGACTTGAGACTGGTCAGGTGTGCACAGTAGCGGCTGTTGGGTGCCTCGTTGAAGGAGGAGCGGCGCGACAGCGAGGCAATGGAGTCCATGCTCGACATGTTGGACAGGTCGCTGGGCATGTCGAAGAAGCTGGCCTTGGTCACGGTGGCGCGCGGTGTCGTCTCCTCGTCGTCGTCGGTCGGCTGGCTCGTGGCCGGCTGCGGCTCGGGCGTCTTGGCGCGGACGGGCAGCTCGGGCAGCTGCTGGCGCGCCAAGCCGACCAGAAAGTACTCGTCGTCGAAGCCGAGCGTGGGCGAGTCGGGGCGGATGTAGGGCTCGAAGCGCGGCACCGTCTCCTGGGGCAGCTCGAACGAGACCTTCTTCTTGGCGCGGCGTGGCGAGGGGCAGAGAATCTCGGGCGAGGGCGAGGGCGAGAGCGAAGGCGAGAGCGAAGGCGATGTCTGGGACAGGCACAGACGGGCGTTGAGGTCTTCTGACGAGCACTCTGACGGCGCGGGTGACGAGCAGCCCGTCTCCGAGGACCAGGCGCGCGAGCTCATGGAGCCCGACGGCGAGTGCGGGCTCGGCGAGGGCGAGAGGCCAAAGGCCATGCCGCGCAGGTTGGCCACGCTGCTCTTGAGCTGGGCCGACTCCTCGGCGTTTTGGATCAGCGTGGCAGCCTCGTCGTAGTGCGCGCGGGCCTGCTGGAGAAGGCCGTCACGGTACGAGGAGGGCGCGCTCAGCGGCCGGGCGCACATTTCCATGGAGGCGGCGGCGTAGAAGCGCAGCGAGATGAGGTAGACGAGCTCGACGTGGCGGCCCGTCTCCTTGACGTTTTGCAGAATCTCGTTGCAGCGCGTGAAGCAGGCACGGTAGCGGTGGTTGGTGTGCTGTCTCTTGGCGTCCGCAATGGCACGGCGCCACTCGTCGGCGGTGTACGGCATCATCACGACGGGCGTCAGCGACGGCGAAAAGGTCGACGTGCGTCGTGTGGCGGGCGGCCTTTTGTTTTTTGTGTTTTGGATGGTGGGCAGCGAGGACCGGCGGCCAAAGTTCAAGGCAGACGGTGCTGGTGGCGGAAACGAGGGCGATAGCTGCAGTGTGCTGGTGCTCTGTCGGTTCGAGGTCGAGTCGTGATGTGCAGGAGCAGAGGCAGGTGAGGAAGAAGCGGGAGCTGGCGAGAAGATGACGCTGGACCGGGTTCTTGCGGCCGCAGGATTAAGCATAAGAGGGATAAGGCCCGGCATTTTGACTGAGCCACGGCTGGGCGAGAGACGTCGGGTGTGGGCGACAGGCGTGGGCGATCCGGAGGTAGCAAAGCAGCAGGGCGAATTGTGAAAATGTGAAAATGTACAAATGGCGATCCGAAGGGAGAGGTGCAGCGATGTGCAGGCGATAGCTGGCGTAGTGCGATGTGCTAGAGCTGGAGTATGACGGAGCGAGGCTGGTGGTGCGTTGCAAGAATGGGTTGCAAGAATGGGTTGCAAGAATGGACTGTTCTGGTAGGCTCGAAACGGCCAGACTGAAGGTGCGGATTCTGAGTGAGGTCAAGTGCTGTGCTGCGGCAGTCGTCGTCGTCGTCGTTGATTAAAGAGGCTGGTGAGACGTTGGAATGCAGGAGTGGATGTGTTTTAAACAAGAGCGGATGGACGTTGGCGGTATTGTACAGGCGCAGAGCATGAAAAGGTGAAGAAGGACGAAACAAGGCTGCGAGAGAAACAGAGGAATCAGGCAGGGGAGGAAGCAAAGACGCTGTGAAGCGAACTGGCAGGTGGGAGGCAAGTCGAGATATACGAGCGCGTTCAATGGGCAAGAGCAGACTGCCAAAAAGAGCAAGACGAGTCCACGGCGCGGACCCCTGTCGCCTTCCCGGCCTAAAGTGGCAGGGACGGCAGGGGCATTTTGCATTTTTATCTTTTCGCTTGCGAGCCGTGCGTGCATTTTATCGAATTTATCGCGAATGGTTTTATGCTTGTCAGGAGAACAGAGCACACCCCTGCACTGTAAACAAATGTAAATATAAATTTATTTAAAATAATTCAGTGTAGCGCGGTAAGGGCGATGGCCCCAGCGCAGCGCCTGGTCTAGCGTGCCTGCCGTGCTCGCACTCGGACTGAGACGCGCTGGTGGAAGGAGCTGCTGCATTTTGTGTTGTTTGCCTGATCGAAGGAGCGACCGTTGGCATTGCCGTTGACCGTTTACAGGTGCGTCTAGCGAAACAGGTAGTTTACAGCAGTGCGTTTAGTCAAAACGGGTTAGTGTTTTCTATGTTCACCGTGTGAGAACTTGCTGCCACGAGCACTGCTCAATAATCTAAATACTCGTCATTTACGTGACACGAATCATGTCACGATGCCACAAATCAATATGCCGCCTTTAGGTCGCCGAGATACTGTAAATATAAATCAATTTAAAGTACTCCGTACTCCGTAGACAAGGGTACAACAGCCCTGTTGGAAAGACAAGACTGGCGCCTGGCGCTGGTGCTTGACTGCCAATGCGTGGGAAATTGCTGCTGAAGCCGACGGCGCCAGCGACATGGTTCTGCTTGGATCGGTTATTCGACTTTTATGCAAGCTGCATGCACGTAGAAAAGTCTGTCATTTGGCGCTCCTCGAGTGCCAAAAATACATCTAAATATATTTATGCATACGCGTTCCAACTGCCAGCGGCCAACCGGATGGCACAATTCTCTCGTGTGCAGCAAAAACTCTTCACTGGATTTGCCAACAGGAGCCGGGTTCAGGGGCAGCGGGCCTGGAAAGGAGAGCAGGATCGCGACGTAGTATTCGCCGTCCCGCGCTGCTGTTGCTGGGACGGTTGAGTTTTTAGATGGAGTTTGGGGATTCAGCGCTCATCTTGCTCTTTACATGTTGCTCATCTTTACATGTGAGATGTGACGCACAAGAGATGGCCGCGTAATATTTAAGAAGAGCTAAATATATTTGACTGTCCTGTCTGTCGTGGGGCATCCCGATAATGGGGAGCGAGTATGGAAAAAGCCACTGAATGAGTAAACTTTCAGGCGAGAAAACTGCGTCTCCGAAGTTGCGATGAATCAAACCACAATGAGAAGCAGAATGACAGTATTTTACTGTTGCGGGAAGACCATAAAATATTCTTTTTGACCCCTTTGCCCGAGTGTCTCCCTTCTCGACCGACGTCTTTGACCGGTCCTCCTGGGCGACCTCGTTCAGCCAGAATATTCGTCTTTGGACGCCGGCCGGGGCCCCTTGCATATCATACCGTGCAGGCTTCTGGGACGCAAGATGACGTTTGACTGGTAACACCAGCAGTCTCTGACGCAGAGTGTTGGAACTACGAAAATGTCCGATGTCTGCCGCAGAGCAACTCTGCGCCGGTCGTTTCGCCATCCTCCCTTGCCCAAGTCAGTTAGAAAGGTCGAAAACCGACGACCGAGATGAAGTAAAAATACAAAAAGCCAGCCTCCCTTTCCCAGATCCCCCGTGTCTCTGATTCATCTTGCTCCGCGCCATGATTGTCGACTATGATTATCGACTTCCATGACGGAGCAAGGGAGAGCGAGGATAGCGCGACCGGTGTGCACATCATACTCCGTATAAATTATATTTATTTACACACGTCGCAGTCTTGTCTCAGTCCGCCCTGCGTTTGTTTGGCTCTGCGACGGACCTATGGGATGGCGGGAACCCAGCTTTGCTTCCTGACTCCGCCCTGGCCGGCTGAAGCGCTGGAAGTCAAGCTGGCCGCAAATGTCCACTCCTTGTCTCAAGTCTCAAACATGAGAGGAAACAAGAGAAAACACAGCCACGAGCATGCGTTGCGCGGGTACGGATCTGGGCCAGTGTGCCTCGAGTGGCGTCGGATCGGATTGCAGGCCATCACGGACTACGAGAAGCAGCACAGCGCCACGAGAGCTCTGCGTAAGGGATCGTCCTCGTGTCTGCTCTACTCCGTAGATCGTCCGGTTTTCGTATATTTACACGGAACCATGTATTTAGGCAAGATGCACAGGCTGGCGGTCGCCCAAGCGGCAGAAACAGACAAAGGCTCGCCAAAGAAAAGAAAGCGCAAAGTTGCAGGAATCGCATCCAATAAGAACCGATTCGAGAGAGGATTCTCAATAAGAACCGATTCGAGAGATGGTCTGATCTGAGTACCCTGGGATCGAAATATATATCTAAATATTTATGTTCAAAAATATTTAATATTTAGAGGTCCGATCGTTTACGGCATATTCCTCGCCGTATTTAGACATAAATACAGTGATCGCGCACTGATGTTGCGTTTTGACCTGCTCCTGTGGTCTAGGTCCAAGGGCCTTGGACCAGGTCCCAGCCTTGGACTCGAACGATTGTCTGTGCAAAGCTACAGTTGCATAGGCCGTGCTTGCGAATGCTTCGGCACAATACTACGCCAGCCCCTCTGGATTTTGGGATCTTTCTGGATTTTGGGATCTTTTTGCTCCAGCCCAGCCCCTTGTGCCGTGCATAAACAACGCATCGCAACATGTCAGTATAAATATACTCATATTTAGACTGCAGTGTCGAGAATACCACTCCTTCGTGCTTGGCTTTCCGCAGATCTGCCCGCCGAACCAGCCACGAAACGTCGGCACGGGGCCGTTGATGCCGCACGACTTGCATTGGCAAGTCTCCGTAAACCTGCTTACATCCTATAAGACGCCCGATATACCAGCCCACCGTAGCATTGGCGGTGCCGGGTTGCGTTGTGCGGTATCTATCTTCCGAGCTCCATCTGGAAAGCAACATGGCACTCACCAGGTGCCATCCATATCACGTCAAGCCGCGGTGGTTGGTTGTCCCCTGATTCGTGCATCTTGTGCGAACCTTTTCGTTGTGCGAACCTTTTCGGACAACCTAAAAAACTGTCTAGTTTTGCGATACTGACTTTTACAGTTCTCGGCCCGAGGGAAAACAGAACGGCCCGTCCAATCTGGCTTGTAGCGAGACCGTTTCGGGACGGGACATACGGAACCGATTCACGTGCCAAAGGCCGGTTGCCAGCAGCAGTCCATCTTAGAGAACAGTGATGGAGTGCAAACAAGCTCCAGATGTCTTAGCTGGTAACTTCCCAATTGGGAAGTGTTGTTGTTAAATATTACAAACGTAGCGCATCGCTGCGCCTCGGTGTACATGACAACAATAAATAAATGTACTCCGTATACACGCAATGCTGAGTTATTATTCCTTCAGCTTCCCTGTGCCATTGTAAATTACTTGGGTTTGTTTTGGTAGGAACCGAGGACGTGCGCGTGCGACGAACGCTCTTCGCAGATGAACATTCCACTTCAGCCGACGGTCCAAGCTCAATAAGTAATCTAGACACGAGGCGGACTATTGGTTCTGGAAAGTGTTCAGACGCGCCAGAAGCCGCCACGACGAGCTATCGTGAGGCTAAGGGTGCTCAGACCTCTTCAGCCCACATCGGACCACGCCCACGAGGCCAAGGCGACGGTAGTGCGGATTGTGAATATTTTACTGTTCTAGAAGGACGTTAGACTCAAAGACCACTTTGTTCTTCCACGCCAGAGCCACTCTTGATGATTGTTTGGCCGGGTCTTTGGTCTTCGACGACGCTTTGGCCCATCAGATTCAAGATGGACTCGGACTAGCAGCCATCGGCAGCTCGGCTCGTTGTCTGTGGATGCCCAATTCCGGCTCTCAGATCAATCTCAGTGTCTACTCCGTATTCATGTCCAAGCATATATTTATACGAAGATGCACAGCATGCCGGCGCCGACGAACCATGGACGCGTCTCGCATCTTCGAGTCGGGTATGCACGTCGCGACACCGCTGCGCCTACCACGGAAGATGGAAGATGGGTTGTGTTTGCACTCTTCCGTTTGCCATGTCTGAATGTTTGCGGCCACTGGCAAAACTGCTGTTGCGCATTGTTTGCTGTTCCATGGATGAGTTCCGTTCCGTTCCGTGTTTCGGACAACATCCAGCGGTCGGTCGATAGACCGCGAAAAGCAGTCAAGGCGCCCAGTCTTGAAAGTGCAGTTTTCTCATGGACAGACCGAAAAAGACGTGCCACATTTTTATTGCGGTGAGCAACACCTGAATTGGATGTCGGTGAGTATAGTCAATAGACTGCATGTTCAACTAAATGCACTATACTGCCTATGCCTACTTTGGCCATTTTCGTGCAGGTTGCCAGCGTATCTCGCCGTGCTTACTCTTTGAAAACTCGTGATTCAGAAGGGCAGCAAGTTTTCACCTGACGAGAGTGCTTGGCAAACTAAACCTTCTCGTGGTGTTAGCATGGACTGAGCTTCCCACGAAGTCCCGCGACAGATATGAATCGAGAACGTGGCTACGCCTGGGGCTTTAGAGTGAGGCTCCTTCAAATCGCCCAACGATCGATGATGACTCGCTTGAAGATCGCGGGGCCGCAGTCGGTGATCATTGCAGCCTCGTTGGTGCAAGCAACACACGCGAGAAGGCAAAATAAGTGCTCGCATCGTAATCTACAGATGCCCGGTTTGCCTTTGGTTTGCCTCTGTTGCATGCTGCTTATTGTTCACCTTTGCAGCACCGTCTCTGGCTACATGACTCGGCTCGGCTCACTTTATGGCGTGCGGCGTAAATATACATTTTGCCAGCTCAGAAATCAGCAATAAATAAGCAAATAAAATCGACACCACCTCGGGGTAAGCACCGGCCGTTGGTTCCTCCGCGCATTCTCAACACTGTACAAGAAGTTGCTGCCTAGGACCGGGTGTCAGCATTCCATTCAGCTCATCTACTGGTCGTATTGGTGTCTGTATTGTATGATTTCAGCGTTGAAATTTATTGGCGGTCCAACTTGCCGTTTTGGGAAAGAATGTCGGGTGCTGTTGTACCTTCCCGGTCTTTCGTTGTACCTTCCTGGTCTTTCGTCGCTGCCTTGCACCTGCTTCGTTGCTGCCTTGCACCTGCTACTTCCTAATAGAGAAGCAGCTGCAACATCATGGCCTGATGGCTTGCCCACACTTGTTTCCGACAGTCGCCGCAACGTGTCAACAACAGTATTGCACCCATCCCGAACGACACCATGGCAGCCGACCCGTTGCTGGCGCCCGACGCCCGTGTCGGTGCCACTGCCGGACCCGACAATCACATTGCCGACACGGCCAAAGCCAAGGACGGCCCTGAGCCGACACCACCCTCGGACAAGGGCGACAAGACCGACAAGAAGGCCAAAAAGACCAAAAAGGCCAAAAAGGAGGCTCGAAGCACGCGCGTGCCTGGCTTCAAAGACCTTGCCCGTGTCTTTTCCTATGCGCACAAGATGGACGTCGTCTTCATGATCACGGCCTTCGTGTCGTCTGTCGGGGCTGGCATCACGCTGCCCCTGATGAACGTCATCTTTGGCCGGCTCGTGGGCACCTTTAGTGAGTTTGACGGCCCGTCGGCGGCCGACACGTTCCGGGGGCACGTCGACCGGCTGTCGCTATACATTTTTATCCTGTTCCTGGCGCGCTTCGCGCTCAACTACGCAGCAAGTTTGCCTTTCGAATGATTAGCACGCGCATATCGGCGGCGATCCGACTGACGTACCTGCGGTGCCTGTTTGCGCAGAGCGTGCACGTGCTGGACTCGCTGCCATCGGGGTCGGCGGCGAACACCATTACGACGACGGCCAACACGCTGCAGCTTGGCATCTCGGAGAATCTGGGCACGTTTATCGAGTTCTCGGCGACAATCATTGCGTCGGTCGTGATTGCCTTTACGTTCCAGTGGGCGCTGACGCTGGCGATTTCGGGTGTGCTGGTGTACATTGTGGCCATTGTGGCCATTGTCGTGCCGTTTGTCATCAAGGGCGAGGCGGCCATCAGCCGGGCCGAGACGATGGCGAACGCGGTCGCGGCCGAGTCCTTTGCAAACATCCGGATGCTGCTGGCGTGCGGCGCGGAGCTCAAGGTGGCGGCCAGGTGAATGCGATTGTCGGGCCGTCGGGGTCCGGCAAGAGCACCGTGATTGGTCTTGTCGAGCGGTGGTACAGCCTCACGCGCGAGCAGCACAAGATTGAGCGGAAGGACGGCGACGACAAGAGCGGCGACAACGACCGGCCGCTCATTGCGCTCAAAGGCTCGGTGACGACGTGCGGCCACAGCGTCGACGACATCAATGTCACGTGGTGGCGGTCGCAGATTGGCCTGGTGCAGCAGGAACCCTTTCTCTTCAACGACACCATCCTGAACAATGTGGCGTTTGGGCTCGTCGGGCACGCTGACGAACCGCGTGGGCGGCGACCCCAAGCAGCTGCGGCAGCTGCTGGGCAGCAACATGGCGATGGCGGCGTCGTCGGTGCTGACGATTGTGGGGTCCGGGACGGTGTCGTTTGTGCTTGGGTGGAAGCTGGCGCTGCTGGCGTTTGGCGTGATTGTGCCGCTGGTGCTGGTGTCGGGTTTCTACCGGATGCGGTACGAGCTAACCTTTATCAACATGAACGCGGCCGTCTTCGACGAGAGTTCCAAGTGGGCGGCCGAGAGCATCGACGCGTTCCGCACGGTGACGGCGCTGACGCTCGAGAAGCAGCTCTTCATTTGGCTATTTTTGGTTCATTTTGCTGGTTTGTTTTATCCGGCCCTCCCTTTTCTCACACCCACCCCACTCAAATCTCACTTGTATATACTTTACCACCTATGTACATGCATCGCTTGCGCTCTACTCTTCCATCCACTGAATCACGCAACCTCACACGCTTGCGGCCTCACGGGCCTCGACGGCAGCCAGCTTCACAAACGCACTCTCCGGCTCGCCCCAGAACTTGAGCATCGCCCGCACGACGGGCCGCGAGTACGTCATGGGAAAGTCGTGGCCGCCCGGTACCAGCTCCCAGGCCACGGCGTCACGCCCAAACAGCGGCAGCACGTCTGCCGCATAGTCGCGAGCGTCGACGACGTCGTCGTGGCGGCCCAGCACGATGCACAGCGGCAGCCGGCCGGTGCCCTTGCCCTTGTCCTTGTCGTCGGCGCTGCCCTTGACGAGCTGCGCGAGCTTGTGCCACGCGTCGTGCTGGCCCATCAGCGGCGCATCGCGGATGCAGCTCATAAAGGCCGGCACAAAACCGTCGTGGTGGTCCAGCATCCAGCGCACGTAGCGCCCGACGCCCATGCTCCAGAGATGGCCCTGTGGCTCGGGCTCCTGCGGCTCCGTGGCCGCGCCGTGCGCGTCGTCCACCTCGGCCGCCGCCATGTCGACCGGGTTGTGCGCCGTTTCTGTTTCCGATTCTGTTTCTGTGTTCGTGGCCTCCACCCGCTTCTTGGCGCTCCCTGCAATCGGGCGTCGCAGACGTTTGCGGGTCATGGACGCCAGCAGACGGTCTGGGATGAGGCCCGATGTAAAGACGAGCCGAGCAGCCACGCCGAAGCGCTCGGGCCGGATCAGCCCGGCCGGGGCCAGCAGCACAAACGTGCGCAAAAGGTCGGGGAACGCCGTCGCAAAATGCACCGCCACGCCGCCGCCCATGGAGTAGCCGAGCAGATCAAACGCCTTGGGCCCGGTCCACGCCAGTGGCGACGACGCCAGCGCACACAGCATCTGCGACACGTACAGGCGCGCGTCATGCGGCAGGTCGCCCACGCCGTCGCTGAAGCCGCGGCCAAACATGTCAAACAGCATCACGCGGCACCCACAGCACTCGACCAGCTGCCGCGCCACCCGGCCGAGCGTCTGGCACGTCGTCGTGATGCCGTGCACCATGAGCACCTTGCGGCCCGTCTCCGGTCCAAATTCGTAGACCCGAATCGAGCCGTACTTTTGGTCAGTATCCAAACGAAAGAAAGGTAAAAGGAAAGCCTCACCGGCGTCATGACATCGCGTGCTCCGGGGAAAATGTCCGTCGTGTAGTCGAGCTGGGCCACCTCGTCGGCCGGCAGCGTGTGCAGCAGCGAACGCAGCGGGTTGGCAATCGTCTTGGGACTTGGCGGGTACAGCGCCCAGCGCAGAAACGCAAGCACAGCAGCCGTGGCCAGCGCCGTAGCAGCGACAGACATGTTCGTTCTCTGTTCTGTTGTTCTCTGCTGTTCTTTAGAGATATGAATGGCCGGTCGCAAGTATCGTGACTCAAGATGCCGCGTGAGGTCGGAGATGGTGGATGGAAATGAAGTTGGCTCAGACAAGAAAAGTAGCAGAAGTCGCCAGCTGAATCCGCTCAATCCGTCGTTGCACAGACCAGGATCGGTCTCAGACCGACTCGACGTGGCTAGATCGCCGATAGGATGTCTAAATATACCAGTCGAGATAACGCAGTCGAGATAAGGCCGAGCCGCCTCGTGCTCGTGCCGGTGCTATGCGAAGCCAATCGGCATCGTGTTTGTCGTGTCCCGTTTGCTGCGACGAGTCGGGTTCTGGTGGCACCGACATGTCGTAGGAATGGATAGGCGGCCCGTCCTGTCCCACGTAGCGAGACGGCGAGCCGCTTGCGAGGCATTCGTTGCAACGATAATGTGTCCGTGGCGTTTGCTGAAGCCCCTATTCTTGACGTGGGTATCCGTAAGTCTTCTTTCAGAAAGAGACACCACGCTCCTTCTGTAAAGTCGACGAGCGCCTTCCATTCTTAGCGTACTAGGAGTCGAGTATATTTATACAGAGTTCGTGATAGCTCGGCAATACGGAGTAATTTACACCTTATTCCGGCGCTCTTATCTCAGGTGTCACGCGCGCATGCATGCATGACACCTCGCGCACGCATGACAAGCCGATCAGGTGCCAGTCAATTCAGAAGATTGGACTGCCGCCAGAAAATTTCTAGATTCTTTTTCCAAGTTCTTTTTCCAAGTTCTTTTTCCAAATTCCTTTTAAATTCCTTTTAAATTCTTTTTAAATTCCTTTTAAATTCCTTTTAAATTCCTTTTCCAAATTCTTTCTCTATATTCTTTTCCAAATTCCTTTTCTAAATTCGTCCTCTTTTTTATATTTTATTCCGCCACCCGCGACTCACTTCACTTGACCGTCCTTCGTCATGGTCTTTGGCGGGGCGCATCTCTACTCCGTACCCTTGCAGTTCCCGTAGCCCATTTAGATCACCCTCGAGGATACAAGGTGTACCAAGATACCTAACATTCAACAATTATTGCTGACTTGTGCATTGACCGTATTCATTTATTGCACATTAATTTCAAAACATGGAACTAATTTCAAACGCCAGACTGTCCTTGCTCCGTCTTGAACCCAAACTCCTCCATCGACGCACGCAGTTTCTGCCATTGCAGCGTCTCCATGTCGCGGTCCACCTTGCTGCTGCGGCTGTTGAGGTACCCAACGTCCAGGCTGCCAATGTCGCCGACGCCATTGGGCTCCAGCGCGCTGCCCGTCGCCTTGCCCTCCTTGAGCGTAATGATACCGTCCTCCTCGAGCATCCAAATCTGCCGCTTGAGCCGCACGTCCACCGAGTGCAGCGTAGCCAGGAACCCGTTCAGCGCATCCCGATATACAGACACATGCACGTCCGTGTGGATGGCTTCCGGAGCCGAATAGTCCTTGGGCGCCGTCGACGGGTCGGCCCCGTGCGCCGCCAGCGGCGTGGCCAGCGGCCGCAGTGCGTCGTTGGTCAGCGCCAGCAGTTTGATAATGTCCTACCGGTCAGTCGTCGCCTATTACTTCAGCGCAAAGTAGACCTACCTCGTCAATGGCGTTTAGCTGCTCGAAGCGCTCACTGAGCGTAAACGGCTTGTGAATGTCAATTTTTGCCTGTCCTCCCGGTACCCCTGCCGGTTCGTCCGGTTCGTCCTGTTGTAAGCTGGCCATGATGTTGCAACGATGGCAGCTCACGTTGATAGCAGCTCGCAGCTCGACGGCCATGCTGAACGAGAGCTGAGCTTGGGCTGGACCCACTCGAGTTAACGACCGCTTACGTAATCATTTATGGGCCTGGTCGCGGTCCGCATCGCAGACGCGACAATGAACGAATGATGCGCATCAGTCCACGCATCGTGAGAACTCTACCGCATCTTCTCGACCACTGCCTGCCTATATCGATCGATCGGGCTAGACCGGACCAACATACCTATCATTTTCTCGCGACGACCTGCACGCCTCCCACCCTGAGGTCGCGTTCCAGCCTCTACTCGACCTGCTCCTCGCATCCTCATAACCTCAACCCTGCCGTTGCGCGTATCGCCACCGAAGCTACGAATCTGAACCTGAACTGCCCGACACGAAAACACGAAAACTACCGTCGCGACATCACGCGCTTGGCAATTGTTGCCATAGACTTGCCGACCTCCGCGCAGGGCATTGCGCTCAACGACTGCCTGTGCGGCCATGTCGGCGTCTACAAACCAGAATGCCGCTGGCAACGGATCGGGGCCTGCCAACTCGCCAGCTGACTTGAACCGAATTGTACGTTGCCGACCCAATCGTAGCAGACTGCACACCGGCCAGCACTTTTATGCATGAACATCGGCTGACGCAAACAGGTGACAGACTACCTTCTTAAAAAGGGGTTTACTCGAACCGAGGCGACATTCCGCAAGGAGTCGTACACCGTCAGCGCTGATGGCCGCCCCGTTCACCGCAAGGCCGAGGAGATGGGCCCGGAGCGCTATCTCAAGGCATACAAGCTTCTTCGCGACTGGATAGAGAATGGCCTCGACCTCTACAAGGTACGCCCTCCCTGCCACTCCGTCACTCCGCCACGCCCGACGAGGGCGACTGACCATCTAGTTTGAGCTGCGCAAGTTGCTCTGGCCCATCTTTGTCTACTCGTACCTCGACATGGTTTCGAACAACTACATCACCGAGTCCAAGTCCTTCCTCGCCGACCTGCGTGGCGAGTTTGAAAAAACGCATGCCGACGATTTGCGCGCGTTTGAGACGGTCCAGCTGCCGACGCATGTCCTCGAGAACGCGACGACCAAGATCTACCGCGAGAACCGGTACCGCATCCCGCTCAACCAGCACATTAGCGGCCAGCTCTTCAACTTTCTCGAGCGCCAGGAGGACGCGGGTGGCTCGGTCATTACGTCGCTGCTGCAGTCGTTTTGCCAGGTCGACCTGACGGCGCGCGGCCCCATTGAGCCGTACAGCTTCGAGGCCATTGCACGGCGCGCGCAGAATGCCGAGCTCGACGATGCCGACCTGCTCGAAGGCATCCCGGGCGTGTCGACGGGCGTGAGCAACCGCGACGTGCTCGACTCGCACGCCGCTCTCAAGCTGGGCCCGCTGCCCATGGAGACGGAGCTGCGCGACGACGTGCGTGCCGAGCTCGAGGAGCAGGACGCGCAGAACCCGCCGGCGCCGGGCGTGCCCTCGCTGGTGAGCGAGTTTGACGCCAAGATCAAGCAAGAGGACGGCGCCGACGGCCCGTCGCGCGTCGAGCTGCCCCTGCCGCCGTCACGCGCGCGCGACGTCGTCATGGAGATGGAAAAGGTGCGCGAGTACCGCGACCGGTTCCAGATGGAGGAGCAGGCCAGCGGCGCCGGCGTGCCGGTGTCGGCATGCATGTTTACCTTTCACAACACGTGCGGCACGGTGTCGTCCATGGCCTTTTCCAAGGACCACCAGCTGGTGGCGTACGGGTCAATGGACTCGTACATTCGCGTGTGGAGCATCGACGGCAAGGCGCTCAAGAGCAAACTGCTGGGCGACAAGGACAAGACGAACAACCGCAAGCTGATTGGGCACTCGGGGCCCGTCTACGGCCTGTCCTTTTCCGACGCCGTGTCCGGGCTCAAGTACAACCCGTTTGACGAGAAGAAGCCGCCGCTCGAGACCGACGCGAAGCTGCTGCTGTCGTCGTCGGCCGACGGGACGGTGCGTCTGTGGAGCCTGGACGTGTGGTCGTGTCTGTGTGTGTACAAGTCGCACACGGGCCCCGTGCTGCGCGTGCTCTGGAGCCCGCACGGCCACTACTTTATGACGGGCGGCTGGGACAAGACGGTGCGCATCTTCACGCAGGACCACGCCTCGGCGCAGCGGCTGCTCGTCGGGCACAACACGAGCATCTCGGCCATTGCGTGGCACCCCAACGGCGCGTACGTCTTTTCGGCGTCGGACGAGTCGGACAAGACGGTACGTATGTGGTCCGTTATCAAGGGCGACTGCGTCCGGGTCTTTATCGGGCACACCGAGTACGTGAGCGCGCTCGAGTGTGCGCCCAACGGCCGCATTCTCGCGAGCGCCGATGTCGGCGGCAACATTATGATCTGGGACCTGGAAAAGGGCGCCCTGATCAAGCGGTGTCGCGGGCACGGCAAGGGCGGCATTCCGTCGCTCAGCTTTAGCGCCGAGTCGACCGTGCTTGTCTCGGGCGGCCTCGACGGCACCGTGCGCCTCTGGGACATTAACCTGCCCAAGGACGCGACCAAGACGCCAGGGCTGCTGGGCGCAGCAGGTTCGGCCATGCAGGTTGACAGTGGCGACGGCGCCGGCGCGGGTGATCGCAGTGTCGCCATGGGCCAGCCCCCGTCGCCGCCGGCATCGTCGGGCGCCGGATCGGGCAACGCGGCCGGCTCGAGCAAGAAGAAGGGCAAGGAAGTGACCATTACGCCCGACCAGATCAGCGCGTTTGCGACCAAGAAGACGCCTGTCCTGCGCACCGAGTTTACACGCATGAACCTTGTCGTCGCCTGCGGTTGCTTCGACCCATGAGGTGGCCATGAGGAGGTGGCCATGAGGAGGATGGCCATGAGGAGGATGGCCATGAGGAGGATGGCCATGAGGAGGATGGCCATGAGGATGGGGCCTGTAAAACTAGGGACATTGGGGTCTGTAAAGACTAGACACGGAGTTTGGTGCCGTCTTTGTAATGATCAATCCTTACGCGTCTTGGGACGCACACCAAGCATCGTGCATTGTGATTCGAGCATTCGTTGATATGGCTCTCTTCGTGCAGTAAACTAGAGCACTCGATTGTGCGATAAAGCATAGCCTCGCGTATATTTTCCAAGGTCCAGAAGTCGCTCATTATGCTACAGTGGGTCGCTTTCAGGCAGCGGGCACGTGTTAGCACAGTGGGCTAGCTCCTAGCATCGGACGCTGTAGGCTCCGTACAGTGCAATGACCGCCACTGCCCCATCCGAGCTACTGGTCGCCGTCCACGCCCTACGCTATCCGTCGCTCCTTCCTGCCTCGCCGTCGATAGTTCCTCTTCAGGACGGTGATTACATATACAGTCCTACGTCGCCTCTCCATTGCCCATTGCCACGCCACGGTGCCCCGACCATCCCGCACCGACGACTCTCCCTCGGCCGAGCCCATTCGCCCAGCCCCCTCAACCGACTCGCCATGGACCCCCTCGACGAAGCGCCCTGGGCCGACACCCCGGCGTCGAAGCCCGACGAGGGAAGCTCGACGACGGCCACGGCCTCGGCGTCCAAGCCGGCCTCCCTGACGCCGTCGTCCACGGCCTCGTCGGGCCCCAAGACACGCCCGTCGCGCAACACCTTGCGCCGGCACGTCGCGCAGCCGACGCGGCTACAGTCTGTCGACGACGACCCGCTAGGCCCGCTGGGCCCTCTGGGCGCGGATGCCCCAGCTAGTGATGCCGATGCCGGGGCGTCGGGCAGCGGCCTCGAGTCCCCCCCGGCCCCGCCGCTCAAGGAGCAGGGCTTATCGATCCGCACGACCATGCCGACGGCCGGCAGTGCGAGCCGGGGCGTGCCCGACCCGCACCGGATCGACGACGACGGGCTCGACGAGAACTTTGGGCGTGGCCCGCGCGTGCCCCCGGCCGTTGCAGCTGCACAGCCGAGCCCCGTGCGCACGTCGAGCCGCCCGAGCGTGAGCGTCGAGCAGGCCGCGAAGCCGACGTTTTCCATCTCGGTCGGCGACCCACACAAGGTCGGCGGTGCCACGGGCTCGCACATTGAGTACAGCGTCAAGACGAGGGTAGGTTTTGTTTGCACAACTCCAGAGCCGTGCTGACATGCAGACGACGTCCAAGGCGTACAAGCAGGAGGAGTTTGTCGTCAATCGGCGCTACAAGGACTTTTTATGGCTGTACCAGGAGCTGATTACGAGCAACCCGGGCGTGGTCGTGCCGCCACCGCCAGAGAAGCAGGCCATGGGCCGTTTCGAGACCAACTTTGTCGAGTCGCGGAGGGCGGCGCTCGAGAAGATGCTCAACAAGACGGCGGCGCACCCGACGCTGCAGCACGACTCGGACCTCAAGCTGTTCCTCGAGAGCGAGTCGTTCAACAACGACGTCAAGCACAAGGAGCGCAAGGAGCCCAGCCTGGGCGAAAGCAAGGGCCTCATGAGCAGCCTGGGCATCAGCGTCGGCAGCAGCGTCAAGTTTGTCGAACAGGACGATGTAAGTTTGACAGTTTTTGAATCTCTATTTTCGAATCGTCTAACAAGCAGTGGTTCCACGAACGCAAAATCTACCTCGACGCGCTGGAGAACCAGCTCAAGGCGCTGCTCAAGGCCATGGACACCATGGTGGCCCAGCGCAAGGCCATGGCCGACGCGGCGGGCGACTTTTCCGCGTCGCTGCACGCGCTGTCGACGGTCGAGCTGTCGCCGGTGCTGTCGGGCCCGCTCGAGGCACTGTCGGACCTCCAGATCACCATCCGCGACGTCTACGACCGCCAGGCGCAGCAGGACGTGCTTACGTTTGGTATCACCATTGACGAGTACATCCGCCTGATTGGCAGCGTCAAGCAGGCCTTTGCCCAGCGCCAAAAGGCCTTTTACAGCTGGCACGCGGCCGACGCCGAGCTGCAGAAGCGCAAGGCGTCACAGGACAAGCTGCTGCGGCAGGGCAAGAGCCAGCAGGACCGGCTCAACCAGATCAACAGCGACGTGGCCGACGCCGAAAAGAAGGTGCACCAGGCACGGCTGCTCTTTGAAGACATGGGGCGCCTGATGCGCAACGAGCTGGACCGTTTCGAGAGGGAAAAGGTCGAGGACTTTAAGAGCAGTGTCGAGACGTACCTCGAGAGCTCGGTCGAGGCGCAGAAGGAGCTGATTGAGAAGTGGGAGACGTTCCTGATGCAGCTGGACGCCGAGGACGACGAGACGGTGTTTTACCGGCCGCCCGTCGTCAACGCCAACAAGCCGGTTGGCGACACGGCCGTCGACCGAGCCAGAGCCCGCATCGACGAGGACTCTGACTAGGCGGACGCGTCACTATGCGTCTAGTCCATTTCGCTTGCGTCTCGTTTCATGTACAGCAGTTATTGTTATACAATGTTATTCGTGGTTGTACAATTCCATCGTTCCATGTGCACCATGTACCCGTGCCTACTTCTTCTTCTTCTTGTCCAGCTTGGCCTGGTCCTTGGCTATCAAACCGCCCGACGCAGGCTGCTCGACCTTGGCCGCGTAGCCGCTGAGCAGGTCGGCCAGCGTGTCGACCGAGTCCTCCGGCTGGGCCAGGGCCGCCTCCTCCTTGGCCGCCTTCTTGGCCGCCTCGATGGCTGCGGCCCGCGAGGTCATGCGGCCCTTCTTGCCACGCACGGGCTCCGGCTCGGGCTCCTCCTCAGGGACGTCCGTGGCGTCCCAGCTGTTGCCGAAGCGGCTGCGGAATGTCGCCAGGCGACCAGCTTCGTCGACCTCGAGGTTCTGCAGCGACTTGTCCGACGGCTGCCAAATGGTGTGGTTGCGGCTGTCCTTGGTCGACTTGTGCAGGGGGAACGGGCTCATCGTGCGGTGCGCGTACGTGCTGCCGTCGGACAGCTGGACGATCTGCGTAAACGTATACGGGCGGACAGGCCGCCGGATCAGGCGAGCGTTGCGGGCCGGGGTTGTGGAAAAGTGGCGGCATGCGCCAGAGAGGTGTGACGCGGCCGGGCTGCGTCCAGCCGTTGCGATGTGTGTAGAGGGCCGGAGGCGGGCCGAAGCCTCGCAGAAGAGGGTGGCCATGGCGGTTTCGTGATGCCTAGCGGCGCTCTGGTCGGGCAGGGAAGCGAGTGGTGTGGCAGCAGCTGTCCGACAGTCCGTCGTTGAAGTTCAAATTTTGACGCTATTGGCCATCACGTGTGTGGGCCCGAAGAAATAAACAGGCCCAGGCAGTGCCAGATTAGTGGTCCCGCGGCTGTTACAGCGCAAATCGCGCGCTAATGACGCCTAGACGGCCGCCATAAAGCTCTCCCATGCAGTAAATGCTTCCTTTCTGCCACTACGATCCGAGCCCAGCAGACTCGCACACCGGTGCCTCTGGGACGATGAAATGCGAAGCCGCCACGCTCTCGGCTCTTTGGCTGAGCTCATAGCCCGGGCTCCGTGCACCCGTGCCGGGGCGGTCCGTTCAACGATCCATGACGTCCGAGGCCGGCCGTGTAAGTACGCGCATCAAGCCGAGACTGCACGTGTCTAACAATTCAGTTCGTGCCCGGGCCGCCATTGCATGCCGCTACTCTACGACCTCGAGACCACGGGCATCGGCAGGCAGTGCCCCGAGCACCCGGTCCGCCACACGGTCTGCCGTCCCCGCCGCCGAGGCGCCCTCCGAGACCGAGTCGCTGCCCGAACAAGCCCGCCATGTCCTCCGTCACCTGGTCAACTCGGTCGTCGTTTGCACGGCCCATGTGTCTGACGCAAGCCACGCTCCATCCGACCCAGACGACATCGACACCGGTGCACGCGTGCCGGTCGGGCTGACCATGTCGTCCTTTACGTCCCTGAGCCTGTACCCGACGCCCGTCGTCACATTCAATATCGCCGTCCCTAGTCGAACCGAAGCTGCTCTTTCCGCGGCACGCCACTTTATGATCCACATTCTCGCAGGCGACCACCACGGCGCCGAGGTGGCCAATGTGTTCCGCGCAGGCAACGCGCACCCGTCCAGCACGCTGCACGCACTGCACCTGTCCGGGTCGCAGATTGTGTGGCCGCCCACCACCACCGGGGCTGTCCCCCGTCCCAGCGAACAGCCGTTTGTACAGGGGCCGGGCGTCCTCTGCGTACTGCGCTGTCGACTCATGGACCAGCCTCTCGGCGGTCTTGTCCCCGTCCGAGACCACGTCGTTGTGCTTGGCGAGGTACTAGAGATCATGGCCGGCAGCGCCAAATCGCTCGACGAGGCCAGCACGCCGCCGTTTGGCCTCGTGTACGGCGATAGAAGCTTCCGGCAGCTCGACAAGTCTGCAATGCCCATCGATCCGCCCCGCAAAACTTGACCAAGCCCAATTTCAAACTCAAACACTGTATTATATCGTTTTTCCTACCGGGCAATGTGTAATTCCCATTTGTACTCTGTATATGGTCGGCATCACCGTTCACAATGCATGGAGGCTAGTGCAATTAGTGCGTTAGTGCCGTCCATTGTCGTTGCGCACCGTTACAGTGCCGTTAGTGTCCACCAGTCGTTTGGCCCTCCCGTTATCTTATCGGACACACCTGGATGGACCTGGATGGAATCACGTCTGCAGTGACTATATTATATTAACAGGTCAAATGGTGTGCTTCATTAACTAAATACTTCGCATATGCATCTGCCCAATGCCTTACGCTTTGCGCCTCATGCCTGAGCGCCTACGCACTGTCTTCACTATGACAGGCCCCACTGGTCACTCATGGAAGGTGCGGCCACCGTGCTTCCATTTCTTTCCTTGAGCTTCACACATGTCGTTGCCGCACCTGGCCCACCCGCTCGCCATTCTGGGAAGTGTGGGGTAGTCTACGCCAATAAGGTGTTGCGCTCGAGTCTGGGCCCTCAAGTACCAGCCAATCAGTGCAGATTAACCCGCGACCTCTACGTGGGCCGGTAGAATCACGTAGAATTTCCAGAGCTCTCTCTTGTGTTAGACGGAAGGCCCAGCAAAAATCCCTTGCCTTTTTGAGCAATCGCGATAGCTCTTGTATCTTCCACCCTCTTCTTCCCCTCTCTTCTTTTTCTTCTGCATCCAGGCTACGATAGAAACCTGTTGCATCACTTCGGTTTATTGCTTCTCTCCATCTGTCTCCTACGTTCTGTACAGACACCCAAACTTTCCGGTATGTAAATTCCCCTGCCTTATGCCCGTCCACAGCCTTGTCTGGAGGGGCTGAACTGTTGACTTGCGTGTGATACATGGAATCTTCGACTGTCTTCTTTGCTTTTCGCACGCAAATCTAGCACGTTCCGCCCCGTTTGGACCTACCCGCTTGTGTCCCGTCTCTTGTTTGCTGTACATCTGTTGCCTGGCCGTCCTCAGCCTGCATATATACCATACCCCTCCCTCCCCAGCTCTCGTCTCTCTCTCTCCCCTTCCTCATCACGACTCACTCTTTTCTTTTCTCTTTGATACCCATTTCCTTTACCGCATCACATCTCGAGGTCGCACCCGACTAACGTCATCAGTATAACCCGACCACACATCTTCTCTTCAAATCATTCAAAATGGCTGGCGAGACTTTCGAGTTCCAGGCTGAGATCTCTCAGCTCCTGTCGCTGATCATCAACACCGTCTACTCGAACAAGGAGATCTTCTTGAGAGAGCTCGTGTCCAACGCCTCCGATGCTCTCGACAAGATCCGGTACGAGTCCCTGTCCGACTCGTCCAAGCTCGAGTCGGGCAAGGATCTCCGCATCGACATCATCCCCGATGTTGAGAACAAGACCCTGACCATCCGTGATACCGGTATCGGTATGACCAAGGCTGTAAGTTATTAAGTTGTCCTGCAACCGCTCTTTCCTGTGACGTCACTAACAAGAACAGGACCTTGTCAACAACCTTGGTACCATTGCCCGCTCTGGCACCAAGCAGTTCATGGAGGCCCTGACCGCCGGTGCCGACATTTCCATGATTGGCCAGTTCGGTGTTGGTTTCTACTCCGCCTACCTGGTTGCCGACCGTGTCACGGTCGTCTCCAAGAACAACGACGACGAGCAGTACATCTGGGAGTCGAGCGCCGGTGGTACTTTCACCATCTCCACCGACACCGAGGGTGAGCAGCTGGGCCGCGGCACCAAGATCATCCTCCACCTGAAGGAGGAGCAGCTTGACTACCTCCAGGAGAGCAAGATCAAGGAGGTCATCAAGAAGCACTCCGAGTTCATCTCGTACCCCATCTACCTCCACGTCAAGAAGGAGACGGAGAAGGAGGTGCCTGATGAGGATGCTGAGGAGACCACGGAGGACTCCGACGACAAGAAGCCCAAGGTCGAGGAGGTCGACGACGACGAGGATGGCGAGAAGAAGAAGAAGACCAAGAAGGTCACTGAGACCAAGATTGAGGAGGAGGAGCTCAACAAGCAGAAGCCCATCTGGACTCGCAACCCCCAGGACATCAACCAGGAGGAGTACGCCGCCTTCTACAAGTCGCTCACCAACGACTGGGAGGACCACCTGGCCGTCAAGCACTTCTCGGTGGAGGGTCAGCTCGAGTTCCGCGCCATTCTCTTCGTCCCCAAGCGCGCTCCCTTCGACCTGTTCGAGACCAAGAAGACCAAGAACAACATCAAGCTCTACGTTCGCCGCGTCTTCATCACTGATGACGCCACCGACCTTGTCCCTGAGTGGCTGTCGTTTGTCAAGGGTGTTGTCGACTCGGAGGACCTTCCCCTGAACCTGTCTCGCGAGACCCTTCAGCAGAACAAGATTATGAAGGTCATCAAGAAGAACATTGTCAAGAAGTCCATTGAGCTCTTCAACGAGATCGCCGAGGACAAGGAGCAGTTTGACAAGTTCTACACTGCCTTTGCCAAGAACATCAAGCTTGGTATCCACGAGGACACCCAGAACCGCCCTGCTCTGGCCAAGCTGCTGCGCTACAACTCGACCAAGTCTGGCGACGAGCAGACCTCGCTGTCTGACTACGTCGCTCGCATGCCTGAGCACCAGAAGAACATGTACTACATCACTGGCGAGTCTATCAAGGCCGTGTCTCGCTCGCCCTTCCTTGACGCTCTCAAGGCCAAGGGCTTCGAGGTTCTGTTCCTGGTTGACCCCATTGACGAGTACGCCATGACTCAGCTCAAGGAGTTTGAGGGCAAGAAGCTGGTTGACATCACCAAGGACTTTGAGCTCGAGGAGACCGACGAGGAGAAGGCTGCCCGCGAGGCCGAGGAGAAGGAGTACGAGAACCTGGCCAAGTCGCTCAAGAACATTCTGGGCGACAAGGTCGAGAAGGTCGTCGTCTCGCAGAAGCTGTCGGGTGCCCCCTGCGCCATTCGCACTGGCCAGTTCGGTTGGTCTGCCAACATGGAGCGTATCATGAAGGCCCAGGCCCTCCGTGACACCTCCATGTCCAGCTACATGTCGTCCAAGAAGACGTTTGAGATTTCTCCCCAGAGCTCGATCATCAAGACCCTGAAGGCCAAGGTCGATGCCGACGGCGAGGACGACAAGACTGTCAAGTCGATTGTCCAGCTGCTGTTTGAGACGTCTCTCCTGGTCTCTGGCTTCACCATTGACGAGCCCGCCAGCTTCGCTGAGCGCATCCACAAGCTGGTCTCTCTCGGCCTGAACATTGACGAGGAGCCGGAGGCTGAGGAGGCTCCCGCCGCCGACGCGGCCGTTGCCGCCGAGACTGGCGACAGCGCCATGGAGGAGGTCGACTAAATTCACAATCGCACGGATGGGTCCGGGCATGTGAAGGGATTTCTGAAAAGTCAATGGAGTTAGGAATGGGTGTGAATCTGTTATTGTCTAATGAGATTCACAAGGCTCTCAAGATGTCATGTCTGTTACGTCGCTGTTTTTTTGTTCTACATCATGCATTGCGATTCGATTAAGCTCACAGATATCGGGCGCTGAAATAATAAAAATGTAAAAAAGCTATCGGTTTATGTGAACTTGGGTGTGGAAGACTGTTTCTATCGCTCCGTTGTGTAAATATATCTATAAGAAAAGCAAAGAATACAAATAAGAGGCCCCCAAAACAGAAATGCCCTAACAATTATGAATACCTCATTCAACCGCTATTGTAAAACCCCAAGTGTATTTGAAGCGCCCAAACTCCCAACCCAAGCCATTCCTTTTTTTGTAATATAGTATACACGCAAAAGCCCGGCAATTATGTAGTCGACGACGGCGTCTACGATTATCACGAAATTTCCTTGCCCTCCTCCTCTTCTCGGAATCGAAGCCCGCCTTCGATCCTCATGGCGCCTTGCACCCAGGGAAAGTTGGCCACCTTGTCCATGGTCCAACGGGTGCGCGCGCGCTTCAAGAGCCCCTCTGTCAACTCCATGGCACCGTCAAGTCCTTTGGCCTTGAACTTGGCCAAGTTGCCCTCGTGGTTGCCATCGTCGCCAGCATACTCAACCCAGCGCCACTCGACGCGGGCGATCCGATGACTCGTGCGCGAGCGCATGCGGTGAGCGTCGCTCATGCCTGGAGTTGGGTCGAAGGGAAGACGGCCTTCGAGGAGTGCATAAAGGAGCACACCGAGAGACCAAGCATCGATGGCGCGGCCATCGTAGGGCTGCCCCATGATAACCTCGGGCGCCGCATAATCGTCAGAGCCACATCGCGTCTCGAGCTTTTCATCGTCGGCGACGCGTCTCGAGAGCCCAAGGTCGGTCAATGTGGTGACGCTGTACGGATACGTAGCCCAGTCAATCAACTTGTCGGCTAGCTCTTTTGGGGTCAAGTTGACCAGGACGTCTACGGGCAAACGCGTTAGCAGGCAACTAACATGACAGAAGGAGGGGCGAAGGGCTTACTTTCTAGTTTGATATCGCGGTGAACAATGTGTTCGTGGTGCAGATATCGAACGGCTCCGACCATCTCGGCAAACATACGTGCCAGGAGTGGCGGGCTTAATAGATCACGGTGTGCACTGGCGACGTCGAACAAGTCGCCGCCGGGACAGTAACTGAGAACCAAGAGCGCGCGGGTCGGCTCAATGCTCCAGGCCTTTAGGCGTACGAGTGACGGGTGCTGGATGCACTGCATGAGCTCGAGTTCCCGCTTGAGGCTCATCTCGATGCGGTCTTCGGATGCGCCGCCCTTGGGCCCGTGCTCGCACACCTTGACGGCAACCAAGGTCCGCCGATCGTAACGAACGCGGCGGCCAACCACGCTGGAGGCGGATTGTTCGTTGTCCTCGGCGGCTTCATCGGGCACGGTCATCTGGTTCGTGGCAAGCATGACGCGGCTGAAGGTGCCCTGACCCAGCATCTTGATTGAGCGCCAGCGGCGGCGCTTGTTGCCATCGCGGCTAACGGCTTCAAAGTACTCTGGGCGCTGTTGGCCGTTCGGCTCGGATGCCGTGGTACCATCACTCAAAAGCAGTGATGACTCACTTGGTGGCGGGGTTGGCGGTTTCTGGACAGGAGTGAGGCCGCGGGTTCCGGACAGGTGAGGCTCACGGCGCATTTGCGTATCGAGTGAGCTATCACTGTGGTCGGGGGCCCCGGGCTGCTTTGAGTGCGTGGCTGAGACCGTGATCATCCGCTTTGGCAGATGCATGGGATCCGGCACATACTCGCTCATACTCCTGTCGCGCGTGTGTGACGTGAGACCACCCTCTGTACGCTGCCCGCCGCCGAGACCGGCGAGCTCGGCGTAGGCCTTTCTCTTTTGATGGTTGGCCAATGCAGAACTTAGCGACTCGCCGTTGGATGATACTAGTGCCGACTCGCCATTGCTGGGCGTGCTGCCAAAGGCTGGCGGCTCAGTGGGAAAGCGCAGTTTCTTCCACGGGCCTGGCGAGTCGCTGGAGAGAAGGGGAGACGGCAACGGCGTGACGTCCCCCATGGCTGCAATGATTGGGCTCGAGACGGTCGAACTGGCGGCAGACACCGTACCAAAGCCGTGATAGCCAGCCGTTTTCAAGCTGGGGGTACGCGATATAGGCCTCAAGGAAGACGCCGAGCTCTTGTGGTGCAACGCCAAGGCAGACGGGCGCGTGTAGCTCGACGTCGGAGTCGTCGCAGCACCGGGCGAGACGGGAGGGTAGGCCAAGTTCAAGGGGTCTGGTCGATTCCGGGGTGTGAGCGGGGTGATGACGGACAGAGTCGACGCGGCTGAAGGAGAGGCGAGGCTCTGCAGGTCTGTATGGATGCGCAAGGGACTGGGCCCTGAGATGGCCAGCCCGCTGCCCAGGGCCGAGGACAGGGCCGAGGCGGACGGCGGCGATTGAGAGAATGGGCTGAGTGTGTCCGATGGGGATTCTGGCAGAATGTCGTGTGTGCGCAAAGCCAATGGCGATAGCGAGGAGGCAGTCGGCGACCGCGAAGCCGGCGGCGACGGCGCGATCGTGGTCGAGCGAAACTGGAGCTGGCCAGCTGGGTACCGGGTCGGCGTGGTGGTTGTAGAGGAGCGAGAACTCGCGACAGGTCGAGAGGAAGGTGGTGACAGTGGAAGATGAGAGGCAGTATGAGGAACGTAGCTGGAGCTATCGCCTAGGCCGACTTGATTGAGGCCATTGTGTGTCGTGTCGGCGTCGTGATCGTTGTTGGGGGTGCAATGGGAGACGGGGTCTGGGCTGATTGCCTTTAGGGCGTCGTTTCCAGTTCTGGGCGGCAGAGGCGACGAGCTGCCGCTCATGATGCCGGTGGCAGCAACAGCAGGCGCTGGGGCTCTGGGCTGGGTGGTGAGGTGATACGAGAAAGCCTGGAAGTAGCCTTGTGCAAGAGGGTGGCTCAGCAGCACGGTGGTGACGCGGATGAACAAAGACTCGAGAAGAGGGGCATCTGCAGACGTCAAGGGCACAGCACAGCGTGAGCAGGCAAGCAGCGGAGGCGGAGTGGGAGACGAACGAGCCAAGACTGCGCCGGGCGATGACAGCAGACTGGCGAGGCTGTTGCGCGTGGCAGGTGGCTCGATGGGGACTGGCGACAGCTTTGGACGACTTTGGACGTATCGACGTATGAAGACCCAGGCTGCCTCTTGTTGAGGAGTGGCTGGGTAGGGCTGAGAAGGGAGGGAAACGACACTGCAAAACAGCAAAAAGCCAAATACACCGAAACAACTCCCACGATAAAAGAGGCGGGTGGCTGGCGAGACGAGACTGAATCGGACGCGGCAAAAGTCGAAAAACAGGTGGAAAAAGATGCCCGTAAAAGCAGTACTCCGTAGGCCGGGGACGTGAGAAGATGGGTGTCAAGGGCAAGGCGCTGCAAAGATACCCGCGTGGCTGCGCCCAGCGAAACGGGACAGTGGCGATGCGATGCCTGTCGTTAAAAGAGAGACGAGGCTGGAGACTCGGCTATGTACGTATAGGAGGCGATAGAGACGCAATGCGACGACTGCACTCCATAACCACAAGCGTCAGCACGGCTTTAGCGGCTAGGCCGGGCCTAGAAGGGCCTCAACATGACTCTTCCAGAGGGCTTTGCTGGGTTTTGGCGCGCACACGCCCTGTGACTACTCACGCGGTGCATTGCGGACCAGGAGTGGGTCCGCTTGTCATTAAGATTGTAATATTAGAAAGAGCATTTTTGCGGCGCCTTTGGTATTCTTTTGTATATTGCTACACGACAATCGTGCCTTTTACTACCGCGTTTCCGGTCTAATTTTTGTCTCAGACATCGCCATGGCTCTTTTGACGACAAGTCTTGCGTTGTCACCGAGATATTGCGGGTGGAAATTGAGGCAGTTCTTTATCGGAACGGCGATCGTTTCTTGTCTCAAATGCCAGACTGATCCTGACGAAGACAGTTCGGGCAAGTGTACTCCGTATTGGCCAATGTAAGCGACAAGGGAAGACATTCGTTAGTTTTCATTTACATGCCAGATAACGTAGCCACAGAGTGGTCATGAGAGGGACTGTAACCTAAGGCGTTGGCAGTCCAAAATGAGCAGGCGTTGCCAGTCAATCGCGCCCTTTTCAAGGTTCTTTCCATATCCGGCTCGACTGGCTATTCTGGGACCTCTTTTATTGATAAGCATAGATGCCATGTTTTCACTCAAGTTACTGGAATTTGTATCAACTCGGATCAGTCCATGTTCAACCGCCGCTGCTTCTGATTTGGTGCTTGACTTGCACGATGCGTGGTCCTAACCACCGATTGGTTACTTGGAGGGCGATGCGCCAAGTCGTTCTTGGAAAATGACTCAGCAAACTCCACTATTTCACGTACCGACGCGCCATGGGTCCGCTACAAGCGTTAATGGCAGTAACGAAACTAACGCGACGTTACTGGCCAGTCTGTGCTAAAGTGGTTCGGTCGCGTCAAGTCGCGTCTCGCCGCGCCAATGACCCTCCACCACACTTGCACGCCAGCCTTGGACGTTGACACTGGTACCTGATGCGCACCACTTTCAGATCCAGCATCAGACACCCGCTTCTCCGAGAGAAATCCACGAAACGCAAAAATCATTGGCACAGGGCCCGGAACTCATCAGAAAATCGACAAGCTGTTTTCATCTCGACATCACTGGCACAATGATCCGGCAGGGCTTTAACCGAACGGAGGCCAAGAGGCGCAACGTCCTCGACCATCGCAAGAAGCAGTTTGCCGACCCGGCCTACAAGGAGTCCAAGTATCCCACACGCCTCAACATCTATGCCGAACCGCCAACGGCCGAGATCACGCTGGAGCAGTTCGAACAATGGGCCATTGACCGTCTTCGCGGTATGCCTTCCCCCGGCCCGGGCCTCATTCAGATGCAGTCGCTAACCGCCCTCGTCATACAGTGATTGCCGAGCTCGAGGCATGCTCGTTCCGCAACCGCACGCCGGCCGAGACCGCCACGCACATGAAGCCGCTCCTGGACAAGTACCTGCCGCTCGATACCAACAGCAGCCAGTCGACACAACTGCATGCCCAGCGCATGAAGGACCACTATAGCCACTTTATTCTGCGTCTTGCCTTTGCGTCCACGGAAGACCTGCGTCGGCGTTTCTCTCGCGTCGAGACCACGCTCTTTCGCCTCCGGTTCGGCAACGACGATGTCCGCGAGCGCACGGCCTTCATCCAGGGCCTGAATCTCGACTGGGAGATGGTGTCGGACGAGGAGAAGGACAAGTACGCTGCAGAGCTTGCAGCCATGGCCCAGCTTGGCCAGGGCGGCCGGAAGGTGCAGAATGCCGAAGAGGAAACGTGGTGCAAGGTCGACTGGGACCGCGTGCCCGACCTGATTGAGAGCCGCAAGGTTTTTGTCAGCGGCGGAAAGGCATTCGTTCCCTCGCGGGAACAGGCGAGCATGGTTGTGACCGAGTTCACGACACGCCTCGACAAGGCACTCGAGGTAAGTCACGACACTCGCGGCAACCCAAGCATACGACTAACCGCCCGCCCAGCTGACCGCACGCGCGCTGCCCCGCCTGGACGAAGACGACCGCCTGAAACCCATCCTGGACCATCTGTCCAAGAACTTTGTCATGCCCGATTCGCCATATGCCAACGCCGACGGAGCAACGGACGGCGACGAGATCAACGCGCGCAGCATCGACTCGCTGGCCTCGGCGCACTTCCCCCTGTGTATGCTGAACCTTCACCGGGCGCTGCGTCGCGACGCACACCTCAAGCACTTTGGTCGTTTGCAGTACACGTTGTTCCTCAAGGGCATCGGTCTCAACCTGGAAGAGTGCCTCATTTTTTGGCGGTCGAGCTTCCACAAGATCACAGACGACACATTCAACAAAGAGTACCGGTACAATGTGCGGCACTCGTACGGCGATGTCGGTGGCGACTCGAACCGGCGCGGTGGCGGTTACACGCCGTTCAGCTGCCAAAAGATTCTCACAGAGCACCCGCCTGGCCCTGGCGAGAACCACGGCTGCCCGTACCGGCACTTTAACATTGAAAACTTGACGTCTCTGCTCGAGGCTGTCGGCGTGACCGACCGGTCTGTGCTGCAGGGTGTCAAGGAGGACAAGGAGAAGATGAAGCCACACATGGCGTGCAACCGGTAAGTTCTTCCGTGCAGCTGCTTTGTACCATGACGAATGGGTTTCTAACGGCGATTTCTAGTGTGTTTGAGTTTGTGCACAAGAACGAAATCAAGCGAGCCAAGGAAGAGGGTGTCATGAAGGCAGCCGACTTCGAAACGATTGTCCACCCCAACATTTACTTCAAACGCAGCTATACGCTGAAGAAGGCGTGCGGCGGCGGGGGTCGTGACGCAAGAGACTAGACGGCAACCTGTTTTGTGCAGCTGCAGGTTTCTATATTTATAGACCGAGGGGTAATTTATGACGATATGCAGGTCCTTGGTTAGTTCGGGTCTATGGTTGCTTTTTCGTCATGGTTTTGCGCGCGTTTTTGCATACGGGCGAGTCTTTTCAGCGATGGTCTATTCTTGGAGTTTGGGTTATGTCGGGCGTTTGCTAATGCATCACAATACATCATCTACATTTACGTTTAAGAATACAAAAGTATATGGCTGTCGGCCCTGGCGCACAACGGTACTGCAAGGCTACTCGGAGCTGTATAGTTACGTATTGAATGGAGGTTGCTGTCAGTCGATGCTGTGTGACGCAAGGTGTTTGTATTTGCTGGAAAACAACAAATGTAGGCGTTACGACACACAGTTGCAGGTAAATGGTCTTTTGGGTCTTCGGACACTAAGACGTAGCGGTAAAGGCGAACGGTCAGCATCGGCTTCGCAATCCTGGGCCCAAGAAAGCCGAGCAACGAAGCAAAGCGCAAAAGCAGTCGGTTCCTCATGGATGCGTTCACATGTGAAGCAGGTAATATGCATGAATATGCACAAGGCTAAGAGGTGTTCGGCTTAGCGTCAGCGTGGCGCTGCATGATGAGGTCAATGAGTGTCACTGCATATTACGGGGTAGCATCACGTTGGGCAGAAACCGTTACGTCGCACGGGCCAAGCCGCAAAAACACCCTGGCTAGCAGATTGGAGCGTGCAGATTGGTCGCTTTATGACTTTATGACGTGGGACTGTCGGACGGCCGGTGAAAATTCTTCTAGAAGGACTGGGCGCCATGGCACATGAAACGAGGCCATGGCCGTGTGGCACCGTGTGGCAGCCAAGCAGGGTCACAATGCGTCTGACTTGATGTCACTGCAAGAGTAAGACGGACGTAATGTAACATGTTGAGTAAATTCAAGTGGCATTTGTAGTCTGGGGTATCTATCTGAGTAATGAAGTGTATCCGTCGTGGTATCGTAGATCTAATGCGAAGGTGATGCGTGTGTGGGAAGTGAGATCATCGCTGGCCGGCGGAGATGTCTACAGCCGAACCGGTCCTGCGGTTCAGTCCCGGAGGAACCGGTGTTGCTTGGTCGTTGGTGATGGGCAAGCCTGCGCCGTGATAGCAAGTCCAGAACCAGCTCTGGATGCTGGTTGGGAGCGGCAGGCGCATTGGGCAAGGGCGAAGGCGGCGGGCGACGACAGCGTGTGTCGCTAGCAGCAATGTTGTGAAGCCGTAGGGGAGCAAGGAGGGCGCGTTGCGCCCATCGCCGAGTGCTCTTGCGGCGGCGGCTTGGCCGGCATCGCCAAAGAGCGCAAGAGCGGAAGAGGGGTAGGGTGGTAGGGTGGTAGGGTGGTCTTGTCGGTGGCTTGATCTTGATCACTGGTAGCCGACCAGGCGAGCGCAGCGGTGGCAGTAGTGGATGTTGTGGCCAACGCGGACCATACCGCTGGCGGCCATGTCATCGGTCGAGGTGGTCTCAACGGTGCGGGCACAGCGCATGCAACGCAGGACCGCGACAGACGCCACCGGCACGTGCTGCTGGTAAGCGTCGTTGGTGAAGCCGGACGTCGTGGACATGTCCGAATCGGAGTAGGCTGGCGACGAGGCCGCCGACGAGACGCTCTGCGAGGCCATGGTGCAGTGTGGTTTGGTCGCAAGTGTGCGTGTGCGTGTGCGTGTGCGTTGCGTGTGCGTTGCGTGTGCGTTGCGTGTGCGTGTGCGCGTGCTGGTTTGAGATGTGTGCACTCGTCAACGGAAGACGAAGGGCGATGGATGGTGTTTATATGTCGTGCCGCTCCTTTCTGGTAAAACGGTCGGAGCACCGGAGCAGTGGCCGAGTCTGGCGCGAGTCGTTTGAGATCTGGTAGGAAGAAGGACGATATAGCACACGGTTGTATTGAATCGACGAGGATGCAGATCGGTGACTAGGCGTGAAACAGAGGAATCAAACTGTCTGATGATGGTTTGGTGAAAATCGTGCTGATGATTGAACGAAAAGGTTGTGCATCAAACGGCAGGAACGGGCGCGTCAGGGGAATTTAAGTTCGCGAGGCCCCTCCCAGCAACAAGGGGGGTGGGCGTTTTCATGGAAATCTCGGCATAGGACGAGCGCGACGATGACCCGCGGCGCATATTTACGGAGTAAAGCCAGGGCGTGCAAATCGAAATAAAAAGAGAAAAAGCAGGTGACCGCCAAAGCAAGGCAGCCTTCATTGCACATCCCTAGCTGGGCCCGGCGGTGACTGTGGAGGAGGGCTAGGCCCAAACAAAGGGGGGGCCTAAAGTGGGGCGTACCTTGGGCCTGGAAAGCCCGTCAGGCATGGCGCGGGGCGCTGGTGGTGGCTAGGCTGGGCTATGTAGCGTTACATGCACCTCGTTGGGCTTGCCAAGATCGGCCAAACTGGGCGAGACTTGAAAGGCATAATAATTTTGTTTTGTTTTCAGATCATTTTGCAAAGTTATTGACACAAGGGGCGCGGATCGCAAATGAAATGATTGCTCCGTACGGAAAGCAGATGTGTGCGTGCTTGCTTCGGAAATAGGCGGTACAACTCATCTTCAGCTAGATGAGAAGGAACCATCCCGCGACATCCATAAATAGAACGTCCTCCATTTTGCATCGTAAGAACCTCATCTTCCTCCCAAGCACAATATAAATATGTACTCCGTGTATTTACGTGGCAGATTGCCTTGGGCACAACTCACCGTCTAATTTGCGACTGGGCTTCTCTGCATAAATATAGAACCGAATAGAATATGAGATCGGGTGGCCAGACCACCGGCCCGATGTTTGTCGAGAGTCGGGTGCTCCACCGGTGGGCTAGACTCGTGCATCTCCCGTAAAATTTTGAAGGCCTGGAAGTTTCGACCATGGAATCGAGAACCGGCGTGTCTGGAAGCAAATTAACAACGTAATAGAGACCAAAGATTTTGCTCGCAAAAGGAGAGGTTTGAGAGTCAAGGTGCATGCCTGCCTGATTGCCGAAAAAGGAAGGAACCGGGCCTACCATTGGGGCTAACGGCCCTGTACTCCGTATATTTAGGCCGTAGCGCGACATCCGTCGCAAGGCACCGCCAACGCGGTGGCCGACAAAGAGGGCATGTTTCGTTTAACAAAAACCAGCAAGATGCAGCGGCCAGTTCCAGACACGGTAGCGAATGCGAGAAAGTCGGCGATCATCAGACCACGCTTGTGGTCTCGTTTTGTGGCTGAAAATGGACATGCAGGTCCAGAGGCTTAGCTGTAAATTATTTTAGGAAAGGGCAGGATGCAGGATCACGTTTTGAAACGAATAACAAATATGGAAGGAGAGCCCGATAATGCCCAATCTCAACGCCTTAAATAGTATATTTAAACCGTCGAGGAAGGCCAACGCCTTAAACCGTCGAGGAAGGCCTTCATGTTTATTTTTAACATCAAATTTGCCTCGGGAGGCCTGTCAAACTCAAGGATTGTGCTTCCTGTGATTGTAGCTGCGCCAGGCTCGTCAGGCCATGCGCGTTGTATCAAGACCACTACTGCGTCCAGCCGTCCTTAGAGCCAACATTCGTAAACAGCCGAGATCAACGACAACTTGTGTCAAAGAATGACGGGCAAAACAAACAGCGGAAGTCACGGAGATGCTGAATCTTGCGGTCTGGCGACGAGGTTCAGCTGGTCTGGACGCCTGAGCTCCACCCACAAGACTTAGCACGGCGCTCATGCCTGTCGCGAGTAAATTTTATCCGTAAATTACTTTTGACGGCCCAAGGCACTCCGCTGGACTCTAAAATGTAAAACATGCAGAGTAGAAGCAAATTAAATTACTTTGCCGAATCGTCTCGTTGGGTCGGGCCAGACCTCGCATCTCGCACCCCTTTCTGTTTACAACCCAGAGTCTCGAAATCGGGCAGCGTATTCCCACGTGTTTAGTGTAGCTGGAAACCATCCTTCGCATTGAAGCGTCCCTAAATCAAAATGACCTCTGCGTCGGGTCACCGATACCCGAATGCTAAGCCCCAAGCTGTGACCTCGGAGTACGGAGCAGGCATCAACACGTGCCTCTCGTTTGTCCAGGCTGAGACTATATTTAGTCGTGGGCTGGGTCTTTTTCCTCTCCTGTCGGCACTTGGTCGCATCCCGTAATCTTAATGACCCCGAGGCAGCCATCTAAAAATTTTGCCAGACTAGGAAAAATGCAAAAAGCAAAGAAATGCCAAACAAGCCCCGCTGCGATTTGCGTCCGTCGCAAATATAGCCCAGGCAGGCTTAGCTCTTGTTTCTCCCCCAGTTCACCGCTTTGATCCAGACCAGGAACTCGATCTGGCGCGCTCGATGGCTGAGGTAAAACATTTCTAAAGTTTTGTGTAAATATTTAAATACACTCGGTAGCGGGAAAGGCTGTGGAAGTACGATATCGGAATCTTTGTTACAGTAGCGCAGCAGATCATCCATACTTGTGAGACATGAAACAAACAAAGAGCTGGCATCAGCTGGGCTGTGGAGGGCGAAGAGCACCATATCAAGTCAGTCTCCGGGCCACGGGCGATAGCAGTCTAGCCCAGTGTCGCGAGTGCAGATCAAAATTGACGCAAGTCTGTAAATTTAATCGTAGTACGGAGTAGCCCGGCGAGAAGACGCCCTATTGAGTCTGCTTGTTCTTGCTGGCCGAGAATCCATGACGATATCCTGCACCTGTCGAAGTACGGGTAGAGCGCGATGCCAGCCGGACCGTCTCTCTAGAAAAAGCCACTCGGTTGCGTCTTTCCATGAAACACCGACGGCCAACGGGTGTGACGCAAGATCGACTCCGGCATCCTTGCACACCTTATTTGAATTCACCCCCTTTGCCGTTTCGTTTCAAGATGCGGGAGGACGTCGCCAGAACGAGCATCGATCGCTTGGCCCGGTTTATCGGCATCGCATATCGCATCGTTACTGTGTCGGTTCGTCTGCAACGCCCGTCATGAAAAGATGTGAGTGAGACCTCTAGCCTACCATCCGTGTCCGATCAATGTGCGAAACTGAAAACGATTTGACCTACGAAGAAACATCGATTCAAAGACACGTTTACTCGCACCTGCATCGACTTGCACGTGTGAATCGAGGCGCCAGGCGACAATCTTGTGTCGCCCTCGCCCTGTACTCCGTATACATGCCGCTATGAATACGCAATGCACTCTGTAAGCTTTGTAGCGAATTATCGACGCTCGGAGCTTACGCCGCCCCCGGCCAAGGTCGTCACAAGCACACACCAGCAGCAGCGCACGAGGGAAGCTAAGACCACGCCAAGGGCGTCCAGGTATACATACTCCGTATAGGTTTAAATATCGGATAACAGGAGAAAATCGGAAATACGATGCTGCTCACTTTGCGGGGAAATAAAATACAAAATAGTCAAATCGAGTTCTGAAAGGTATGCTATCCTAGCTTGGGTATTCAAAATAAACGGAAAGGGTGGAAGAATATGCAAAGGAAAGTGCTGGACAGGAAACTGAGCTGGAGACGATTCGCAGTAAAAAGAGGCATCATCTGCCAGAAAGCAAACAGCAAGACAAAAGGAAAGGGCTGCACTTGAGCGGGCAGCGTGGCACTGGAGAATGTAAAAAACGCGCAGATAAAAGCAATGTGAAGACGGGTGGTGCTTGACAAACACGACAGAACACCCTGCAGCCCGAGACGAGCTCGCAAACAGGCGACGAGGAAAAACGAAGAACCAAAAGGCGAACGGAACACGCGCAGAAAGCAGACAAATGAGAAATGCAAGGCTCGAAAAAAGGAAATCGTAACGTCGTAAAATCGCACGGAAGGCGGCAAGCACAAGACGTGGGTTGGCAGGTAGAAATCAAATGCCAAAGCCTTGCCTAGCATTGCGTCTTTCCGGACCTTCTATACCGGAATCCAGAGAAAAGGCGCAGAGGCACGTCACATGACGACACAGCAGCCGCAGCCGTCCTTTGCGTTCTTCTCGTCTTCCACGGCAGTGGGCGCGCTCTGTGCGCCGTTGGTCTCTGCCGCCTGCGATGTCGGGTTTCTTGGGCTGGGCAGAGGGCTCATGTTTGGCTTCTCCTGGATCTTGGGAATTGTCGAGTACGAGCCCGTCCGGCCCTGGGGTGTTGGTGTTGCCAGGTTGCGTCCCTCGGGCTTGAGCGGCCACTCGTCGTGCCGGTCGCCGGCCTCTGGTCCGCTGCCGCTGCTGGATACGCCCGGTTTCTCTGGCGATTCCTCGGGCGGGCTGAGGAACCCGTCGTCGTTGAGAGGCCGGAACTCCTTGTCGTAGATGCTCCCAAACTTGCCCTCGCGCTCCCATTTTTCCTGCTGCAGGCGTTTTGCGACAGTGGGGAGGAGCTGCTGGTCGGGCGGCAGCCGCGGGTCTGGGCGGTATGCCGAGATCATCCATGGAGGGTCGCCCTCAGGCTGTCTGCCCGAGGCGCCCGTCGAGTCGCGGTCGCCCGAGCGGGTCGAAGGCCGGGTCGCGCCCGTGCCGCTGCTGTTGGAGTCCTTGCTCGTCCCGTTCCGGGTCTTGGGGCGGCCGGATGCCGGCATTCCCTTTGATGCGCCCGACACTTTGCGCAGCGCAGGCGCCGACGTGCTCGACGTGATGCCAACCGATGCTTTCCTGGGAGACATGTCCGACGTGGAACGCGTCGCGCGCGGGGGCGAGTGATGCGCGTCGCCGGTGGCCTCGCCCGGCCGCACACTGGTACTCCTAGACCGCGATTTGGGGTAGGCAATGCCATCCTCGGTGGCAGGGCTGTCCTCGCGCCGGCGAACCATGGGGAACTCGCGCTCCATCTGGTCCAGGGCGATGGGCGCCGGGCTGATCTTGGCCACCGGTATCCGCGACGACCCCTTTGACCCATACGGCAGCGTAAAGTATGCCTCCTCGGCGATCTCGTCAGGCAGACGAAGGTCCCAGCTCGGTGTCGTAATCTCAGGCCGTCGTTCGGACAGGGCCATGGAGTTCTTGCGCGAGCCGGACTCGTAGCCAGCGTCGGTGTCGTGGCCTCTCCGATAGTTGCTGGCTGCTCTGTCTATGCTAACGTCGCGGCCAGGCCTGCTGCGCGCGCGTGACTTGGGGAAGATGATTCCGGCAGCCTGCAGCTCCTCGCTCTCGATGCGCGCCAGCTTGTCGCGGTGGATCCATTTCGAGTTGTCCTCGGTCGGCTCGGCCGAATGTGAGCCGGCCACGGACGCCGACCGTTTTGCCGGCTCGTTGCGCGGCCCATCGTAGCTGTCGTCTGTGTCTCGGGAGCGACCTGGCCGGGTATTCTCCTGGCCCAAGACGGCGCCAAAGTCGTTCCTCCTGTGGACGGGCTGGTCAAGAGACGGCGCGCCGTATGTCAAGGCAGTGCCGTTTTGCGACGCGTGCGACTTCAAGTTTGTTCTCTGGGCGTACTCGGGGTCCTGGTGGGCGTTAGCGGCTGGCTGGCCAGCATTTTGGCGACCAAAACCTACATCGAGTTGCTGGAGAGAGCTGTCCCATGCGTAGCTATTGCCGTGGGAGCTGCTGGGGGGCGTGAGGGCGGTCGAGCTCGCAGTCTGAGCAGCCGACACAGCTGCCATTGTTACTGTGGCCGAAGGCGGTCACCAATGGACATCAACGTCGGGACGGCTGGATGCTGAGCCCCAGGGGTGGCTGGCTAAGAGCACGACAGACGGCAAACCCGCGTCGCGTCTGGCGTCGTGGGCGGATGCGTACGGAGTAGGGCGCGTGGCGAGCGCTCGGACGCGCGAATCGGTGCTGTGAGGCGCAGGGCGATGCGCCGGTGCAAGACGAGGCGCGGGATGGGTGCGAAGCCGTGCCACGTCGACGAGCCGGTGCCGGGTCGATATAGGTCCTGACTGGGAGGACGAAGCTAGGGATGCCAATGGGGCCGCCGGTCCGTATCGGTGGGAAGAGCACGGGAACGTGGCTGACAAGAATGCTGGAGCTCAAGAGGTTGATAAAAAAGACAATTACAAAATGTACAAGCAGCCAAAGACAAACAAACGAAAAAACCCTGGTCCGGGATAGGCGAGACACACGGGCAGGTGAAGAGAACAAAGAAGGGGCTGAGACGGAGCTGGCGTGGTCAAACGAAGGTGGAATAACTGGACGAAAAAGACTTGGGGCGAGCAATGGCTCAATGAGAGACGAGAAGAGTGGCAAAGGAGCAGGCAAGCAGCGGCGAAGGGCTCGGTCAGACAGGCCAAAAACGCATCACGAGCAGAACATGGGCGATGCAAGCAGCGAGGGAGCAGCAAGACACAGCACGGAGTAAGAGGGCGAGAGCAGGTCACAATAGGGGACGACGAAGAGATTGGGGGGGAGACATTGCAATTTAGGCTAGCCTAATCGGGGGAGGGGGCTGGCTAGGTGGAAGGCTCCAGGCAGGGTGGTGATTGGCTGCCCCTGACGATTCATCGTGGTCTGCCGTGCGAATTGACGCCGTTGGGCGTATTGGCACTGTGTTTTTGCTCGGAAGAGGGCCGGGCAATGCGCCGGACTGGGCGGTTTTGTCGCAAACTGGTTTGCATCATGCAGACAGGCGACAGACCACGGCCTGCAGGCGCATCGCACGTCCCTGGGCACGATGCGACAAGCACGCTCGAGCGTGGCTGGCAGGGGTGCAATGTGCGCACTGTGGCGTATACTGTGTGTACGAAAAGCTTCAGCGTGGTCTTGTTTCGGCAGCACGTAACCCAGATCTGCTGTATCGTACCGGTCACGTTTGGTACAGAACAAAGAGGCGGAGAAGCAAGACATGAGATGCGGCCAATATAGCTAGCGGCACGGTTGTGAGACAGACGTAGACCTTTGCGATTGTGTACGGTGTATGATTCACGACTCGAAAATATATCAACTGTGCTTAGCAACGAGCGGCCAGTTCTACGGAGTACGGCCAGTTCTACGGAGTAATTTGAGAGATGCGCGATCTGCTAGTCCCGCGGAAGATTGTGCTTTTTCTACATATCTAGTTAAAATTCGGCAAAGATCAGACTGGCTGGTACACAAGGTGTTCAACACTTTGATGAAGGGAGGTTGCATAAACAATTCCTCTGTAAATATAGGCAGTGGCTAATGGCCTAAACCGTAGGCGGGGCGGAGAGCGCGTGCACCAAGATCATGACATGGCTGTGCGCAATGCACTCGTCTGTGCGAAACAGAAATACTAGAGACGTTCTCGCAAACTTCCATCGGTCTCGTTAACCGTGTCTGATGTCCTGGATGTGCGAGACGACACGATCGCGTCTCACGCGTCGCCCTTGCGTCGCGGTGGGCCCAGCCTCTTAGTGGAAGAGCAAGGGGCTGGGTGGCGGTGGGGCCACGCACGGCTGGCGCGTACCTGCAAGTACCTCGTGCGCCTGGCTGAGAAGACAGGCACAGTGTGGCACAGTACGACACTCCATGGCACTGTGCCGGTCTCTTAGTAGCACCGCTATAGCTACAGGGCCCATTGGATCCTCGCTGCAACCCGTAGCAGTGCATTGGCTTCGGAACAGTCGACGAGTATATTTATGTATAAATATATGCATCCGTTGAAATTAAGAAAATTAAGAGTAAATGTAAATATTCCGTATGCGGAGGAACGGAGCATATCTATATTCACCAAGTATAGTTTAGAGCATGTCGTCTCGTCGGCCATCTCCAGCTCGTAAAGGGCTCTTTTCGCTCGACAGACGCACAGAAATACGACCGGCCTGTCCCGCGACTAATGACGTCTAACGGTCACTTCTTTGTTGTTCTGAGCTAGTTCGGCACCATTTTGCCCGTGTTGGCTGTCAAGCTGGTCCGAAGGCCGCGCGACCAGTCGACGTGGTCTGTGGTCTAGGCTGAGTTCACCCATACGAACAGGCACAGCGTCTCAAAGTATTGCAAAAGCAGCCAGTCAGGCTGCGCCTCTCGTCGTGCGCGTCTTGGCTGCCGACACCTGCCGCTGAACATCCGACTGCCATCCCAGCCAGGCTGTCTCGGTGCTCCTCAACACCCTGGGCCGGTCGGGTCGGGCCATGTCATCGTATCACATGGACATCGTCCCGCTTGTTGTCAACATGTATCGCCTCACTTTGGCAGACGCCCTCGGTTCGTGGGCCATGTCACAGGATTGAAGTTGGCGAATTGGCCTTCGTCGGTGGACGAGGCTGCTTTCTTGTGTAGCCCGCGCCGTAGCCAGTCAGCGGCCTCGGGCTCGTAGCATGTGCTCTTCAGCCCGTCTCTGAATGTTGTCTCGCCTGCAGGATCAATGCGGGCCTTGTCAATATAGGCCCCCGTGGCCGCCCTGTTTTTGACCGTCGAGCGCAGAGGAAAGCCGGGCTGTGCTTTGGCCAGACCCAATCGTGAATCCAGGGCGTATTGGATGCCACGGGACCTCGAAAGTCGAGTCTGCTTTCAGCTCGCGAACCAGCACTCTAGGCAATACAACGCACCCCGACCCGATGGAAGGCAGCCGATGGAACGGCCGATGGAAGGCGGCCTCTCCCTTGCGCCACCAACGTGTCCGAACCAAGCAACAGCCCGGCTCTCACTGTGCTTACTGCGCTCGACGGACAGATAGCGCCTGCCAGGTCTCTGCAGGAGGTCCTCTGACTAGTATTGTTCGTTCTTGCTGCTGTGTTGCCCCCAGCCCGAGGCTGTGCCTGCCCTATCCACCACTAGAACTCGTCCCTCAGCGCCAGCACGCGCCCTCCCGCGCCCTCCCGCGCCCTCCTGTATATTTATTTCCTTCCTACTGGCTGGCCTCTGTTCATCACCTCCGCCTCGTTCTGCAGGTTCTGCTATACTCCGTACTGAAGCGCCTCGTCTTCGCCTCCGCCTGTCCCACGGCTCGGATTCGCCGCTTCTTACTAAAGCTGCACTATACTTCCTGCTCCTTCTTCCCACTTCTCTCGTCAGCGGCAAGCTGCGGCGGCACCTATTGCATCGGGTGCTATATGTCCAGGCCGACGCTGCTGCAACCCAGACGGGTGCTAGTAAATACAAACACCGACCCTGCGTGGCCCCTGCATATATATTCGTACGTGCTCCGTAACATGACGTTGTTTCCAGGTCCCCAAACCGGCCTCGTATATTTTGTTTTCATGGCTTGGTGACGAAAGCCTATCGTGCGTTCCCTTGACTTCGCTCGTCTTCTCCATCCCCCTCACGAACCCCGCAACACCGGTTGCAAAACCCACTCGGGCACACCACACGATACGCCCGGCAACTCACCGCCACTACGGAGTACTCTGCACATCACCTCGTCGCACCTTGCTCCAGTTGTTGTTGCTCGTCCCCTGGTCCTTTCTCGGCCGTCTCGTCGCTCCTGCTGCTCTTTATCACCCTCTCGTCCTCGGCAGCATCCCCTCTTCTCCTTCTCTTTCGTCTCCAGGTGGTGTTCTTGGACACCCTTCTCGTACCTGCGACGCATGCCGACCCGACTCTTCACACTCGCCTCTTCTCGTCCGACATTCGATCCTTTGGTCGCCTTGCCTCGGAGCCGGCATTGCACTTTGCCTTGCACCGCCCCAACCGTTCGTCGCCTCGCCCTGAAGCCTAGCTTCAATATCTGGCATCGCAGACATTTGCTTGTTCTGTGTGTCGTGATTGAGAGTCGCCAGCCGTTCCCGCCCCAGCCGCCGACTGCCGGTGATCAGCAGGCACCTCTGCCATTGCTCTTCGCGCACCCAGCGACGACGTCACAACCGACCCTCTGCTTTTGCAGCAATCCTCCGCCTCCACATCCGACGCTTCGCGTGCATTGACCTCCGTCAACCGACTGTCAATTCACTTCACTTGTCAATTGCACTCGTGGCCTACGCCTACCACTCGGCCGTACTCTGCTTCACTCGGCTGCCGATTTGTTCACTGTCGACCTGTTCGCCATTCTGTTCACCCGACCAACTCGTCACCCGGAAAGCTCGCCACAGGAGTCTGGTGCATGTCTTGTTCACATTCCCACCCGCCGCCTCTGTTCATCCAAAGAACCATAGAAGCGCCCGCCTTCTTTTCTATATAAGGCCGGGCCGATCGGCCGGCAGCACGCACCTTTCCATCTTTCTGTCCATCGCTTCACTCCGACAACACATTGCCCACCGACACCTCGTCGTCACAATGCCACTACGACCAGACCCGTACGTGGCTCTCGGCGTGGACCAGAGCGCCGACATTGCGACCATCAAAACGGCCTACCGCAAACTTGTGCTGAAATGCCATCCCGACAAGGTTCAAGACCCTACGTTAAAAGCCGCGAAACAAGACGAGTTCCAGCGCGTCCAGCAGGCGTACGAGATTCTGAGCGATGACAACAAGCGGAGAGACTATGACGAAGACGTCAGGTTCCGGTCAGCGCGCGATGACATGCCAAGGGCCGGTAGCAGGGCGCGACCGTCGCCCGCTGCCCACCGGGAGCCACACATTTTCAACGCCGAGCCCCGGTCCTCGTTCAAGCCAGGGCCGCCGCCGCCTACGTCTCCGTACGGCCATTACGGGGCAGCATACACGGGCACCTTTGAGGTGCCTCTGCGCCCCAGCCCGTACGCGGATGCCCCGCCACGAAGCTCCCGCCGCACCTCCCCGGTCAGCAAGGCCAGGGATGACCTGAAGGATGACCGAAGACGCCGCAAGGACGACAGCGAATCCTACGGGCCGCGTGAGCGCGAGCGCAACCACGAACGAGAGCGCGAGCGCGAGCGTGAAAAGGGCCGTGAGCGGGAGCGCAAGGAAAAGGACAAGGCCCGCGAACGCGAGGAGCGGCAGCGGCGTGACCGGGAACGCGATCGTACGCGGCGGCAAGAAACGGTAGAGAAGACGCGGTCCAAGAAGGAGGCCTACATGGACGACTATGTCGAGTTCGACACCAAACGCTCCATGCCCAAGAAGAGCTCCTCCGGCGGAATGGGCAGCAGCGCCCGGAGACGCAGCGCAGACAGTCCCCGCAAGAGCAAGGCGGCGACGGGCGACGCCTCCTCGGCAGTGCCGTCCAAGCCCGACTATGTTCGCGAGCGCATGACGTTTGCTCAAGATTACATGAGACGTGCGCCGCAGACCAGTGCCAAGGCCCAGTTCTCCGACGAGGTGCCATACCAATACGTCTATGCCGAGCACGAGACCTGGCACTCGAGCACCGACCCACTGCGCGCCTCGCGGTCCTCCCGGGACGAAACACGAGACCGTGGCCGGTACGGCGCAAGCGACCTACCGCCCCCGCTCCCCCGGTCCTACACAACGAGCACCATGTACGGCAGTGGCGCCAGCCCTCGAGCACCAAGCCTCTCCCGGGCAGCAACCGGCCTCGGCACATACTCGATGCCCGAAGCCCCACCCGTGCCGTCGATGCCCACGGCGACATCCATGCCATTGGGCGACAGCCGGCACTCGGAGAGCCGGCACTCGCGCAAATCGGACCGTCTTCGCCGGGACTACTTTGACGACTTTGACATGGCAGACCTCGGACGGCGTCCAGCGCGGGCGTATGAAACGCCGGTCCGGGTATCTCGGTATGGTGACTACGCCAGCTCGCCGATCGGTGGAAGCGCCGGCCGCCCGGTCGGTAAGGTGCGGGAGTCTCCCATGTTCGACCGCGAGCACGTGTCGGAGCGCAAGCCACTCTCGCCCGCGGATATCAAGTACTCGCCCATGCCCGACATCAAGTACTCGACCATCCCTCGCGCCAGCACATATGCCTCCTAGGCCTGGTATGTGGCGCGCTCGACTTGCTTTTTCCTCCTATTTCGTTTCGGTCTCGTCGGGTGAGGCCCCTCCTGCATGATGGGTTTCATCGCGTGGCTTCGACGGCATGTACTACCTTTTATTTTGGTTTCGTTTCTGGCTTTTTCCGGCTTTTTTCTGGCTATTTGCTTCTTGGCAGGCGTTCGGTTTTATTTCGGCTCTTGGATGCGCCGACTCACACTACCATTTTATATCCCACATGGATCTACACAACAACGTTCCGAAAATAACGAATAATGACTACTATCTTAAACTTGCATCACAATGTGCTTGCCTTTGACTGTGAAGTGTGTCGGGTCCTAGGGTGATCTCGCAGGGTCAATGCTCTTTGCCCGTCAGGGAGTGAAGCGTAAATATTAATAGAATCGACAAGTCCATGCTCCGCCACTGTAAAAGTCGTAACGACAGACCCCAACGCGTCTCTATCTCCCAAGCAAAGACCCCTGGTCAGCATACGTCAGAATGGAAACAGTTGGCTGCTGCCTCCTAGCTATCGCAAAGCCCCACCCACCAAGGAGCCACACTGGGAGCGATCGCGACTGACCGAGCATCGCATTGGCTTCAGCGCGTGTGCCAGTTCGTTGCGACTTTATAAAACCGCGACACCCTAGTGTTGGCTGTTTGCTAGCCGACGCATTCTCGACTGGCTTTTAGCCACTCTCCGCCCCGAGCCAACCCATCACCTACATGCTCATTTGCGTGCCAAGCTGCGCATCGGCCGAAGACGAGTTCCTCGAAATCAAACGTTGCTGCGTGCTGAGCGCTGCCGACAAGGCTCTCTACGACACTCCTGGACCCGGCCAGCCTAGAGCTGCGCTTGGATGGGACTGGTGCATGCCACACAAGCTCCCGCCATGGCTGCCGCAGATGTACTAAAGCGGCCGCGGCCCCGAAAACCGTACCGGTCGCAAACCTCGCAGCTGAGTGTTCTGTCCAGCGCCGACGGCCTCGATGTCCCGGAGAACGGCCTGGCAACGGGCACGACAAGGTGTGTATACTTCTGCCTCGACCCGGGCAAAGGCTAGCCAAGGCTAGGCCAAGGAGAGCACCTGTTGACGATGCACTCCAGTGGCCGCTCTACGCCGGTTCCGGCCGATGCTCCTCCGTCGGTCCAGTCGCTGTCCACGGCCCGGAAGCAGGTCCGCGCCGAGCAAAAACGACGAATCTTCCCCACGATCGAGTATGCAAGCCGCGTCTCCCACCTCGACCCCAACAGCGAATGCCGCGACTTCCATGGGTTTTTTAACCTATTTTGGATCGGCCTTGCCATCATGGCCATGACCACCATGCTGCGCAACATCAAGGACACGGGCTACCCCATGCGTGTCCAAATCTGGACCCTGTTCACCGTCAAACTCTGGCACCTTGCGCTAGCCGACCTGTTTATGGTGCTGTCGACCGCCGGCGGCGTTCTCCTGCAGAGGGCTGTGCGCGCCGGTGGTGAGAACGGCGGCTTGACATGGGCAAACGGCGGCATGGCTCTCCAGGGCGTCTACCAGGCCGCGTGGCTGTCTGTCTGGATCGTGCTTCCCTTCGTGCTAGACTGGGCCTGGACCGCCCAGGTCTTCCTGCTCCTGCACACCATGGTTATGCTCATGAAGATGCACTCGTACGCATTCTACAACGGCCATCTGTCCGAGACAGAGGCCCGCCTTCGCGCACTCGACAGTCCTTTGACGGCCTCAAAGGAACCGGCGTACATCTACCCAGCCCCCGAGGCGTCCGGGGACGCGGTCGACACGCATCGGTCTAGTGCCACTGCGGGTGCGGGCGATGATGATGCAGTGTCTCATCTCCGCGAGGACTTGGCCAGAGAGCTGACCAGCCCCATGGGCAACACCACCTACCCGAAAAACCTCTCTTGGACAAACTATACCGACTTTCTATTCTGTCCAACACTCTGCTACGAGCTCGAATACCCCCGGACAGACAAAATCAACTGGTCAGCTCTCCTGTCCAAGATTGCCGCTGTGTTTGGCTGTATCTTTTTGCTGACAATCACGTCGGAGGAGTTCATCTACCCTGTTCTCGTCGAGGCATCACAACGTCTCGAGACGGCCCTGACGACCTCGGAGAAGCTGCTCACGCTGGCAGAATCCATTTCGTGGCTCCTCTTTCCTTTTATGATGACGTTTCTACTTGTTTTTCTTGTCATCTTCGAATACGTTCTCGGTGCGTTTGCAGAAATCACCTGCTTCGCCGACCGTCACTTCTACAGCGACTGGTGGAACAGCACCGACTGGATGGAATTCAGCCGCGAATGGAACATTCCGGTCTACAGTTTCTTGCGTCGTCACGTATACAGCGCGAGCCGCCCTCACATCGGTAGACATTTAGCTACCGTCATCACTTTCCTGGTCAGTGCCATCGGCCATGAAATCGTTCTAGCTTGCATCACCAAAAAGCTTCGCGGCTACGGCTTTGTATGCCAGATGCTACAGCTTCCCATTGTCGCCCTACAACAAACGCGTTTGGTTCGGGGTAAGGAAACCTTGAACAATGTCTGTTTTTGGTGCTCCATGATATTGGGGCTAAGTTTGGTAAGTTCAAACTCTAATGGGTGTGCCTAAAAATAAGTATAACTAACACGTCGCAGATTTGTTCTCTGTATGTGTTAGTATGATGCGGAAACGCACAGGTGGTGTTCAAGACGTTTGCGTTTAAATCAACAGCCATGGGCTCACAGCTCGATGCCCAACATAGCTAGTTTGAAGGTCGTATAATTTATACCCGGCGAGCTTCCGCTTTCATGAATCGATGTAACAGGATGCCTTCTTATTCCTCTTGTCGTGAGCTTTTTTTCAAACTCCTGTTCATCGCCGAAATCTTTTGCTACAACCACACCGGGTCAGGCTCGTGGCTCCGTAGGCATGAAAGCCGAAATACGATCGTAACAGTGCCACGAGTGCTACGGGCTTCGGTTGTGATGGAAATTTGTGAGGTTGGTGCCGTGGTAGAGTTGATAAAACGATAGTTGATAGAGCGTAGCGTCGACACCTTCTTGACATATCGCTCGATAGGGATATGGCCAGATCTAAAACTTGAAGATGCTGCAGGCAAATACTACGAATCTTAAAGATATACTCGTCGTCTGTCAGTGTACATTCGGCGGGCATATAGATAACCACACGCGCTCATGGAGTTTGAAATATGCGATCCCTGCAAAGCCTCCCGAAAATTACAACCTTTATCTCCTAGTTGTATAATCCCTGGTGTCCAATGTAGTGACTATTTACGTACGCGCTCAACCATCGCTGGTTCCTTGCACTGGAGTACCATCTAGCTGCGTTTTGGTAGCTGGCGTCCGGTCAAGGGCACTGTGGTAGCGACGGAAACAATGGCTAAAGCGGCGGCCATGAAGCTTTTGTTGACGTATATCAGGGCGTACAGCGTGTAGGGGTATATATAAAGTTGTGGCTTAGAGCAAACAACTGCATAATAAATATATAAATATATATGTTGACAGAATGGTAGGTAGCTATGAACAGGTCACGCCTGTTCTATATACTCCGTATGTTATTTTATCCAATCAAATGAATCGCGGACTCTTGCTCGTAGCTCGGCCCACACGAACCCTCCCTACCACCTCACGTATCCAATAACCCTGGGTATATCACAATGCCGATTTTCTTCAAGTTGCACAAATGATACTTTGTTTACAAAAAAACCCTGGAGTAACTACAAGGGAATCGTTCAAAACCCAAGATGGGTTAATGCCGGCTCCCTACTTGAGAGATAAGAGTTCCTTAGGTAAGTGATATTATATTCGGAACCGGCGGTAGGAAGAAGAATTTAGGGAGTTTGCGGAAGAAACAACCCGATCAGACTGGACCGAAGTAGTAGTAACAGAGCTTTATGACCAACAGGCTGTGCAAATGTGGCCTTGACTAGCTAGCACATAGACAGCTTTAGCTTGAAACAGCAGCATGAACGACACAAATCGATAAGAAAAGCGATTAAAGGCTACTATGGCTGGCTCGTCACTATTTGATCGCTCGGACTTCTGCGGCACTTTCCGTACGAGTTATTTTGTTCCTTTTTAGACTACAACGAGGCTTTCTTTAGTACAACCTGCCGGCATTCATCTCCGAATAGTGCAACATTACGAACACAGGTGTTCTTCGATATGCATGGACTGATATCGAACGGATTTGGAGCGAAGAACAACAACCGGTAGAGGTGCTTATTCGCTCAGCGTTTTCATTTACAGGGTTAGGAGTAAGAAAGATCTGGCTTTAACGAAAGTTTTATAAGTATGTTTACTCTTTGACCTCACATTATACAGGTATACTCTTTATACCACTAGAGATGTAACTGTTACTAGACGCCTTTAGATAAAATAAAATCTTTCAAAGAAAGATGATGCGTACCACTCTCATGTTTAAAATGCCTGCATCAGTAAAAAACAAGGCGCATCTTTTAGATCTTTTCTACGCGCGTACAAGATACACGAGATCCATGTCTTAAATACAGAAAAGACAGGAGATTTTAGTGAATCTGGTGAACTCTAAATAATATATAGCGCGCTAGTAGCAAAACTATAATGTCATCATGTACTATTACGGTAAAAGCTCTTACTTTCTATAATTCGACTAAAAAGTCTTTTACGAGTAGTTGTTCAAAGGGAGCTATTATAATCCCAGATACGTTGTCGATCAGAAATAAACTAAGCATATATAAAGCTAAGCTAGTAATAGTACTACCGTTATATTTTCTAAACCCCTTAAACTAGTACTCCAGCTATACAGGCTATATATATAGGAGTACTACTTTAAATAAGTAGTTAATACTCGGGAAGTATCGTGATTAGTATTAATTAGTCTATAAGCAGAAACTACGGCCCGGACTACTTACAAATAGTTTATCTCCCAGCACTCTAGGAGAAATCACTAGCTTTAAGCTCTTGGTTTTCAGCAGGTTACTATAGCTTGAAGCTAACGTAATTGTTTAGTTATACTAGCTTAGTTATACTAGCTTAGTTATACTACAGTGGCTCTGAAAAATAAAAGTAGTAAAATCAAAATCCGTACCAGCGAAAGCACGACTTTTAAGTGCCGTTTTTAGCGAGCAAATATAGCTATAAAAGTATATACTTTCTTCGTTAAGCATAGAGTTAATTAAAGATACTATCCAAATATTTAGACTTACTTTTTAGTTGGGTGTATTAATATAAAAATGTGTGCTAAGTTAAAACGCTAAAGTCGTAGCACTTCGTTACTAGTAAAACTTCTTTAAACTTCTATTTAAATCGAATATAAAGTATATAGAGTGTTTTCTTTACGTTTTAAAGGTAAAACTTTTTTATAAAAACTATACTCTTACGTATTAGGTAAAGAATAAAAGGTTATAAAAAGTGCAACTTTTTTCCTATAAAAAACAAGAGAACTTACTTTATCATAAGTTATAAAACGGGTAGTAATGCCCCCGCCCTACTTCTAACTATCTATATTAAAGCCCTTCTTCTACACTTTTTTGAAAGCTCGGCTTTTATTTCTAAGGGTATTTACACCTAGTATTAGCTTTTTAAACGAGTCGCATTTTTTGTAAAAAGTAGGCCAAAATCGATTCCTACTTTTATTTTTTCGAGGGACTATACCACTATCGTATAGTTAATAACTTATGACTAGTAGTAACGCGCCGTTAAGATATATTCTTAGTTTATTTTATTTTCTATATAACTAACCCGTTTCTCTGTATAGAAATTACGGGAAGAGAATAACCATAAGACGAGGTTGTCAAGTAAGCCCTATTTTAAAAACCGGACTCGTAAAGTACGTAGTTAACTACTTATAACAAGCTCGACGTAGAAGATAAGCCTTTCATTATTTAAAAAGCTTTATTTTTAACCTTCTTACATATAAGGGCTATATTCGGCCGTTTTTACTACTAGATGAAATGCATTACTAGCGAGCTTTTAAACTGAAGGCGAGGTCTCAAAAAATCGTAAAAATGTGCATTTTAACACGCCTTTTCGATGCTCTAAACTACCTACAGTATCTCTCTATATACTTTAGCTCAATACGCACCAGGGACCTTAAGAACTAAATAGAGTAAAGTGACTAAGTAGAAAGCCAGAAATCTAGCTACTTAAGGCGTGTATTATGCTTTCTAAAGGGTCTAAGAGATTCAAGTTTGAAAAGATTATACTATAGTATAGGTCTCAATTCTAAGCAGGTATAATTTTTCTGACGGAGTAACTATCTTATAGCTAGTGCTAGGTGCATGTAAGTTGTGCTTTCAAAAACTCGAGGTATCGTCTATACTTCTGGGGATCCAGTGTGCGTGAGTGATATGAAACCTTTTTATCCCATACGATTTTGGGCGTCAGTAGGTCGCTTGTGAATAGGAAAGATGCTATAAAGTCTTTTGAGGAATACCTTAAAAGACATTATAAAGACTACAAAGTCTTATCTTTATGCTTCATTTTTTATAATAAACTGCCAGTATGAAGATGATTTCTTTGGCTTGCGTTGAAAGGGTATGACAAGCTAGGTTGATATTATTCAGGCAGTACTATAGACTATGTTATACCTCTCAAAAACACCAATACAAGGGCTATATACTGCCATATCAGCCCATATCGGTAGCAGCTTAGCCGGTTATGACAAGACAATACTATGGCAGCTCTGATGTATCTACGGACGTATACCAGCCAGTATGCCAATGAAAAATGTACGTCGTGAAAACTATATATATATAAGCACAGCCCCATCTTCATTCTTATCTTAAGTGATAAGTCCGCATACTCTCTATGATGATAGTAGTATAGTATCTCTTACACAAATATACCAGAGCTAGTAACAAACGAGCCAGCCCATCGTCATACTTGAGTACTATAAACGGAGCGAGGTAGTAAGTACTGAGAATAATAGCAGATAGTATAATACCTAGTCTAAATTAGCAGGCTACCTGAGGACAGGTCACTTACCTTTTTCCGGAGGCGTTGATATTGGTATGTTAGCAGATAGTCTTTTACTAGAGCGCCTCGGAATCATACTACCTCGGCATATCGAGTATATAATAAGAAAAGAATACAGCAGTACACTATATAGACAGCTTATTAAATAAATATTCAAGATAGCTATAATATAATATAGTCGCACCCTCTAAGTACTCGATGACTACTAAGTTTACAGTAAATCGCGCACTACTAAAACATTAAAACTGACAAAAGAAAGTTTAATTTTTTGTTTTAGATAGAGTAAAGTTTTGTATCTTCATCTATACTTACTTCTCAGAAATATTCTCGAGCTAGAGGAGTAGCGCCGTACTTAAGTAGTAAGTAGTATAAGAAGAGCTTTAGTATATGAAAAAGTATAGGGTTTTCTAGCTTAACTAAGTCTACGGAGGAAAATACTAATAGTCGTAGCCTAAAAGAAGTAGAGCTCAAGAGTAGGAAGACATTATAGAGCATGTCCTAGTCATATAGTCGCTATTCTAGTTTTTCGGCTATAGCATTTTTAGTGTATTTCTTTTTTTACACATAAGAAAAGCCTGTATTCTAGTGCGCGTAGCTTAGGTAGCTAGATACTTTTAATCTAGTACCTTAGCGAAGAGCTGGGTTTCTAGCTTAACTTATATGTTACACCAACCGAGTTATAACTCGACGTTAAGCTTTAGCTATAACTGCTTATAGTAAGTAGTTATAGATAATAGGAGTCTTTTAGTTGAATTTTACCTTTAGGCTTATACTACTATAAACCGCCGGAGCTTAACTAGTAAAAGCGTCGTAATTACTAAATATAAGCTTTATACTATATATACTTGAAGGATCTTCGTAAATACTTTTTAGTCTTTAGATGATAAAGTAACTAACTAGTAGTAAAATAGTAAGTAGTAGTATATTATAGTAGCTCTTAATAATCCGTAATATCTTAAACTAGCGAAAGGACGACTTTTAACCGCCGTTTTTAGTAAGTAAGTATAGGTATATACGTTTTCACTCGCTTTCTTAAAAAGAGAACTAATTAAAGATACTATCTTTGTATTTAGATTGACTTTTAGGTAGTTATACTATTTTAACTAAGTATTAAACTAGAGCGTTAAAATCGCAACACTAGCCGTTAAAATACGCCGACCTCGTTCTTATTAAATACATGTTTCGCTTTTTATACTTATAATATCTAGTATAAAGCTCTAGCGCGGCGCAGGGTACCTACTATATCATCGGAACTAGATACAAGGAGGAAAACGTTAGATCCATATGTAGGGACATTGTAGTTGGCGATGGCGTCTTCTAGCCACAAAAGGCAGGGGAGGCTATCTCGACGTAAGACCTCGTACGGCTCGACACGAGTGCGTGACGGCATTATAAGTTAATGCTGATCTAACACAGCGAGTTAGAAGTAAAACGTCGTTTTTAAAAAGTCGGATCTAACTTTTAGCTATATACTTTTGTATCCTAAAAATTTAACACAGCGAGCTTTATAACTTGTAAAAAGGCTACTATACCTTTCTTTATATCTATAGCTAAAGTACCCTGCTTCTACACTACCTTTAAAACGCCAGCCAGGCTTTCTTTATAAAATGTTTATGCCTGGTATTATTCTGATCGAGTCGCTTTTTCGCAAAATATAATAGGCTAAGATCGACTAATACTTCTACTACTATTTCGAGTAACTATACTCTTCGATATCGTAGTAAGGTCATAGTAGAGTCGTTAAATATCCTATAAACTAACGCCATGTAGTACATGTAAATACTTAATGTGTAAGTCGAGAGAATACTAAAGCTACATTCTCTATACTGAGATATATGTGCTTGCTTAAAATCGCGGACTAACAAGCTGACAGATCCTCTCCCGGCATCTGAAGTAGATGAAATATTTAAAATCCTTCTTAGATCAGACTGCTCACTTTTAGTAAGTTCTTACGTGGATAGATAGCTACGGGTTATAAGTGTGGGATCTAAAATAACTGAAGTCCAGATACTCTCAGTAAAGCTTATACTCCAAAGTACTGAGTAAATGGGTCATTACTCCCGATTGCACGCAGTATATCTATAGACTAGATGATGCTATACGTTAAATGACATTAACACTGAGCTGTAAGTATTAGCTGTAAGTAACTACTACATAGCTGGACTAAAATAAAATGTATACTACATAGTAGATAGCTCCAAATCAAAAATGCTATCTAAACCAGCTCTCCATAAGCTAGCGTATATTGGACCGAATGACCTAAGATTTACTATCACTGGTGGGTTTCAAGCCTAGATTCTACCTATCACTAGTGCTCCGCAGGACTAGTTACAGTTCCAACGTTAAAAATCATAGGCTATCGTAAGCTGTAGTTTATAGCAAGTAAGATGAAGCTCATAATATATACTTATATCAAGAGTCAAAAAGGCTAGTAGTAATACATTCTTTAGCTAATCAAATGATTAATAGTGCTAGTCTAAACTTACCCTACTGGACTACCTAACACCTAGAGTTAAACATGATTTGCTGTACATAGCGCTATATATAGAACTAAAAAATACGTTTTAAGACCTTCAAAGAGTACATTGTATTGACGACGGCCTGTGAGGCTATTATCTATCGTCTTAAATACGTCGTTAGTCCCTCCTAGCACCTTGTCATTCCTTCTTAGATACTATATGGTCGGACCTACTAGTAGCTTCTATAAGTTCTCGACTAACGTCTGGGCTATGTAGCGGCTAGTTGACGATCTCATTACCATTTATTACATTACTTGGAGTTAGCTACAGTCTATAGTGAACTTACAAATATACCGGAGTACTATCCTAGACGAGAATACTATATAGTAAGTAAAAAATAAAAAGCCTTTTTTTATAAACAATCGAGTTTAGTTGATCCGGTAACTCCTCATCTTACAATTCCAGTCTCCGTATATATAGCGTATGAAGTAGTATGGACAAGTACCTCGAGAATACTCCCTAAACTACTTAATACTACCTTGTTTTTTCCGTTTTATGTTTAGGATAACACGGCTCGTCCTAACGTAACTAATTATAATAAAACGATCAGCACTTGTGCTTTATGGAGCTGTTACAACTTATAAGGGAGGATCCGGTAAGAGTGGCACAGGAAACAGAAGTAAGTATAACTCGTAGTATAGTATGTAAAACATCAAATGACGGTTCGTTGTCTCCTTACTACTTGATATTGCTACATCATCAAGGCGTTGTGTAAAGCTCTAGAATTATACCCTAAACTAGGCGGGGACCTCACGAGGGATGATAGCTGTACTACTAGATATAAACAAACCTACGTATATATATACCGGAAAAATCCTCTAGCTTCCTGTCCCGATCGTATAGCCGTTAATACTATATCAAAAAGGGAGCCGAAAGGTGATATAAGGAGCAACAGACTAGCTTATACCGCCTCTGGATAGGCTCGCTATTTTATTAATTTCTTATGTATACTCATGATAGAGCTTTGAGCCGAAGACTTATTAATGATAAAGCCATCTATAGTCAGCTACAGTACATAATAAGATATGTCTGTAGACCAAGAGATATATAAGACGATACTCAAGTTATTTTACCATCACATTGATAGTTCGATAAATGAAAGGCATAAAACGTTGTATGTAGTCCACAGCAGACTAGTAATAGTAAGAGTTTTAGTGCCGTCTTACCCAAAGTTATATAACAGACGTAAGGTGAATATAGACTGCGTTCCCGTATCATTATACGCTTTATATAGCTAGTACACAGAACATAGTTAACTAACAAGGTGTAGTAATAACTACGGCGTCTTAGTCTTAGCAAGTAAGCTATAGCTAGGCTGGTCACACCCAGCCTATATATATCGGCACCCTCTTGTAATAACGTAAGATTTCATTTAGGTTTGTTCTTGTACTTTAAAGACTAGTTCTAAATCTAGCACTCGTGTAAAAATGGCCATCTTTACTATACAGAGTACATATAGAGTCTTTTATAGATTTTGACTCGCTCCAGCCGAAAGAACGGTTTAGCGTTTCTATAGTACTAATAATAGCGCTTTTATAATATAAAATATACAGTCCCTCGAAGAAGTAAAAGTAGTAATAGATTTTGACCTACTTTTTACAGAAAAGCGACGCGATTAAATAGCTAATACGCGGTATAAAACAATCCTTTAGAAATAGAAGCCTACCCTTTAAATAGAGTGTAGAAGTAGGGCTTTAATATAGTATATAAAAGTAGGGTAGACTTATTACCCGTCTTATAACTTACTATAAAGCGAGTTTTCTTTTTTTTAGAGAAAAGTTACTCTTTTTATAACTTTTACTCTTTAGTATATACAAGAGTATAACTGTTTTAAAATGATCAATTTACTTCTAAAACGTATGTAAAACACTTTATATACTTTATATTTAGTTTTATTAAAATTTAAAGAAGTTTTCCTAAGAACGAAGTCGGCGTGTTCTAACGGCTAGTACTATACTTCTAACGTTTTATTTTAACACCTAGTTGTACTAATATAACTAGCTAAAAAGTAAGTATAGATATATAGATAGTATCTTTAATTATAATTAGTTCTCTATTTAAGGAAGCAGGTAAAAAGCTATATAGCTATATTTGTTTGTGAAAAAACGGCGCTTAAAGTCGTGCTTTCGCTGGTTTAAGACTGCGGATTTTGATCTTACTACTTTGATTTTTCAGAGCCACTATAACTCTAGGAAGACTTAATAGACACTTCCGAGCAAGCTGTCGCCCAAGCTTTCTACATAATCTGTTTTAGTTTTTCTTTCTACTACTACAGCATTCCCAAGACTACGTATAATAAGGCTATTACTACTAGTAAGTAAGGGAAACGAAAAAGCCTAAGACCGGGAAAGAACAACGTCAAAGATCGCGCTGTTCGCGCCGGCTCGAGCTAATCATGCGCCGCGGCCACGCGTCGCCGCCGAGGCTGCCGTGCCATGCCCCTGGCACTTGTACGTGCCCGGCGTGCGGACGCTGTCCGTGGGGTCTAGAACAGAAAACATTTATCTTACTATGGCTACGATATATTCAGTGTTTACACTGCATATAGTAAGGCCAGTAAGATTCTAGAGCACGTAGCGTTCCCAATATCTAAGTAAAGATAAAGAAGCGAAACATTTATAGAAGTATAGTTATGTTTTTGTCACCCGGTAGGGTAGCTCTTTAGTCAATTAATAATCAGCTTTAGTTTAAGCTCTTTAGTCAGTTAATACTCAGCTTTAAGCTTCGCTAGGCCGACTGCATTATATCTGAGATTAAATATATAGTGCTTAATAAGAAGAGCATCATTTTTTTCTTTTCGCCTTGTTACAATATCTTTATTTTAGTTAGTCTAAGACTCGAGCTTTCCTTATCAAAATTAACTAGCTTTAGCTCATAATATAATGACTAGAGTTACTAAATTATGGCAGCATGGAAGATCTCGAGATACGTCTTCATCCTATTAGTATATGTACACTAAGCCGACCGACGCTATACATCTTCAAAGGCCTTTTTTCCTCCTAGAGAATACTGTCGTCTGATAGCTTTTACGCTCACTAGTTAAGTGCTTTCAGAGTTGATTGCATTCACAATTGACTATGCAATGTAAGAACGTTCGTTAGCCGTAGCTACTCGTCTTTATTTATTACTGCGGCTTACCTGTTGACTACACATATGTAATATACAGCTGTTGTGCGGCAGTGAGACTCGAAGCTCTCTTATAAAACACTTCAAGAAAGGACATAGCCGGAAAAATAATTCACTAGCTTAGTACATCGAGATACTAAGAAAGGGAAGAGCAGATTGATAAGAGTACTTAGTGATACGGTGCTCAGTTCCTCCTAGCCACGTAGCTACCACATTAATAGCTGACATTTCAAAATGGGCTCAGTTATAGAAATCGTATATTCTTAGAAGAGTCTCATATATAAGATCAAGACTGATAAAACTGCTCTACTGCTCTAGTGCTGTATTTGAGCATATATAGTCATAGCTTCGTGTCTTGCGGGACGCATATCTGGTTTATAATGCTGTATGCACATTAGGAGCCCCCCTCTTCTTAACCGGTCATGATATACTTCTACGCTCAATAGGCTTTACCTCCATGTATGAGTAGAAGTGTATACAACTGAAGTTTACTCGAAAACTTTATGGATCCTGGGTGAATGTTGTGGCGTTATCTGGTGAAGGATGAATACTAAGAATGTGCTTATGACCTGTATACTACTTACCGCGATACCCTGCTTAATTGCTGAAACAGCGGACTAACATTTTCTTCCTGGTATACTAGGCCGTTAGGTAGAGCCAGGTCGTTTGAACCTAGAGCTTTACTTTACAAGACAACAAGTAGCGATGGAGGTCGTAGCTATCTGTTATATACTACCAAATCCTGCTAGGTTCTTGAAAGGAACTTCTCATATTGATAGCACGTTAGTATGGAGAAATGTACTCTATACAGGCTGATAACCAATCGTTTAAGTTAGTCACATAGCTAAAAATCTAAAACAAGGGTTTAATAGAAGATCTTGCCTGATGTATCGACGTTTAAACTTGATGAGACCAGTGTAGGATGGATTATATATCTCTTGCTTGACTTTTTCACACCACATAAATGTAGAGTCGAGTTTGTTTTGCACATCTACGTAGAAAACATAGGGTATTAAACTACTGCACATTAACTTAGATACTTGAACGTATATTGCTTTCTTAGTTACGAAGCTTCTCATTTGAAATGCTACGATGTAGCTGAAATGCTACGATGTAGCAACTTTCTAAGAAGCTATATATGTACTGCCTGACAACTTTTAGTTAGGACTTCACAGGCAGCGGTTCCGAAATATATCTTTACCCTCGGTCTTAGGCGCGTTCTCCGTAGATAGTAATGTAGTACTTGGAAACCAGTACTGCCAGCTAGTCAAAACTAGCTGAAGGTTTTCGATAACGCGCAATTGATTGTCTCCCTCTTCCATCTGGTAGAACTGTGATACTATAAATGTGAAGCCACTTTAGAAGCGACTTTGACGGAGGCTGTATGGTGAGATTTTCAACTTTAGAACGCAATGAGTAGTTAAGATGGGGTTATTGCATCTTTCAGCGATAATCATGTCAACCCGGAGAAATCATGGCGTCGATTTTCTATCTTGCCTGTACGATGGAGATACTAGAAAACTGATATAACTGAGGTATGCCAGCTCTAATCCGCTCTTTAGGGATTGACTAGACATCCGACTACAGCCGTATACTATGTAGCCTAGACTAAGCCACGTCAAGGAGGTGCTATGGTGTATATATTTATATAATCATTCGATAAGTATGTTTTTGCTGCCCCTCGATAGTGACGAAAGTTCAAAACCGAGCAGGGCTGCGTGGCAAGTATATATCTATGTTAAAAAAAGTCTTCTCATAGCTCTCACACAGTGATTACTGCACCTAAGACGACGCCCCAGTGTACATATTTGACTTTATGAATATTTATGGTACATATGAGCCTACTCAAGAGAACGACATTATGGTAATGGACTTGTACTCATAAGTAACTCGCCAGACCCTAAGTCGATAGAGAAAGCCTTGACTGTACTTAACAGTTAAATCAGATGACCCGTCCACTCACTGTAACATTCTTCAGCTAAGTATAGTTTGCAAAAGAGGATCTTATATCTACGATATACGAATAGGACGAGCTAAAAGAAGACTCTTAGATAGACATCACGTTAAAGATAATGCGGCCGTTTAAAGGCCATGGCTGATACTAAGCGCTAGTTAGTAATGGTACTATAGAAATAATACTATTATATTTCTTGCACTTTCTATAGTTCTTATAAATACTATTAAAATATATGTACTGTTAAAACTAAAGTGCTACTATAGAGTCCTCTTATGTTTTTTTACAAAGAGGAACACACCTTCCGAAGCCTTTAAGCTGCTAGACCGGTTAAAATAATACTACTACGTAGTACAGATACTTTATTGTTTCTTCTACATACACAACTACATTTAAAAAGGTAATCCGTCTTAGAGCCCAACTCCAACGGTACAATATCGTGCTATCTTTAAAATAACAGTAGTTAATAACGCCCTTTTTTAATACTACAACTAGCGAAGATACCCCTTATGCGAGGCCGCGTTTACGTCGTATGTAGGCTCGCCTTTATATATACTAGGGTATTAGAAGGCGTTTTATATATAGTATTATCGGTATCGTAAAACGGTACGAAAAAATAGAAAAACGGCCGTATACTTACTTAAACGGATAGGGCGCCCGCTTAACCTCTCGACTCGCGAAAATTATATTTTTTAAAGGCTAAGAATAATCTTTTCGTTTAAGTATTCGATCTCTAGTAAAGAGTTTTTCCCCGAGCTTACTATAAGCTTACCGTTTATCTTACGAGTCTAGTACTTTTTATAATAAAGCTGTTAGAAGACTTCCTTTTAATGCAGTTTAAATACAAAACCGGTTTATTTTTACGAGGAAGTATATATAAGGAGTATACTACAGTGAAAATAAAAATAAGTAGTACTTAAGATACTGGAACTTAACGAAAACTAATAACTTGAAAGTAACGACTGCTACTAAGGTTTATCTAGCTACGGGATAAAGTACTTATAAATAATAGGCCGTCGTTTCGTCCGATAAATAGATATCATCGTAGTTCTCCTAGTAAGTCTAGATTTTAAAAGGTAAGGCGTTATAAGTACGATTACTTTAAAGTATTTAGAAAAATACCTTCCGATAATCCTACTACTAAGCAACTATTTAATATAAAATACCGCTCCTATACATATAACCAAATATAGCTGATACCTAGCTAAAGAAGCTAATAGAAGAGAATAAGAGAATGGCACCGCTACTAGCCCCTATTTCTCGCCTAGTTTCCCCGTCGAAAACGTATAGTTAACGCTTATAAAAATATTAAAAAAGCGATCTAGGCCTGTTATAGCTCGCTTTAAACCACTATTTTCAGAACCGGCTTAATAAACCAGTTATAAAAGAGTAAAAGCCTTTGCCGTAGGAGTATTTTAAAAACCTTATACTTTCGCTACTAGCGCGTTTACAGGCTGTTATTGACGTAGGAGGCTAGTATACAAGTGCCAGCTAAATTTCCTAAATTTCCTGCTATTTATCCTTTTAACGGTATAAATTTCGTCTATACTTATACACGCCTAGAAACCTTCTAAAAGGTTGTTTGAAAAGCAAGCCGTAATTATTTTTCGTCAATACTTTTAGGGCTCACTGTATAACATGTTTTACGCTACTAAGTCAGAGCTACGTACGCCGGCTGTTTTCCCTAGGTAAGCCGGTAGTTTTACATCTCTAAATAATCGTCCATGTTTAAAAATTTCACTCCTGTACAATGAGAGAAGGGCTAACGCAGAGTAATACGTGCTACAAGTACCTTGAACACAATAAAAGACATAGTGGAGCGTAACAATGTACTACCACTATCTTCTACGGACGTTTTTATATTGTCTTAATGGCTTACTTATCCCTTGTAGGTCAGACAAGAAAAAGAGGTAGTCACCAACAAGCTATATAGAGTCTAGTTCTAGAAGCTGACTGCTCATAAAAATATTATAAATAACACAGCTAGCATACACAGCTCTCTAGTTGATCTGGCTATCCTATAGAAGAGCTTATTACTGGATTGTACACGTATTTAACATAAACGAAAGATATATATAGCTCAGGGCGTGGCGTCTTCCTTTTTCAGTACTATAGTATTGTATATACGATGCTTTACTGTACCAAACATTGCTAAAGAGCTTTCAATGTCTTATCTCCCACTGCAGTACGTATGGTTTATCTCCAGGTACTTAATTATAGTAATAGTAAGTAGTTCGTAAAACCTTTACCGCACAGACTTCGTTACGAAGGAAGCCACCGTTGAGCTACTCCACAGCACCTAAACTGCTTTATAGATACAGCTGTAATGTCACCGAAGAAGGCCGTAAGATCCTGCACCCTATAAGACTGCTCCAGGCGTACGCATAATATCTTTAAACTGAGTAGCCAGAACATTACTATGAAAAGATCTATGAGTTGGTTTCTATATAATAGAGTGTGGCTGGTGCTGTACGACTATTAGAAACACCTTTAGGCCGAGTAAATTGACAGCATGACAAAATACAACGCGCTTTCAAGCGCGTTGTAGAGAATCGCCTAGTAAAGGTACCGTATAAATCTAGCGCTTTAAAAAATTAAGAGCATAGAAAAACTAGAGTCTTGAGGGCCGTTTAGCAATATACGGTTGCTATACTCGTTAGCTATAGTGACTTTAATTTCCTTATGCTGGTAAACTAATAATCACTATTATATATCTTATTATTTTTCTTTCTACATTAACTAAGAGGCGGTTAAATACTTCGGCACTATTAGAGGAGTGTTTTTAAGTATACTACGCTCCTGTAGTATGTACAGTCACCTGAAGTAGTAAATGAAACAATCGGATTTTAATCTACTTTTTACGAAAACAGCGACTCGATCGAAAAATAATCTCAAGAAATAAAGTATGTGCAGCCCGACAATGACCTGGCCGGGATTCTACGTAGGTGAGCCTGCAGAATGTTACAGTATCTGGCAAAGTTATACAAGGCCAGGTACCTGTGTGGTTGGAAAGGATGAGCTGTGAAGCACGGATCACACACTAAGCCTCGCGCTGACTTGATCTTTGTTAGCTAGCTAACAAACTGGCCGCTAGCGGTCCCCTCGCGCGTCTCCTGTGTCGCCAGCGTCGTTTTGGTCGCCTGCGATTTCTGAGCGCCAGCGACTTCTGTACGCCAGCGACCACTGTACGCTAGCGTCCTACGACAGCGCAATACAGCAGCCCATTGAAAGTGATAGACACAGGCGCCTAACAGCCAGGTCTTAACCAGTGATACATCCACCAGCCTTCTCTGGCATCCCCACTAAGCCAGCCCGTCTATATGCCACCAATGGTCTCCGGCCAATATACAGACGGTGCGGGAGCATGCCTCAATTCGACGGATGGCTGGGCGATCCCCGAAGATCCTGCTGCCGCATTCGAATTTGACCATTGCCATTTCCATCATTCGCGTTGTGGAATCGGATCTGACTAGTCAGGTGGCACTTCGGCAAACTCTGGTTCCGGGCATGGTTCCTGGGTAGCCACGACTGTGGCCGAAGTCACGATTTGCGCGCGACATAACTTCACAGGCAACCAATGTCACATGTTGCAGAGGCACCATCACTGGCAGCCGCCTCGAGGGAGTCACCTGAAACCCTTGCGTTCTTCAGCCACCTTTGTCAAGCCAGATGCTGCAGCAGGATACGTTTTTAGCCAGCTCACATGGGTGTATCTCGGTAACGTGCCTCATTGGGCTGGTACTTTGACATTAATATTCTACAGGTTGATGACTGTATCATCATATGCTTCGATGATGGGTTTGTAGAGCTGGTCCGGGTCTCCTGTTGGGGTTCCGAGGATCAGCCTTGCAGTATCCCCAAACAAAATCGACCTGACTTTCAAGCATAGAGGCTTCACGACCTCCAGCGCCTCGGGATACTCTTCCATCATCTCTTCGAGCCCATCCAGGGTCATATCTCCTGCTTTGGCACGGGCAATCTCTTTGAAACTCCCAATTTCCCATCTCCGAAGGAAGCTCTCCCTCGGCGGCTTCCTCTCACCACCAAGCCCGTTAGCCCATGACTGGCGCGCGCACATCCAGAGCAGCACGTAGAAAAACGACTCAAGATCGTGGCGATAGGTGTGGTCGACCGCGCGTAGCACTTCCACCGCCATAAACTGTATCGTGCCGGTCTGGTGCCGCGCTCCGCTCGGTCCGCTGTCCCTAAACTTTGCTAGGTCAAGGTCGATGAGCATGCCTTTGAAGCCATCCCCCGTCTCGGGGTCTGTGATGATGATGTTGTTTGACGAAATGTCACGGTGGAGGATATGGCCCGTCTCGTAGAGGGATTGGTGTGCCTTAATCGCATCGCGCATCGATTCCAGCATCTCCTTGACAGACTTGAAGTCACTGATCACCCGACCGGCTGGGGAGACGACGACGCAGGAAAAGATCCTATTCTCCCATAGGTCCTCGCCGGCGCTGTACAGACTGGGCTTGACTTTGCCTATCGACAGCTCCTCGTTGCGCGTCTGGACCAGCTTCGCCTTCTGACTGTTCGGGCGGCGCCGCTTGGATTCAGACACGTCAGATGGCTGATCGGACGACGCCTTTCGCTTGCGGCCTGACGTGGTCGTGGCGGCGGCCGCCGGCAGATCGTCGAAGCGGACGTCTTCGTTGCGGAACCGGTGTCGCTCCCCAAATACAAGACCCGCCCTCAGCTCGGCAATGGTGGTGATCCGACGGTGCGCTACGACCCTCGCCACGCCTCGGACGCCCTTCGCCTCCGCCAGCTTCAGTTGCTCCACCTCCAGCTTCCGCTTGTCCGAAGCCCACGAGAACTTGGCGACGTGGCTGCCTCGCGCCTCGTCATGTTCGGCCTTGAAGCACGTAGTCCCGCGGCACACGACGGACTTTTGCCTCACGATGGCCTCCACTAGCCGGATGCGCGTCTCGTCCCCATGTGCGCCGTCTAGCGTGACGTAGCGATGCCGATCCTCCCGCTCGATGAATGTGTCTAGGCCCATGGCGTCGTCGTCCATCGTAGCATAGCCGACGAGAGCGCGCGCAAACATATCCGGCTTGTCGTGAATGTCAAACGGCCCCGAGCTGTACGCTCCCGATCGATCGAAGACCCAGAGCTCCATCATAGAAGCGCACAAGGTAAACGCGTGGACGAGTCGGCGGGTCGGCTGGTCGGCGAAGACGCCTCGTACGTAGCGTGTCAGGTGGAGGAGGTCGGCCTTGAACCGGCTCTTGTCGTAGGACTTCTTCTGCTCGCCAACGACAAGGACTTGCTTGTACTGGAAGGTGTCGCCTGGTGTCATGGCTGGTCTCTGGAAGAAGATGTCCATCTGGCCTCTCCGTTCCTTGAACTGGTTCGCCGTCTGTGTTGTGTATAGCTTGTGCGGTGCACCAGTCAAGGCACGCTCCTCCAGTGAGCGAAGCCAGGCCCAGACCGGCTTCTCGTCGGGAATGGACGGGAACCCGGTCCATTTCTTTCCATCATGCTCAGCCCCCAGCGCATCCAGCATTTCTTTTTGTTCCTTCCGCCAGCTCTGGGGGTTGAAGAACTTGTCGCAGAACCCTCCAACATTACGGAAGGTACAGTCCTTGATCTCGTAGAAGAGCTCCCTTTCGGCGATGTCGCGTGTTTCGCTGTCGGCCAGCCGACTCGAGCTGGTCTTGACAGGTTCACCATCGCCATTTGAAGTGGGAAGATCAAGTGCTGTGTTAGAGTCAAGCAGAGTTGACAGGAGGCTTGCGATGTTGGAACGCCATGATTCATCGGGTGCCTGTAGGTTGCGTAGTTTAGCTGGAAATCGACTTAGCAAGTCTCTGAGCGGATACTTCTCGATAATTCTGATCTGCGCCTCGCTAAGAGTCATTTTCATCGGCGTGAACGACTCCGGGGAAGGAGAAGAAGAAGGGAGAGAATAAGCACCTGAATTCCGACCAATCATATTTGTTCTTAGTGAGTAGCGGAATTCCCCCACAGCGTCCCATCCATCGTCATTCTGTCTCCGCAGATGAAACACTCTCACCTACTTTATATTTACTATATTTGCGGTTTTATAGAAAGTTGGATGTTTTACTAGGAACGAAGTCGGCGTATTATAACGGCCAGTACTATGATTTGAATAACTATCGTAGCTAAAGTATTGTTGTGTATAGAATATCGAGACTGTTACGCTATTAAGACCGTTGAGATCTACGCCGAGATACTCGGCTTTTTCAAGGACATGTTTAATATAGTCTACTTCGTCTATAAGGATGCTTTTTAAAGCTCACTAGGTATAGCTCACGGATTACTCCTAAGCCAGATCTTCCTTCTAGTACGTCAACTCCGATGTGCGGCCATGTTAAGGGGTGGATGTGATGTCTAGGTCCTCGTTTTGAACACTAACTGCTACCGGCATCCGTTAAAGCTGCACTGACGATACTCGGATTTTACTCTACTGTCGCCCTTTCACTTTGAAACTTTATAAGTGAAAAGTCAAGTAAAACTGTCCTTATACAGGATAATACAGGCAAGTACTTGGACTTAATTACCAAAGAAGCTTCATTGTTACAAGCGTTGTGATTGTACCGGGGATTACAAAAACTACTACTAGCTACCTCTCTCCTTGTTTTACGCTCACTGTGGTGGCTATAGTACAAAAGTTTCGGTGTTGCTGACGTACACTTGTACTGCCGTATCACTCAACGATATTAAGCTTCCAAGTCCATGAGACACATGTCATAGCTTTCTTCCAGCCTCGATATGGCGGGCGGCAGCCGCTGATCGTGGGAGGACCATGGAGAGTGTACGTAAGCAATTGCAAAGTTACCACCCCGTGCTCGAGATACTTCTACGCCATTAAGAGCCCCTATCATGCAGCGACAACCGAGCGGCAAGGTTACGAACACAATGCAGTTAGTTCTGGTTAGTCTCGAGAGACGAATGCTATGGGCCCCTGCTTCCGCTACCGGGTAGCATTGGTACAACCTGGTGGTATACCGTACGATGCTCGGTATAAATATGATGCGAACCTACACCACTGACTGCGTTGTCCACACATCTTAGTAGCATTCCTATACAGGAATCTACACATCTGTCACTTATATTTGCTACTAAAGATCGGTTAAAATATACTTGGAGAGTCTAAATTTATATACATCTCACTCACTCGGAGCGAGACGGGGACTACGGTGTATTGGAGTAGAGGTGGGTTTTCTTTGGGGTTTCTTTATTATTATTAGATATATTTCTTTTTTATGAGGAGTTTTACTTTATTTTTTAAAAATATCTTTATCTAGGTAGATATCTTTTTTAGATTATTGTGCCTCACACTGTCTAGTATGGTAGTTAGTATTTTTAATGCTCTACATAGTTCTATTTAAGGCTACTATGCATCGGGATATGGATGTTTGCTATGGTTTTAATAAACATATTTTTAAGAATTAAAGCTCATGACTATATAAGTACTGCTTATAAAAACAGAAAAAATCCGGATGCCTAAAGAACAAGCAAGACAAATCTGGCATAAAAACACAACTATATCTGCACTACGGAGGACATGTAATTTTCACATTAGATAGAAAAAAGATAAAGGGAGGAATATGCGTAAAGCACGTACAGGCATATACAGCCGAAACATCAACCAATCAAGGAAATAGCACATTCTGAACAGCCGCCACAAACAAGCCACAAACAAGGAGACCGGTCACAGATGTCAAAACCATGAAAAGAAAAACAACCCCGTACGAGGGGAGGAGAATCAATTACGTTGTCCACGTGGAAACACCAGAATGCCCGTATGTTACAAACCCCAAAAGCAAAACAAGACGAAAAAGCAATACCCATAATCATCACAGCCCGAAACCAAAACCGCAGCACGACCTAAGAGAAAGCGCAAGTCATGAAAGCACTTAACCGCCGAAGCCGTACAGAGTGCGGCCTTGCCGCTTCAGGGCGTAGACAACATCAAGAGACGTAACGGTCTTGCGCTTGGCGTGCTCAGTGTAGGTGACAGCATCACGAATGACACCCTCCAGGAAAGACTTGAGAACACCACGGGTCTCCTCGTAGATCACTTGGTACTGTTAGTAACTGTAAAGCGAGAAGTAAACGGAAGTGGTGAACCTACTGGCAGAAATACGCTTGACACCACCACGACGCGCCAGACGGCGGATGGCGGGCTTGGTAATGCCCTGAATGTTGTCACGAAGAATCTTCCGGTGGCGCTTCGCACCACCCTTGCCGAGGCCCTTGCCACCCTTGCCGCCTGTGATTGTTAGAATAAGACCACACAATAGCTATGCACAAAGGCTATGCCATGGAGACAGAAGTGATGGTACTTACGTCCAGTCATTGTGAGGTTGGGAGTTGGTATGTAGAAGGTTGTTTAGATAGAGTGAGCGTGTCGCGTAATTTAACGAGACAAGACGAGACGTGTTGATGGATGAATGCTAGAGAGGTAGAACGCGATGGGGACTAGAGACTTTAAATGCGACAGGCCAAGGTGACGCGCTCGAAACAGGCGGGGCGAGATCAGTGACTGATTTCGCGCATCGCCTAAAACAGAAGGGAAGCTGGAAAATAGTACCCCACTACAAGGCGCGACGTACTGATAATACAGCGAAATGCAGCTTCAGTGGGGCATACTCAGAATAAGCCGCCTTGATGAGATGGGCCAATGGAAATACGCGCCGAATAATAGAACGTGCAAGGGATAAACCACTACTCCGTAGACATTATGGAGTACGGAGCAGTTAATTCCAGGGCGACCCACGGTCGCGCTTGCAGTCGCGGTCACCGTCACGGTCGTGGTCGCGTCGTGGCTGGGGATGGAACTTTGGATATTGCTCTACTCCGTAAATACGCGTGCACTAAAGAGCCACTCTGTTTCTTCTACTTTGTTCCGTTGGTCACTGACTTCGTTGAAATAAATCTCGTGACAGAGACTTGGAGGCTTTTGGCTAGGGCGAGTTGGCCACCTCCTTTGTCTGTAGGGCAAGCGCGCTTGCGTACGCCCGTGATGAAGTCATGCGTGCTTTTTACTAAACACTTAAACAGAACTCACTTCTTGGTGTTTTAAGTGCTCGAATTGATACTCGATTGTGATCAAGTCTTAGACACGATAACGAGATCACGTGTCAAGGCCCGGCACATTGCGTAAATATACAATTCGAGTTTAGAGTACGGAGACATTGTACACCGCTTTTACGAGTGGCTGTCTTGTCGCTTACCCGAAAGGGCTAAAGGGACAAATGACCTGGGCTGCGCTAGTCGGTATATCGGTCCCGGGAATGCAGGAATTAAAAACACGCTAGTTAAAACGGCAAATAAAAAAACAGTTCATTAGGATATGACCCACCTTAACAGGCCAACTGATCACCCCAATTGATTGCACCAATGAGACCCCCAGCCTCCGCAGTCAGACCCACACACGCTCAAATCAGCCTGCAACGCAGTCCATGCCGGCGCTGCCTACTTAAACCTTTGGCCGCCCACCCCACCAGACTCTCTCTTCCCTCTTACAACATTCTCTCATCCACACAACCAATCATCATCGTTTCATCGATTCCATCATCACTTCTCTTCTTCACACACATTCATCGCAATGGCTCGCACCAAGCAGACCGCCCGCAAGTCCACTGGTGGCAAGGCTCCTCGCAAGCAGCTTGCCTCCAAGGCTGCTCGCAAGAGCGCGCCCTCTACCGGCGGTGTCAAGAAGCCTCACCGCTACAAGCCTGGTACCGTCGCTCTCCGTGAGATCCGTCGCTACCAGAAGTCGACTGAGCTCCTGATCCGCAAGCTGCCTTTCCAGCGCCTGGTTCGCGAGATTGCCCAGGACTTCAAGTCCGACCTCCGCTTCCAGTCGTCTGCCATTGGCGCTCTTCAGGAGTCGGTCGAGTCGTACCTCGTCTCGCTTTTCGAGGACACCAACCTGTGCGCCATCCACGCCAAGCGCGTCACCATCCAGTCGGTAGGTCATCCACTACTCGCTCATTCAATTATACCCTTGCTAACAACCTGTGCAGAAGGACATCCAGCTGGCCCGTCGCCTCCGCGGTGAGCGCAACTAAGCAGCGCTGCTTTCATCGATCCGATGAAGTTTTGTTTGCTTTTGTGACGATTGGTTCATATTCGGGAGGGGTTAATATCACAAGGCGTTATCGTTTGCGTTGGTTTATTTCTGGTTTCTTTTTATCTGAGGGCTGTACACTACATCGGTTGCAGCAAGGGAGCTGCCAATCAATTTCTTATGACCTGAACACATTTACGTGAAATGCCACCTGGCTATATCCCATGTTTACAAACGTGACACGCGCCGTGCGAACGCGCGCGTGCCATACCCACATACACGCGTTTCGCATGTGGGTTGTTTTGCAGCCTTGTCGGTTTACGAAGCAATGCATGAAGTACGCCGACCATTCATCCAAGAATTAGATCATGGTTTCCCTCCGAACGCCTATCTCTTCTCTTCTATTTGTAAATCTAAACTGACGTGCAAGGTGTAGGTGGCAACAATCCTATTAGTATAGAGCTGATCTCCGTAGTGACATTCTGCCTTTATATCGTGATGAGGGATATAAGCACCACTGCCTATTCACATAAACTAGGAGTATTACGATGTCGTATTACTATGCTATCAAAATGCCTTTTTAAGTTCCAAACACCAAGTGTAGATACAAAGCAAAATGTCAAGACAAAATCGCGAAAAAAGTAAAGAAACAGATTGAGGGCTCACGCGACCTGAACGCCCTGCATCGGGTCAAAATGCTCCATAGGAACCCGAGTGAGGAGGTCAAATGCACCAGTGCCTGTCTTGCCAAGGCGGCCCATCACAATGCGACTACTTGGGGTGACCAGGCCATCCCAGTCCCCGTCGACCAGCGCATCCTTGAGGAACGCAAGCGTTGTCTCGAAACTCATCTTGGTAAAAGGGCTGACGTTGCCCTTCAGGCCGTAGCGGTTGAAGGGCATGTAGCCACCACCACGAGTCATGAAGTCGCCAATTAGGTTCAGGTGGCGGTTGTCAACACCAATGCCGTGGGACGTGAAGACAGCGCTCAGCTCGCGAATGATGGTGTTGCGGCAGGCCTCCACACCGTAGATCTCGAGCATGGAAACGATGTCGTTCGTCGACAGCTGGTCAGGGTTGATAAAGTCGCTGTACTGCTGCATCGCCCGCATGTTCGCACCCTCCGTGTGGACCACAGCAACCTTGACCTCCTCGCCCGTCCGAGCGTTTGTCAGGGGCTCCTCCTCAACAAAAGTGCACGCCTTGACGTTGGGAATCTGGCGCACGACCGTCCGACGCACAGCGTCTTCGACGACACTGAGCATCAGAATCTTGGGGGTATCAGCTCCCAGCTCCAGCGTGAACTCGCACCACTCGCCCGCCTTCTCATCGGCGAGGAAACGGGTGACGTAGTTCACGCTGCCCATGACACGCGCCTCACGAGCGCTGGACTTCTCCTTGTTCGTCAACTCCTCCATCGGGTCGTCATCTTCATCGTCTCCAGCAGTGCGTGTCGGCTTCTTAAAAGCACCGAAACCATCGTCTTCGTCGTCGACCGAGTCCTCGCGCTGGACGCGCTTCTGAATCTCGTCATCGTCGTCATCGTTGGGGCCATAGGACACAGCCTCGTTCCGGTTGGCACGGTTCTTGGCACTGGTGGCATCACCATCGCCCAAGTCGTCATCGCTCTCGTCATCGTCGCCTCTGCCAGGACCGTCCTCGCCGTCGCCGCGTGAGGATGCCATCTCCACCGTGCCAACTGTAACACCAATCTCAGGCGCACTTTGCCCCTTGCCGTTCTGCTTCGTCGCCTTGATAATCAGCTTCCGCAGCATGGCCAAAAGCTTCTTCTCAACAGTGTCCAGGACGGCAGACTTTTTGACGGCATAAATCTCCTCGTACTCGGAAGATTTAAAGAACTGGAGACGCACGTCGTAGATTTTGGCATAGGAGTGACCGGTGCCCTTGCCGACGCGTTCCTTGACGGAGATTTTGTCGAGGACATGCGACAGAGGAAGAACGCTGATGGACTTGGCAAAGCTCTCGCCCTCTTCAACGGTCATGCCGGGATTGAGCACAAGCGTCATAGACGGAGTTGAGATCTTTGCGCTTGCCGTCATGAGAATCTCACGAAGGCGGGGAATACCAAGTGTGACGTTCTTGGCCGAGTGACCAGCCAAATGGAAAGTGTTGAGTGTCATCTGAGTCGACGGCTCACCGACGGACTGGCCCGCAACAATACCAACTGCTTCGCCGGGCTCGACCTGCGACCGCAGATACTTGGCAGCGAAGACCCGCTCAACCGTCCGCTTGCCCATTGTCGGCTGCTGAGACGGGAGATATGATGCAGACGTGCCTTCGCCCTTGCCCTCCTTTTCCTTGACCAGACGGTCCTTGTTCTCACGGACGTAGCTAGTCATCTTCGAGAAGTACTTCTCCGACATGGCAAATGCATGCTTGGCAGGGTTGACGAGAGCATTTACCGGCTCCTCGGAAAACGCGGGATTGACGGCAGCCTTCTTGATCATGCGCTTCGTCTGTTTGGCAAACTCGTCCTTGTGCTCAAAAAGCTTGGCTGTCCGTTCGTCGGAAAAGTTGAAGTCAGACATCTCCGACTCCAGGTTGTGCAGGACAAAGCTGAAGTTGGTGAGGTAATTTTGCTTGGTGACGTCCAAACCATCCTCGCCGTAAAGAAACTGAACAAGGCTGCCGTCTGCGTCACGGACAGAGGTGTCGTAGGCAACCTCTAGACCCTCCATACCCTTGATGAGACACCGCTGCAGGTAACCAGAGCGCGACGTCTTGACGGCAGTGTCAATCAGGCCTTCGCGACCGGCCATGTGATGGAAATAGTACTCCTGGGGCCGGATGCCAGTCAGGAATCGGTTGACAATGTAACCGCCAGCACGCAGACTCGTGTCGAACTCAGGGAAGCAAGGAAGCGACTTGCCGCTGACCATCAGAGGGACACGACGGCCTTCGAGAACCTGCTGGCCAAGGTTGCAGGAAATAAGGTTGGCATTGACACCACCACCCTTTGCACCAGAAATAGTCATGGACTGCATCTGGTTGTGGGGGAAAGGCTTTTGGAGACCAGCAGGCAGACAGGCCTTGGTAACCGCACTGGACACATCACCACCGCACTGGTTCATCAACAGATCGAGACCCTCCTGCTTGGCGTCCTCGCGCATGACAGCCTCCAAGCGGCTCAGTAGTTCGGGGTCTTTGCTGTCTGGCTTTCGGTCCTGAAGACTGACGTACTTGGAAGCAACAGCCAAGCCAGCCACTTGAGCCGCCTTAAGTTTCTCCAAACGATCAGCCTCGCCCTGGGGGGTAAGGAGCAGGTCGTCCATACCGCACGAGAAAGCGCGCATGTTCAGCATTTTGGTGAGCATGCGGCCCATGCAACTCAGCACCTTTCCAGCAACAGACGGGCCGTAGACTTCGTGAATAGCATGGATGAAACCGCCGGAACTCGGGCCAAGGTGAGCCTTGTCCAGAATACCGGAAATCAAGACACTGTCGCGAAATTCAACGACACCTTCCTCAGAATGCGAACCCCATCTGTTGGCAGGGACCTGGGTCTTGCCCGTCATCCATAGATTGCCACAGTTGGGTGGCTTGATGTTCTTGAGAATCGTGGTGATGACTTGCTTGCCAGTCCATCTCGGAACAGGCTTGATAACCGCAGGAGGGATGAGCTCAATGCGATCACCAATGATGTGGCCGCTTTCAGGGCGCAGAGCACTGTAGATAAGATCCTGGTAGGTGCTGCGGGGGAAGAAAGTGTCCTTGTTGCACAGCGCAACCGAGATGGAGATATGGTCTTGAATCAGACCACGCAGTGGCTTGCCCTGGGTGCCGGAAAGGTACTGGTGATCGGTGTCTGCAATTTGAAGAGCCTCAACACGGGCGATTTCGTTCTGGGGGAAGTGCATGTTCATCTCGTCACCGTCGAAGTCGGCGTTGTAGGTGTTGCAGTTGGCGTAGTGCATGCGAATCGTCTTCTCGCCGGGCAGAACTCTGACTCTGTGGCCCATGATGGAGGGCTTGTGCAGAGTGGGCTGGCGGTTCATCAGGACCACGTCGCCGTTGCTAAGATGCCGGTAGACCTTCTTGCCGCGCATACCGTTCGATGTGCCGCCGTTCGATGGTGCGAGAAGCTGATTCGCAAGAGCCATGCGGTCTTCGAGGGACTTGCTTCGGAGGTTAACAACCTGACCATTCTCATTCTCAATGGCCGAGGCACCAGGCCAAACGTCGGTGCCGTTGATAACCGCCTGCTGCATCTCCTTGAAATTGTGGCTCGTCACGGGCTCTGGGTAGGTAAGCTTGCGGGCAAAGACCGGAGGCACGCCGATTTCGTTGGTCTCGATGTTGGGATCGGGCGAGATGACACTGCGCGCGGCAAAGTTGACACGCTTGCCCATCATGTTTTTGCGAAACAGTCCCTCCTTCTTCTCGAGCTTTTGCTTGATGCCATCTTCGATGCGCTTGGCGTTCTGCCCCTGGACGGGGTTTTTGGTGGTGTCGATGAGAGAGTTGACGGCGTTTTGAAGTTCGGACCAGGCCTCGTGCAAAGACAGGATGTCGCGCGTGAAGCGGGCACCATTCTGCTTGTTGCCACTGGCAATCTCGCGGTGGATTTCAGCGACCTTGAAGGAGGCCCCGAGGATCGACTTGTAAAGAGAGTTTTGCTGAGATTCGGTAACCTGGGCATCGCCAGTGCGAGCCTCGGGGCGGAACTTGTTGGGAGGAACGAGCAGAGTCTGGATGAAGAACATGTCGGGGCTTGTCTTGGCATCTTTGCTTCCTTTGGGGCGCGAGTTGTAGATGAGTTGCATAATCTCCTGCTCGTTCCCAAACAGCAGGCGAAGACGCTCCATGACTTCCTGGGTGCTGATGTAACGCTGCTGGGGAGCCTGGACGGTGGTGGTTGTCGACGACGACTTTAGGTTTCCAGCTTCGTCAAGCTCGTCACCATCTTCAGCTTCGTCGTTGTTCGACTCAGAGTCGACATCAGCGATGCCCTCGTCGACATCCGCCGATTTGGCTTTCTGGCGAAGAGTCAAAGCATCGCGCAGTTTAAACTGGCCGGCTGCCATCTTGGCATGCTCCTTGGGGTTCAGAGGCTTTTCAAAGATCTTCACAAAGCGGTCCTTGCGGTAGCTTGGGGAAATACCCTTGCAGCGAGCGCACTGTCTGCCGATGACAATGTCCTTGAGGAACTGTTGGACAAGGTTTCTCCGCAGCTCAGACCCGCCCTCGTGCTTGCCCTTGCGAATGTCGCCTGCGAGAACCTTACGGTTCCGAATGACCTCACGGACATACGCAAGGCGTGCCCGCGAAACGCCGTCGGCGGTGTTCTCGTTCTCGTCATCACACTCGATGTCGATCTGAGGAAGGTCCGGAAGGCCGACACCACGGTAGTCCTCGCCGATGGCGTCAATGTTCATGGCTTCCTGAAGAAGACCATACTGAAGCAGGCGAAGCTTGCAAATGTAGCGGTTCATCTCCTTTACAGGAAGACGAAAGTGGTGACAGTAGATGCACTCGGCGCGGAGAAGGCGGAGGACCTGGTCCATAAAAACGGGGTGGTAGACAGGAACGGGAAGATCGATATGGCCGGGATGACCAGGGCACAGGGACTGGCCCAGGTTGCAAGTCGAGCAGCTACACCGAGTTAGCATGATGGCCATCGTGGTGATTCAAGGGCAGGAACAACGCCCTGAGGGCAGAAGATCTCTTTGTCGATATGTGAAAGGTAGAGCGGCCGGCCGCTGTATTGGTTCGTCGAGCCATTGATTGATTTGTCCCCGGGTGACCTATACGTACAGAGCATCGCCCCAAGAGCCGAGGGCTGGATCATAGAGACCGCCTGGGACGGGGTTAAGAAGAGTGTCGAAGGTGCTTTCGTTCTCGATGCGCCGGACGGAACTGGCCCTGATCTCATCGGGGGTAAGGAACGTGAACTCGACGCTCTCCACGGCGGAAGCGACAGGTTGTGAGACGTTCATTGTATCGCTTTTGCTGCCGTTTGGCAGTCAAGTCCTCCGAGGCGATTGGCAAGGTGGTGGTGCGTTGGTGGAGGATTGAGCCCAGAGGCGACGCAATTGGGACGGGAAGTAAATTTTTGATGGATGTTTTGGCGATCTCAAATTTGCTAGTAGTAGCGAGACTAAAAATTTTAGCGGTGGTTGGCGGCAGAATTTCACGTGCATGAGTGGCTTCTTTAGTGGGACAGATAAGAGATAAGCTATAATACTTCCTATACAGCGTGTGTGCCACACTTCTGTGTGTACCGCTGCCATGTAAGTCAAGTGGATATAGCTTTGTATTTCATCCCATCTACACAAGTTGTAACCCAAACTTAGCTGTAAAGGGGAGCTCGCATGTAACTGCAATTCTGTGTGGCCCGAGGTAGATGGAGATGTAAGTGACTAAGCCGTTGTATCCTTCTTTATATCGCTAGGACTTTCGTCTTCTAAGCTAGTGTCGACTACGAGGTTGAATACAGAACAACAGCGGCGAAGACTAAGAAAGAACGACATGCGCGCCGATTTAAAGCTCCCTGAAAGTTTTAGTACGTTGCGGCACACAGTACTGGGAAACGGCATATTTAGGTACAAATGATTCAACTCCTAGTAAAAATCATGTCATGTATGCCTCATGCTAGACTGCTAACCCTGTCCAGAACACCTAGAATATGCCCACAACCAATAAGGGCATACTAATGCTTAAAACAATCATGAATGATGGGCTTAGACAACATATAAGCCTACCGCAAGGTATAAGTACAATGAGAGAAGTACTGGCTTCGCAGATATGCCCTGCGGTCTCGGGCTTATTTTGGCTATCCATTACTGGCAAGCAGCTCATTGAGGAAGCCATCGACCCTCGTGCGGTAGTTCCCCTCGTGGGTATTTTTGTGGTTCTTGGATCCTGGATCCCCCTGCAGAAGATCCAGAGGTCGCTGCACCTATGGAATCGGGTTCGAGTATACCGAGCTCAAAACGCTTCGAGCAACCATCGTCCATGTGCCTACAGCAAGACGTTAGTAATTTGAATCATTCAAAGGCCAGCGTCTACACTGCCTAACGCCAAAGCAGGTTCTCGACAGAGACGAAAGCTGGCTGATGGCGAAAAGGGATGCCTACCTTCTGAGAGTGTCTCGACGCGCGAACAGGCGGCCGCAATAGTCGCACTTGTGATTGCGCTCTTTTGCATGCACGCTCTGGTGATGACGTTGAAGGTCTGTTTTTCTAACGAAGCGCTTGTTGCACCCTGAGACCTGGCAGGGAAACGGATACTCCCTTTTTTCATCGTGCGTCTCCAGATGTGCCTTGTAGTTGTAGCTCCGACTGAAAAGCTTACCACAGCCCTCGATCTCGCACTGGAAGTTTGCATCCTCTTTCGTTGTCATGCGCCGTGTTTGTCTGCGCGTTGGACGACTATCGAGTGATTGGGCATCGGGGCCACTGCTCACACTTGAGTGAATCGGCTTGCCTTGCCGTGGTTGTTGCTTGTGCTGTGGTTGTTGCTCGTGGCTGGTCGATGCGGCTGCCGAGTAAAACGAGCCGGCTGCCGAGGCTGGCGAGTTATCTCTCCAGACCGAGGTCGACCCATGGTGATCAAGGACAAGTCCAGAAGCGGCCCCTACGGAGCCACCACTTGTTCCAAACATCGCCCGCGTATCATTATTGAATGTTTGGTAGGGGAACAGAGTCGGACGGGCGTGCTGATATAGCTGGTCGCTCGAGATCGAGGGGACATGTTTGTGATCAAACGAGGCACGTGGGTGGTCCACTTCAGGACGCAGATTCTGTCCAGAGCTTGGTAGAATAGGGAGAGGCAGAGAAATGGCTCCTGGGAGCCTGGTAGCTGCACTCACGGTGTGCATTGCGTGAGCATCTGTCAATCCCGAAGGGTTGGCAACGTGGGCTGTCATGGGCGTTGCCTGCTGTTGCGGCTCTGCGTAAAGACTTGGCACCGAATAATCGACCGGCGTCGAAGTTCCATAGCCTCCGCATGTGTCGTACATCAGAGGAAGAGCCGTCGGAAGCACTGGCGGTGTGCGTTCTGAGAATGTGGTTGCTTGATGGTCCCAGCCGAGCTGTTGGTCTATCTCGTTGACAGAAAAGAGAGGGATGTCCGAGTCTTGAAGAGGTTCCATCTTGCAAAACTCTCTATCCCCATGTAGAAAAGGACCGTTGCTGTATTGGCTGTCGCCGTTATAGCTTCCGAAGCTATACGTGCTATGGGAGCTGCAAGGGCTGTAGCTGTAGGGAGGATTTTGGCGGCGTAGCGAGCTAGTGTCTGGCGAAGAGATTCCCTGCGATGACCTAGAGCTCTCGGAGACACAGCGCGAGGATATGGGGGACGGTAGAGGGAGGCTTGGGGGTGTAGTGTCCATGACGAGTGTAGCTCGGGCGTGCAGCTTCGGCGATCCGAGCGGTCACCAAGCTATAGTGACTGGGCGACGCCAGCGTCGAACGAACGAGAACCCAAGGAATGCGGTACAGCCCTTTCGAGAAGAGAAAGGTACCGTGATATGCTTGATAATTGAACACCAACGGCGATTTGGTGCACAAACTGCCCTGCTGTAAAAGATAGAACAACGAACGCCGTGGACGATGATATAGATTGAAGCAAAAAGAAAAGGCTCTGATGAGGATACCAGGTGGGCTGTGGCCAATGACGGTATAAATAACGAAATGACCTTGGGAAGCAAACAGTGAAAAAGAAATGAGAAAGTATGTATGGTGATATGCAAATTAAAAGAACACTGACAGCAGCAAGGCACAACACTGGCAGAAACACGAGTAAGGAGAAATCGAGGGAGTAGTAAAATATGGATGAGGGACAACCCCGGCCTCTGGGACGTTGTATGAGGGCAGTTGTGCAGGAGAGCCGTGGAATGACGGATGTCGTCAAATAGAGTCGCGTTGGTCGAGGAAGGCTGAACGTGGACGGATTGAGAAAAAATGCCAAGAAAACTTAGCTAAACAGCGGCAAGCCAGCAAATAACGACGATGAGGCACAGACAAATGAGTGGCGGATGGGCAATGAGTCGGGCGGCGAAATGCATAAATATATGTAATGTAGGCCGTCACACGATGAACCTAAAAAGCGTGCTTGAGAGGCCAGTAGCGGAGAACCCCAGGGGCCATGGGAGTATTGAGGATAGAAAAATGGTGCACGGAAACAACGAAAAGTGGAAAGGTGGCGGATTAATTAGAACTCGGTGAGTGTGTGAGAGATGGGAGAACAGGATGAGAGGCCGTACGAAGTACTCCGTATATGAGAAAACGCATGCTCTTAGTGCGTAGAGATGAGGTGTTATTTTGCTTTGAACGTCCCGTGAAAGTGTAAAAAGAAAAAACGCAAAGAAGATAAAATCCCAAGAAAATAGTGCGACGGAAGAACGACAGGAGACTACGGAGTACACAGAAATAGTTGCTGAAGCATAAAGAAAAACTAAACGAAGAATAAACAGACAGATCGAGGGGACTGGAGGAGAAACAAACACTAAGTAATAAGAGGGGGTACAGGGCCGAGGCGAGGCTTCGCCTCACACGAACCAGGCATCTGGGAGAAGCATAGCCCCATGCCGACTGTAGATTTAAACTTATTGTAGTGCTTCCGCCAATGCTCTGTTTCTGTTCTGGTGCATAGTGACGGGCCGATAGGTAGACATGTGCAGGCGAGGCGTTTCGGTGTCAATGACCAGCAAGGTAGTGGATATATCAGTAGCGTTGCGAAGCGCCAGGCAACAGCATTCTTCTATATTTGTCTCGAAAACGATGGGGTCAGCCGATGGATCTCAGATGATCTGGCGCTTGGCACTGTCCCAACCCAGCCTCATCGTCAAGTCCAGAACCACCATTATATCACTTTAGGCACCAGCAAATGACTACAAGCAGATTTTGTATCCCGCGATACTAACACTCAAAGCCCCCTAATCTTGTCGGTAGGCCCGAGCGGTCGACTTATCACGCCAAGGTACTTGTCTCGTGCAGGCAGCCTCAGAGAAGCTTTGTCCAGACCTCTGCCACTTGCTCGACATGCTACATGGTAGCTTCTCCAGAGTGCTTGCTCGTGGCCTGCAAAACCGACATCCAAGCCGTGTTGTAGATACTCGTTACTCGTACTTTTTCTCCCTAGAGAAAAGACCCCAAAACTTCGGACATGGAACCGTGACCCGAAGAAACAACTGTAAATGTTTTGGAATATGACACTGCAGCTGTCGAAAACCGATACTTTCTGACGATCTGCCACTCTCAGATAGATCCCACTGATGTCACTCCGTGATATGTCGTGTTGTTTTTAGTATTGGCGGGTCCTGTATATTTAACTCTGGAGTATCTTGGAGAACTAGCCATTAGACGATAAATATCTACAAGATACATATATTCGTCCTGGCGCACCAGCATCTCATACGGTAATCTACGGAGTAGACCAGGCTCAGCCACGCTGAGCCCCTTTCCTAGGCAACGCTACGTACTTTTCGTGTCAGGGGCCATAAATATAAATATACAAATGGTCTCTACTACCTTTCATTCGGGCGCTTATAACGGTTCGGGTAGACCCAATAAACCTAGACATATATCACGGCTGGGCTTCACCTGGAGGTGTGGATGCGAGACAACGCTGAGCTCCTGCAAAACTTATCTAGAACCCAATATACACTGTGATCTGATACTTTCATCTGTGCGGTGGGCTAAAAAGTGAGCCCATACATGCGCCCTGCAAGAGGCTGCAAGAGCGAAATCGCGAAGATGAGGGTAAATTTACTACTCCGTAGAGGGGGAACAGCTCTCTCTTGCGGCAGAAGGTAAATATAAATATATACGTATTCAGGAGTAAGTATAAAAATAAGAATACTAAGATATACGGCCTCTGGTGTCGCACCTGATGTTTTTAGAAGTCGAAAGAATGTAACTGCTGGCGCATTGCCATTACTATTACGCGAAACCCAACATTTGGGTGCCGAGGCTGATCTCAACAGCATAGAATCAATATACAGAGTAGTAAATTCGTCAAAACAAGTGCACGGCACCACGCGTATGACTGTATCGGTTGTTGTTGATTTTACCCATCTTTGCCCTTTGTTTTGTCCCTCTGGCTTGCTGCTCTACAACTGTCAATTCGCCTGGGTATGAGCTGCATCTATGGCGACCCAGGCAACCCGGTATGAATATAGGTAGTGTACACTCGCGGTTGCACCTAAACGTGTTAGATACTATATTTATAAGTTTAAAACGGGATCGACCCGATATCCTTGATAAAAGGTCGACCCAATCTACGGAGTAGAACGCTGAAGAACTCTGTCAGCGCCAAAGATGACTTGCACAAGAATATTCAGGATCTACGGAGTATAAATTTACTTTGTCAACCTTGTGTTCAACCGGCGTCCATAAATTTACTGCAGCCAATACAAACGTGCTCAGTTTCCCACACGGAGCGGCTATGGGACGCTGTGCTTTTATAGGTTGCCAAGACACAGCTGTCCCACGCATGTGTAAATATGAAGGCTCGAGGCCGTGTGAGTAGTATGCTTCTATGACGTTTTACATATATTCTGCTATTTGCACTCGCCTCGATTAAGTTTGCAAACGAGATCTTTGTTCAAGCTTCATTCAACTATGGTTTCCTATTGTGTTCGTGTATATTTACGGTTTTTATTATCCTAGTCTTTAGATATATATTTACTTCGTACGTCTTTGAAATGGTGTATAATCATCACCGTTGTGACTGACTGTCTCGGGAAGACTCCCATGGTTCTTGCTATGCTTCTTACGCTTCTGTGGCGCAGCTCTTAAATATACGCCCTGCCCAACCCGTATTTCGTAAGGTTTACCGGACTTGTAGCAGTCGCGCTTTTGGTGAGTGCGTTGACGTGGCCACGCGACTGTTGCGTCTCATGAATTCACCATCATATTTTACCCCATAACGCGCGGCCTATCCGATGAATGTTGCAACATTTCGACAGTTTATTTTACTGAGTATTCCTACTCCGTATATTTAAATATATTTACAACCGTTTCAAGGTCCGCTAAAGACAAACGGCAAATGCCACGCGTCTCCAGTTTTGGTGCCTTCGTAAATGTAAGTGGGCAATAGCCGAGGGCACAATCCTTGACGCAAGTTGACGATCATCCTATATCTATATTTATACATGGTCACTTCGTCTCAGCTTCTCATCAGGCAGCAGAATAAAACCCTACTGCCGTGCCTCTCCAGCTTTATATTTATAGGGAATCAGCCACGACCATATTAGCCACGACAATCAAATTCTCTAGTCCTAACCTGCGCGCCGGCTATGGCTATGGTTCTACTGCGATGTCAAGAGAACTATAAACCAGTTATAGGGCTGTCGTTAAAAAGAAAACAGCCAAAGTACGGAGTATATTTAGACACCGATACTCTGAGGCTCGGACAAGGCCGAGGCCCAGAGTTCCGTACTTCGGCCTCGACCTTGTTCCATACCTTAATTAAATTTAGTTATACAAAAAGGCTTAAGAGAAGTTGTCAGGCTGGACTTTTAAGTTTCTTTAAAAATGTAGCCGAGTGACAGGAGTGAATAAACTTTTTCCACGATACGAAGAACTAATATAAAGATCGAACTAATTTTAATCACACAACACTCCGATGAAAACACAAAGCGCGACGCACCAGTGAAAGGGGCCTGCCAGATTGGATTTACTTCGTGCGGAGTACGGAGAGTTCTCTGTCCCCGCTGCCCTTTTAAATTTCAAATTTGCAAATTTTGATTGAGGTGGCAGTGGGCCTCGTTTGTCAGAGATTAGCTACGGAGGTTTCAGTAACCTCCGTAGTGATACTGACATAATCAGGAGTGGCTTGGTGCTGTGGCGTTTCGAATGACGCGAAATTAGAGAGTCACGTGGATCCGCGTGCGATTTTGTATCCCACAAGCCAACAGGAACGCACCTGAATAAGCACCGGTTGGAGCTAGCTCAGCTTCTACTAATATATTTACATTCGCGTTGCTCACTATCGCGACGTCATCGCTGCCCATCGCCCGTGTCGTGCCCTCAAACGCCCCAGGCCACACCACCACCACGCGCAGGCAAACTCAACGACTACGGCAGTCTGTTTCTTTATTTCATGACTCTGCCCATAGTGGCAACGGCACTCTCGAAAGCCTCGCTGAGGCTCCGCAAGCTCTTTGGAGCTCCTTTCCACGCCCTCAGACAAGCCCAAAACAGCCACAGGCGAGGCCGCACATCACCATGAAGTTCAACATCGAGTGCGTTGGATCGAAAGCTACCCAGCTATTTTTCGGACATTTTCGTATGCCTGTGTGCTAACATTTGGCTCAGCGACCTTCCGGTCTTGTTCCCGTACCCCCGTATCTATCCGGGTAAGAATACCATGCCTTTGTATATTTTCGTCATCTCACTCTCCTTTGCACCGTCTGCTATCCGGCTGATCACAATCCTTTACTAACACGACCCAGAGCAATATGCGTGAGCATTTTCGTCATGCCGTTTAAGGACCCTACCGGCCATGTTTTGCTAACCTAGTTGTACAATACGTAGCTACATGTGCGACTTGAAAAGTAAGATGCTAGAGCTCGCATGCGGGCAGAAGAGATTGCGACACTCTTTTGGCTGACACGATATAGAAACTCTCGATGCAGGAGGAAATTGTGTGCTGGAGATGCCTTCGGGCACCGGCAAAACTGTATCCCTTCTTTCGCTCATTGTTGCCTATCAACAATATTACCCTGGACAGCGGAAGCTGATCTATTGCTCGCGTGAGTGAAGCATCTGAAGGGGGGCGCTTGACTGATCAAATAACTGATAATGATTAGGTACTATGTCGGAGATCGAGAAAGCGCTCGTCGAGCTGAAAGCTTTGATGAAGTACCGCACCGAAGAGCTTGGATACGAGGAAGACTTCCGTGGCCTTGGACTGACAAGTCGCAAGAATCTCTGTCTTCATCCCTCTGTCAAGCGGGAAAAAAGCGGCAATGTTGTTGATGCACGGTGTCGAAGCCTAACGGCCGGTTTTGTCAGAGAAAAAAAAGAGCGCGGCGACCAAGTCGAAGTCTGCAACTACCACGATGTAAGAGCACCATTTGTTTTCGCCTTCGAAAAGCTGCCGCTGACAAGCTTACTCGCAGAATCTCGACAAACTCGAGCCTCACAACCTCATCCCTAATGGCATCTGGACGTTTGACGGCCTTCTTCGCTACGGCGAGGAACACAAACAGTGCCCCTACTTCACCGCGCGTCGGATGGTGAGTCTGGATTAGGTCCTGACATGGCAAGGGGTTTGGCTAACTTGTTTAGATGCAATTTTGCAATGTCATCATCTACTCCTACCACTATCTTCTGGATCCCAAGATTGCCGAGCGGGTGTCCAAGGAGCTGTCTCAGGATTGCATTGTGGTCTTTGACGAGGCCCACAACATCGACAACGTCTGCATCGAGTCGCTCAGCACCGACATCACCGAGGACTCGCTGAGAAAAGCGACAAGGGGTGCTCAAAATCTTGAGCGCAGGATCAACGAGATGCGCGAAACCGATCAGAAGCAGCTTGAAAACGAGTACCAAAAACTAGTTCAGGGACTACGAGAGGCTGACGAGGCTCGCCAAGAGGACGCTTTTATGACGAACCCAAGTCAGTTACCTCCCGTCCTTACAGCATCTAGGATCATCCTGCTAACCTCGCGCAGCTCTTCCCGAAGATCTCTTGAAGGAGGCCGTCCCCGGAAACATTCGCCGGGCAGAGCATTTTGTCGCCTTTCTGAAGAGATTCATTGAGTATCTCAAGGTAAGCTGTCACTTATGGCCTGTAATGCTTGATGAATGGCTGTTGACGTCCATGCCAGACACGAATGAAGGTGCGCCAAGTCATCTCCGAGACGCCGCTGTCATTTTTGGCACACTTGAAGGAGTACACATTTATCGAGAAAAAACCTTTGCGTTTCTGCGCCGAGCGACTTGCGTCGCTTGTTCGCACGCTTGAGCTCACAAACATCGAGGACTTCCAGCCCCTGCGGGAAGTTGCTACGTTTGCAACACTCGTCGCCACGTACGAGACTGGGTTTTTGCTCATTCTAGAGCCTTTCGAGTCCGACTCGTCTCAAGTTCCCAACCCTGTCCTCCACTTTACCTGCCTGGATGCAGCAATTGCTATAAAGCCAGTGTTTGAGCGCTTCAGCAGCGTCATCATCACATCTGGTACAATCTCTCCGCTGGAGATGTACCCCAAGATGCTCAACTTCAACACTGTTGTGCAGGAGTCCTACAGCATGACTCTGGCAAGACGCTCCTTTTTGCCCATGATTGTAACAAGAGGAAGTGACCAGGCGTCGATGTCCACAAGCTTCCAGGTGCGCAACGAGCCTAGCGTTGTCCGGAATTTCGGAAGCCTCTTGACGGAGTTCGCCAAGATCACGCCTGACGGCCTCGTCGTCTTCTTTCCTTCCTACCTCTACATGGAATCCATCATCAGCATGTGGCAGGGCATGGGAATCCTTGATGAGGTATGGAAGTACAAACTCATTCTTGTTGAGACTCCTGATGCACAGGAGACGTCTCTGGCCTTGGAGACGTACCGGACAGCATGCTGCAACGGCCGTGGTGCCGTTCTTCTTTGTGTCGCTCGTGGCAAAGTGTCTGAGGGTATCGATTTTGACCACCAGTATGGTCGCACGGTGTTGTCTATTGGAGTTCCTTTCCAGTATACCGAGTCTCGCATCTTGAAGGCGCGTCTCGAGTTTCTTCGTGAGACATACCGCATCCGGGAGAATGACTTTCTGTCCTTCGACGCTATGCGCCACGCTGCCCAGTGCCTTGGGCGTGTCTTGCGAGGCAAAGATGACTATGGCATCATGGTGCTTGCCGATAGACGATACCAGAAAAAGAGGAACCAGCTTCCCAAGTGGATCAACCAAGCGCTTTTGGAGGCGGACGCGAACCTAAGCACTGATATGGCCGTCAGCAACGCAAAGAAATTCTTGCGTGACATGGCACAGCCTTTCCATGCCAAGGACCAAGAGGGAATCAGCACATGGAGTCTAGCGGACCTCAAGAAGCACCAGGAGAAGGCCGACTACGATCGTATCGTTGAGCTCCAAGAACAGGTCAATGGTGCCGGTATGGCCATGTATGCCGAAAAAACGGATGGTGGCGCTCCAGAGAAGTATGACGACGAGGAGCTGGACGAGGCCCTGATGGAGCTCGATGACCCCTGATATCTAAGCTTGACCTCGATTGAGGAGGAAGAGTTGAGCATGGCGTGAGCTTGGTTTGATATGACATGCGAAAGTGACTATCCTAGGATGGGGATTCGTCATTGTCGCGGCTTGGTTTAGGGATATGATCTAGGCTTTAGGCCAAACATATCACATTCAAATTTTTGAGTAGAATAATAAAATAGGCATTGCGGTTTCAGAACACTATTGCAGACTATCGTACCCTAAAATCAAGACTAGGAATGGGTATATTGGGAAAATGAAAAGAGATGAAGCTTTACTTGACATTCACGACTGAATCATGCCAGGTACTATCCTCTTGGCAGACTTGGCGGCGCGCATCGCAGGGAGCGTATGAGACTTCCCCGGCCGCCGGCCGATTTCAATACAGAGCATCCGTATCAGATCTGGGTTCGACCAATAGCTGGTGTGCGCGCTGAGCATGTTCAAGTACTGAATCTCGAGTGGGCCTCCGCCGGACTGCAGGTAATAGTCGACCTGACCATTGTCGTTGAGTAGATATGCCTTGCGTTCGGCAATCTCTTCTCTTGTAAAGTCATGAACCTCAAGTTCTAGCTGTGATGGAAGGCGGGTGATAGGTGGGAGGCTAGAGGACTCATCTAGCGTAGGGTCGACAGGCGGCACAGCCGGGGCTGTTCCCGAAACAGCCCCCCGGAATGAATTACCAAGCGATGCGAAGAATCCGGGACTAGCAGAAGGAACATATGCTGTTTTGAGGCTGGCGGCGTAGCTTGTGTCGATTGTGCCGTTGAGAAGGTACGCGATGGGGTCTTCCTTTGCCAGAATGTTGTAAATGTTGTCCACAGCTAGGCACCCAAACGTTCCAGCTTCGCCAGCAACTCGAACATCTTCGCTGTCTTGAGGATCGACTCCTGCCTTTTGACGGCCACGACGTGGCATCAAAGCGCCTCGTTCGAGTAGAAGAAAAAACGCGGAGGGGCTACCGAGTAAGAACAGGTTTTTGGTGTCAAACTCAAAATGCTGGCTGCTGGCAGGCATAGCGGATAGATCAAGTGGAGGCAAGACTGTTGGTTGTCTGGAAAGGACCTCAACAGACATCGCACTGCCCAGCGAATGGCCGATGAGATGAACGCGGCCGTGTTCAGCAAAGCCTGGGTTGTTCTGGCACCATAGCCGGTAGACACGATTAGCCTCGGTGATAAGAGACTGAATCATCTTGGGCTTGTGGTGGGACATGTAGAATGGAATATCGAACATGACGTCAGATATCATGCTGCGCACGGCGGGAATCGTGTTCGGCTCGATATCCTTGAGGCCAAAGCCATCTGCTGCCTGGCCTGGAGTCCCAGCAAAGCCGCCCTCCTCAAAAGATAGCGTATGACGCCAGTTTATGGGCAGTACCATGACACCGTTTTGCCCATCACGCAGACGAGTTTGGACAACAGGCTTTTTGAGCTCAAGATTCATCGCCCGCCGCAGGCCGTTGACGGCGTGAGTAAAGTGAAAACTTTCGACTCTTTGTGCCAGCTTTTGCCCCACGCCATGGACCACAAGAACAAGGTCGCTAACCCGATGCTTTTTCATCTTCGCCTCGCAGCCCAAGCACGCACCGGAACCCGGCGACTGAGAAGCTTGTCCTTCAGTTGACGTAGGCCGGGGCATGCCTGAAGGCTTGCCTGGTGCCTTTTCTTGAATGCGATTCCATGCTTCGCGATCAAATCCCCGAACAACAGGTATCCCAATAGTAGCCCCTTTCATAATCTTGGAGACAGGACGACGATTGTAGTACGCAGAAGATCGAAGACTTGGCTTGAGCAAAAAAGCCGTCGTTGCGTTTTTGTAGACCACGTGGTAATTGGCAAACATTTTTGACGCAGCAGTGACAGCAGCAGTTGCGGCAGGGGCACCACCCTCCTGAATGCTTTCTGGCAAGACACTGGTGCGAGGAAGTAGAGTCCCATTTGCTGCAGCAGCCCCCTGATGGCAGTGGGCGGCACAAAAAGAGTCACTGGAAAGCTCTGGCTCGGATGCCAAGCTGTCGGGTTTGCCGTTGGTACTTCGTCGATACGATACTGGCCACAGGGCCTGAGACACCTTTTCCTCGGCCGCAGCCCCGATATCAATGGCGCACTTGAGTTCGATAGCCCATGTTTCGGACCAGGGACGGAGCTCGCGGTAGTGCAACTCGAGCTGATTGGCAACAGTGGCGTCCACGGGAAGCATAGTATCGTGGTAGAACCATGTCGACCGCTGGACAATGGAGATGTCGTTGATGGGCGACCAATAGATTGGCTTCATCTGAAGAGTGGGGAGGTCAACTGTGTGCAGTCTCGAGATACCGACAGGTATCTTGGCTGTTGTAGCGAGCTTGGAAAGAATCATGGCCGTATCCCGAATCTCGGTTTGCAAAGTCTGCTCCTCGACAGCGTCCAAGGGTGGGTGATGCGAGTCCGAGAGGTTGGCTGGCGACGGAGGAACTGTAGAAGATTGGGGCTGGCTCATGTCCCTGTAGGAGTTGGCCAAGGACGTTGAAATCAAAGACGTACTGGCCGTCTTGCCAACTCGGGGCAGCGAGGCCATGGGCATGGCACTGGGGATAGAAGAGTTTGGTGTCGCAGCTCGTATAAACGGCTTTCCAGATATACCGTCGTCGCCAGCTGCTGCCCGGATAGGCAACGGAATGGCAGCTACGCCGGTAGCTGGCTGATCCTGGCTAGGAATTGATACGTCCTGGGCGGCGTTTTGAGGTGCCGGGGCTGCATTTTCCAACGACGAGATGATATGCTCTCCCCGTGGAGGTTCATTGTTGTTAAATTGCTGCGCCAATGACACGCCGGGCCGCGATGTGTCTGATGATGCAACGCTCTGAGAGCCGTTACGAGACCGTGCGACTGTGGTTGCCGCCTTTGCCTTTGCTTTTCCCATGGCAACCATGGTTTGCTGGACGACCTTGTCAATATTGGCCACCGTCTGCCGGGCCATCACCAACGGGCAGAATATCTTTGAGAGCTCAGTAGATGCATCTGTATATAAGGCGTCGCAACAGGGTGGAATGCTGGCGGCGGGCCCTTGTACGATGGTACGCGCGGTCATCGCGGCATCCAAAGCAGCTGCCTCGTCATAGGCGTGCTTCAAGCGGTGGCGGGCCGAGAGATTCCGAATGATAAGGCCGAGGGCCTCGTCGTTTGTCTTGGCCACATCATTGTTGGGGGTTCGGTTCAGTCTGGCAGCTTTGTGGTTTTCCCGGTCGCTCTCGGTCGAGAGCTTCAGCCAAGCGGCTTCGAGTGAGTTGTTGTCTTCTTCAGAGAATGGGCGTAGTGGTTGCTTGGGGGGCTTCGCCTCGCTGGTCGCAGAAAAAGGGTCATCGATGGGTATAAGCGACGTATATAGAAATTGAGCTTTGATGGGCGGGATGTCCTCAAGCCAGTCCCCCAGCGCCGGTTGTGGAACAGCAGCAAGGCGACATCCTGGCCCAAACGTATGCTCGGGTTCGGGTTGGCTTGAGGCCGACGAGGGCCCCGGAGAGGTGTCGTTTGCCATTGTGAGTAACAGAACAGCGCGGCGAGGTCGGCACTTTCAGATGCAAGAAGGCGCTTCGTGGTGGCGCATCATCCACCGTGTAAGTTCGAGGGCTCGAGGTACTGGTCAAGGGCGGTGTATAGACAAGGGCGGTGTATGTCGAGGTAGGATGCTTCAGTTCGCGACGTTGGTGGCCAAGATCTGTTTTAGGTAGGCTCGTACCGAAATGGCAAGGCCACGACAAAAAGGGGAGGCGCAACTGTCAGTACGAAGATGAACAGTGAATGGATATCTCGGCCTGACAAGCTGAAAGGGACCTCCAGGCAGGTACAGGAACACAGGCAGCAGGGCGTCCAAGATGGATGCAAGTGGAATGCAGCAGATGCATGGAATTCTGGTGCGCGTCTAGGCTTTGCGTGCGACACGCCTGATGCCGTGCCAACCTAGAGCTTTATAGAGTCGCTGCATGCAATTTGCAAGTATCGTGGTGATGAAGGAAGAAGCGGCAAAGATGACAAAATAAACAGGAACCATATACGAGTGATAAAAAAGAAGCAGTTCAATGCGACTCATCAAATCACATGCTGGTTTTGGCCGGCTCAGGTCGTGTTTTGAGCTAGGGAGGCTGATGACGTGGGTGAACGTCGCTGTCCTGATGACTGGAAGCTACGAGATCTGAAGCTCTGATTGGCGGAGGCGTGTAAACCAGCCAGCACCTCCACTATGGGCGGATCTGCCACCCAGTAGCGTGTCAAGAGGTCCACAAATATGCAGGCACTGGCCATGGTGATTGTGAAATCGAGATTTGGAAGTTGGGATCACTCGAGCTTGAAGATGATTCTGGCAACTGGCAAACGCAAAGATAAAAGGCTTGTATACATGGTAGCTCCAGACGACCCGTCTATCCAAAGGCGAAAACGACAAAATGAACAAAATCACACGCATGCCAGGCGGGACCAAGAGCAGCTAAAACCCAAAGCTGTCTAAAAGTGAGCTTGCATCCGGCTCTTCAAACGTAGTTGGCGGAGGCTTAACCTTGAGCATCCCCCCAGTTTTGAGGTCAGCAGGGAGCTTGTCTGCAATGTCCGAAGAGGGAAGATCGGCAATGACAGAATTCCTCCGGTGCAACGTCAAGGGGGCCGTGTCGTTGGACTGTTGTGTCTGGGCTGTAGGACCTGGATGCAGGAATTCCCAGTTGCGGACCAGATCGAGACCCAGAAGATCACAGCCCATGCGGCCATAGAGCCGCGCGCTGTGCAGTACAAGCTCCCACTCGACTTTGGGGGTAACCTTGGACGCACCGCGCAAGGTCTGCAGCGTCTTCTGGCGCAGTTGGGCGTAGAGTATGACAAGTGCCGGGTCGTCGGTGAGAAACAGGCGGGATTTGAGGTCGGGCGAGCAGGGTGTTTCAATCAGCGTGTAGACGGGCGTAATGAGCGAGCGGACAGCCATATCCTTGCGGTGCAGCATCCAGAAAGCCCATGATGCTAGCCACCGGTTTCCTTCCTGGGCAGCCACCGTGAGCACCTCTTCTTCCAAAAACCGCTTGAGCACGGGGCCATCATCGCCTTCGTAGACCCGGGCAATGGTGATTGCTAGCTGCATGTCCTTGAGCTGGTTGTGGCAGACATTGACAGCGTCTTGAAGGTGGTCGGCTAGCAAGAAAAATGCCGCTGCGTACTCTGTTGTGCTGGGTTAGCAAGGGATAAAAAGCAGAACAACTGGGCACGGAAACTTACCAAAGCGGCGCTTGCTCATCAGGGCGAATGCGTTCTTCAGCGCGGTTGTTTTCCACTTTGGATCGTTAAAGTTGTTGGACAGCAACCTCTGCGTCGCTGCCTGTTCACGGTTCCACGATGCCATGCGCCACAGGCCTTGCAGCACTGTCTTCTTTCTGAGAGCAAAGTAAAAGAGACTGCAGTCGACCGGGTTCTTCATCTCGCTCTTGGCATACTCGTTGCGCGCCACTACCTCAAACTGTGCCTTGACAGCTGCGTTGTCCGCAAGCCACATGAAGAGCCCGCTTTCGCGTGCGCCTTCCCACAGCAGCGACCCATGGTGCTGGCGCGAAACAAAGTCGACGAGGATGTCCTGGCTGGTGGAGTGGAACGCCCAGCTCATCTCGCGCCACCCCATGTGCATTTCGTTGGTCCGGCCCTTGCGGAGCGCGTGCTGCCGGTAGAAGAGCATGTAGCGAGCGCCGTTCTCGTCTATCGAACGCCGCTGCTTCTCGACCATACCAGCGCACTCGATAATGTCAACCAACTGAATTTGCTCGTGGCCGGACAATTGTGCAATGGCAACCGTCTTCAGCTTGTCGCTGATCGACTGAGCGACGTCTTCGGAGAAGGTCTCGTCATCATAATCGACGGATGTGCCACCGGAAAAGAAGTCCGAGTCAGTGTGTCTGTCCTTGGACTGCTTGATATCGCCAGAGTTGTAGAACTCAGCTGGACCAATCCCGAGATAGTCGTCAAACGTGTCACCCTCGGCCCAGAATTTGAGCGTTTTGTGGAGCGACATGAGAATCCGTTTCACCAGATCATTCTTGCCGGCCAGCATGCACTGACTGAGAAACTGAGGGTGGAAGACTGGGAGAGGACCGTTGAGCCGTTGTACGACATCAAAGAGATCCCACGTATGATCCTTTCGTTGCGGGAGACGTAGGCTGGTCACGAGCGAGTTGGGCACCGTGTATCTCCGGTCATGCACAAGCAGCTGGTTTCCAGCGCCAATAACAAGGTCGCCGTCGCCAAGCCAGGTCGAGTCGCCAATGGGATGGGGAGTCTGCAGGCGAATGTTAATCTCCCGCACCACGGCCCAGGCCGGGCCTTTGTTGAGGTAGTCGTATCGCAGTTGGGATAGGAGCAACACACGCTGGGGAAAACCAACAGCCAAAATCGACTGTGAATCAGGCGTAGATGCCCAGTCCAGGTCCTGGACGGTATCGTGGCTTTCGAACCGGCTCTCGTATTCGAGCTGAGCGCCTCTGATGTCCCAGATCGTCACTGCCGACCGGTCCTTGTTGACCAGAGCAGCCTTCTTACGCATGCTCCCGCTGGCCAGAGCCGGTTCAGGCACCCCTGTTTCCATGGACGACGTCGATAGCCACTCGACATTGCCCTTGGCGTGGTTGACCCGTGCTGTCCACAGCTCGACTTTGCCAGATTTCGTGTAGGAAATGGCCACGTCACGTGCAAAGATGTCGAGGAAGCCAGAGATGGTGTGCGCTGCGCCTGCAGGGTCAACGGGGAGGACGTAGGCGAGATCCTCTACATCGCCGAGGTCAAACCTGCAGAACTCGCGTATCGATGCGCCGCCGTGCCCATTTGCCGCACCGTTGCTACTTTCATTGGCATGGTCATGTTTTGTGCCATTTGCGGCCGGGCCCTTCCTCGACTCGAGCTTGGGCAGTACAATCTCCCACACCATGCCATGTTTCTCGGACGTAATGGTCGCAATATGGGCAACAGAGCCGTTGTTGACGTTCTCCCGCGGCAGGACTAGTAGGCAGAGGCTCTCGCCTGCAAGTGAGTACGCACAGTGCCCGAGAAGCAGGGGCCGAGGCTGGCGGCAGTCCCAGAGCGCGATGCTGTCGTTGAAGAGAAAGACAACGTAGCGGCCTTTGCGTAGCATGCAGATCCTGTGAATGGGTCGTTCCTCCGACAACATGTTTTTTGGAAACAAGGGTATGCTCTTGTTGCCATGGGTGTGGCTCCAGATCATGCTCTCGCCGCTGGCCGTCCGCGACACGACAGCGCTGCCGCTAAAGTTGCGCACCATTTTGCGAATGGGGCCAGTGTGGCCGGACCACGTTGCCTTGCGCAACAGCCGCGGGCTCGTCGAGGTCTCGTCGACCAAGTGAGCCACGTTGGCCTCGTAGACCTCAATTTTGCCCGTGAAGTAGTGGATGAGGATGTGCAAATGGCCGTTGGCGCTGTCGCAGAATGTGTAGATCTCGACATGGTCGGTGGCCGGCGTGTCGGCAAGGCCAAGGCTCTGTGAAAAGTCGAGGTCTGGAGAGATGAGCTGCGTGATGTTGTAGACATCGTTGGTGCGCTGGGCCTTGGAGTCCAGATTCTCCAGCGAGAGCGCGGCCATGGCGCCGTGAGCGTCCATCACGAGACAAATCTCGGAGCTGCGGTTGGCAATGTTCACAAGGTGCTGCAGGCCACCCGCGCTCTTCTTGCTCTGGGCATCGCAGTCCTGCACGGCACGCTCTGTTGCAGCAGACAAGTCCCGGCCCTGTATGATGAACGCCCACTGCAGGTCGCGCACGGCCGAGCCACTGCCGAGGGCTGCGCTCTGCAGGGACGCGGCCAGGTCGACAGTGCCCCAGAGGTACAGGTGCTGTTGGTGAGCGGCGTGGGTGTCGGCTTCCGTCCATATGCGAAGCAAGTTGTCGGCGCAAAAGGTGTAGAGGACGTGGTCAATGGTATGGCCGACGTGGTACGGTTTGCGCCATTGCATGCCGGTGACAGGCTGCGGATGAGGCAAGTAAAAGAACTCGAAGCATGCGTGGTCCGAGTCAAAGTTGATGCGGCGCCAAATCTTGGCGAGGCGGTCGGTGTAGCCAGCGCAGGCGACGTAGGCCGAGTCGTACGAAAAGGCAGCCCATTTGGCGGTGCTGGCAAGCTGCTTGCGCCACGAGCACAAAGGGTCGGGCCCGGCGTGGTAGAGTGCGAGTGCGTCGTGGCCGACCATCAGCTCGTTGGAAGCGCCCCAAGACATGGCAAAGGGTGTCGAGCTGGGACTGGCAGTGCCCGACGTGCTTCGTACATTGGGGGCAAATGTGCATTGTAGTTGCCACTGCAAGGCGCGTTAGCTGGATGGTCATCGCGGAGTGCTTTGGTAGGGATATGCGTACTCTCAAAGTACCCTCGAGGGCACTGGTTGGCTGATAGACCCGGACTTGGGTGTCTGTGCATGTTGCGATAAGCCCAGAGGTCTCGTCAAAAGCGACGGCCTCGAGCGGGGTCTCGTCGTCGTCATAGATGGTCTGGTGGAGTGTTTCGTGGTCGCCGAGGATGGCCAGCGCATTGCCAGAAATGTACGCCTATGGGTCAGTCTTGTGGTCGGCTGAGATCAAGGCTCAGGGCCGTAGGATGGTGGTAGGACCTACTATGACACGCCGCGCGTTCCAGTAGCCAGTTGCAAGAGCCTGGAGCCGCGGCTCGGGCTTGCCGGGGAGGACGGCCTTCATTGCTACCGAAGGACGTGCGGCGGGTGCATTCTGTCGGGCAAGTAGTTTGGGCGTCGGGTACCACCTGGATAAGTCCCAGTAAGGCCGAGGTGGAAGTTGGTGGCTCGTGAGCACAAGGCGCGCGGGATGCTGGAGGTTGGAGGTCGATCTGACGCTGAGCGAAAAGGAGCTGTGCTAAACCGAGGCTGCGGCCGTCGCGTTGCAGAAGCTGCGTTGCAAGTATCCGCGGTGGCAAGCGCGATGTCTTGGTCAAAGTAGGACTCGATTTGCGCACCGATGGCACCGTTCGCTGGCCAAAGGTTGTGGGCGTCGAGAGGTGCGGTCGAAATGTATGGAGTTTGTAGCTCGGAAGATGCTATTACGCGAGACACAGAGGAGCCACTGACACGAGATGACAGCATAGTGCTGAAAAAGTGGGTCATCTCAAAAGCTGCGACACGCTACCAAGTATATAAATTTATAAATTTACGACATAAGGCACATCATCATCCATTTGGCTTGCATGCGCCGTCATATTGGGACCGAGGCATCCCGAGTAGTGCAAGCGCCTAGCTCTATTCGAATTGCGGCAATACAGCCATCTATTTGGTCCGTATGGCTCGGTAGTCGGCGTGCATAACGTGTGGGTTGCTCATGCGGCCTCGTCGGAAGCATTGCGCCGTTTCGCGGATCTCGCAGCGGAGAGGACATGCAAGGGGCTGCCGGCATTCTCTGCGTTCTTACTCGCCGTGGTGTCCCATGCAGACTCGATCTTATACAGTATTTTCCAAGGTGCTTGGCACTGGCTGCAATTCTGCAGCCTGCACATGGTAGATTCGGAGCACCGTGCCTTCCAGGCGTGCCCTACTCGACCTCTTTTACGACCTCTGGTGCGGGCTCTCGCAATGGCGCTGCCGGGATGTTGGAAAACTTGCCGTTGTCGTCGTACTTGGCCTCTGTCTGTGTTAGATGCTGAACAACCAGCCAAGGCAGTTTGGACTTACTAAAGAAGGTGTACGACAACGTCACAGTCTCGATGCCCTTCATATTCAGGTCGTTGAGCATGTCGGGGTCAAGGTAGAAGAAGACGGGCATGTCGACCGTCTCGCCAGCACTGAGCCGCTGCTCCTCGAAGCAGAAGCACTGGATCTTGCTAAAGTACGGTGCCACCTGTGCCGGTGTCACACTGTACGTCGCCACGCCGATAATGTCCTTGTCGCTCTTGTTGGTCGCCGTGTAGAAGGCGAGGGCGGTCTCGCCAGGGAGCACACGCACCTCGCGCTGCTGCGGCACAAACTTCCACGGCAACACATCGGACACGGACGCATTGAAGGTGATGCGCATGCGCTTGGCGTCCTTGATGGGCTTGAGGCGGCTTGCAAGGTCGTCGTTGCCGCTGTCGCCGAGGCCGCCGCCGTGGGCACGCACGGGCTGGCCACCCCAGCCAGTCGTTTGGCAAATCTGAACGTCAGTCTCCTTTCAGTCTCCATCCACGTTTCACACACGCCGGGAGCAGGGACGAACCATCTTGTACAGTGGGACAGAGCCATACGAGAACGCAACTGTGCCCAGAATGACGCTTAATGTGTAGTTCCTGTGGCGGTTAGTCGAGGCCCAAGGACAGTTTCAGGCGGAAAACGCATTGCACCACGCACATGGTTGTCCGGTTCTTCACCTTGTAGAACTCGCGCATGCGCTCGCTGCTGGGACCATCAGGCCTAGGCTGCGCCGGCCGACGCGCCGAGCTGGTCATGGGGCGTCGTGACGAGAAGAACTGGGAGGTACGGCAGCGCGGGCAAGGCTGAGGCCGCGGGGCCTGCCGGGCCGCGCGCAAAAAGGACCGGAATATAGAGTCCATGGCGGGCGTGTATGCGTGTGTGCGTGTGTGGCTGTGGTCAAAGTACGGGCATGCGAAGCAGCCAGGGATCGAGTGCGGCGTCGGATTTCTGCCAGAAGTGCGTGCTGGTGTCGAGAATCGCGCAAGGTCGCCGGTCAGGCCATTGAACGGTGCGAAGTCAATCTCGAAATCCAATTGAGCCTTGGTGCTCCGCAAGTTCAACAGACAGCGACGACCCACAGTAAAATCACTACTCAGCACCCAAGGCCAGTGACGTGCCTGGAACTCCCCTGTTTTTTATAATTTGGTATATTTACAGTGGTCGGTTGGTTGTGTGTGATTCGGGCTCGACAATAACTGCATCCGACATGGTTACGGCACCTCGATATCGCCCACGACAAAAACATCACACTCAAAACTCATTTCTACACACGATTGAGCAGGCTAGTGAATAATCTCACACCTTGTCTAAGACTGCTTTCCTTTGACTCGGGCAACCCCGTGCGCTGCCTTTTCCACGAATGGCTGCATGCTTTTCTGCGATGCAATGGCCAGTTTTTGCAGTGTCTCAACAACAAGAACCTGGACCAGCCACAGCACGATGCGCAGCAGCCAGTCGGCAGCTCCCAGCTGGGGCGCCCGGCCACGGCTGTATGTTGAGTCGACAAAGTCAAAAGGCAGCCTTGCCCCGAGGTGGTCCTGGGCAACAGCAAGGCCGCTGCTGAACCCGTCTTCGTGGAAGCCGTACTTTGTCCATGCTCCTGCGTAACTGATGCTGCGTGTATTCTGGATCCGGGGCAGCAGCTGTTGCGCACGTACTGCGGCGGGTGTGTACAGCGGGTGTCTGTATGTGTACCGACCCTGGACCGTTGTTGGGTCTGGCTCGGCCAGCGGGTTCAAGGTGACCAGCACGTCGCCAAACAGGTCCGTTGGAATGTGCTGCACAATGTTCATGTTGTATGTGAGCGACACTCTGTCAATGGTTTTGCCAGGCCTTGGGCCTTTCTGCTTCCGAGACTCGGTGGCTCCGTTGCTAGACGACTCGGGTGGCACGGACTGCGACAGATAGTTCCAGCTCGACCAGGCCTCGCGGGACCGTGGCAGCAGCGCTGTGTCTGCATGCAGCACGACCTCGTTCTCGGACGTTTGGAAGCACGACAGAATGTCGGCTTCCTCGTGTGTCGCGGAACCGCGGATCAGCTCGAATGCTTCGTCGCCATGCGTCGCGAGGATGACGTGGTCGTACACGGCCGACTTGCCGCCGTCAAGGTGCAGTCGAACACGCCCGTCTGGCTCGCTGGTCACGGAGCGCACGGGCGTGTTCAGTAGCAAGTGGTTGGCCGGGAATCCTCTGAAGATGGCATCCATGTACGACTTGGAGCCGCTGCCAATCGTCAGCCAGTCCGGGCGGCGCGCGACGCTCGACAGCAGGTGGTGGTTCCAGAGGAAGCGTGCCAGCGTCGCGGCCGGGAATTCGAGCGCACACTTGTCGGGGCTCGTGCTCCAGACAGCTGCCGTCATCGGGATCAGGTAGTCGTCGCGGAACGCCTCCGAATAGCCCTCGCGCGCCAGGTAGGCGCCAATGGACTCGCCATAGGCCGCGCGTGTCGCTGCCAGCTCGTCCGCCTCGTCCTCGATGAGGTCCAGCGCAAACTGGTTGAAGCGCACAATGTCAAACACCATGCGCCACATGCGCAGCGATAGCAGGTTGCGCCTCTGGCAGAACAGGCCACGCAGCCCTGAGCCCGACCACTCAAAGGCTCCGCGGTCGCGGCTCACGCTAAACGTCATCGGCGTGGGCACGGCGGCAATGCCAATCTTGCGCAGAAACCCGAGAAAGTTGGGGTACGTCGCCGAGTTCAAGACAATGAAGCCGGCGTCGACCTTGGTCGTGTACTTTCCGTGCCGGAAATCGACCGTGTTCGTGTGGCCCCCGAGCCGGTCGGCTGCCTCGTAGACGTACACATCGTGGTGGGTGCGGTTGAGCGCCCACAGCGCCGCGGCCCCCGAGCAGCCGGTTCCGACAATGGCCACCTTCTTCCTGGGGACAATGTTAGATGGCATACCGGCGTCAGGGAATGGGATGTCTGAGGCGATTTCTGGTATTGTGGTGCGGCTGAAGGCGGGTGCAGGTGCAGGTGCAGGTCCAGAGGAAGATGCATGTAGGTGCACATGCACGACAATGACACCCAAACACCCGAAACGATGAGAAGCCGCTTGGACCAGGACCAGGCCAGCCAGCCTCGACCGACGCTACCGATGCATGCCGAGTATACGATCAACAGCATATCCACCGGAGCTCAATCATGATCGGGCGTGGCTGCTGCAGAACAAGGGGTTCCTTGCGCGGACAGCTCGTCCGGGGGTATGTAAACAGCGGCAGTGTGCTCTGCGTGTTCGTCCATCATTTGCGTCTTGGTCTTGGGGGCAGGCGACGGAAGCATGTGAGGTGTCCGCTGGCGACAAACGACTGGAGCTGACGGACCTTGGCCGTGGTGGCAGTGGATCGCATCTGACGTGTCCGATGCATTGGGCATGCATGTAGGCAATGTACTTACGTGGGAGTATCCATGGTCTTTGAATGCGCAAGGAGGCGATGGAACCACGAGAGGGCGGTGGTCGAGGATGAATCGCAAGAGCTGGAATGCGTCGGCCCAGCTCTCCAAGCTCTCCAAGCTCTCAAAGCTCTCAACGTGTCCCTGGGCCGAGCTTACTTGCGCTATACTCAATCTGCAAGTACCTTTGCAAACGTACATGTACAATGCTTACTATTCACCACAACGGCCGGCGGCGATTGCTGGACTTGATCACCAAATCGGCCTCAACTTCGTCGTTGGTTTGCTGGACGCCCGACACCAAGTCGACAAACCCTTTGAAATATATTCGCTCCATTCTTATGGCATCAACACTGGCTAGAGTACCTCTGCTTGCGCCCCGTACTGATGTTTGGCGCGTCGCTCGCCCTAGAGCTTACTTGCATTCGTTTAAATATACGCGCCCGTCTTGGTGTTTCAATAAGATACATTGTGAAGATGTCGAGGCCCAACGGAACTAAACACACACGGTCGAGTGCAAAGCACTCTTGAAGCGTGTCCAATTCTAAAAGCACCGCCCGTAAGAAATACATCAAACAGAACAATCTCCCCGCGTATGCGCCCGCCGCACTGCGAGTTCCTATGAAGAAGGGTCGTGTGTGCGCGGCAGGCCTACTGGCGTAGCTTCCGGGTGTACAAAACTGAGAAGCAAAAGTAGACGAGCAGATTGATTTTTTATAAGATCTGTTCGGTGGGTCGCACACGGGCGGTGAAGACTAAGGCGCGTTGGCGGTGAGAGTGTAAATATATAGTCTTTACAAGTGACGCGGCAGAATATGGTATGTAATTAATCAACTAGTGCGCCGTACATCCGACGGGTCGGATCTCCTCCTCCAACCCAAACAGCGCAAACCCAAACAGACAGGAAACTCAAAAGTCGTGAATTGACAGGAAGCCGTAAATGGAGGTAATCATCAGGTATCGGCACACCACTTTGTGTAGCAAAGACAAAGGAAACTGGACAAAGGAAAGGTGTGTCGCGGGTAAGCTGAGAGCTTACATGCTGCCGCGCAGGGGGTACGACTGCTCGCTGTGGTGGCGGTTGTGGTTGTTGCTGTACTCGCCCGTGCTCTCTAGGTCGACCGAGCCCTGCTGCTTGAAGCCCAGCGACTCCTTGTTGACGACGCGGCTGGGGTGCATCGCGATGAAGGTGGCCGCCGTGATGGTCATCGGCGTCGCATCGAAAATGTACAGCCAGTACTCGTTCGACTGCAGGACGCCGCCCTCGCCCTCCACGTACTCGGCCACACGGAAGATGGAGCGGACCATGATCATGACACTGCCCATGTACAGTGCGTACAGAAGGAACTTCCACGGCGCGTTGATCTCCATCGAGCGGCGGGTCGGCGCGCCGAGAATGCGGCGGTGGAAGAGGATCGTGACAATGATGAAGAAGCCGAAGAAGGCGATCTGAATCGCCAGGCCGACAATGATGACCGTGTTACCGCGCGTGACGTCCGCCGACGAATCGGCCCCAGACAGCATACCGCCACCGGCGGCCTGGGCAAAGAAGGACAAGACATCGCCAATCACAAAGATCTTGGTGATGCGGGCGGGGCGGATCAAGGACAGGTTCTCGGCGTGCAGGAGGACAATCAGGCGGCCGAGCACCATGTAGATGGACGCGGCCATGAGCGTGGGGCCAAGCAGAAGCAGGAGCGCCTGCAGGATGTAGGGCGGGAGCGAGTAGTTGGGAGCCTCGCCGGACGACAATGCACGGCCAACATAGCCAGCGGTCTCAACTAGGGCTGTCAGCAGACGATCTCGAGACGAAGCAGCAGGGGAAAGACGTACACAGAGCACCAAGCAGAAAGGCAATAAAGTACCACGTCTTTTTCTTGACGATGAGGAAGGCGTGGCCTAGCACCGAAAGGCCAAAGAGTACGATGAAGATCACCGCCGCCGCCATGGACGGGACGTACTCATAGCGTCTGGAAGCCTCGGACTCGGAGTCAGACATTTTGATGGATGTGTTGGAGTCGGTTATGTGGTGGTGGTAGTGGAAGCAAGAGGCCGGTGTTTGCAGCGGCGAGGTATGGGAAGCAAAGTAGTAGGTATCGTGGTGTAAGTCGGGTTGGTTTGGTTGTAGGAGTGGCTCGGGTTGTAGATGTTGTAGAGTTGTAGATGATGATGGTAGATGAGGATGAAATTCTGAGAACGAACATCTACGGGCTGGGCACGGCACTTTATATCTTTCTCGAACAGAGAGTGAGAGACTGTCAAAGCCACGGCGGATTTAAAAATAAACAATATACAACACGGAGAAAATAGATACCAACGGAGCGGGACCGAGACGCTTGTTGCGGATCCCAAGAATTCGACTGCCTAGCCCAACAACGCATGCAGCGTCAGTGCCCTTGGCCAATATCGAGTCGGAATTCCTTGGCTCGTTTAAGCTTCCTGGAGGCGTGTGCGTCGTTCAAACGGCTGCTCCATATCTTTTCCTTGCGTCCCGGTGACAGCTACGTAGCTCCTTGCCAAGCCTTAAAACTGCCGCCTACGGTGCATAGCCCAGACGTATGTAAACCATGTAGATTATGTCTTGTCGACGGGCTAGATGCCTGACAGAAGATGTACTTCGTAGCTGGCATTGGTATGAATCGTCTTGGTGACTTTCGGTGGATCGTCAGCTTTCTTAGGATACAGGTACACGATGCTGCTGCTGCTACCGTGCTACGGGGGATACACGTAACAACCGCCGAGAGGACAGGGCTGGCAGGGCTGGCTGGAGCGAGCCCGGTGCTGTGTGTGAAAGAATGCATGCCGCTAGCGCCTGTCATCCCGTCATTGTCGTAGTCGGTGCGTTTATTCCCGAATAGGAAAAGAATCAGTCCGATAGTTGACACGGCGGCAGTGAGGCTGTGCGATCCGTTGACGCCGCAGGCATCCTGATCGATCTGCGGAGTCACCATCGTGGTCTTATCTGTTAATTCTGTTGCCTTGCGGGAACGGAGGCGTCTGTCGGCCATACTATTCCTCGCGATGCAAGGATGGCAATGCACATGAGACACAACTCATATTTCAACTGTGTTTGAGAATACCTCGACCCAGCATGACAGTAAATATACAGCCTTGTAAATATAGTTTACAGAAGGCTCTCAGATTTAGAAAATCAAACACTGTAGACAGAAAGGTTGTCGGCGGTATGCCATTTACGCATGGTGAGAAACAGACATTGCTGGCCAGTGGTCGACAATCAGAGGTAGCTATCAAAAAATCTCCTGGCAACAGCAAACAACAAAACGGCATTGAGCGTGGCAGTGCCCGAGACAAGGAGAGAACCCGACCCGCGTGGACGGATCTGAAAAGCTGATCGGGTCGATCCACTTAAATCACTGACAATGTCTCAAATAGGAGGCGCTATTGCCCTACCGCCAACCGGTGAACGAGGACCGAGTTGTGTAACACGCCTCAGGCATTGAGCAAATGGCACGTTTATGGAGGACAAGGTGCGAGAACAGGCGATCTGAACGAGACGCCGGCCAAGCGGCCAATTAAAATCCTCCCGTGCATGGAGCAAGACCGCGCGCGCCCCTGGCACAGCCAACGTATCATGTCTTCCAAACAAATGCCATCAGGCACCGACTGTTGAAACTTGCGCTAACAAGCACATAAGGCTGGGCAATGCCAAGAACCGTGCCACGAGCGTCGAAATGCCAGCCGCAGCCGCGTCAAACTCCGACGGCATTCCGTACTCCGTACATTCCGGTGCCTACTGACCACCACAGCAAACAGCAATTCGGGCAGTCGAATTACTCCGTGCTTCTGCCTTGACATTTTCAACTTGCATCACAAAGGCCAGGCAGCAGAATTGACAGCGTTGCTTTGAACCATCAAACCAAATTACACCGAAACGCCGCGCTCAAAATAGACAGAGTATTGGTGTGTGGATGCAGACAATGTACAAAATATGCAATAGAGCGGTCAACACGCGCGCCAGACGTTCCCATCAATGCCTCTGGCAAACAGAGGCACCATTCCGTGACATGAATACCGAAGAAGCCCAATATACTCCTTTTCGGGGAATGAAGATGGTGGAGTCGACGCAACACAATGCTTTCGCATTCGCTCTCTCTCTCTCGTTCTCTCGTCGTTCAAGCCGTCTGAGAGTAAGCAGTAATTTCGGCTGTCGTCTTGGGTTCGGCGGCGCGCCAACACTACCGACGAAAGGGCAGGCGATGGACAAGCTTTCGACAAGTGAGCACAAGCAGGCCAAGCAGGCCTTGACGCCTTGGCCGTTTCTCCTCGACTCGCGCTGCTCACCTGGGGAGGCCGTTGCGCACCGCCGACCACGGCCACTCCAGCCAGTGCGACCACGCGGGCCCCAGATAGTCGCTCACGCTCTGGAGCACGAACACGCCCGCGTCGCCGACCTGCCAGATCCCGCGGCACTCGTGAAGCAGCACCGCGTACCACGCCATCGTGGCCACGGCTTCCACCCGGTTCGCCCTCAGCAGCGCAAAGAACTCGTCGGGGAGGTACATGCCCCAGATGAAGACAATCTGGTGCTCCGTTTTCCCGGGCTTCGGATTGACATAGCCGTCAAACGCAAGCTGCAGGAAATGGACGGCCGTGCGGCACGCCTCGCGGTCCACGGGGCTCAGCGTCGGCGACACGGTAACCAGCCGGTGCAGCTCGTCGCAGTGGTGGCCCACAAGCACGGTATCGCGGCCCGGCGTGGCCCACTCGACGAGCTCCGGCATGCGCGACTCGACCAGCCCCGCGTGTGCCTCGTTCCACACGGTGCGGATCCCTCGCTGCAGCAGGGTGCTGCTGGCAAACCGGTCCAGAAACTCCTCAAACGTCCCCGCACGGTTGGCCAGCACGTCGGTCAGCGCCAGCCGGTTGAGAATCGACGAGAACAGCAGCGCCGCCACAATGTTGCTTGCGTCCATGGACATGGCATTCGTCTCCCTGAAGAGCGCAATGGCCTTGGCCTGCAGCCGCACCGAGTGCTCGAGGTAGTAGTCACGCCGTTCCGGGCGCAAGACGCTCAGATGCCGCGCCGAGATCGCCATGCACTGCATCATGAGGTACGGCACGCGGCCCGCCTCCTCGGTCACCAGCTTGTTGCTGGTGGCCACAAGCTGCGGGTCGGTCATCTCGGGCGACGACACGCTGCAGGAAAAGTGCATGGCCAGCTCCGCGTACGCCATCTGGACCACCGGGCCGTCCGAGTCGTCCATCTGGCCATGCCGGGGCGTCGACGGCAGGCTCATCTGCGGCGTCGTCGTGCTTGTTGGGCGCCTCGAGCTGGACATGGCCGACCCGGGCGATCCACCCGACGTTTGGCTCTCGTACGTCTCGTCCTTGACCCGCGCAGCCGGCCAGTCTCCATGTGGGCTGGCCGTGCTTGTGTTGGCCGTGTTGTTTCGCGGCGACGGTTCGTAGACGGCCGGCGTGCCGGGCGATACAGACGCCGGGTGTGATCCTCCCGGCGAGATGGTGGGCTGTGTACGAGCCGAGCCTGACGAGGGTGTGCTCCGACCCTGCAGGTCGTTCATGTATTGACATACACGGCTGACAGTCGTGCAGTTTAAACACTGAGGCCGCGACTCGTCACACTGCAGGCAAGAGACACGGTTAGTAAAGAACGGAGCAGGCCAATCAATGTAGCAGCCCGTGGAGGATCATATTGCCAAGGCATACGCGCAGATTCCCGCGCAGGATTTACAGTCAATCCATGTACTCCGTACGGAGTAGGGCACGTTGGACGCAAGTCCAGGCAATGGGCAGGGGTGGAGGGTTGCCTCGTCCGATGGTGGACGCCAGGCGGTAGGGCAGCATGGGCGTACGCGAGAACTGGGCGTGGAGTAGAAAATCCCAGGCTGAGTCGTGAATCATGCCTCTGCCGGATCACCGTACGGAGTAGACGCTGGGAGGCGATGCAACCCACTGGGGGGAAAAAGTACAGGGCCACAAATACGCGGAACCTCTCAAGCTGCCGCACCACAAACGTGCACAAACGGTCACGGCAAAAACGTAGTCTATGACCATGCTGCGTTCAGAATCGTGGTGTGGCCGTCGGACTTTATTTCCAGCCACGCTTGTGGCGTTCTGGGAAAACAAGATCGCCAAACGAGATGCGATGGAACATGGCATGTGAAAGAACTGGAAAATTCACATACCTTCATATGCCTTCTCTTGCACTCGAGACATCCATTGCGCGATTTCTTGTGGCCTCGCCGATGCATGGCGGTGGCTGCCTCTCCCTCTTTCTTTATGGGCATCTTGGCCCCAGCACCTTGGCCACGAGGCATTGGCGCGTCGCGGGGCCCGGGTGATAGGACGGGAGACAACACCCGTACGTCCACTTGACGTAAGATCGAGGCCAATCTCACACGCCCAGGGCTGGACCGGGAGCTGCCAAAACAGGCAAGTCGGCCGGAAGCAGTGACCAGACCGTGGAGAGTCGCTGGGCAGATCCGGGTACTCCGTAGATCTACTGCAGCCGGGCTGTCTTGAACCCGAAGCGCAACGGCCAATAGAGCGGCTGGGTTCCAAGAGCGTTGCACAGAGAATGGGGTGGTCCGCGTGTTGGAAAGGCTCGGGAGCCGAGTCGGCGAGGAGGGGGCCAGTGCTTTGCAAAACGTTGTGTGATGGTCGACCCGAAATTGGCGTGTATATTGGACGGCGTTGGGCAATACGCGGATTCGTTTTCATGCGGCCACGGGACAGGGCCGTGCTTCCTTTTATTGACAAACAGTTCGGCTGCGTGGTTGGGCTTGGGGCCTGGAGGGGCGGCCTGTGCCTGGTCTAGCGCACCACGGACATTGTAGCGACCGCGTCTTTCGCTGCCGATCGCCCCGTTTGCATCGTCGCGCGCGACGCTCTGCGTGAGCAAGTGGGAGAATCATTTCGACGAAAAGTCTGCCGTGGCGGCGCCTCCATCACACCATGCCAAGACTGTCCACTGTCGCAACATCCGGCCCGAGGCTTTGCGACAGAGACCCGTTGAGAACCTTGGCGCGTGTTTTAGCGCCTTCGGAGGCCAGCGACGCCCGTGGCAGCTCCCGTTGGCCCCGCCCCGATACGCGTAAAGGTACCTTTTCAGTGTGCTGCTGCCCCCAAGGTACCACGCCGGCCAGTGTTCTTATTTGCGCATATCCATTTGCAGAGAAGCTATTTATTGTAACGTCGCGCGACGTTGTTGAATCAGCGGGGCTTCACAAATTTGGCTGCGCATGTCAAGCTCTAAAAATCATTTGGTTTGCAACAAAATGGGTTGTGATAAATATTTATATCCTCGAAAATTCCGCGGTCCTTGAAATAAAAATTGCTAAAAATCTGACACTTACCTAACGTGACTTGGCATTTTCGCCCGGACGTCTTAGTCATGTCCCAACATGGACGGCACGTGATGAGAAGGCTACTCGCCACATCTGCGGCGCAGCCGGCCGCGATGACGCCTCCTGCGATATCTCTCACCTCGGCAGCCTGCGACACACCACAACACTACGCCTTCCATCCCGCTCCACACCGCGAACAAACGACGAAACCGGCGGATATCGCGGAACAGCCCTTACGCGACGCTGGATCATCACCAATTCGTCGCCGTGTCTTTCCAACCCATTCGCCAGCGCAGCCGTGACACCATCCATTTCATTTGCCCATCGCCACCATCAGCACAACCACCCCCGACGACGACCACACGCCCGGCTTTGCAATGGCGAACCCCCTCGATACCGATGTTGGCTCTGAGCTGTTTAGCACCTACGAAGCCGAGTTCCGGCTCGTGCAGGCCGACCTCAACCAGAAGCTTGACCAGATCCCCGACCTGAGTGGCGAGCCAAGGAAGGCAGCGATCAGCCAGGCTGAGCGCGCCCTCGAGGAGGCCGAGGAGCTTGTACGTCTTGCCGTTTTTCCGTTTTGTTGTCGTTGGCTGGCAGGCCGAAAGGCATCGTGAAGAGTCCCGCTAACACTTCCAGGTCAGCCAGATGAAGTTGGAGAAGCAAAACATCCCCTCGTCGAGCCGCACGCGCATCAACCAGCGCTTCCGCAACTACGAGTCCGACGTCGACAACTTCAAGCGCCGCCTGCGCAGCCTTGGCAACGACCGCGCGGCCCTCTTTGGCGCGCGCTACTCGGACAACCCGAACGGCCCCGGCGACGTCCACCTGGAGCAGCGCCAGCAGCTGTTGTCGGGCACCGACCGTCTCGAGCGCAGCTCGCAGCGCCTCAAGAACAGCCAGGCGCTTGCCAACGAGACGGAGGCCATTGGTGCCAGCACGCTTGCCGACCTCGAGCGCCAGCGCGATGTGATTATGCACACGACCGACATGCTGCTCGAGAGTGAAGGCTACGTCGACCGCAGCGTCAAGACGCTGCGTGGCATGGCTCGTAGGTCTGTACCCATTGTGCTTTTGCTCCACGGACCCTGCTAACCACATAGAATGGCTACGAATCGCGTGATTACCGTGGCCATCATCACCGTCCTTGTGCTGCTCATTCTGGCCGTCATTGTCAGCAAGTTCCGGTGATTCATTTTTGTTTACCAGCGCCAATTATACTCCGTACAGCATCTCCTTTGTCCTTGCTTTCCTCTGGCCTGCGCCGTTCTAGGGCCTCACACCGTCGCTCGTTTTGATTCGTTGGAATAGATATCACATAATAACACAACTGCGTCTTTTGAAACAAACAAGCCCCTTTTATTTACCAGTGCAAACTATGAAGATATACCTTTGAACCAAGACAACGCAATCATGCCAAACATAAGAGAAAAAACCCAAAACACATTAGCGCTTCTTGGGCCACGACTTGGCCACACGACCGCCGCCGTTGCCGCTGCTGCTGCCTCTCCGCTTCTCCTCGCCCAGGCCGCGTCGGCCCATCTGCACACGCCCGCTGCCCGACCGCGAGTGACCGTGGCCACGGCCGCCGGCACCGGCACCGGCACCGCCACGGCCGCGGCCAGCACCGCCGCGCCCGCCGCGACCGCCCATCTTGGACTTGATGGCCGTCGCGTCGGCGTCGCCCATGTCCTCGTCGTCGTCGTCGCCGCCCTGGCCGCGCTTGTTCGACCACTTGAGCTTGCCGCGCAGACCGCGCTTCGCCACGTCCTTGCCCGACACGGCCGCCATGTACGCGTTGACGCCGTTGCCGCCCTCCATGTCGACGTCCATGTCGTCGCCGCCCGCACCGCCCGCGCCGCCGTCGTCGTCGCTGTCGCCGCCGAGAAGGAGCTTGCCGTCCTCGTTGTACTTGGCCTTGCCCTTGGTCGGCTTGCGCAGCTTGAGCGGCTTCGTCGACGAGATGCTCGCCATGGCCTTCTTGTCGAGCAGGTCCAGCGGCTCGCCGTCCTCCTCGATAATGTACTGGCCGCCCTTGCTGCCGCGGCCCTTCTTCTTGGGCGCGCTCTCGTCGTCCGACGAGTCGTCCTCGGAGCCGTCCGAGTCGCTGTTGTACAGCGCCTCGTCGAACGCGCTCTCGTAGCGCTTCTTGGGCTTGCTGTCGGCCTCGCCGTCCGACTCGTCGCTGCCCTCGCCCGCCTCCTCGGCCGCCTTCTTCTTTCTCTTGTTGCGCTCCTTGGTCTTGCGGATGTTGGTAATCAGCTTGCGGTCCGCCTCGGGGCAGTGCTTGTTGACAATGTCGTAGCCGAAGCGCCGCACCATGCGGTCCAGGATGTGCTTGACCTTGGCGCGGAAGTGGCCCTTGTGCTCGTGGCTCCAGCTCATCACGTTGGGGATCAGCTCGGGCAGCCGCAGCCGCATCATGTCGACCGGCAGGCTAATTGTGCACACCTTGACAAAGCCGAGCACGCTGCTGACAATCTCGCGGTTGTTGGACGTCAGGAACAGGTCGACTGTCTGCACCAGGTCCGTGAGCGCCTGCTTGTCGAGCTCGCCGTGGTACTCGTACAGGATGCGCGTAATGGCCGTAATCGATGCCGAGATCATGTGCGGCGTCGAGCCCGCCAGGCCGGCGCTGACCATGGTAAAAAACTCCTCGATGCTGGCGACGACCGACGGTGCGTCGGCGGGCATGTTGGGGACCTTGCTGTTGTCAATGACGGCGCCCTCGGCCGCCTTGAGCTTCTCGCCCATGATGACCAGCAGCTCAAAGGCGGTCGTGCGCGCGCGCTCGTTGTGCTCCTTGCAGCTGATGACGACCTCGGACAACGTCGCCGGGATAAAGTGCAGCGCGTTGTCGGGCAGCAGCGGGATCAGGGCCACGAGGGCGGCCAGGCGCTCGCGCCGGGCGGGCGCCGACACCTTGTCGGCGCTGTTGAGCATCAGGCTCTGCAGCTCCGCCGTGCGCTCGACCAGGGCCACCTTGCCGACATCGGACTCGGCCAGGCGCGGAATCAGCTTGTACGCCTTCTTCTGCAGCTGCGGGTCGTCGTCCTTGACAATGGCCAGGGCCGCAATCTCAAACAGCGCCGAGTAGCTCTCGCGCGGCAGGTGCAGGGCCATGGCGACGACGAGGTCGAGCAGGGTGTGCGTCGCCGACGGCGGCGCGTTGGGGTTCTGGGCGTCCTTGGCCGACTTGGGGCCGGCCGCGGCCGCCTCTTGGAGGGCTGCCGCGAGCAGCTTGCAGACCTCGTTGAACGACGTGACCAGGTCCGTCTCGGGGGTGATGCTGAGGAAGGCGTTGATCGTCTGCAGGATGGGGCCGCGCGACTGGGCCAGGGTCTGGCCGTAGACGTTGAAGAGCACGGCCAGGTACTGGCTGGCAAAGTTGCCGAGGTGCTCCAGGTTGGCCTTGGCCTGCGCCTTGGACACGCGGCACTGCACAAACAGGTCCTCCTCCTCGGCCTCCTCGGACTCCTCGCCCGCCTCCGGCTCGATGGCCAGGATGCCCTGGTTCGACTCGATGAGCGTCTTGAGCGCGCGGCACACGTCGTTGCGCAGGGCCACCTGCTGGTACAGCAGGCTCGCCAGCATCTCGCCAAAGGCGCTGTCAAACTCGGTCGTCACGTCCAGCGGCAGGTCGCAGTAGCCGGGAAAGATGGACCAGACCTGCTGCACAATCGTCTCAAAAATCTTGATCTCGGTCGTCTTCTCGCCGTCGCCGTTGTCGAGCACGCGCTGGAACATGGCGTTGCTCAGGTGGACAAAGTCGGCCTTGAAGTCGGCCAGCTTGGTGTTGGTGGCGTAGTCGCGGAACAGGGGCAGCAGCCAGGCGCGGCCGGGGTCCGTCAGAGACTGGCTCAGCAGGTTGTGGGGGAGGACCTTGAGCACCGAGGCCGGGCCCATGGCGCGGATGGCGTGGCCCAGGACCTGGTCGGCCTCCTTCTTGGTGGCAAAGGAGTCGCTGCCGCGCATGTCGCCAATGGTCTTGGTGATGTCGAGCAGGAACGGGTCGGCCTGCCAGCGGAAGGCGTCGTACAGGGCGGCCAGGACGTTGAAGACTTCCTGCGACGCGACGGCGTAGCGCACCGTCAGGAAGCCCGACGCGGTCTTGGCCAGCTTCTCAAAGATCTTCTCGTCGTAGACCGACGGCGCGAGGACGGCCTGCTTGGGGATGCAGTTGGCCAGGAACGAGATCATGCACTCGGACGCCGACACGCGAATGTTCTCGGCGGGCGACTCGAGGTACGGCGAGACCATGTCGATCAGCTCGGGCAGCTTGTAAAACGTCTCCTCGGGCTCGACCTGGGCCGAGACATCGTAGCCGCGCGACACGATGGCGATCCACGGGGGCAGCAGCTGGGTGTCGTTGGCGGCCGGGCGCAGCTCGGAGATGATCTCGAGCAGGCGTGCCAGCTTGGACGTGGCGACCTCGTCGGTCATGCCCTGGAAGATCATCTCAAAGACCTCGAGCACGGCCACCGACATGTGGTCGTTGCCGGTGCGCGCAATCTCGAGCAGCAGCTCGCACAGCGGCTCAATCTTCTTGCTCGGCCACGCGCTGCTGGAGCCGGCAATGACGCGCACCAGCTGCAGGGCGTGGAACACCTCGGGGTCGCTCGACGCGGCGGCGCCGTTCTTCTTGTCCTTCTTGGCCTGGCTGGCGCGCGCCGACAGCTCCTTGAGGCTCGCCATGGCCGTCTCGGCGCACATGCCGCTGGCCGGGTGGTCCAGCGTCGGGCCCGGCGGCGGCGCGTCCAGCACCTTGCGCAGGGCCTCCATGGCCCGCTTGCGGACCTTGGGGCGCGGGTCGACCGACAGGTTCAGAAGGCCGGCGACGGCACGGCGCGGCGTGATCTGGCTGACCGGCAGTTCCCAGGCGGCCGAGTTCTGGGCGAGCAGCAGCGTCTCGAGACAGCCGATGCACGGGCGCACGAGCGGCGCGTCGGCGCCCTGCTGCATCAGCACGGGCGCCAGGGCGGTGAGGATCTGGGTGAACTTGGCGCGTAGCAGGGCGTGGGGGGCGTACGGCGTGACGAGGTCGAGAAGGTAGACGATGGAGGTTTCGAGGCTCTTCTTGGAGGCGTCCTGGCCGACGGACTGCGTCAGGAGGGCCAGCAGGGCGGCAAAGTAGGCGGTGGGCGTGGCCTCCTCATTCTGCTCCTTCAGGGTCGACTCGACGGCATTGAGAATGACGGCGGTCTGCATGGTCAGCTTTGCGTCTGGGATGCGTCGTTGGTTAGAGGGGACGGGGGACAGGGCTCTACACTGGTCCCTGGGGCCGTTCCAACGCACCTGCTTCTGGCTCTCCAGGTTTGGCGAGCGGATCTTGGCGAACCGCTCTTCTAACGTGAGTTCCGGCATCTCGACTGGGTTGATTGTCCGGCAATGTGTCGAGAGACGTGCAGAAACAGCAGGTGAAAAAAGTCGAAAAGTCGATGCGCCGCCTGCAGATGCCCACTTTACTTTTTTTATCTTATCAGTACGCTGAAAAATTGTGCCCCTCGAGAAAGGCGGTGGGTGGCCAGAGCCAACGGCCAGCGCAACAGCCAAATGTCGCCCCACTGAATCCCCCGACCGCCCAACGGCCGCTACAGGGCTTATACTCACTAAGCACAGCCTCATTTCTACTCCGTACGCACAGCCCAAGTGGCGGAACAGATTGAGTAACATTCAGACAACTGACAGGGCGAAGCCAATGGCCAAAACAGGTCTAAAACAAAACGATCCAACGGGCCGCGGCTGGCCGGTGCGTCTACGAGAACTCGTTGTCGGCCTCCTCGATTTTGGACTTGACGGCCAGCAGAATCTGCGTCTTCCAGTTGTCTAGCTTGCTCATGCGGTCGTACTGGAACAGCTTCTCCGAGAACTTGTCCGCATCGCCGGCCTCGACCGCCTCTGTGACGTCGACCAGAAGCTGGTACTCGCGCGTCGTCGCAAACGTCGGGTCCATCTCGGGGTACTTTTCCAGCGCGCGCTGCACCGACACGATGTCGCCCGTCGCCAGGTGGCACAGGCCGGCCTTGAGCAGGTAGTCCTTGACCGAGTAGCGCATCAGGTTGCTCGAGATGGACGTGCTGGCCACGCGCTCAAAAATCTCAATCGACTTGTAGTAGTCGGGCGGCGTCGCGACAGCCGCAAGCTCAGCCACCTTGAGGTGGTTCTTGTTGGCCAGCGACTGCGCGCCGTCGCTCTCGTACCATGCCGCAGCGTTCTCGTAGTGCGGCAGCGCCCGGCCCGGGTCGCGCAGCTCAATCTCAAACAGCTCGCCCAGGTCCTCCTTCTGCTTGGCCGCGCGGCGGAAGTTGCCGGTGCTTGTGTAGTACCCGATGGCGTCGTCAAGGCAGCGCGCGGCGTCCTCGGGGCTTTCCTTGCGGTACACCTTGTAGGCGTTGAGCAGGGCATTGGCGCCCTCGTCGGGCTCGTCCAGTTTCGTTCGGAAGATCGGCACGGACGCTTCGAAAGCAGCGCCGGCATCGCGGTCTGGCAAAGCGTTAGAGCGTGCCATGGGGACAGATGGGGACAGAAATTGGCCGTCACGTACTCAGATTCTGCATCCGGAAGGCGTTCGCCGCCTGTGTGTAGAGATCGGCCGCATCTCTGTACTTTTGCTCGCGGCCGCCGAAAAAGCTAAAGCCAGAGCCGGCACCGGCCAGCGTCTTCTCGGCCTGCAGTCAAACGTGTTAGCTACTGCGCCCCAGGGGTGGCGTGTGCCCGTGCATTCCGCGCAAGCCAGTCGGGCTGCTGTGAGACTGCTACGAGACGGAGGCATATCGCACCTTCTGGACCAGCGCGCGGGGATCCTGCGACATGGCAATCGGTATGCGGATGGTATCCGGGGATGGTTCGAGTGGGCGCTGGTGCTCCGGTGGTAGAGGGCGGGTACAGTGTCGATGAATGAGGCAGCAACACAAGTGTTTGAAGATGGTGGAGGGGAGCCGATCGTTGCTGGCTAAAGCACCCGAGCTATGACGCCGCCTACCACTGTTGGAGAAAAGTGGAGATGAGGTGCTTGCGACTCCAGTGGCCCAGTGGCCCAGTGGCCCACTGTCCTGCACGCGAAAAAGCATCGACAGCTCACCCTCGAACTTGGATTTGAAATCCTTGCCCAACTTGCGAATACCGCCAGCCTGTCATCATGCCAGCACGTGCACTCTCGTTAGCGCGCCTCGGCCGCCAGAGCGTGTTCCTCCAGAATTCTACGCGCTCGTTTTCCTCTGCGGACTCGCTCCGTGCACCTGCCGACAGCTCGACCAACAATGACGCGCACGACATTGCTAAACTCCTTGAGAAGCCGAGCTGGTCTGTGGCCTCTCTTCTCTCCGACAAAAGCACAGGAGCGAATGGAGCGTCCGAGGTCACCACCGAACAGCTGCGCCACCTTCTACGCTTGTCTGCCCTGCCTGTCCCAGCCGACCCCGAAGAGCAAAAGGCCATGATCGACACACTCCATACCCAGCTTCACTTTGTCCGCAGTGTGCAAGCTGTCGACACCACTGGCGTTGAACCTCTACGGGCCATCCGCGATGAGACACGCGAAGGAATGCAGCAGTGCACTGTTGGCATCAAGGACGTCCAAGAGGCTCTGCTTCTGGAGGACTCGTACGGGCACAACCGGCGCCCTCGGCGGCGCAAGGTAGACATCAAGGGCACAGACGCCGAGGGATGGGACCCGCTGGCCACAGCATCAAAAAAGGCCGGCAGATATATCGTTGTTGACGGTGTAGAGCAGTAGGGTGGCAAAGCTGTGAAATGAAATGTTCTCATTAGTTTGGCTTGCTGCTTTCAACATAGACCATAGGTAAGACAACTAAACTCGCACAGTATTGTATGGCATACATGGGAAGGAGGAGATAACGCGAAACAGTAATATGCCTGAGCCCAGCACAAAGTGCACAAACGCCCGAAAGCTCGAAAACGACAGCCCGATCCGATAAAACAAACACGCAAGAGGGCATAGCACAGCCGCTAACCATAAAGTACAGGTTTCCTCAGACGAGCCAGGTATTCAGTGGACGAGGCTCATGGACCGGAACTGGTCCTCCATGTTCTCCATCTTCTTCTTCGTCGCGGACTTGCCCGACTTGCCACGGCCACGTCGACCCGGCTCGTTGCCTGTGCGTCCAGGTGGCACATTCTCGGCCATGCGTGCACTGTCGCGCCTGCCCTTGGAGCTGGCGGCCTTATCCCGCTCCTTTTCGAGCTTTTTCAGCTCGGCCGGGTCCAAGTCCTCCCACTTAATGTCTCTGAGGATGCGCGAAAGCAGGGGTGCGTATGCCAAATGGTTGTCAATGGGCTTCGACGCGTTGACGTTCTCGACGCCCTTCACATCTCCGATCCGTTGAAGCCCAGCAATACCAAACTGCACACAGCCGGTGCGGTTCATGAACCCGAGAATATGGTCGTTCTCCGAAAACACGTTGATGAGGCGCCCCGCCACCACGCTTCGCATAGCCGTCCACACATTCCCTGCAGATGGAGCCGGGGTTCCCATCATGACGACGTTCTCGACTTGCCCAAAAACACGGCGCTCCGAAAGGCTCATAAGACAGGTGTAGATGACCCGCGCACCAAGACCGAAACCGAGAAGCGACACGCCGCGTTCGCCTGGGACTTTGTGGACTATGGCATCGGCCAGTGCGATGCCAACTTTATCTGCACGAACCATGCCGACGCTCCAAGGGTTATCGATAAGCTTGCTGATCCGAAGGACGCTGTTCGGCCACTTGAGCTCGCTTATGTTTGCAAAAACTAGCCGGAAAAAACGGTTAGCCATCTTCGATACAGACATCACCTCTTCCTTGCCCCGTTGTATACTCACTATTGCGGTCGGCAAAGTTCTTCTTTGCGCTTTTCCAGGCAGTGCTGCTCATGACTGTGCGGATGGAGGATTCAGTCTTCTCCAGCGCCTCTTTCTCCCAAGCCAAAGCATATGCCTCTGTACTGCTGCCCAGTATGCTCCAGTGGGCCGTGACTTCTTCATTTTCTTTGGCCCAGCCGCTGATTGCGATGGTCAGTCGAAGACGTCTGTCCTGTGCCGCGACTGTGTTACCTTCGCGGACCTGGAGCTTCTTAGACCCGTGGAGAGGCAGCAGGCCGACATCCTGGATGTCTTTCGCAAAGATATCCAGCGTCTTTGCCGGGGAGCCGCGTGGCCCGCAAAGGCCAAACAGAATGCACGAAGCCAAGCCACCGTCAACCATCGTGCCCATTGTGCCAAGGATGGAGCCGGCTGCTGGAGGGCTGATGCTAGCACCTGCTGCGATGGAGCCGATTTTGGCATTGAGAAGGACCGGAGCCAAGGCCGTCGGGGGCGGGCCACTGGGCCGCACACGTCTTTCTCTCTTTCCGTCCTCCGTTCTCTTGAGAATGCCCTCCTCATGGAACACACTATCGGCAGCATGAGCGAGACCCAGAGCGATGCGCTCTTCCTCTTCGGCGACAACCCACTGAGGGATGCCCAACTGAGCGGCAATCCGGGAGATCAAGATATGCGAGTAGGAAGAGAAGGAGTCCAGGGACAGGCACAGAAGCACAAGGGCATGGATGAGCATCTGGCGTTTCTCCACCGAAATATGAGCCAAAGTCACACCCGGAGCACTGGAAACCTGAACTGGCGCTTGAGGCAAAACGTTCGTGCTCAGCTTCAAGTCTACCGACCGCAGTTAGCCATCTGTTCTTTTGGATACCTTTTTTCAGGTTTTCAGGGTATGCGACATGAGAGATGCACAGGAGTCACTTACCGCTTCCGTTTCTGCCACCGCCCCCTTGCATGTAGGGTGCTCTCCCAGCACCGCCCCTCCCAGAGCCTCTCATCGGTTGCTTGCCGTTAAAGTTTCTGCCGAGAGAGTTTTGAGGGTACTGATCTTTGGGGACCACCGAAATGTCCGAGAATCTCTTGCTGATGAGGCCAAGCCACTTTTGCACTGCTGCAAGTGCCTCCTTTCTGAGCTCGTTCTGCGTGCCATCGAAGCCATTGACTTCCTGAGGGCCATCATGGAAATTGAGTCTCTCAAACGCGGCGCGAGAACGAAGACTTGGCTTCCCGGGGCAAAAGTACTCGACTATCTCGGTCTGCATGGCGTTTGTGATGGCGTTGAAGATGGCCATGAGATCGTCTTTCTGGCTCGTCGTGAGGATGGTACTGAAGTCGGCCTCGCGACGAGGTGGTCCCGAGACTCGCCCGCCGCGCTGAGCAGGTCTTGGGGCCATTCTCTCTCCAAAACCTAACGGAGCTTGGTATGAGTCCGGCGGTGGTGTCTGAACATTGGGCCTCCAATGGGTGCTTGTTGATTCCGGGCCGGCACTGCTAAGCTTGGTCGGCGTGCAGGGCGGAGGAGAGGGTGGTGCACTTACAGTTATCAAAGACGGTATACTTAAGGTGGGAGAAAGTGAAGCGGGCGAAGAAGCCCCAAAGGAGAGAGGGGGCGACGGTGGTGAAGCCATGGTGGTGGTGTTTTATTTCCAGTTCTTTTCAAAACAGCAGGTGCGAGCGTGGTTCCAGGCAGTCACGAGCCGGTCGTTGGCGGCGCGATCAACGCTGCCAGCGAATAAACAATGGCCTCCCAAGGAAGGAGCTTGGTGCTGGCGTCGGTGAATTGGAGCGGAGAGCAAGTGAATTGGGCAGTCTGGCTTCCATCCGACGGGGCCTCTGCGACAATATAGGCAAGAGCACGCACAGGTGACTACGCGACTTGCCCCGTCACGGTATCGAGGGTATCTTGTGAAGGAAGGAGCGACTTGTGTAAGTGGAGAGAGCAGTCGATCAGAAGGCAGGCGCGCTGGTGGTGGCTTTTCCTGTTCGTATGTCTGTTGTGTGAAGCGGGCTCCTTCTAGATTCGTGACGTGCTCGGAGTGTTGCTATCAATCGATCCTGCCAAAGTTGTTAATACTCGAGTGTATTTCTTGCTGGACGAGGAAAATGCGGCTCGGGGCTTCCCCCCTCCCCCAAGTTGGGGTGGAAGGCCCCTTCTTATCAAGACCAGTCTGTGTATTGCTGTCCCAACCGGCCGACTGCCTGCCTGCTTGACTTGCTGTGTACCGCTTGTGCTACGAGGCACGACAGCAAGACAACCCACGTAAGGTAAGGAGCTGTAGGACGAGAATGGGATCTGTGCACCGGTATGTCTCTGCTTCTTGCCTCCTGCCTGCCATCGCACTGCTCTTTCCCGATGCAAACAGTAGTAAATTTACCTTCTCTTTCCAGTTGCGGTGGTCTTATCCGACGAGTCGGACTAGGTGAGGTCACAGGGGACAGTTTTGGGAATCGACGCCTTGAGTTGTGCGTATCTCACGTCTTGGACAGTCTCGATGTGGTGTGTCTTGGATGCTCTGTAAATATACAGTCGGCTGAGAGGCGAACGGCATTGCGTGGCAGATACAGGGTGTCTCCGACATTTCGACCCGATATCCGACAAAAAATCGCAGATAAATTAAGCAACTATATTATCATATGTATGCATTGAGGACCAACAGACATTGTCTGCCGCCAATGGGGCCAAAAGCAACACGGCAGCCGACGCGGAAACACACATGGCGGACCGTGTAAACGCCTAGACCTGTTTGCTGGCCGCGGGGGATAATCATCCTGGCACGAATGGGCTCGATCCCGCCCACACTCTTAGAGTTGCAATGCAGACGCGGCATGTTGTGGTGGTGCATGAAAAGTCGACATAGCGACGGTTGAGCCCGAGCCCAGTCTGCTTCTGATTGTTTCGGACATTGACGTAGTGTCGAGCTATATCCATACTCGAGCCTGACTTTCAGGTCTGTTCAGCAGAGCCCGACCGGGACCAAAAGATACCTTGCATGCGGCTGTGAAACGGCAGAGCTTCCGCCCGACTAAATTCGAGACAGGCCACAGCAATACATTTGTTTGTACATGGGCGCGTACCGCGCACGGGAAGGTGCCAAGAAATGGGCAAGCCGTGCTTGGCTTTATAGACCTGGAGTTTCCTTCAAATCACGATGTGGCCAAGCTCAGTTTGCCACTGCCAGCCACGCTTACGGGCATCAAGGAACTTTACCACCTTGCTTATTCAGTTGTGAGCGCGTTTATATCGCTTCACAAACCAGGAAAAACAATCATGGCTGAGATTAGAACGTCGCACATGCCCTGCTCTGTATTGGCAATCGGAATCTCGTCCAGATTATAAGAAGAACTTCTCGAATGGCCACTAGCCGACATCTTTCATCTTTCTATCATTCTACTTCCCAGGAAAATAGGGCATACAGATGATAGATTGCACCTGGACAACCTCGAGTAAAATATAAGCCAGTTAGTAATCTAGCCCAGGTGCTGTCACGTAGCTTCCCAGCATGGCTATACCGTTATTTAGCCCAGTCGGGCCCTGAACCCAGCGTAAGCGGCCCGTCGCGACAAGGTCCTGTCGCGTCAATCACGACTCTTGGCACTACAAAAGTCCCCCGCTAGCAATTGTTTCTCTAAAAGCACAATGTTAGTTAGGACGGCGTCCGTTTTTGACCCGATTGCCACGCGTTTCTGCGACGCCATGGCCAGGCGATCTTCCATTTTGGCACGCTACTTGGATAACTGGAACCAGCACTGCAACGCACCCAATCACTTGCGGCGCTCGGTTTTCTGTGTCCATGACGCATGCATCGCAGACGTCCAATCTCGTATTCGTCCTGCGCAAGGCGAACGACGACCCGGCACGCGAGACGTCGTTTCATTTGGTTCATACCATCGCACAAGGGCGAATGACCGCGACTCTGTCTTTCTTCGCAGCAAGGCTTTGGCTGGGCAAGGTCCACTGGTCGTGCTTGCCAGCTCTACATACCCGTTGTTGCCCAGATTGACCGACGTGGAGAGATTGTCTCGGGCTCCCCTGGATCGCTCATTCTGGCACCTCCCGTTCTCTTTCAAAGACCTTACTAGCCTGCTTCACCTGTCACCAAACAGACCTAGCAGCATCTTTATCCTCCCACTACCTGCGAGCGCGTCAGCCTTCACGTCGCAAATGCCATGGCACGGCAACCGCCACGGTTGACGGACCTTGTCCCCACGCTCGGCGCGGACGGCCTTGACATTTCCGAGATTCGTTTCCGCAACCCGGCTATGGAAAATGCAACAGCCGCGCCGGACTCACGGCCAACCCCGAAGACAACCGATGCACCGCACCCTCCATCGTTACAAAAGACGCATCGTCCGCCCGGACACGGGCACACAAGAGCACGGTCACTGGCACACGCAGCGACTGCAACCGCACGTGTAACTACCGGTGCAACCTCGTCCACCGCGGACGCTTCCGCCCCGGCTTCGACATCCGCCTCTGCCGCACGCCGTCGCCTCCGCGGCCCCGACCGACGCGCCAATAATTCCTCTGTTGCGTCCGAAAACCTTGACACCACGGAATACATCAACCTCGACCTGTCACAGCTGCACGTCGATTCTGACTCTGATGACTTTGACACCCGGCCTGCTCGTCGGGCTGCCAATGGTTCTGGTCACGCACGTTCTTTGAGCAACCCCTTTCCTTCGTTGTTCTCGCACCAAAAGAAGAAAAGCAGAAGCTCGCACTCGGGCTACCAAGATTCAGAATCAAGCGGGGCTGACGAGTCTGCACCCCCTGTTCCTGACCTGCCAAAGATCTCTGGTCAAGCCAGGGGCGTAGCAGATGGCACCAGCGGCGCTCACAAGGGCGAGAGAACACCCAGGCCGCCATCTCCACCTCGTGGCCGCCGGCAGAGCTTCTCGTCTGGCCGATGCATCACATGCGGGTCCCTCATGCGCTGGAAGTACGGTGCAAATGCCTTTTCATGCACAGTTTGCGCTACCGTGAACGATGTCGGTGGCCCTGCATTCAAGTCTTCACGCCCCAAGGACAAAAAGAGCGGACAGCAACAGGGCACCGCAGACGACCCTATATCCGTGGAAGAGACTCGCTCAGTCATCGACAATTGCCTGCGGCTATATCTGGAGAAGATACTGGCCGATGTGCCTACCGGAAACTCAAGCAGCAGTCCAGCCCAGGCGTCTTCAGCTTCTCCCGTCGCTTCCGTCGCTTCCGTCGCCTCCGTCGCCGTCGGACGGCCGGGTTATCCAAACTCCGCATCTCTGCCGCGCTCATTGACTGGGAATACTACAGCTGGGGAGGTACAAGGCCGAGCCGGTCCCGGGGCCGTCAAAGGAAAAGGCAAGGCTTTCGATGAAACAGAAGCCAACAAGGCCCCAGGCCACGCTCACATGCCAACCAGTGGCCATGAGCCGGCAAAAAAGGCCGCTTACGCTCCCCCAAAAGACAGAAAAGATACCGGGAGGGAGGCAAAACGCATTTTTCGACCGCTTGAGGATTACATTGTCAGCCACATCTTTGCCATGGACTGCCTGGACGGATCCTTTCTGCCAAAGACAGCCGACACTTTGCCACCAGTCCCCGAGAAGGACCGCAAATACAAGACTACAAGGAGCACAGCAGACGGAAACTCATGGGTGCCCCAAGCTCCCCGGGCTACGCCTTCCAAAGTCCACCATACCCGCCTTGGAAGCGATACACCTCTGGGAACCAGTGCTTCTGCCTGTACGCCAAGCCGGCCTATCCTCATTGACTGGGAGTCTGTCGATGAATGGTATGACTTGATGATCAACTGCGGCGCAAGGTGGGAGCTTATATACACCGAGTGTATAAGCCAGGGAAAGTGCACACGCCTGCCTCGCTTTATGCTGGAGCAGATCGAGGCCAACATTCTCAAGGGACAAGAGCATGCACAAAGAGTCCTGTTCAAAGCTATTGACTCTATTATCAAACGCCCGGGTCGCCGCATTAGCGAGTCTGGGGACTTCCGGTTCCTAATCATCACCCTAGCGAACCCGCTTCTCCATGCTTCTTGCAAGCCTTTTGCCGGGAACTACCAGCATGATCCATACACGCGGCACACGCAGCCTGCGCCCAAGCCCGAGACGAGCCGGGGAAGCGGACCTGCCGCTGGCCAGCACTCCGTCATCATCAAGCGTATCCTCGGTCTCATGGCCAACTCCTCTGATGAGTGGCACGGCCGAATGGTGTCTTGCTTCGCGCAGTTTTCCGAGTCTCGCTTCCTACAGACAAAAGACCTGGTCAGCGGCTTTCTCGCCTTTCGGCTCGTGCGCTACAATGAAAAGAAGGAAGAAAGCAAGAAGCCCAGCAATGACACGGGTACTTTGGTCCCCAAAGTCGCCGAAGGCACCTCTGCCGCGTCTTTCCATGCCGCCCTGAACCAAGCAACCGGTTCAGCCTCGAAAAAGCCCGCCAAGCCGAGCGAGAAGAAGATCTTGCATGGCGACGACTGGCAAATCAAGGCCGCCGTTCGCGTCCTTGGTCTGCTATTTGCAGCCAATAACGTGGCGTGCGAGACGCGGAAGCTTTCACCGCGAGCTGGTGGTGCTGGCGCGCGAAGCCGCCTGCGAGGGCAGCTGGTTCCCACCTCTGACTTTTACGTCACTCTGCTGGACAACAGTGACCTTATTGGGGACTTTGAAGCATGGGAACAGCACACGACCAGCTTCAGCTTTTGCCAGTACCCCTTCCTCTTGAGCGTGTGGTCCAAGATCCAGATCCTGGAGTACGAGGCACGGCGCCAGATGAAGAGCAAAGCCCGGGACGCCTTTTTTGACAGCATCATGACGCGTCGCAACTTTGACCAACACCTGATCCTCAACGTCCGACGCGACTGTCTTGTCGAGGACAGTCTCAAGGGTGTGAGTGAGGCAATTGGCAGCAGCACCGAGGACATCAAAAAAGGCCTTCGCATCATCTTTAGTGGCGAGGAGGGCATTGATGCCGGTGGCCTGCGAAAGGAATGGTTTCTGTTGTTGGTGAGAGAGGTGTTTAACCCGGATCACGGTAGGTTCCCCCTGTCATTCGAACGCCTGCATTGGCTAACAGACAGGAATGTTTGTCTACGACGAAGAATCGCAGTACTGCTACTTCAACCCAGCGTCCTTTGAGACCTCTGACCAGTTCTTCCTGGTGGGCGTTGTTTTGGGGCTGGCCATTTACAACTCGACGATTCTCGACATTGCGCTGCCCCCTTTTGCATTCCGCAAGCTACTCGTCTCTGCCCCTGGCGGCGTCTCCGGCCCTGGCTCCGCGTTGTCACGCAGCTCGATCAGGTACTCGCTGGCCGACTTGGCAGAGTACCGGCCTAGCCTGGCCCGTGGCTTGCAGCAGCTTCTCGAGTTTGATGGCGATGTCGAGTCCACGTTCTGTCTCGAGTTTACCATTTCCGTGGATCGCTACGGGTATACGGACACTGTGCCTCTCTGCCCTGGAGGCGAAACCAAGGCCGTCACCAATGCCAATCGCGAGGAGTATGTCAAGCTGTACGTGCGCTACTTGCTAGAGACGGCGGTGTCGCGGCAGTTTGAGCCGTTCAAGCGAGGCTTCTTCACAGTCTGCGGATGCAATGCCCTGGGACTGTTCCGTCCCGAGGAAATTGAACTGCTGGTGCGCGGATCGGATGAGCCGTTGGACATTGCATCGCTCAGATTGTCAGCAAGCTACGAGAATTGGCCGACGCGGAACCCGCTACAGGACGAACCCACGATCTGGTGGCTCTGGGAGCTGATGGAGGAAGCATCGCCACAGGACCAGCGCAAGCTGATGACGTTCATCACCGGGAGCGACCGGATCCCGGCCACGGGCGCAGCCTCACTGTCGATCCGGGTTCTCTACCTTGGGGTTGACACGGGTCGCTTTCCGACTGCGCGGACGTGCTTCAACACACTGACACTGTACCGGTATGCGTCCAAGGAGGAGATGCGCACGAAGCTCTGGGCGGCTGTGAATGAGAGCGAGGGTTTCGGGCTCAAGTGACCAGCCCTCGAACCGACGGACCAAACCACCTAGAACTGCGCTACTATATACCTACAAATTGACCGTTCGAATCACAGCTTCTGGGCCAGATTTTCTGATGCATGTTGATCATTATTCTTTCCATCTTGCCGTAGGCCATCGTGTAGGCCGTCGTATCTTTATCGTACATTAAACAAACCCGCATATGTACAGCACACGCCGAATACCAATCATGACGCAATTGCATTTTGTCCGTCGAGCCGGGTGCTCGGTTACAGAGCCTGCTTCATGGCAGCCGCCTCCTCGCGGGCCTGTGCCATGATGGCCTCCTCCTTCTTCTTCTCGGCGTTCATCGCCAAGGAGATCTCGCGGTCAAGGACTGCCTTGGCCTTGCGCGCGCGGATCTCGCCGAGAGCGTCAATCTCCTCTTCTGTTGGCTGGACGGGCACGGCCTTTGTGGCCTCGAGCAGCTGCTGCAGGATGGCGGACCTCCGGGCCATCAGCATGTCAATCTGGACGGTGCGCTCCTCGGGGAGCGGCTTGGGGACTTCGGATTTGCCCAGGAAGCTGGAGCTGGGCTGGTTGTTGGGGGTGATGAGGAACTGGTCTTTTCGTGATGCGGCCGTCTTGGGGTCGAGAGGCGTGCGGCGGAGGAAGATGGTCATGATGGACTTTGGGTTTTTGGACGAGCGGTTGACAATCATGGGGACAGCGGGGTTCCAGTACTTGAGGCGCGGCAGGCACGTCTTGAAGAATTCCCTATCCTGTCAGTTGGGCCCATGCGGTAGCGGGAGTAGCGGAGGGGGGGGATGCCGTACTTTGCGCCAAACTGGCCGTTGTCGCCCTCCTTGGCAAAGTCCATGTGTATTCTGGTGACATCCGGAGGAAGGATGGCGGCGCCGGGGCCGACGCGGACTCGAAGGATCGACTGCACAGGTTAGCATTGCGTCTGACGACCGAAACGGGTTCGAAGAGGCGCACCTCCTTGAGCTTGTTCATGCGGGTGCCGATGCCAACCATGGTGTTGCTGTGGCAGCTGTCGGAGCTGCACCGGTCGTGTGGTTGCGGTGGTTGCGGTAGCTGGCAAAAAAGCGAAAAAGCGAAAAAGAGCAGTGGTCCGGAGCGTCCACGCGTTTTTTCGAGGCGGCGGAGCTGCGGGCAGTGGTCGTGGCGATCGTGGCGCTCGCGTCCATCTGACGATGATGTCCAATGGAGACCAATTTTTTCTACCATACAAACAGGTATAGTGACAATAGCGACCGTACCCGCCAATGGAGACCAATCCGAGTGGAGCGCAAGGCCGTGTCTCACTGAGCGCAACTCGCTACAGGGACTTTGGCGCGAACACGTGCTATTTTCAGGTGTCAAGAGGACCGTGCAGTTAGCAAGTGCTTGAGCCCCCCATCTACATCCTTATCGATTAGCCCAGTTTGGATTTTCGTGGCAGAGCACTCAACCTCACGTGGGATACGCTTGAGACAGAAGACGAAGACAACAAGCCAAGGACAGTGGGAGTCTCCGGCTCCGCGCGACACAAGACGACGACGCGACATGCCGCCAGGTGGAGGGGCATCCAGGGCATGGCTCAGGGCAGCATTTGCCCTTGACGGCAAGGCCGGTGCGACTGGCAACCTTTCCAGTGTCGCGACCAGTCTTCCACCTGCGTTTCTGTGCCCGTCCGAGCATAGACATTGCATCCAGAGTGTCTCGAGCGCAACACGACGACGCTTGGTGACAAGACGGGCCGAACAGCAGCCATGGGCGCTCTGCAAGCAAGGCCAGCGGCGGCGTTTCGGCGACGCAGCAGCAGCAGCAGTCGCACCTGCCGCGCGGCATGTTGAGCCGCCCGAGCTCGGGACGGAACCGACCTCGACCGAGACCGAGAACACCACCACGCCTGACGAACGAGACGAACCAGACGAACGAGAGCCGACGAGGAAACCAAAGAAACTTCCGAAACCAAAGAAGAAGGTCGGGGCAGTCGACTTGAAAAAGGCCACGCGACGCCTTCCGCTGCAGTGCCCGGGATGCGGCGCCTTTTCACAGACGATGTCCGAAACCGAGCCCGGCTTTTTCGACCTTACGCGAACGTCGACGCTCGAGTACCTGGGCCTGGCCGAGCCGAAGAAGCAGGTGCGCGAGGAGCGACAGCGCGAGCAGGACCGGATCGTGCAGGAGGCCCTGCAGCGGCTTCAGGCCGAGACGGGCGAGGCAGAAGACCGACGCGAGGACCGCCACGAGGCCCAAGTCGACGAGGGCAAGAATGTGGCGGCCGACACGCGCACGGCCAAGGACACTGCGGCCCGGGACAAGGCGAGCGAGATTCTGTGCGTGCGGTGCCACGACCTGCTCCACCACAACTCGGGCACGAGCATCTTCCACCCCGGCATGGACTCGATCTGCGAGACGATTGAAGAGTCGCCGTACAAGTACAATCACGTGTACCACGTGCTCGACGCGGCCGACTTCCCCATGTCGCTGCTGCCGCGGATCCAGGAGCTGCTGAGTACGATGCCGCTGCGGTCACGCAACCGGCGGGCGCAGCATGCCAAGTTCTACGGCGGCCGGCGGACGGAGCTGAGCTTTGTGGTGGCGCGTGCGGACCTGCTGGCGGCACGCAAGGACCAGGTCGACAAGCTGCTGCCGTGGGCGCGCGAGACGCTGCGGGCGGCGCTCGGCCGGCTCGGGCGCGACGTGCGGCTGGGCAACGTGCACCTGGTCAGCGGCCGGGCCAACTGGTGGACGCAGAAGCTGCGCGAGGAAATCTACCACAACGGCGGCGGCAACTGGCTGGTGGGCAAGGCCAATGTCGGTAAGAGCTACCTCGTCAGCCACATCTTCCCCAAGGGGCGCATGGACGAGGCCGACAAGCACCGGAAGCCGATTGTGGTCAAGAAGAACGCGCCCGACCTGCTCGAGATGAAGCTGTCGCAGTCGGGCCGCTACGACCTCGATCTGGACCAGACGGGCCTTCCCCGCGACGCCGACGAGCAGGCCCGACACGCCCGACACGCCAAGGAGGTCGAGATGGACCTCGAGGCGGAGCGGCTGGCCCGGCTGCATGTCGACCGGATGCTGCCGCCGCGGCCGACCGAGACCAACTATCCGCAGATGCCCGTCGTGTCGGCGCTGCCGGGCACGACGGCGTCGCCCATCCGGATTCCGTTTGGCGGCGGCAAGGGCGAGCTGATTGACCTGCCCGGCCTCGAGCGCACGTCGCTCATTGACCACGTGCGCGACGAACGCAAGGACGACCTGGTCATGAAGCTGCGGTGCACGCCCGAGCAGGTCGTGCTCAAGGGCCACTGGGACTCGCTGCTGATTGGCGGCATGATCCGCATCACGCCCAAGACGCCCAACCTGACCTTTTTGACCTACAACTTTACGCCCCTCAAGGAGCACCGGACGTCGACGGAAAAGGCCAAGAACATTTCCGCGCAGGCGAGCGATCTCAATGTCGACAGCATCGCCGCGCCGGGCACGGGCGACAAGATGCAGCACGCCGGCTCCTTCCAGCTCAAGCACGACGTCACGAAGCTGCGTGCAGGCCCAATCACGCGCAAGGACGCCGCCAACATTAGCGTCGACCGCCTGCCGTACCGCGTGCTGGCCATGGACCTCCTGATTGAGGGCTGCGGCTGGGTCGAGATTGTCGCGCAGGTGCGCACGCGCCAGCTGTACCGCGAGGACGAGCGGCGCGCCCTCGAGGAGCAGCGTGCCAATGCGCAGCCGCTCGAGACGCTCGACTTGTCGCCGCCCGACTTTTCGCCGCCCGACGAGCCCGACGAGCCGGTGGACGCGTTTGAGGCCGCGTTTGGTCTCGCCAACCGGTCCAACAGTATCACCAAGAGCAAGCGCAGCAAGTACATCCGCCCGCCGGCCGAGACGCCGGCGCCCGGCCCTGCTGCCCAGTCTGATCCGGGCGAAATCCGCCTCGAGCCCGACTGGCCTGAGATTGACGTCTTCAGCCCCGAGGGCAAGTTTATCGCGTCGCGCCAGCCGCTCAACGCCTGGATGATGCAGCCCAAGAAAGCGCCGCCGCGCCGGCCGCGCAAGAGCATGAAGGGCCACAAGAAGGCCATGAAGGCAGCTGCTCGCGCCCGTGCGAGCTCTTAATTTTTGGAATTGGTAGACGACAAGACGCATACACATCTCCTTTGAGCTCCCTTTAGGGCATGTACGATACATGTAACGATAGCATTGTAGATAAAGCGGGATACCATTGAAACTGTCACGTCAACTCGTAAGCGGGATACCATTTGACGCTCACGTCGTATGGTGATCGTGGCGAAGGCTGCTGACAAGGCTGAAGTGAGGCTGACCAATGACGTAGCGCGCGGGGTGGCAATGCCGCTAGAACCACTGTAGAACCACTGTAGAACCACTGTAGAACAATTCTGGCATGGCCCTCTTTTCCATATCACACCACGACCACGCTCGACCGACATTCCACGTCTTGCCACGACTTTGAGCGTCATTCTCACGACTACCAGACTGTTTACTTTCTGATTACGACATGGTCCACGCCCAGCAACCACAACCGCAGCAGGGCTCGTCGGGCAGTCGCACGGCCACAGCAGGGCCCTCTAGGGCGACGAGGACGACCACCGAGCCGGCCGAGCACGCACCGAGCGCACCGGCCCCGGCCATTCTGCGGCTGCGCGGCCAGAACACGAGCAACGGACGTTCGGTCCAGTGGGACGAGAACGTTGTCGACAACGAGGGTCTCGGCCGCAAGAGCTCCAAAGGTGCGTTTGTCCAGTCCACATCGGGCCGCTCCGGCTAACAGCCAGTCTGCTGCATCTACCACAAACCCAAGGCCGTCGACGAGTCTAGCGACGACTCGTCCGACTCCGACTCCGACTCCGACGCCAACACCGACTCGGACGCGTCCGACGGTGGCCGCGCCGCCCGCGGTGACGCCGACCGCCGGCCGACACGGCCTGCGCGCAACGCCGGCGGCGGCACACGGCGGCGACAGCACACGCACGCGGCCGACTGCGAGCACACGCACGACCACGAACACGACGCCGAACACGACCACGACACGGGCGGTGACGACGGCGGGGACAGAGGCCGCAGGAGCAAGGGCAAGGGCAAGGGCAAGGCGCGACGCAAGCCGAGCCCCAATGCGTACGAAAAGATGCCCAAGTACAAGAAGAGTGCGTAGGTGCTGCGTGGTGTGTCGTCTGTCTGTCTGCATGTCTGTCTGTCTGTCTGTCTGTCTGTCTGCATGTCTGTCTGCATGTCTGTCTGCATGTCTGTCTGCATGTCTGTCTGCGTTTCTGGCGTTGGTTGGGCCTTGCATAGTTTGCTTTATCATTTGAGCAATTTTGAGCAATAATATACCCATTGTACAGTCTTGTGTGCTTTACACGGTACACGCTCCACCGATTATGGTAAACAAAACAGTCGTCGCTCTCGGATAAAGAATGGTAGTGTACATGAAAAATAAGACAAGATGACGAACGGAAAATAATGCAAAGCAAAAAGGAAAAGGCCTGTCTATTGCAAAAAGCCAAAGGGATGGTTCCAATGCCGCCAAGCTCTTGCCCGTCTCCTATTCTCCAGCGGTGTTCTCTGGCGTGTTCTCTGGCGTGTTCTCTGACTGGCCTCCGTGCTTCGGCACGGCTCAGATAAACTCGCCAATCGTCGCCGGCGGCCCAATCATGCTGGCCACCTGCTTGCGGATCAGGTTGCGCGACCCGCGCTGCTCCTGCCGCGGCACGCCCTGGATCGACCGCGGTTCCTTCATCAGCGACGGATCGAGCATCGACGGCACCCGAGTCGTCACCGCCCGGTACTCGCCCGGGAACTTGGCGCTCGGCACCGGCACCGAGGCTGTCCGCCAGATGTGGTCGCTCTTGTCGCTCAGGAACGGCGGCACGCGCGTCCCCGAGGACCCTCCCGACGAGATTCCGTGCGACGCCTTGATCGTCGACAGCCGCGACAGCCCGCTGAACCCCGACAGGCCCGGCCGCCCGCGCGCCTTCTTTGCCAGGATGATCTCGTCAAACAGCCGGATCGACGGGTGGCCCGCCTGGTGCGTCTCGCGCTCGTGGATAAACTCGTTAAAGCCTGTTGTTAGCGTCCTCGTTTCTCGTTTGTGTTCTCGCTCGTCGTCTCGTTCGTCGTCTCGTTTGTGACCTACCCTGCGTGTTGCGAAGCATCGAAATGTACTCCTGCTGGTCGTACGGCAGCGTCTTGACAAATGTGCCCACGTCAAACGCATACAGCTGGCCTGCCGCCTTCTGCTCCTTGCTCGGCCGCGTCAGGTGCTTGCGGTACGTGTAGAGCATGCTGGCAAAGCACCGCACAAACGCTGCCCGTACCTTTTCGGCGTTAAAGGCCGCCGGGCACACCAGCGACGCAAAGCCGAGGCACCGGTTGTGCGCCAGGCAGTTGCACCCCGCGCACCGGTACAGCCCGTCGCCGTCGGACCGCTCCTCGCAGATCCCGCACGACCCCGACGCGTCGTCGGCGTTCCAGTTGAAGCAGTGGCCCTCCACCCACATGGTCGTGTCCGTGTTGCACACCGGCTGCACAATCATATTCGGCATCACCGTCGATGCCGCGAGCGTCGATTGCGCATAGGTCGACGGCGCATAGCCCCCGTACGACGAGTGCGAGTCGATGGACACGGACGACATGGACATGCTCTGCGCGTGGCTGTGTCCGTTGAGGTGCTGCAGGCTCGGCCGGTGCAGCGGGTGGTTGCGGTCTGCCACGCCAAACGACGAGCTGCGCCGCGACTTTTCGTCAAAGTGCCCGGACCGCTTCTCGCGCAGCGTGTGGGCAAGGCCAAAGCCCGAGTCTGCCCGCGACACCGGCGTCAGCGGCACCTGCTGCGGGTAGCCCGGCGACGCAAAGCTGCCCGACAAGGGCGACAGCGACGCCGGCGGGCTCGTGCGCACCGACTTGGCCGTCTGCGGGCGGTCCGACCGCGCAAACTCGTTGCGCAGCTGGATAAAGGCGTTGAAGATGGGCACGCGCTGCGTCGCGGGCGCGTCGGCCTCGCCAAAGTTGGCCGAGTTCTGCGTCACCCACTTGCCGAGCGTCGCCGCCGGCGCAATCGGGTTGAGCAGCGACTCGTTCTCCGCCGAAAAGGCGTCGTAGGGAAATGTCTCAATGGCGTACGGCGGCGGGCCCGGCGCAACGCCATACCGTATGCGGTGGGGGGCCGCCATCTGCAGCAGCGACATGAGCTTGCGTCGGTGTTGGCGCGGCAGGGACGTCGGCGGCGACGTCGACTCGATCGTGTCCTTGTCCAGGTCGACGAGCACAAAGTCGTCTTCCGGCAGCTCAATGTTCTCGTAGCGTCGCTCGATGCCGACAATGTACGGACAGGGCGCCTCGAGAACCGACAGCAGACGCGCCGGCAGCAGCGGGATGAAGATGCTGGCCCACTTCATCGGGTACAGCAGGTTGACAATGGCGTGGCACGCCAGGTGCAGCATCGCCGGGTGCGACGACAGAAAGATGATGCGCGACTCTGACATGACGTACTCGAACAGCGTCACAATGTTCTCCAGTGACAGGCACCGGAAGAGCGCGTACAGGTCGACGTTGCGCGACCCGGGGATCTCGTTGAGCGCCTCCATCCGCGCATACAGGCGCAGCTCGCGCACGCCGACCTCCACCTGCGTCTTGGAGCTCAGCGGGCTAAAGGCCTCCGTGCACAGGTTCACGACATACCGCTCCAGCGGCTGCCACCGGCCAACGCGCGGCGAGCTGGGCGGGACGCGCAGCACGGCGCCGTCCGTCATGGGGACGATGACGGCCTTGAGCCACTCCTTCCAGAACGCCGTTCGCGTCTCGTCGCGGCCGAGAATGCCGTACGCACGCGGCACCCACAGGCCCGTCTCGCCCGACGTGAGGCCGTCAATCTTGGACGCAGCACCGTGGCGCAGCGGCCGCAGCATCTCCGTCATCAGGCTAATCTTCTCTTCCACCGTGCTGATCTGGTCGTCCAGAACCTCGCGCTCGCGCGAGCCCGAGGCAATGCCGGGCAGCTTGGCCAGCAGCTGCGACAGGTTGGCGCGCTCCGCGGCCAGGCGCATGCCCAGGCTGGCCGCCAGCTCCCGCTCCTCGTCCGACATGTGGCTCTGGCGCCACTGCTCGCAGCGCTTCTCGACCTCCTCGGCCGTCTCCGCTTTGAGCGCCGTCCAGATCGTGACGACAATGCCGTAGATCTTGGAGTTGTTGTCGGACGTCATCGTGAAGCCGTGCCATGTCGAGCGCGGCCGGTCGTCGGAAGACACAATCTGGATGTCGTTGGGGAAGGCAAACATGGGCACATAATCCGGGAATTTGCCTCGGCGGGTAATCTCTTCGGCCGCGCTTCGTGGCGGGTAGCGGTCGAGGAGGACGGGCTCAAAGTGACGCTTGAGCGGGTGCATGTCGGGGTCCGAGTTGAGAGGTTCTGGCGGCGGGATCACCGAGTTGTAGTTGCTGAGGCGCCTGCTGGTTCGGACGGAAGCTGGCATGGTTAGTGAACGTGCCTTGTAAAAAGCTGGAAAAAACTGGAAAGCTGGGGAGCCTACCTGTGCGGGTTGTGTTCTGCGTCTTACGCACACTGTTCATCCGGACGTTGCTGTTCATATCGCGGAAACTAAGCTTGCGACGAATGCTGCCCTTGATGCTCCGCATGATGGGGCTTCTGCGCCCATTGGCCTCCGAGTCGTCGGCCTTGAGCTTCTCGGTGCGCGGGTTGACCATGGGCGGCCGTGCCTGCAGCTTGGCGCCGGCGCTGAAGCTCAGGTCGTCCAGAAAGTTCTCCCGCTCAGCTGCGAACCTAACAAGCATCTGGTCAAAGTCAAAGTCGGGGTTGTTCATCAGCCCGCTTCCACTGCCGCTGGCAGCGCCGCTGGCAGCACCGCCGGCAGCACCATTCGTTGTGCCATTGGCGGCACCGCTGGGCAGCGCGCCTTCAAAGAATCCGCCCGGCACCACCGGCGTGGTCACCGCGATCGGCGCCTTGATCGTGGCGCTGCTGCGATTGCTCTGCGTGTTGCCGTCATAGTCGTCGAGGGTGGCGGTCGAGAAGCGCTTTTCGAGAGACAGTTTCGAGAGGCGGTTGTTGGAGATTTGGCGAGAGTGGCGGGCGGAACCCCGCGAGATGACGCTGCTCCGGTTGTTCTCAGGAATGCTGTCGATGCTTTCAGGCTCTTCGTGCTCGTCAATGGTCTCGTCGACCTGCTGCGGCTGCGGTGGAGGGTTGGGATATGTAATGTTCTCTACACCTGCAATCCAAAAGTAGTCCGCCAGTGGCGTCGAAGCGGACGAGTCCATGATGGCATGTGTGGAAGGCTCAAAGAGGTTGCGTCGCGGGCAGGGAGAGCAGCGTGGAGCTCCAGGTTGGATGTGGTCGGATGGGTCGAAGCTCGACTGAGGCGACTGAGGCGACTGAGGCGACTGAGGCGACTGAGGCGACTGAGATCCGAGGCAGAAAGTGCGTGGCGAGGTCAGCACGGGACGCGCGAGGTTCCCGGATCGCTCGTGGGTGTTGGGTTCCAGGCCGCCGCCTTAGGGATGGAACATTGAAAAGGCAATCGCTTCACCGCACAATGATCGGGCTGGACTCCGTAGGAAGACGAGGACGAGGCGAAAGGTCACTGCGATGGCGCGTAAATATACGTCCAAAGGAGAAAAAGAAGGAATGGAGAGGGGCGTGTAGGAGAGGAGGGAGGGATATGGAGAGAAAGATGGAGAAAGAGAGAAACCAACGAAGCTAGCTCCCGCACCGTCGACCAACGATAAAAGATAAAGGGCCGAGAAGAAAAAAAGAAAAAAGAAAAAAGAACCGGGCAGGAAACCACCGCAAGATAATTGTCAGATGATAAGCGAACCGAGAAGGGGGAAGTTGAACAGAAGCACTGTCGCCAGTATGATACGAGCAAATATATATCACAAAGAGGTAAAAGACTGAAAAAAGACGACGTGAAAAGACAGGGGTGAAACGACAAGCTGCCCCCCCTTGACACGCGTGTGGAGAAGTGACGGGAGAAGGACAGGCTTTCGGGCCAGAACAAGCGTGAAAGCGAGAAACAGTGCGTGGACGGGCGAGAGGCAGATAGCGTGGAGATGGGATGGACACAAAGGCGGCGACGGGACGTGTCTCCCATCACCTGCACTACCGGGTATATCAATCAAGTAGTGTAAAGTGAGAGGCAGTAAGAGTAAGGAGTAGTCTTTTAAGAATAAGACCAGATTTTAAAGCAAAGTCGACCCTTGAACATAGGGCAGAATGTAAAGACAAAATGCATAAATATATCCGTAAATACACAGCGTTTACGGAGTACTATCAGTGCCTGAGCTTGGGCTCCCAAAATAGAAGGACCTGCGAGGAGTGCGGTGAAAAGCTGGGAAGGCGCGGCCAATATGGGGGCAGTGGGTAGGATCCAGGCTGGTGCGTCGTCGATTCCATTTTTACGACGGTGCTGGTCAGAAAAGGGAAGGGCGATTCAGGGTTGGCGGCCGCAGAGGCTTTAACCCAAGGGAGAAAGAGCGGATGCAGTGTTCGGCGGAGTGCATTTGGCCCCTTCGAGACGCGTTTTGCAGCGTCGGTTGTGGCGGTTTGTTTTGAAACCACTTTTGTCGGGCATCGATAGCGCGTCAAACAGAGGCTAGGGAACCCAAACGGCAGGCTAGAGACTGGCGAACATGCAAAACAAGGCAAAGCGCATATACAAAGTCGCAAGACGAAAAAGCCGGACAAAGACATAACGGTCACTGAACGGCCGAGGACTGCTAGCTGGGGCTCGTGAGCAAGTACCGTGTCGAGACCGTAAAGTGTATTTACTGTCACGGCAAGCGGCGCATTATTGCGGTCTGGAGTGAATATAAAACTATTTGAATATATATTTACAGTGTATTGGCATGACTGGCCCTGTAGGACCAAAATTGGCAAAGTGGCAGGCGCGCTTGTGAGGAAGGAAGGCTCGACTGAGAGCACGACCCGCCAGTGGTAGCATTTGTGCGACTTAAATTTACAATCACATTTATCACAAGACGATGGCTTGAATATATATTAAAATGGTGTTTAGGCAAGTGCCGCGTGCATGAATAGATGAGCGCACGTACATTTGGTCAAACACGAGACATCAGACGAATGGCACGGCTGCTGTGACGCCTGGCTGCGCTGCGTTATACTTTTACTAGTAAGTTTGGCCAACAATCTGGGCATGCAGACCGTCTAGAGACACACTGGGCAGATGCCCTCGTTCTTTCCGCAGGCCGTTCCTAGGCGTTTAATTTCGCCACTGCGAACACAGCGCGTCCCTGGCGGATGTCCTGGCCATCTTTTTCGGGCGCCGTAGTTTGACTGGATGCACTCACTGACAGCCACTGCAATCATAAATATATGCATAACCAGTCACGTACTCCAGAGTCAATGCATGCCGTGCCAGTGTCGGGACGAACATGTCTGGGCATCTGGCGAGGGACCCATGTTGTCCGGCGGGACGGGTCACAGCCAGCAGCCAGGAGGACGAGGCCGCCAGCATCAAGCATCCAGACCGGCCCCTGGCAGCACAGGGCACGCGAGCTTGGCTTGGCTTGTCAATGGGATCCCCGTCGACAACTGAGCAGGCCGTGTTGGCGCCCAATCCGGCACACGCAGGCCGGGCTGCAACTGCCAAGGAGCGTGTGCATGGCCAGACGTGCTGCAGGCTGCAGGCACAGCTGGCCTTTGCATGCACTCCTGCCCGATCGAACAACGTCGTCGGTCGATGCTTCCATGGCCGCGGCCACGCCGTGCGCGCTAGTCGCCACGTTATATTTTAGGAGCTGCTCTTGCCGTATTAGGCAGTGGTCGCAGCATGGGATTCTGTTCCCCATGCCATGTGCAAGGGACAGGGACAGTTGGCTTCGGAAAAAGACCAGGCCAGTTTGCGAGCGGCGGAGGCAAATCATGTCGATCACGATGCTCGCTCTTAAGCTCCGCCCAGCACCGCGTGGCAGCAAGAGGAGAAAAAGGTGAAGAAAGTGGTACGAAAGTGCTACGATGTTGCGAGAACGAAGTGTCCAAAACGAGCCCACAGCCAAGACCCAGACTGAGCAAAGCCACAAAGCGAGTGCAAGATGTTCCTGTTCCTGGCAAGCCGAACGTCTTTGACAAAAGAACGCTTGCCCTGAATTCGGGCGTTTACCCCTGGGCCGTTGCGTTCGTTGCGCTAACCAGTCTCGGCCTGGTTCAGCTGGGCGCCGATGCATGGTGTGTTGCACAGTGCCCATGGGCGCTTTGTCACGAGCCGTCTGCGGCTGATTTCGACACGAGCTTTTGGAGTTAGTACGTACTACTGGAATGCGAGCTGTTTTTTGGGTGTCTCGTAAACACATCTTACTAGACAAAGCTGCTGCTTTCGCTATTCCTGAAAGCTAGTAACTTTGTCTCGGCAATAGATGAACGGAGTAAATCGAGCAAGGCGTCGGCTTGCCCGTCTTCCGCTTCCAATAGGAGCAGTCGTACTCCGTACGCTCCTTCCGATACTGTCTTCAATTCACCTTTTCGGATGCTTGGACGGGCCTTCCCTGTAAAGACACACATGCTAGCACGCAACCCAAGAAACGACCAACAATGCAATGCGACACCGCATCTGCGCGCCAGCGGGTACGGCTCTCGAATAAATAAGCTCTTGTGTTGGCTGCGGTGGCGTGCAGGATGTCGCAGGATGGCGGTGTTGCAAGGGATCTCTCCAATGCATACTCCGTCCATGTAAATATACTCCGAAAGGTTACGTTGAGGGTGTCAAAGGCCGGCCGTCTTGAACGGTGAGACGCGCCTTTTATGCCATGAAAGCGCGGACAACGTCGAGCAGGAGGAGAAGTGGGCAGAAGCATGACGTGGGAAGAGATGGACAGACATCCAAAACGACACTGTAAATATACCGAACGGCCCGTGAACAAGCCATCAAGTTATGGCAGGCGCTCTCAGGAATCGTTCTCTACTATATTTACATGGATTAGGGTAAGCTTGACCCAGCGTGCTTGGTGTAAATTGAAACTGCAATTTCAGGGCGAATTAGGCTCAGACAGAGGTTCCGCAGCATGGAAGCGAGCCTCATCGGAGACAAGGCAGCGGCGAGGTTGGTACGAAGCACACATGCAAATGCAAACTCGTCCCAACACCAACACCAACACCACATGAAGCGTTTGTGTCCCCAAGCACTGGAACAGGGCCGCACGCACAAGGCAGGGGCAGCAGAGTTTTGTCCGACAGACCAGGGTTCGCCCACAGCTGGGTGGCTGGGATGCAGGAGGGCAAGGGTGACGTTACCCATCTCGTCTGAGAACTATAAATGTGCATAAAACGTCCTAGCCGGGAGAATGGATGATGGTGCATCTGACTGTAGACGACGGCCATTGTCGATGCGGCCAGAGCCTCCGACTGTTTGCATCTGGTCGGCGAGCGTTTCTTGATGGACAGTGACCAGCTTCAGCAGGATCCTATCCAAAGTACCTCGCCTACGGCATGCGATTGTATATTAAGCAGTCAGAACCAGGTGGCACGGCGTCCAACAGACGGAAAAAGGCTCAGGCGAAACGGCGCCAGCAAGGCACAGGCGCATGCACTTTACAACGTGCAGCACACATGAACGAGAAGCCACCAACGGTCAGTCGGCTGGGCAGTCAGTGGCCTGGTCCTTTGTGGTGCTCTGTGGTCCTTGGTATCCGTGGTATCCGTTGGAAAACAAGGCACTAGGCCGTTGGAAGGTGCAACCCTGGAGCTGTGGTGCAGCCGTGCGTGCTATCCATGCGTGGGCCTGGTGCACGAGCAGCGCGAGATGATGGTCGCAGAGTCGTCTCAGTTGGTGTGCCGAGCATGGCTGCCTCGCGTCAAATGGCAACATGGTAATAACATGGTATCACATTCCGTACCTGGACGCCACAGTAACGAAACTAGCCAGATGGACGGAAATAAAAGACGAGAGAGCGAGAGAGAGGCTACCTTGCCACCCGGATGCCCAGCTTGCCGGTGGACAGGTACCCGCGGCTGCCCATCTCGCCACGCCAGCCGATCCCCAGCACGCCAAAGATGAGCCGGCCGTTGCCCTGCTCGGCGAGTCCGGGCGCGGTCTCCTGGACGAGGAAGCACACCTGCTCGACCTCGCCCGGCTGCAGCACGGGCCGGCGGGCGGGCACGGCGGCGTCCTTGGCGTCAACGGCCTGCCAGGCGTTGCAGTCGGCGTACGTCAGCGACGGCTCGAGCTGCGGCACGACCTGGTCGAGCTGGACGACGTCCTCGCCGCAGTTTTCGAGCTGCGCCTCGAGCATCCACTGCCGCTGGCCGACGGCGGTCGACGGGCCGTAGGCGGCGGCCTTGGTGCGCACCGTCAGCGCCGACTTGCAGATGAACTGGTACAGCTTGCGGAACGTGCGTGTGCGGCCGCTCGTCTCGGTGGCCTCGTAGTAGCTGACGGTCACGCCCAGCACGTGGTTGCCCTCCTCCTTGAGATCGAAGCGTACCACCTTTTGCAGCGTCGCGCCGTCCTCGAGGTCAACGCCGTGCTCGCCGGCCGCCGGCGTCAGGTCCAGCTTCGCAATGGGCGCGTTGGCGTCGGGCGTCTTCATCTCGGCCTCGATGCGCACGTCCTTGATCGCCTTGCGCCCGCCTGTGCCCGAGCCCGCACCCGCACCTGCGCCCGCCGGGGCCGCGACGTCGTGGTTCACGCACAGCGTGCACGAAAACAGCTCGCCCACGTAGGCCGAGCCGAACGCGGGCGGCAGGTTGACAATCGGGCTGAGCAGGAACGGGTCCGTGCAGGCGCCGGCGCTGGCGTCGTCGGGGCGGTACGCGAGCGACGCCGGCAGTGTCGGCACCGGCTGGTCGGCCGACAGCGGCGATGCCACGGGGTGCTGTGTGACCAGCGACGGCCGCGACAGCCTGGGGTCAGTACCACAGCGAACGGCAGAGACGAACGGAGCGGGCGCCTTACCTCAGCACCTTGAGCGAGATGGCGTGCGGCTCCTTGACCACATCCTGCGACGGATTGTACTGGTGGCTCATTGTGCTTCGAGCTCTTTGCTTCGAGGCTATGGCTCGCGGCGAAGGTGGTGGCGTCGTTTGATGAGTTAAAGAGATGCAGTCGAAGCTGGCCACGGTGAGGGTCTCCACTATTTCTCGCCCCAACGTCACCATGTCCAGGGTATTACAGTAAATATACAAAATATACACAGATATCGTGCATCAATTGGAACGCCCATTCCAGGCCGTGGCAGTGATTTGGCGGTGATTTATTCTTGTGCTTGTGTGGTATTAACACACGGCTGAATGCATTAAAACAGTACTACATGGTCATAGTGCAAACAAAACGCCCAATAAAGCATGGCTTTTATGTGCCGTACCAGGCTGCATCAAACGCCCAACGCCCAGACTAAGCCGGCGGCGGAGGCGGCACGTCTGAAGACGGCGCCGGCGGGTCACCGGTAGGCGGCGTCGGCGCACCAGGAGCGCCCTGCTGCTGCTGGGCAGCCTGGGCCGCCGCGTAGTACTGCTGGTAGTACTGCATGTACGCCGCGTAGCCGCCGTAGGGCGCGTACGGGTCCGTGCCGTAGTACTGTGCATACTGGGCGCTGTAGTCGGCGGCGCTCGCAGCGGCCGCCGCAGCTGCCGCACCCGACGTCGGCGTGCCTGGTGCACCTGGAGCACCTGGAGCACCTGGGGCTGCGGCGGCCAATGGACTGGCCACGGCACCAGCCGGTGAGTCGTAGCCGCCATGGCCGTAGCCGCCGCGGTCGTCGTCGTGCTCGCGGCGGTCGTAGCGGTCCCGGCCACCGCCGTAGCGGTCGTCGCGTCCGTAGCCACCGCCACGGTCGCCACGGTCGCCACGGTCGCCACGTCCGCCGTAGCCGCGGTCGTTGTAGTCGCCGCTGCGGCCAAACGAGCGCGGCGGGCGGCTCTTGAACGACTCGAACTCGTCCTTGACATTCTCCAGCAGGTCCAGGCACAGCTCGCGCGCGCGGTCGACCATCTCCGGGTCGGGGCCCGTCACGTGCAGGAACATGGGCTCGTCGGCCTCGCGGCCCGTCGCCGTCTCGATGAAGCCCGAGTTGTGGCCCTTGATCTGCACGCGGCAGTCCGTCTCCTGCTGGATGTGCTTGACGTACGCGCCGCCGTGCCCGACCACCTGTGCACGCAGGTTGAACCCGGGCACCGGCTCCAGGCCCACGGGGATCTTGTGCTCCGGCCACTTCCGGCGCCCGTTCTCGTCGCGGCCGAGGCCCTTGTCGTTCATCTGCTGCCGCTTGAAGCGCCGCTCGTCCACCAGCGGCGGCAGCTCCGAGTTGATCAGCTCGTCAATCTTGGCAAGCGCCTTCTCCAGGCCCTCCATGGTCGTGCTGGTGACGTGGAGGTACAGCGGCGGGTTCTGCACGTGTCTGTTAGTCTTCGTCTCGCTCCCAAGTAGTGGCTCGGCAACACCCACCGAGGCCGTGGCCATGGACTTGTCGGGAAGATAGCTTCCGCGCGTGGTGACATCTGCAAGCGTCAATGTGTGTTCCGAGTTCCGAGTGTGCTGGGTCGGGGTGCCTACCAGCGCCAGTCTCTTCCTTGATCTAGATGCGGTCAGCAGATGCCATCGAGGAGGCAGGAGGCGACGTCGGGCTATCGAGCTTGGTAAGCAGGATGTCCAAACGAGCCGGAGCCGGCCCCGGAGCCGGCCAAATTGCCAAATTGCCAAATTACCTGTTTCTGCGTGCCCGCCTTGGTCACGAGGTAGCGGTTGCGCAGGTCGTTGACCTCAATGTCCTTGATGTAGTCGCCGTCCGAGATGTAAATGTCGCCGTTGATCTGGGCCGCCGATACCGTGGTCGTCGCCTTGGCGTTGGTCGTCATCGGCACGCGCACCACCGGCGCCTCTTCCGACGGCTTGCGGTTCTGCAGCTGCTCGCTAATCCGTGCTGCAATGGCCGCTGGGGGTTAGCACTCGCAGTAACGATGTGGAATGAAAGAAGAAACGTACCTGCTGCGGCGGCTGGGTCGGGGCGCTTGGCCTTGTCGTCGGCCGGTGCAGTGGCCGATGCAGTGGCCGATGCAGCCGATGCAGTGGCCGATGCAGGCGTGGGGCTGCGCTCGCGTGTCGGTGCTCGTTCGCTGCGTGCCGGCGGCGACTTGGAGCGGCGAGCAGCATGGGCCCGTTGCGGCGACGGCGAACGCCGGTCGAACCGCGACGCCCGTTTCGGCTCCGGCTCCGTCTGGTCAAACCGCGACTTCTTGGCGCGTCGCTCCATCGTGTCTGGCAGGCCTGGACGCACGGCCGTGTCTGGCGCTCGGGCGTGTGCAATCGCAGCCGATGGACAGTCGTCGCACTCCGGGACCGTCGGCGTAACTGAGGCTAGGGACTCGGCTAGAAGGTCTGGTTGCCGGGTGTCAGGCTCGCGTCGTTGTCGGATGGGTCCGTCGGGGGTTGCCAAAGTCTCCGCGGTGCCTGGCAATAGCGATGCTGCCGTCGATCCGGTGTGGTTGTGTCGCGGTGAGCGGTGCGTCTCCGAGCCCAACTACCTGTAAATAAAAATGAGAAATTGTTGCTCCAGGCTCCTTTGCGACAGACCCACTCTGCCATGAGGCTGGAGGCTGAGGATGGAGCCCATTCATCCAATCAGGTGTCTGTATTCACTGTCGTTTTTGGTGCTTATGGGTCGCTGGCCGTTTGCGTGCAACTCTGCACGCCTAGTGCACAGTATGCACACTGTGTGTAGCGGTCTACCACACCGTGTTCCGGCCAGCAGCGGCCTTTATCCTCTGCGACACGCATGGCTCACCGTTCAAGTGCGGGGCATGCGGCCCGTTGACAGCCGCCGTTGTACCTCGCACTGTGCTCGCTGCGCCCGCCGGCCTGGCTGCGTCTGCGACAACTGTGACTACTCCGTGTGCCACTGCGTATGCAGCTAGTGCGAAGTCGGGGTCGCCTCGATTTTTTTGTCTGCTGGGACGGGGCAGCCCGATTGGAGCGCTGGCATTGGCTGGCCTCACCATCTCCGTCCATTTTTTTCCTCTTCTCCCCTTCCGTCTCCTTCCCGATTGATTCTCTCCCCGGGTGCGTTCCTGCTTATCTGACTCACCCACGGTCCGATCTATATACGACGGTTCCTGCCTGATCCGTTCTGGGGCCTCTCGACCCTCACCTCAACTGCTCGACTGCTCGACTGCTCGACTCCCGGACCAGCTTGTCTCGTCCAACAGGCCCGATCCGACACAGCCATGGCCTCTCGCCGCATCTTGCTATCGACGCCGTGGCGGGCCGCTGCCCCCAGCACCCGCCCGGCCACAGGCCTGCCGACGGCCGCCGCCCTGCGCTACAACTCCAGCACGGCCTCGTCGACGTCGGCCATTGCGTACAAGGCCCTGCGCCGGCGCCAGGCCCCGCTGCCCGTCAGCGACCAGCCGCCGTCGTGGTCGGCCCAGGCTGCCGTGTCCAACATCCTCTACGAGACGCCCACGCCCTCGCTGGCGCCGTCGACGCGCCACATCCTCAACTGCCTCGTCCAGAACGAGCCCGGCGTGCTGTCGCGCGTGTCCGGCATCCTGGCCGCCCGCGGCTTCAACATCGACTCGCTCGTCGTCTGCAGCACCGAGGTCGAGGACCTGTCGCGCATGACCATCGTGCTGACCGGCCAGGACGGCGTCGTCGAGCAGGCCCGGAGGCAGCTCGAGGACCTGGTGCCCGTCTGGGCCGTGCTCGACTACACCAACGCCGCCCTCGTCCAGCGCGAGCTGCTGCTGGCCAAGGTCAACATCCTCGGGCCCGAGTACTTTGAGGAGCTGCTCGCGCACCACCGCGAGATGACCGCCCCCGACAGCGAGGCCCCGGCCGAGGGCGAGCCCGACATCTCCCTGGCCAAGGCCAGCGAGGACTTCCACCCCAGCCGCCTGGCCATCAGCGAGGCCCTGCGCCACAAGCACGAGCACCTCAAGAGCATCACCTACTTTACGCACCAGTTTGGCGGCAAGGTCCTGGACATTTCCACCAACAGCTGCATTGTCGAGGTGTAAGTCTACGAGGGCAACGTTTCAGACGACAGCGCTAACAACAAACAGCTCCGCCAAGCCACACAGAATCGAGTCGTTCCTCAAGCTCGTCGCGCCCTTTGGCATCCTCGAGTCCGCCCGCACCGGTCTCATGGCCCTGCCTCGCTCGCCCCTGCACGGCCCCGACGAGGACACCCCGACCAAGGAGGCCGACGACGTCGTCGACGTCAGCCAGTTGCCCCCTGGCTAAACGATACCTGTAATCTACGGAATGCCCATGTCGTGTCTCGGTCTGTTGCCTGTTGCATTGAGAACTGGCCATCCGCCCGTGCGACGTGTGTCTGTCAATGTTCATTTGTGCTTGTATCTTGTAAATGTATGCAAAATCGCTTTTGTTCGCTCATATCGTCCGTGCTCGTGAAACGTGCGAGCCATGCAAGTCTAGGCAATGACGCCCTTCTTCAGGACAAAGGCGTCCAGGGCAGCTGACATGTTAGCAGGGGCCAAAAAGTAGCCGACAACACACACAACAAACTTACCAAGTGCCGCCCACAGACGGTTCTCGGCCTCTTGAAAGACGAGCGACTGCGGCCCGTAAAAGACCTCGTCGTGCACCTCCTCCGGGTGCCGGGGCAGGCAGTGCATAAACTTCCAGTCCGCCTTGGCCCCGCCGTTCTTGGCCATTGCGTTGGTGATTTGGAAGCCGGCAAACGCCGCGAGCCGCTTCTTCGCCTCGGCCTCCTGGCCCATTGACACCCACGTGTCCGTCACCAGAATGTCCGCGTCCGCCACGGCCTCTTCGGGCACGGTCGTCTCCGTCAGCGTGCTCGCGCTGCCCGACGACTGGATCAGCGCCCGCATGCGCTCCGGCAGCCCGTAGCCAGCGGGCGCTGCCACCGACACGTCGACGCCCGTCTTGAAACAGCCAATGGCCAGGTCGAAGAGCACATTGTTCGCGTCGCCCACCCACGCAATCTTCTTGCCCTCCAGGCCCAGGCTGCCCGCCGCCACCTGCTCTGCCGACGCCGGGAACGCCTCGTGGATCGTCAGAAAGTCGGCAATCGTCTGCAGCGGGTGGAAGTCTTCCGACAGCGCGTTGATCACCGGCACCGTCGAGTGCGCCGCGAGGCCCGTCACGTCCGAGTGCGGGCCGACGCGCGCCACCATGCACGACGTCATGCTCGAAATCACCTGCGACGTGTCGCGCAGCGACTCGTTGACGCCCAGCTGGATGTCGTCCTTGCCCAGGAACATGGGCTGCCCGCCCAGCATCGCCACCGCCGACTCCGTCGACACGCGCGTCCGCGTGCTGCGCTTGCTGAACATCATCGCCACCGCGGGGTGGCCCGCCAGGCCGCCCTGCGCGTGGGCAGGGACCGCGCCGCCCGTCTTGTACGCCTTCTTGAACGCGGCCGCGTTGAGCACGAGCCGCGAGAACTCCTTGGGCGTCAGGTCCGCAATCGACAGCAAATGCCGCGGCGTGGAGTACGCCCGGGCCTGCGTCCGCGCCGTCAGCTTGGCGGCCTTGAAGAGGATGTTGCTCATGGTGTCTGGGTGGTGGTGTGTGATGTAAACAGAGTGTGGAGGAGAGGCTTCAAGTGACAAATGGATATAAAAAAAGTGTTTTGAACACGCCGAAATCAATGCAGTACTCCGCGCCAAAATCGCGAGATGGGATGCCGAAACAGTACCGGTGCACGAACAGAAAATGGAACAAACTCGAATGAAATTCTTGTAAATTACGTGCTACCGTTTCGAGCTATACACACCTCGATTGACTCACGCGTCGTGATAAAATATTTTCTGCAGCTTCAACAAAATTGGTACAGTATATGCACTGTACATGGCACTGTCTGTGTCACTGCGAGCCGACCCACAGTACCAATGCCCTGTCGAGTACCTATCGGCCTTTGCATCAGGCGTGGGCTTCAGCGCCAACTGCCTGAAACGGCCGTCACCTGACTGCGTCAGCCTCATTCTTTGTACGCGGCCCTCTCCGCCCTGTTATCGAGTCTGCCTTGGTATTTGTGCTTGCTCGCCTTGTCATCGTTCATCGTTACTATCCATTTACATACTCCGTACCCGAGACGGAACCTCTGCGCCGCCATCATTCTTACCAGGTTGCGCCATCGTTTCATCGACTGGGGCACATTGCCAGACTCCATAAGGCTGGCTGCGCGCTAGCATCTGCGGAGCGTCCTCGAGTCCACCACGGACCACCAGCCAAGAGCCACACCTACGGAGTACTTCGTACACACCACACACCGCATCACAATGGCCGAGCCATCAGACGAGCGAGCGCCGCTGCTCGCGGCCGAGCCCAGCGAGCGGGCGCACGGGAAGCAGCCTGCCACTGCGTCCGAGACCACACCCCTGCTGGGCAGCAGCAGCAGCGCGTCGGCCTACGAGGACCACGACGAGGCGGACGAGTCGGCCGCGCCCGCGCCCGCGCTGTCCAAGACGCCGAGGCGCTGGCCGTCCATCATTGCAATCTTCGTGCTGGCGCTCATCTCCGTCGGCATCATTGTCGTCGCGTACTTTGTGCCGGCGGCCGTCGAGGAGTACGCCAAGCAGGGCATCGTCGTCGAGCCCACCGACCTGTCGCTCCAGTCCATCACGGTCAACGGCGTGCGCGCACGCATCCAGGCCAACTTCCGCCTCGACGCCTCGCGCGTCCACAACGACCAGGTCCGCCGCATCGGCCAGGCCACCACCTGGCTCGTCCGCTCGCTCGGCACCGAGAAGACGACCGTCAACGTCTTTCTGCCCGAGTACGCCAACGCGCTGCTCGGGTCCGCCGAGATCCCGCCAGTCACCGTCAGCCTCGTCGACGGCCACACGACCGCCATCGACATCGTTGCCGACCTGGTCCCCGGCAGCGCCGAGGGGGTGCGCAACATCGCCAACCAGTGGCTCGACGGCCGTCTCGAATCGCTGCGCCTGCTCGGCAAGGCCGACATCGAGCTCAAGTCGGGCTTCATCCCGCTCGGCACGCACAGCATCGCCGAGGTGCTCACGTTTGAAGGTCAATACCTCTACCGTTCCTTTGCGTCCCTGTTTTTTGGAGAGAAAACGATTCTGTAAATAGCCTGCCATCCGTGTGTACGTTTGAGTGATGGGCGAATTTGGGTTTGCAACTGGTGTATATACTGTCACGTTTTCTCTCCTTCTCTCCGCGTCTTTTCCCTTGAGCTGCCTGAGCCCATGCTGACTTCTTTAGCGAACAAACTGCCCTCCATTCCGGCGTACGAGATCGAGCGCATCGTCTTCGAGGAGATTGACGTCCCCGGACGGGCCGATCAGGCCATGGGCGCCCAGGTGCGCATCTCGGCCTTCAACTCGTTCCCCGTCCAGATCGACGTTCCGCCGCTGGCCTTTGAGATTCTCGTGCCCGCCTGTGCCTCGGGCGACCCCTACATTGTCCTTGCCGACGCCCTCACGGCTCCGATCCCGGTCCGTGCGCGGCATAAGGTCACGGTCGATGTCACTGGCACCGTGCAGGAGCTGCCTGATTCGCTCACGGCCGCCTGCCCCGACTCCAAGTCGTCGCCCCTGGACCACTTGCTGAAGCAGTACATGAGCGGCGAAGAGGCCGTCGTCTTTGTCCGCGGCAAGAAGGAGGCCGTGGCCGACACGCCGGACTGGATCCGCGACATCCTTGCTAGCGTCACACTGCCAGTGCCGTTCCCGGGCCGTTCGTTTGACAACCTGATCCGCGACTTTTCGCTGACCGACGTCCATTTCACGCTGCCCGACCCCCTGGCTGAGCCGGGCGACCCCGACGCCAACCCGACGGTCTCGGGCACGATCCTGGTCACGGCAGGCCTGCCCGAGCAGATGAACTTTGCCATCAACGTCACCAGCGTGCGCGCCAACGCCGACGTCTTCTACCACAAGAACAAGCTCGGCGAGCTGAACCTGGACAAGTGGCAGGACGCCAACTCGACAATGACGCGAGCCAACGGCGACGACGAGGCGACCCTCAGAATCCAGTCCGTCATCAACAACGCGCCGCTCAACGTCACCGACAGCGACGTCCTGTCCGGCATCATCTCGAAGCTCCTCTTTGGCGGCCAGGACGTCGAGCTCGCCATCAACGCACTCGTCGACATCCGCGTCGACACCGTCCTGGGCCAGCTCGAGCTCAAGGACGTCCCGGCCGAGGGCAAGATCCCTGTAAAACGTCCGTACTAGCCCTTTCTTTTGCCCCGCCCTTGCTTGTTTTGCTTCTTGCCGGTATTTTGTTAGTTGGTATAAAATTGGTACACATCGTATATGCATTTGCTGATGTTTCGTGTACAGCGCTTCCCCTCGGCTCCTTGGACGGACTCGCGCCCCAGGTCGGCAGCATCGAGATCTTGGACTCGACCCCGACGTCCATTACGCTCCAGGCCCTTGTCAACATCACCAACCCGACCGAGTACACGGCCCACGTCCCTGAGATCAACATCCACATCCTCTGCAACGACACGGTCATCGGCACAGCGAGCGCCAAGAATCTGGACGTCGTCCAGGGGAACAACACCGACATTGTCGTGGGCGCAACGTGGAACCCGGCCATGGGCGGCGAGCACGGAGAGGAGCTTGGCCGCAAGCTGCTGTCGCAGTTCGTCTCGGGCGTCAACACGACATTCACCGTCCGGGCCTTCCACGACAGCATACCCTCGCAGCCCATCCTGAGCGACGCGCTGTCGAGATTCAACTTTACCGTCCCGGCTCCCCATCTGGCCCTTCCCGGGGATGGCGACGACGGAAGCGGCAATGATGACGGCGGGCACGGAGACGACGACGACGACGCCAAGCCCAGCTTCATCCGCGAAGCCACCTTCCACTTCTTCTCCTCGACCGCCTCGTTTGTCCTGGCCTCGCCGCTCGTGGCCAACACGCTGTACATTGAGTCGATCGACGCGACCGCCTACTACAACCGTACCGAACCCGTCGGCACGATTGTGTCCCACAACGAGTTTGGCGTGCCGCCGGGCCTCTCGCAGAGCCCCAAGCTGCCCGTCACCTGGTCCGTCGACTCGGTCGGCTTCGAGAAGCTGCGCCGGGCGCTCGGGGGCGACCTAAAGCTGGACGCCGTGGCCGACGTCAAGGTGCGCCTCGGCGCGTGGCACGAGACGATTCACTATACCGGCTCTGGCATCGGGGCGCATGTGCGGCCGTAGCCGGCCTGAGTGGCTGGTATCCTATGGAATTTGGAAATCTTTGGGGTTTTCTTTCGTGGCATATTGGAGCCTGGAGTTTTAACAGGGTTTAGGTATTTGTTTGTTTTTAGGTATTTGTTTGTTTTATCAATAATGAATATATGACATATATACTGGCCGTGGCATGCTTTGCAAGTATTCACGAGGCTTGAGGCCGTGAAGCGATCCCGCAACAGGCGCACATGTCACAATGAGCAAATCACTTGTCGAGCCTGGTTTTATACTTTTTTTCGTTGATCCTCTACCCAGCGATATACAAAGCGTAAAATAACCCCGGACAATGTCCGTCCTTTTTGGACAAAAAAGCAATATAACTCCTGAATCGGCTGCGTATGGTATCAGAAGAACCCCCGCCTGTCGACGTTCTTGAAAGCGGACAAAGCGGACAAGGTCCGACGAAGCGGGAGAGAGCGAACCCGAAACCAAAACCAAACCCGGAATCACAACGCGTCTTTCGACAGTTTGCTGTAACTCTTTTTTGTATTTGCCCAGAAGACGCCCTCCTTTTTATTTGCCAAGGTCGATCGCAACCTTTCCCTCTCCGTTCAAAGTTTCGTTTTTGCGTTGCTCATTAAGCAAAACTGTGAATAAAATGAAACGACAATCTATGAGAGAATGCTTTACGAGGGGGGAGCAGCGCGGCCACGGCCGAAGCCGCCGCGGAACTGGGGAGCGAACTCGCCGGGAGCACCGCCCTCCTTGCCCTCGCCAGCCTCGCGTCTCCGGTAGCCACCCTCACGCTCGGCACGGCCACGGCCGCCGGCAAACGGCCGGCGCTCACGCTCCTCGCCGCCCATCATGCCGCGGGGAGGGTTGTGCGAACGCTGCTGCTTGATGTGGGTGGAGGGAACAATCTCAGCGGGCAGGTGGAGCCACTCGCGGAGGTAGTCCAGACCCTGTGGTGTCTGTTAGTATTCGTCCATAGCGTTGTCTGTGCGCCCATTTCGACTGGCTCGATGTCGGCTTTTGCTGTGCGAGCGGGTTGCGACATGGCGTTGCGTCGTATGGTCCCGTCGGAAAGAAGAAAAGACGGCCAGACGGAATAGAAGGCTGTCTTTAGACGTGGCAGAAACATACCTCAGGGGTGAGGGTGTAGTAGTACCACTGCCACGAGAACTGGGTCTTGACGAAACCCTTCGAGGTCAGAGACTGGCAAGCCTTGATGACGAACAGGTTCTTGGTGTCAATGTCGGGGTGCGCAATCTCGAAGCTGAGTTGGTTAGCATCTGTGATCAACAGTCGTTACGAATTGCATCGCAGTTGGCTCTGGTTTGCCATGTCCCGATTCGTCGTCCATGATGTCGCGCCGCAGTTGCAAAAAGCCCAGTTTCGTGATTCAAGTCGTGCCTGCCAGCCCCGCGAGTTCGAGTTTGCAGGCTGGTGTGCAATGTCTGTCGGGGCGAAGTGCCATGTGACATTTGCAGTTGTCGGCCAGCATTGCGGCTAGACATTGATATTTTCGCCCGTTTATCCTTTCGTCGTCGGTGGTGCTGGTGGGCATATGCAGCAGTGGCAAGGCCAATTGGGTTGCTGAGACTCGCATGGGCTGTAGGGTCGTCGGAAACTGGGCTGTGGGCTGTTGATGCAGTCGTCGGTGCGGGTGTTGATGCATGGCCGGAATCGTGGTCGGGAGTCGTGATGGCGTCCAGAGCCTCTTTGCTCAAACGTACTTCTTGGGAGCGACGAGAACGCCCTCACGGAAGAGGGCCTCGTGGATCTTCTTGCGATCAGCCTTGGGAATCAACATCTTGAATGATTTCGGTGAGGTTGTTGTTGAATGGTTGACGATGGTGGGAAGCGGAAAATGAAAAACGGTCCAAAGAGTCGAGCAAAGAGAAACTCCTACACTTGGCGAATCGCGCACAATGCTCTCCACCCGCAAAACTGCAAGACGAAAGGAGGGCTTTGGCGCCGGGCAAAAAAGTCAGAGCCCAAAAAATCAATGAGCGCGGGACCCGTATTTCTGACCAGAAGTGGCTCTGTAACTGACGCGATTGGCTCAGCCGTGGACTCTGACAAAGTTTTCGACTAGCGTTGATCAGAGTAGGGTTTGCATGCTGATGTAATCCACTCTGGATACCGACCCCTCCACGCTTATCCTTATCATCACGTGCTAGGCTAAGCCACACTACTGTGGCGCTGCTCTGACTTCTGTCGCGCTCGATTCTTTCGTGCCAGCCTTGCATCGCCCAAATCATACACCCACACTTCATCCACTTTGATCTCTGCAAGGCTGCGAACTTCTGCGCATCACCCACCTATACACGATATCGATACAACGGCAGACACCATGGCTGATAGAACAGTCAACGTCTTCGTCACCGGCCTGCCCGGTGCCGGCATGCCATCTTCATACACCCTGCCCGTCTCGGCATCGGCCTCGATCAACGAGCTATGGGACGAGCTCTACGAGCGCCTGCCGCCCATCAACTCGCGCCTCATTCTTACGACGCTCCGCAACAAGCAGCTCTGCTACAACAGCGATGAGTCTGTGAGCGACCTCTTGTCGTCGCCACGCGACGAGTTTGTCTCGCTGCGCCTGTCGCTGCCGCTGTGCGGTGGCAAGGGTGGTTTCGGCTCCCAGCTGCGCGCTGCGGGTGGCCGCATGTCCAAGCGCAAGAAGAACCAGGCCGAGGACAACGGCTCCAGCCGCAACCTCGACGGTCGCCGCCTGCGGACGATCAACGAAGCGAAGGCGCTTGCCGAATACCTGGCCATCAAGCCCGAGATGGACCGCCGCGAGAAGGAGGACCGGCGCAAGCGTTGGCAGGAGATTGTCGACCTGGCCGAGCGCAAGGAAGACGAGGCAAAGAACGGCAGCTCCTCTGCCACTGGCCGTCTCGATGGCAAGTGGGTCGACGATAAGACCGAGGCGAGCGAGCGGACTCGTCTGGCCGTGCTGGCGGCGATGAGCAGCGGCCAGTACAAGGACAATTTGCAACTGGGCACGTCGGCAGGCTCCAACACGTCGGGTGCCTCGAGCAGCGCTGACGCCAGCGACAACACCAGCAACGACGAGGAGTGCGACGACGACGAGGAAGACGAGGACATGGACGATGCCGGCGAAGACGTTGCCGAGAGCAGCAACGGTAAGACGTCGGCCTCTGTCCCCAAGTCGGTGGTTGCTGCTGCAACGTCCACAACCGACAAGGGCAAGGGCAAGGCGAAAGCCTTCTTTGCCTTTGACGACGAAGACGATGAGTTTATGAGCTCGTCGGATGAAGAACAGTGATTCTTGTGCGCACATGATTTCCGGGATACCTCTGAGCGTCTGGCGTTTTGGCTTAAGTTTTGAGCGTATGATATTTATACCTTTTAATACCCAGCCGTATTCTTCACTTTTATCCATTCTCGTACTAATCCTGATCGCAATGCGAGTTTGTCGCGTATGACACTGGCGCTTCGTGACACTCGTTGTACTGCGTGGGCTTGATGCAAACATGTATATAAAGTAAATGTCTCGTGGTATAATTGCAGACCAGGTGTCTGGGTTGTAAATATTGATACAGTTCCATGGTCATCGACATGATGTAAAGGTTCTCTCGATATTTCTATCTGTGCACCCCTAGTCATGCCAGAGGTTCTCCGTACTCATGCACTCCATGGTGTCCAAACTCTATGCTGCGACGTATATAAACAAATGCTTACTCCAGGCGAGCGGGGAAGGTGCCGGCGGCTCTCTGGTCGTCCCACCGCTGGTACTGTAGGGTAGTTAGCATGTGAACGTGTGCGATGACGTTGGTATGACCCGAAGAAATGCGAGCGCCTGTACGCAAAGGTGCAGGCGTGACTGCGGGTGCGTAGGGATGAGTTGGGTATGGGCCTGCGTATGCACATGCGGATGCCATGCAAGCCATGTGGTACTGTTGGAGGGTGGGCATGCTGAAATGACGCAAGGTGCGGTCCGATGTTGATGGCGTTGGGAAAGACTTACCCAGCCGCTGGGGCACAGGGACCGGTAGGCAAGCCAAAACTGGAGAGGATTAGCCAAGGAACGACGCGCAGCACGGCGATATCGCACGCAAACCGGGCCGGGTCCGGGTAGACCGCGGTCCGGCCGGAGGGACGGAAGATGGACGAACCTGGCGGCAGGGAGCAAAGTCCTCGCCCTTGGCCAGAATGCACTTGTGGTAGTCGACGTAGTTCTGCCAGCAGTGCTTGGTCTGGTTGGTGTTGGGGAAGCGGGCGTCGACACCTAGTTGCGGAATAATGTTATTATAACGGGACGGTAACGATAGCGGCCGAGACGACGAAGATGGTGAAGCGTGTCAGGCAAGAGTCGTTGTGCGAACCGGCTAGGCCACGGGTGACCGGGGCCAAGACCGGATGCGTGTGGGCCGACACGGCATGACGGCGACCGCGCCGGGCCGAGCGCGACCGGTGATAAGGTGTGGCGCGGAGGGGCCGCCGGGAGGTATCGGCGCGGCGTCGTCGCGGTCGCGGGTTGTCGGGCAGTCGTCGGGCAGTCGTCGGGCAATTGGGCTCATTGGCGGTCGAAGGATCGGTACATACCAGCTGCAGGCGAGGATACAGTGTTAGCAAGGGTTCCGAGCGAATATCAACATCATACGATGTCACGGTGTTGTATATGAATTTTTTTCGGGCTGCGACGGCCGGGGCGCGGCAGTGGCTCGGGGGTTTGTAGACTCACCAGTGACGAACTTGAAGGGCTTGGTGACACGGTCTTCGTCGGACATTTTGACGGACTGGGCGACAAATCAATTGATCGGGGTACAGGTTGGTGAGGTGAGGTTGGAGTGGCGAGCCGAGGGGGAGGAGAAGAGATGGTCAACGGGTGGTGTGGGAAAAGAGAGGCGTCCGACTTCAGAGCGCCAGGGCCTATGCATAGTGAGGTGAGCTACTCCGTACTGCCCAGTCAGCAAAGGTTGGGATTACAATGGGCGCAATTCGCTGGCTCGGGACAAGGGGTGGCATGGCGCACTGTGTAGATGATAGGCCAGCGCGTAGTAGCCGCGTATTCGTACTGTGTACGGTGCCAACAGCGACTGCCTTCAAAAGCCAATCCGCCATGCAGCAGCCATGGCGGGCAAAGAAGGAACAGCGACAGAGCCGACGGCAGGTTCAGCGGCCTGGGATTTCAGGCACGCAATTGGGCGGTGGGCTGATGGTGTCGCGATTACGGAATTATTGCTTTTAATTTTGATTAAATTTAACGTAATTGTCGCAACGCGACCGACCAACCGAAACCCAGCCATAGCAAGCAGATAGCGAGCCAGATTAGCAGCCGCAGCGCCGAGGCAGACCTCCCAGGCGCTGTAGGGCGCTGTAGGGCGCTGTAGGGCGCTGTAGGGCACCGACAGTATGGGAATGCAGTACAATTCGACAACAGCACAGTGCGGTTTCTGGCCGGTCCCGCACTAATTTTCGATTGGCAGCATTTGATTCGGCTAGCCAGCGCCTGCCAAAGCTTTGTGACCTCACATTTTCCCTCGCTCTCTTTCCCATCCCTCACCCGCAATCCCACCCGCCCGAACCACGATCGCAAGCCCGCTGCTGCCCGACCTCGTACGCCGAACTTCCGGAAACAACTCTCGCCAACATGTTTGCCACCCGTGCCGCCCTCCAGGCCTTCCGGCCCACCGTCCGCAGAATGTCGGCTGCTCCCGTATGTGCATCCCCGGACGCCCCGATCGCGATGTCAACCGGCCACATGCTTGGTCTCCGTGCATCGGCAATCGCATCCATACCGATTGAAAGAGTCATGCTAACTGTTATTCTAGAAGGACTCTGGTATGTGACCACTCTCAACTCGCCGACCGTGCCATGGCCGACCGATTGTCCAACGATCGATCCCGATTCGACGCTCCGGTCATACGAGACCGGCTGGTACCGGCGAGGACCCAACGTTGTCGCAACACAACACTTCACCCAGCCAAACCCTCATCGACGACACTAACAAACGCCTCAGGCAGCGGCTTTGTCTCCAAGATCCGCAAGGTCCCTGCTGAGCTGTGGCCCCTCGGTACGTACTCATCGCTGCCAGATCGCGCATGAAAAGCGACATTTTGACAAAGAGCATGTGCTAACGGTTGCAGGTGCCGTCGTCGCCTTTGCCGTCGTCGCGGCCGGCTACTCGGTCAGCCGCAAGCTGTGGGTTGACAGCACCATGCGCCTGCACCGCCAGAACCGCGCCGCTGAGCTTGCCCACGCCTCGCACAAGTCGGAGGAGCACTGAACCACCAGGACAGGCAGTCTTGGGCTAGTTTTGTGCGCTGGGTTTGGTTGTTGCTGAAGCATTGCGTTTTCTGATTTCTCCGTTATTTATGCATCTTTTTGGACGAAAAGTGCAGACACGCCCGCCGAGAGGCTCTTCTTTTCTTTTGCATTGTGTATATAAGAAAGAATGAAAAAGATGAACATATGGATTGTGCGGTCTAAAGGATATACGCCGAGATGAAGATGCATGTGAACGATGACGCAGACGAAAGAGCAATTCAGCAGCAGAGACAAACGCGAGACGACGCACAAGACAAGCTTACGGACAGCAAGAAGCAACGCACAGCTAGCTCTGCCTTGGGCCGGCGACGTCGAGCTCTTCCAGGCCTTGCATCGGATCGGCAGCCTTGGGGTCTGCGTCGGGATTGTTCAGAGCCGCCATGCGGTCCTCCTCGGCCGCTGCGTTCTGTGCAATCCATGCTTCCTGTCTTGTCAGTACATGTACAGCGTTGTAGTCTGCGTAAAGTGACGGACCTGGTTCCATAGCGCAGTCTTGCTGCCGAGCGCCTCGCTCGTGGCCTTGGGCGCCTTGGCTGCCGACACCTTGATCACGCGCCCGAAAAAGTCCGACTTGTCCATATTGTCAATCGCCTCCTTGGCGTCGTCGTCGTCCTCGTACTCAATGTACGCAAACCCGCGGTGGCTCGACTGTGCCGCGTCGTCGTGCTGGCGGTCGCCATTGGCCGGTGGTCGTCGGTCGCTCTTGGGCAACGAGACGTCGGCAATGTCGCCAAACGGAATGAAGGCGTCGTGCAGGTTCGATACCGTGACCTGCGGGCTAAGGCCACTCACGTGGATCGTGGCCTTCCACCTTGTTGAGTCGCTCATTGTGCAGAGGTAGAGATCAAGAGCCTGAGTGGTTGCTCTTTTGATTTTGAGATTCTCGGCTCAAAGGGCTGACGCTATCGCTCTTTAAATTTCAATTTAAAATGCGTCGTGGTTCAGAAAACTGACAAGGCTGGCGTGTATTGGTTGGGTGTGTGGGCGAATATATAGCCGGCGCACACAATCCGTGAGGTGAGGTCGAGCCGTCGAGCCGTCGAGTATGATATAAAAATATACAACGCCAGCCTTGCACTACCCTCTCACTGTGCTGCGCTGGCTGGAGCGTGCGGGGCATAGCTCTGGAATACGCTAGTGTGTTCACGTGACTGACCAGGCGTCCAGCATGCGCTTTGCGCTTCAGGACAACTCAGCCAGTTCGACCCTCGTCGCCACAATCCTCTCGCTGAGCTGTCCTTTGCGACTAGCTGTCTAGGTGCTAAACCTGACAGCCCAGCCAATTGAACATAATTCTCGTAGCTCAATATGATCAATATGATCAATGTGACGTGAAGCTCATCCATATCCCCAAGCCAATCAATTTGTGTCTGCTCGTCTGACAACGTACTCGGTAGCTGCCTCAAACCCAACGCGAAACAGCAGCAACGCACATCGCGCCTTCCAAACACTGTGGAGCACAGCTAGAAGACACACCTGCGATTCGCCTGCCCCTTTCCCCCTTTCTCCCTTGACAACTGGCTTCACGACCGCATTCTGGTTGGACCCTGTCTTGTTCTTTTGTTTCTCACCATTGCCTCTGCGACTTTTGATTTCCCCTCCGACCCGATTGCCCGCCAACAACCCTGTCCCGTCCAGCATGGTGAATCTCAGAGAGATCCCCCGGACGGCGGTCTTCGCCTGGTCTCCAGGCACCGGCAAGCCTCTGCTGGTCACCGGCACGCGCGCCGGCGCCGTCGACTCCGACTTTTCTGCCGAGAGCAAGCTCGAGCTCTGGGACCTGAGCCTCAACTCGGCCACGCCCAACGCCGAGCTCCAGCCTGTTGCCAGCGTACCCTCCGACTCCAAGTACGCCCCGATGCCCCGATGCCCCGATGCCCCCCCCCCCCCCATCCCCGCACATTGACGGTCGGATCTAACATGCTCACCAGATTCTATGACATCGCCTGGGGCCCCTCTGACGAGGACCACCCTCGCGGCATCATTGCTGCGGCCCTGGAGAACGGCTCCCTCGAGCTCTACGACGCCGAGAAGCTGGCCGCGGGCGCCTCGGACGCCCTCATTGACCGTGCGACGAAGCACACCGGTGCGATCAAGACGGTCCAGTTCAACCCGCTCAAGCCCCAGATCTTGGCGACGGCCGGCGCCAAGGGCGAGCTGTTCATTTACAATGTGGAGGACATTGAGAACCCCTTCCGCCTCGGCAACGCCGCTGCGTCGCGCCCCGACGACATTGAGACGCTGGCGTGGAACAAGAAGGTCTCGCACATTCTCGCTACGGGCAGTGCCGGCGGCCTGATTACCGTGTGGGATGTCAAGACCAAGAAGGCGTCGCTCAACCTGAGCAACAACCGGAAGCCCGTCAGCTCGATTGCCTGGGACCCGACGAACTCGACGAAGCTGATTGCTGCCTCGCCCGACGACAACACGCCCGTCATCTACCTGTGGAACCTGCGCAACTCGAATGCCCCCGAGAAGACGCTGGCCGGCCACGAGTCGGGCGTTTTGTCGCTGGCATGGTGCCCCCAGGACCCCAACATTTTGCTGTCGTGCGGCAAGGACAACCGCACGCTGGTCTGGAACCCGAACACGGGCGAGTCCTTTGGCGAGCTGCAGGAGGGCACCAACTGGGCCTTCCAGACGGGCTTCAACCCCGAGAAGCCCGACCTGGTGGCCACTGCGTCGTTTGACGGCAAGATTACCGTCCAGACACTCCAGGACACCAACAACTCGGCGGCGGCGCAGGAGGCGGCCCAGAACAACCTGGACGCCGAGGACTTTTTCGCGACGGCGCACGCGGCCCCCAAGATTACCAACTTTTCGCTGCCGACGCCGCCCAGCTGGTCGCTCCGGCCCATTGGCTCTTCCTTTGGCTTTGGCGGCAAGTTTGTGTACTTTACGACGAGCGATGCGCAGACGTCGACGATTCACATTACGTCGTTTTCGGCCGATGCCGAGATCGCGCCGACGACGGAGAAGTTTGAGGAGGCGCTCAAGTCGGGCGATATCAAGTCGATTTGCGACGCGCACATTGAGCAGTCCAAGACGGAGGAGGAGAAGGCGGACTGGGAGGTGCTGGAGACGCTGCTCGACGCCAACTCGCGCAAGAAGGTCATTCAGCACCTGGGCTTTAAGGCGGATGAGGCCGAGGCCGAGGCCGAGGCTGAGGCTGAGGAGGCCGCCCCTGCTGCTCCTGCTGCCCCTGCTGCTGCCGAGACCGCTGAGACGGAGGCTGACGCTGAAAAGAAGAAGCGCCTGTCCAACTTTTTCGGCGACGACGAGGACGCAGGCGCCGACGACGACTTTTTGGGCCTGTCGTCGACGACAGACGCCGCGCCCGACGCTGCGCCTGACGCCGTGCCTGACGCTGCGCCCGACGCCGCGCCTACGGCGACGCCCTTCCACCTCCTTGGCCAGGGCAACACGTCGCTGGAGGACAGCATCACCAAGGCGATTATGCTGGGCGATTTCTCGCGCGCTGTTGGCATTTGCCTCAAGGAAAACCGCATTGCCGATGCCTTTGTGATTGCCAACTGTGGCGGCAAGGAGCTGGTGCAGAAGGTGCAGAATGCTTATTTGGCGGGCACCTCTGGCGCGCCCAGCTACTTGCGCCTGATTGGCAGCGTGATCTCAGAGGACCTGACGGACGTTGTGCGTCACGCGGACCTGGCCAACTGGAAGGAGGCCCTGGCCACGGTCTGCACGTTTTCCAAGCCCGACGAGTTTTCTGGGTTCTGCGAGATCCTGGGTGACCGTGTGCTTGCGGCTGGCTCGCGCAAGGATGCGTCATTCTGCTACCTGGTGGGCTCGAAGCTGGAAAAGGTGGTAAACATTTGGATTGCGGAGCTCGAGGAGGCCGAGGTGGCGGGTGCCAAGGAGGACACGGACGCGTCGTCCTATTCCCTGCACGCCAAGTCGCTGCAGCAGTTTATCGAGAAGGTGACGGTGTTCCGGCAGGTGGCCAAGTTTGTGGACGCAGAGTCGTCGCTGACGTCGGGCTGGAAGCTGGCGTCGCTGTACGACAAGTACATTGAGTACGCAGACATTGTGGCGTCTGCGGGCCTCATGTCGGTGGCGCAAAAGTACCTGGACCTGGTGCCGACGACATACGAGGCGGCCGAGCTGGCGCGCGGCCGCGTCAAGCTCGCGACCAAGCCGGCCGTGCACCAGCGCGGTGCAGGCATCGCCAAGACCAGAACGCCGGTGCAGCGCGCGCCGCTGGCCACTACGGGCTACGCACCGCCCCAGCCGATGGCCAACACGGGCTACGCGCCGCCCCAGCCGCTGGCCCAGCCGACGATGCCCAGCGCGACACCGACTCGCCCCTATGCGCCACCCACGGCCGCGCCGACGCCTGCGCCCAACCCGTACGCCCCGGCTGGTGCTGCGCCGACCAACCCGTACGCCCCGGCGGGTGCTGCACCGACCAACCCGTACGCCTTGGCCGGTGCTGCACCGACCAATCCGTACGCCCCCCCGACGACGACGCCTGCGTACGGCGCCCAAGGCTACGCGCCGACGATGACGCAGGGCTACGCGCCGCCCAACATGTACGGCGCGCCTCCGCAGCGGACTGCTCCGCCGTCGATGCCACCGCCGCGCGACATGGACGCCGGCAGCTGGAACGACGTGCCGATTGTCACGAAACTGCCTGTGCGCAAGAGCACGCCGAGCGTTGCACCCATCACGTCGCCTTTTGGTGCGCAGCAGTCGTTTAGCGGTCCGCCGCCGCCGGCCGGTGCCAGCTCGTACGTCCGTGCCAACCCGACACCGCCACCGCCGCCGCCCAAGGCCGGTGCCGCCCCCCCGCGCGTCATGTCGCCGCTGGCCCCCCCGCCGGGTGTCGGCGCCAGCATCCCGCGCCCGTCGTCGGCCGCCAGCGCCTATGCACCGCCGCCGCCAGCAGCCCATAGCGGCCCGACCCCTCTGGCCCGCCCGCCGCCGCGGACAGAGTCGCCCTACAACGCGCCTCCCCAGACGACGGCCCCCCCCTCGAACCGCTACGCGCCTGCACCGTCGTCGCAACCGGCGGCCAGCGGCGGCTACGCTCCCCACGGCACCCACGGCACCCACGGCATGCCGCCCATGGCGCCGCCTCCGGGCCGGACACCATCGGGCCAGTACGCCCCCCCCGCGGCGTACGGTGCGAGCCCGAGCACCCTGGGCCAGCCACCGATTGCGCCTCCGCCGTCGTCTGTCCCCCCCCCGCCGGCTGCGGGCGGCCCGCCGCGCGCCAACCCCGGCTCGGCCGTGTCGGCAGCGGCGGCGGTGGCGGCGGCGGCGGCGGCGGCGGCGACGGCGGCCACGCCCCCCCCGCCGCCACAGACATCGACGCCCCCCCCCAAGAAGACGAAGCACCCGTCGGGCGACCGGTCGCACATTCCAGCGTCTGCACAGAAGATGGTGCAGGTGCTGGAGGGCGAGTGGCAGCGGGTGGCGGCGCGGGCGCCGGAGTCGTTTAAGCCGCAGGTCAATGACACGCGCAAGCGGCTGAACCTGCTCTTTGACCACCTGAACAATGGCGAGCTGGTCAAGGAGGCGACGATTGGGCAGCTGGGCGAGCTGGCGGCGGCGCTGGAGGGCAAGGCGTACGACGTGGCGGCCAAGATCCAGGTGGACGTGCACCGGGAGAAGCCGGAGGAGTGCGGGCAGTGGATGGTGGGCGTGAAGCGGCTGATTGCGATGAGCAAGGCGACGCCGTGATATTGTTAGCTGAATTCTATAGTCTATGCGTGTAATTTGAAAAGTCATGCATTAAGATAATCCACGCATAGTGGTGATACGAATTCACGTCATGCCTGTTATTTTAAGAATAAACAGGCGAACTGGTGGAAAAGAAGTGACGTTCACGGTTGAGCCTGGGACCCACTGATTGGTGCTTCTCTACACCGCCTGATTCTGCCGTGTGAGCTGGCACTGATGGGCCCGTCGTTGTAGATCAATAGCCAGCATCGGACACACCATCACACACGACACACACGCGACACACGCGACACAATGACGGAGCCAGAAGTACAGGCGACGGTGACGTCGACGCCGGAGGAGGACAAGGCGATGGCGGCACTGCGGCGGCGCAAGGAGCGGCGCGAGGCCAAGATCAAGGCGGGCGGGACGGACCGATTGAACAAGATTACGGGCCTCGGCGGCGGCCTACAGCGGGGTGGGTAAAGTTGTCTGCAAGGCAATGGCATCGGCTAACATACAGACGTGCCGGCACCCAAGACGGAGGCGGGCGACCCCGACGAGGTGGACATTTCGGAGCACTACTACCAGCCGAACGTGACGGCGCGGTCGGACTCGACTGGCACGACAGGAAACGCGACAGGAAACGAGCTGCCCGACATGAACGCGCAGCTGCGGCAGCTGCTGCAATCGGGCCCGGGCGGCGATCCGTTTGGGATGGGCGGCATGGGGGGCATGGGGGGCATGGGGGCGGCCGGCGAGGACCCGATGATGGCGATGATGGCACAGATGATGCAGGGCGGCGCGGGCGGCCCGGGTGGTTTCCCCGGCATGGGTGGTTTCCCTGGAATGCCTGGGATGCCGGGCCAGGCAGCGGCGGCGCCACGGACGCCGGCGGCGCTGTGGCGGCTGGTACACTTTGCAGTGGCCATTTCGCTGGGGCTGTACGTGGTCCTGTCGACGCCCTTTACGGGCACGCTGGCGGAACGCAAGGCGGCGGACGCGCTGGCGGCGGACGGGCACGCCGAGGCGTTTCCCGAGCAGAAGCGTCTCTTTTTCTATGCGTTTGCAACGGCCGAGACGCTGCTGCTGACGAGCCGCGTGCTGGTAGAGCGGCGCTGGGGCGGCAGTGCGTTTGGCGGCGGCGGCGAGGCGATGGGCGGCGGACTTGTTGGCATGGCATCGGGGTTTCTGCCGCCGGCGGTCAAGCAGTACCTCGACGTGGGCCTGCGGTACTGGCAAATCTTTAGCACGGTGCGCAACGATTTGCTGGTGTGCATTTTCGTGCTCGGCGTGTGCTCATGGCTGCGGCGTGACTGACTGTGCTGACCATTTTATTAGACTTTATATCAAGATTGATTGATTACAGTCGAGACACACAGGATCGAGAGACAGTATCGAGAGACATATCGAGACAGGTGAAAACTACGCCAGGCTACGCCAGAACAGACTTGAGCAGGCTGCCGAGGACGCCGCGAACGCGCTTTGGATCCTCCTGGACGGCGGTAAAGACGACGGCGGTGCTGGCGGCGAACACGACGGTCTCGCGCCACTGCTTGTCGCGGGCGTAGCGGCGGGGAAAGAGGGTGGCGAGGGCACGCGGGGCGACAAAGAGACCAATGTCCTTGCGGCGCCCCTCGCGCTCGAGCAGGATGCTCCAGCCACACAGAGCACAGCCGGCGGCGGTGCAGAGGCCGCTGTCGATGAGCGTGGCGAGGCTGGCTTTGGAGCGGACGAGTTGTCGTCGGAGGAGCAGCGGACCGACGAGGGGCCCGATGCGTGTGCGTGCGAGGCAGACGCCGTAGTAGAAGAGCATGATAAAGGTGCCGAGAAAGGCCGATGACCGGGCGGCTGCCAGTAGTGCACGCACGACGCCACGGACATTTCGGTTCGGTCGTCGGGCGACGGCGAGCAGGCTCAGTGGCAGGTACGTGGCCATGGCCCAGCGCCACGAGCGCACAAAACGTACCAGGGCGTGCCACTCGCACGACGGGCCGCAGTCCATGTGCACCATGGTGCACGGAAACGGCTGCGTCTGCTCGGGGTCGCCCCATGCGAGCGGCCAGCCGTAGTCGGCGCACATGTCTGTCAAGAGACGTCCGTCGGCGCCCGTGTCCTTGCCGTAGACGAGCTTTCCGTCGTGGCACAGACGAAGCATGCCAATCAGCCGCGCGTCGACCGCCGCCGCCGCCGTGATCCACTTGTTGTACGCGCGTGGCAGCCGCCCAGGCTCGTAGAACCACGCCCACATGACGAGCGCCGACGACGCTGCAAAGATGGCAGGGTCCGTCAGCGTGCCGACGACGCGTGCCACCTTTGTCGTGCGTCTGCGTCGTGCCCACAGCGTGCCGACAACAACGTCCGCCGCCCGTGTCGCCGCAAACAGCGTCAGGTCCAGCGTGCGTCCCGCGTATGTCGTTTTCGTGACGGTCGTCTCGACATCAAAGCTTGGCGTCTTCTGGAGAAGCTGCAGGGCGCCTGCACCGGCTGCAAACGACGCCAGCCAGCGCGTGAGCCGCTTTCGCGCGACAGACGACATCCCGGGCATGGTCTTGGCGAGCAGACGCGCGATTGGCGCCTGCAGCAGTGTCGTGCCGGCCACGAGTGTCGCGCAAAACGCCGGGAACCGTCGCCACTCGAGCCCGCCCCGCAGCGTCGCCAGCACCGCCGCCCGTAGGTCCATCAGGCCGCCTTTTGTGCCGGTGCTCGTCTCGGACGCCATCTCGGACGCCATCTCGGATGCCATCACGGACGCCGTCTCAGAGTCGGTGTCTGTCCTCCGCCTCGCACGACGCTCGGCTGCAATGCACTGCAGCACGACCGTCACCAGCCGCGGCACCACCGACGACGCATACCCAATCGCGTACGCCCGAAGAATGGGCCGCAGCGCCAACGGTATAGCCGGCCGCCGCCCTGCCACTGCCGCCATGTCTCGTCTTCGTCTTTTGTCTTTCGGTTCGGTTCGTCGTCGTTTGTTGTTGTCGTCTGTTGTTGTCGTCTGTTGTTGTCGTCTGTTGTTGTCGACTGGCGCGTCGTTGTGTGCCTGGCCGCCGATGTGCTCCCTGGTCTCGGCTGCCGCTCAACCTCTGATGCCGTACGAGATGGTCCGTGACAAACGGCAAACCGACCAGCACCTCCGAGCCCCCGGCCTGCACTGGCTCTACGCGTCGAGCCCTCGGCCTTGACCTGGAATAAAGCGGGTCGCGCTGGGACGTGCTTCCTCATTGGTCATGCTGCTCGACTGGGGAAGTGGGCCGTCCCTGACGCGCAGTCGCTTTAGCATGTGATTGCATCACATCTTGACTGTGTATTGTAAAGGTAGCGCCAGCCTTGCAGCTTTGCGCCCGTAAACGAGAACGACCAGACGGTCCCTTTTTTCCACTCGGACAGAGCTCTTTCTGTGTCTCGTGACATCTTGACCTCACTGTCGTTCTTCCTCTAGTACGCCAGTTTCTGCCCGAGCTACTGCGCCGCCGAAATGAGAGCGGCGCCACATTATGCACGAGTTGTTTGGCGGTTTGACGTGCCTTGTACGATGCTTGTCGCGTGTGTCCCCGCGCCTTCTGCTTACAACAATTCTCCGTATTAGTGTCCATGTGCCAGCTCGTGCCCCCAGACTCTACCCGTCTTTGTATTCTGGCCATCAAAAGCATGTACTCCGTATATTTATGCAAACTTCACTCGTATATATATAAATTAATATTAGCACTGCCAGTTCTTACGCTGTACAAGTTAAAAGTACGGAGTACCTTCCCCTCGCGCCAGACCCACTCTTCTGCATTGCGCCTGCCATTTCCTCGATGCCGGCCGGTGCTTCTGTTTCTGGCCGTTGCTCCCGGAAAAGCCGTTTTGCTCCGGCCGTTGTCGCATTCTTCTGAAACTGGAAAGACCACTGCGTCTATCACCGAGCGCGACTTCTTAATCTGCTGTAAATTTATTAGGTACCGCCGCGCGAACGTACTCCGTATATTTACATGCGTGCAGGCACGGCCCACATCACGTCGCCCCTGCGCGCAACCAAACAAATTTAAGCACAAAATGCCCCGACACCACGCCTGCCCAGAGTTTTTCCTCTTGTGACCAACTGGCCCACTTGCCTGCCTGCGCTGAAAACCCTCTCAAAGCGCTGAAGCAGGCGAATGCGCCAACTTTATAGCCTGCCTTTACAGCCTTTATAGCCTGCCTGACTGCTGTGCTCCTGAGAGGAGCAGTACTCGTACAGCGTCCTGCCCGCCGTGGCATTGGTCGTTGCTACTCTTCCGCTTTCACATGCCGGCCAAATTTCCATCCTGGCTCTCGATTCACAGCATCGCTTTGCACCTCCTAAGCCACGCCCCGCCACAGCATCTGCGACCGCATACCACATACCACACGACCACACGACGCATACCGCACAAGTGCTGGGCAGAACCGAAACCAATCGACAAATCGACATTGGGTCGCTTTGCCGCTGTCGCCTTGAACGAAGCCAATCACGCCTAGCCATCGCAAGTCAAACGACCACGACAACACGACAACGACTGGCTCGACCAGCCTGCCCGTCGCATTCTGCCTGGCTCGCAGACTCGTCCTGGTAGCTTACACCTCACGACGGGACGCACTGCGCCCGTTGACGGACCTGCCTACTGCTGCAGTCGACGCTCCAGACCTCGACCTGCCACCATCTCCTGCGACGCGACCAACTTTAAGGCTTTGCAAACCGGCTGCTCTCGGGCGACTTTGTCTTTGCGACGCCGCGTTTTGGGCCCAGATCGCTCAGGCATCCCTTGAACCGCGCTCCGCGCAGACCACGCCAGCTTGACCGCCCTCGGCCGACAGCAGCCTCGACCGACGTGAGCACGCGCGCCTCTACCTCTTTCGACTGGCGAAACCCAGCCAAGCCCATGCTCGCAACGCAGGGGCAACCAGCAGCCATGGCTTCCTTGCGACAGCCCGACGACGATGCGCTCTTCTTTGGCTGTGAGTCTCTTTTCCTGCCTTGCAGCTTCGAGTTTGCAGGTTCGCAGCTTCGAGTTTGCAGTTTCGCAGCTAGTTTGCAGTTGGCGGCCGCTGACGTCCAGACACCGTCCAAGATGACATTTCGCAGCCACCCGCGCCGCCCGCCGGCATACCGCTGCTCTCAGAAAACGAACACCTCGCCCTCGACGGCTGGCTGCACCTCTTTGGCGGGCCCGCCGACACCACGGCCAGCCTCTCGCTCGACCCCGTCCACTCGGAAAACTGGAACGACATGCCGCCGCAGTTTGTCGGCTCGTCCACATCGTTTGGCCAGTCGTCGGCGCCCGAGCTGCAGAGCCCGTTTGACGCTGGCTTCCACCTGCCGCTCATGCCGAACCTGGGCACGCCGCACCGCCAGACTCAGGTCCAGACTCAGGTCCAGGCTCAGGTCCAGGCTCAGCACCAGCACCACCCCCACCCTATGCAGCAAATCACCAACGGCATGGCCAGCATGGCGCCGTCAATGACAATGCCAGACGCCCCCGTGACGCCTCAGTTTGCGCCGGCCCCGAACCACATGCTCTCCGACGACGTCTTCTCGGCGGCCAATGTGCTCATGCAAAACTCGAATGGCGCCGCGGCGCGTGCCGCCAGCTTTAGCTACCAGGGCCGCCCCGCCAACATGGTGGGTTTCCAGGGCGTGCCCGACGCGGCGCAGATGGCGTCCATGTCGACGGCCGCGGCGCTGCTGCAGGCGGCGAACCACATTGACGGGCCGCGGCACGCGTCGATGGCGAGCCAGGCAGGCGCCGGCGCGTCTCTGCAGACAGGGCAGACTGGGCAGACAGGGCCCAACGGGTTCCGGGGCGTTCCGGCTGGCGTTCCGGCGGGCGTGGCGGCACGGCGCAGCGAGCTGCAATGGGGCACGGACCAGAGTTTCTCGCAGCAGCAGTTTACGCCGCGGTCGTCCAAGGAGACGTCGGAGGCGCTGATGCATCAGCAGCAGGTGATTATGGAGTGTCTCGAGGTCAACCGCAGCGCGGCGCCGACGCGGCAGGCGACGCCAACGTACGACGGCGAGCGCACCAACGTGTCGCACTTTGACCTGACGGCACAGCCGGCAGCAGCAGCGACAGCAGCGACAGCAACGTCCGCCGCAACAGACGAGATGGCGCCGCCGCGCAAGAAGCGCAAGAGCAAGGCCAAGGGCGCGGACGGTGCGGGCGACGAGGGCGACGGCAACGAGACGGACCACGGCGACGGCGATGCAGGCACAGGTGTCGGTGCCGGTGCAGGCGCCGGCACAAACACCAAAGCGCGCAAGCGCAAGCCCAAGGCGGACGCGACAGACTCGCCGGACGCCGAGACGGGCTCGGCGGCGGCGGGCTCGGCGACGGGCTCGGCAGGGGGCTCGGCACCGTCGAAAGAAACGCCGGCGAAGCGACGGCGGTCGGCGGCGGCCAAGGCGCCGCGCGAGAACCTGACAGAGTCGCAGAAGCGTGAGAACCACATCAAGAGCGAGCAGAAGCGGCGGACGTTGATCAAGAACGGGTTCGACGACCTGTGCGAGATGGTGCCGGGGCTGGACGGCGGCAGCCACAGCAAGAGCACGATGCTGATGATTGCGGCAGACTACCTGGAGGAACTGCTGCAGGGCAACAAGCAGCTGCGCGAGCAGGCCGGGCTGTAGGATTTTTTGATTTTTGATCTGCATCTGCTTTCTGTTGTATACCTGGGTAGTTGGGCGCATGTGCCGGCGGCACGGTCTAAATAGTACATTTGATGGGTATTTTGTGTATTTTTATATTTTTATATTTTTGTATTTTTGTATGTAACGCGCCTAGTCATCTCCCATCAGGTGGAAGCGCGCGTGCGCCGCGAGGGCAAAAACGGGGATGTGCTGGGCGCACGCGGTACACAGTTTGCCGCCGGCGCCCGCGTCGGCGTCCCATGCGTTGTCGTTGTTGTTGTCGTCGTCGTCGTTAAAGTAGTAGCTGGGATTGTGTTGCGCGTCTGCGCTCATCGGTTCCTGCTGCTCCAGTGCTCCTTCCCGCTGTGCTCTTCCCCGCTCCGCCAGTGCTCCTTCCCGCTGTGCTCCTTCCATTTCTGTGCGAGACGATGCATCGGCCTCGGCGATGTCCTTTCTGAGCAGGGCTGCGATGCCGCCGCCGTCGGCCACCGGGGCCATGTTGGTGACGCACACGTTGAGCAGGCCGACGGTCCAGGCACGCGTGCGGCCGGGCCGGTTGGCGGCAATGGGCACGCGCACGCCCGCGGCGAGCAGGCGGAACATGGGCACGAGGCTGTTCTGGACGAGACGCTCGACAATCTCGTCGGCGGGCAGCGACAGCGACAGGAAAAAAGACGGCAGCGGCGTGCTGCGTGTCACACGTGCAAAGTGGTACGACTTTTCCGACACGCGGTTACCGGCGACGGCGTCGGGAAACTGCGGGCGCAGCGCGAGACGGAGCGTCCGAGGACGCACTTTGAGCCGGCCCTGGTCCACCAAGTCGACGTGCACGCGCCGCAGCAGCGCGGCCGTGAGACGCCGCAGCTCGGGCGCCACGGCAGCGGCGGTGGGCGGCACCGAGCCCTGGCGCGGACCCGCGTACGTGTCCTCGATGCTAATCTGAGCAGGATGGTCGCGGCCGCCACGTACCGGCAGATCATCCGTACCGTGCAGCAGCGCCCACACGCGTGCGCCCGACGGAAGTGCAGACCCGGCCGCGCCAGTGCTCTGTGCGCTGCCGAGGATGGTGTCGATGCGCTGTGGCGACATGCCGGGGCACGTGCGCAGCCGCCCAACAGTCACCGGTTCGTTGTGGTCGTGGTCGTGGTCCTGGTCTTGAACCGACGGTTTTGTCTCCGTCACCCCCGCCTCCAGCAGGCTGGCCGTCTTGTGACCGATACCGGGCACGCTGCGCAGCGGCAGGGCGTCCATGAACGCGGCCACCACGCCAGTCACGTGACCGGCAACGACTGTCTGCGCGGCTGGCTTGTGCATCTTTCCGGCGAGCTTGGCCAGCACCTTGTTCGTCGCGATACCGGCCGACGACGTGTACCCGAGCGCCTCGAAGCGTGCACGCAGGAACGCGGCCAGGTGCGAGCCGAGGACGAGACGCAGCTGCTGCCGGGCCTCGCTGGCACCGAGTGCGTCGTACGAGACGGCCGGGCCGGCCTGGCCGACGACGGACCCGCTGTACGCGAGACAGTCAACGTCAAACGCGAGGAGCTCGACTGCGTCGACGACAAAGGTGGCGCGTCCCAGCGTCCCGGCCGCGCGCAACAGCATCCGGTCGGCGTTGGCGTCGACGAGCGCCGTCGCGTCAACAAACACCTCGTCCAGTCCCAGTCGCTCAATTGCCGTGCCCGGTGGCAGCAGCTTCTGGGCGGCTGCATACAGCGCCTTGGACGCGTCGCGGAACGGCGACAGGTCCTCGCCACCAATCAGCACGAGCTCCGGCAGCACGCGTCGTGCGTCGGCGATGCGCATCAGCTTGCGCACGCCGCGTCGCCGTGCCACGTAGTTGCACGTCGCCAGGATGCTTTTTTGGGTGACGCCGACAGGGCGGTCTGCCAGCTCGGCGGCCGTCCAGCCACAGCCGGGCGGCGGGTGTCGCTGGACGACCTGTGCGTAGAAACAGTCATAGTCAAAGTGCAGAACGACGCGGTCGTCCATCGGTGGCAGCATGTCGGCGTCGACGAGTCAGTCAAAGAATCGAGTCAGAGTCAACAGGCGAGTAAAACAAGTCAAAAAGGCAAAGCACGCGTCGCGTTGCAGTGCAAAAGCAAAAAAGCTCTCTCGCCGGGAATTGAACCCGGGTCCCGGGCGTGACAAGCCCGTATACTGACCACTATACTACAAGAGATGTTGCTGAAAGTACGCTTGTTTTGGCAGGCTATAGCCTGTGGACATGAGCATTGCCGCACGTGACCACCGTTGGAGAGAACTAACTCACAAAAACAGAATTGACAAACATCGCACACTGGCGCTGTAAAGGGGTCGTTTACGGTATTGAGCTGGAGAGCCTGGTGAGCTACGCACTGCCGTTTCGTTAAAGGACTTTTACTGCAGTCCCGGCCAATCCCGTCCTCCTGGCTCCTCATGGAAAACGAAAAGGAGGCGTTGACGCATCTTTGATGGATCCATCTGCTTCTTCAAATGCCGCCGGGCTTCCAGTCGTATCATCCAGCCTCTGCTTTTTTGAGTTGAGCTTTTTCTAATCTGCTGGGCAGTTGGTAAGACGGATGAAATCAATGTGATTCATCGAATAAGCACTTGGTAAAGTGACAAATGGGGCTAGGAAGAGTATGCTATCTTGCCTAATCAACTAGCCTGCTTGTGGTCGAGATGGTGGTGTCATGCAACCTCGAGGCAGACGAGCGGATTCTGGTCTGGCGAGCTAGTAGCCGTCTGCTGGACTGAGGCCAGACACATGGACCGACCAGTGAAAGATCGGGACACGTCGGCAACGCAAGAGCAGAGGAAGCACGCGGGCGTGGACTCGTGTTCAGTCAGCCTAGTTATTTTCATGACAAGAAAGCCTCTTGGAAACACTCATGATTGCTTTTTCAGGAGGTTTCGAACCAGCGAGGCAGTTGGAAGAAAAGAAAGCCGATTAGGAGGAGAACGCCGAGACATCCCAAAGCGGATGCGTAGCCCCGGCGCGAAGAGGCAGTGTTGTACTGGAAGAGTAAACGCGTCGACCGGGGTCTGAGGAGAAGAAACGAAGAGGAGTTCTTGGCATCGACGTGCTGGCGGCTGTTTGGTGGATATAAACGAGAAGTGGAGCGAGGACGCAACGAGATGGACCAGCGCGTTTATCAAAACACTTCAAATGATTTTTTTTATAAAATCGGTGCGAAATGAACATGCGGTGAGCCAACATGCACGCCAACATGGAGGATCGTAGCGGGAAAAATAAAGCAAAGAAGAAAATAAAGCAAAGAAGAAAAACAAAGCAAAGAAGAAAACAAAGCAGAATCCAATAGGGCGGATCGAGGGCGTGCGTTGCATCAAAGCAGACAAGCGGTCAGCGGCCAGCTCGCAGCGAGCAGCGAGAACAGTCACTCAAAGAAGGACACGCGCACAGCAGGCAGGAGCACGATGCCAAAGGCAGGAGGCGCGGACAAAGGCGGGCGCTCTTTCTGTTCATGTTTCCATCCCTTGTTCGCTCCTTCCTGTAGCCACCTGTAGCCACCAGTGGCCACAGCGTGTAGGCTGCAGCTTCCTTGTGCTTACGCCGCGTAGCCGCGCTGGCTGCGGCTAATTTACGGAACTGGGGCAGGAAGACCAAAAGAAAGCACCATGCGAGCTCTTGGTGAGGCAGGCATCACCAGACAATTTCCGTAAACTGTGACGGTGTTCGAAACGGTCAGACGCCTTGCGGAATAAGCATTTACTTTGATATTATATTTAATTTATATTACACGGCGACGTGCTGCTCGGCAAGACGGGCGAATGGCGCGATGGTGCCTTCCTCGACGCTGCACTGGCCACATGCACGCGACTGTGATGGAAGGTGCCCCGCCCTAAGCGCCGACCCCTGTCGTGCATGCGCCTTCCCAACCAGTCTTTGGGTTTCTTCTTCTCGCCTTTTTCGTCTTTGCTCCACGTCCTCTTTTCTCTTCTTCCCAGGCGCCACCATGGCCCTTTTCTCTCTCTTCTTCCCGGCCCAGGCGCCACCATGGTGGAGGCACACCACTTACAACGTCGAGCTAGCCGCTGCACCTCGTCACAGCTCGCTTCCTTGCTTTGCTTTTGATTCTTGGTGTTTCTCACTTTCACTTTTGTTTTTGATTCCGATCCTACCCTGCTGATCGGTTTCCGTATTTGTTTATTCGTCTCGTCGATTGCCGCCCATAACCACCGTCTCGGGACCTCTTCGTCTGTCGACACATCTTCGCCACGATTGCTTCCAGCGTCAAACGTCAGTCGTCAACGTGACCATCCCGTCTGTTCACCTACACTCACACACTCACAATCACTGTTCACTCGACACTGCCGTCATTCGCACTGGGCCTCTCTTGGCGTCGCTTGACCGTCGCTGGCCGCCCCGCCTGCCGCTGGGCTCTAGCCGCCGTCTTCTTATTTGTTCACCTGTTCTCCATAAGGCCTCGACCACCAGGCCGGCCCGTTTCATCGTCCCTCGAGTCTCCCCGCCGGCCTACGGCGTACTGTCTTCTCTTCTCGTCCTTGCCTATATTCTCACGCATGGCTTGACACCTTGCTTCTCTCCTTCTTTTATATACATATCGTCTTCCTCTCATTTTCCACGCATCAGAAATCCATCAAATTCCACGCACCAGACATCCATCAAAAGATACTCGCACACACCAACACCCGCCATGGCAAACCAAAGCCCGCCAAAGAGGCCCCGGCTGTCTCTGCAGATCAAGGCGCTCACCACCGGCCCCAACATCCGCACCTCGCGCACACTTGCCGCCGTCACCAACCCGCGCTCGCCCACGTCCTTTAACACGCTGACCAACGTCTACTCGACCGCCATCGACCGCTCCGCCGCCACGCCCATGCCTGTGACGGCCGAGCCCGTTACCGCCATCCACATGAACCAGGCCAAGCAGGGCCTGCCCGGGCTGCCCGGGCTGCCGCGCCTGCAGATGCCCAGTGCCCTGACCGGCGACCGCGGCGCCCACACGCCCTACGTCGCCACGCAGTTCCCCGAGACGCCGCTGACGGCCAGCGCCCTGTCGCCCGCCGCTGCTCTCGAGATGCGCTTCCCCAGCGCCATGACGTCGACGCCGCCGCTGTCGGCCGGGCCCGTCAACAGCAGCGCGCACAGCAGCTCGCAGAAGCAGGTCTTTTGCTTCTCGCCCGACGACATTTCGCGCCACAACCAGCTGCAGCAGGACAGGAACATGCAGTTGTCGAGAGACAACGACCCGGACACGGCCGTGCCCGACGCCTCAGACACTTGCAGCGAGGCCAGCTTCGCCACGTCCGACTACGGCGCAGACACGCCTTTCCCATCGGACCTGCGCGCGTCGCCGCCCCAGCCGCCGCGCCTCGTCACAAACGTCGCGGCCGCGTCGTCGGCCGCCGTGCCGTCGTCGGCCGTGACACCATCGGCGAGCACGGCCCGCCAGCGCATGATGCTGCTCGGGCTCGCCATCCCCGACAAGCCGGCGCCGTACCTGCGCAACCGGTCGCTGCAGAGCATCCTGCGCAACTCGCCGCTCCCCCCCGGCACCGCGGCCACGCCCATATCGCCGCGGCGCCAGTCGCAGCGCCTCATCGACAAGGCCAACCGCCACGTCGTGTACAACAACCCGCTAACGCAGACCATCACGACCAACCTGTACACGCACACGCACGTCGACCTGCTGCGCGAGGAGGCGTCGCCGTTTGCGTCGCCGTCGTCGGCGTCGCCGTCGGGCACCGACGCCGACCGCGTGCTCGACCTGACGCTGGCGTACACGGGCAACGAGACGCGCGACGGCGGCACAACGCCCGGCCCCTTTGAGGAGATGCGCCGCCGCATGGCCGGCCTGGGCACGCACAGCGCCAGCAGCAGCACCGCCACGACGCCCATTACGCCGACGGCCGGTGCCTCGGGCGGCAGCAGCCCGCGCGGCCTTCGCAAGCGCAAGGCACCGTCCCGCAAGGACCGCAAGCGCCGCTGGGTATGGACGCTCGGCCAGGACGAAGAGGAGGAGGCGACACTGAGCGGTGCCATGGTTGCGCTGCGCGCGGCGCAAAAGGCCGAAGAGGACGCCAAGGCGGCGCGGCTGGCTGCCGAGGCTGCCGTGGCCACCGAGATTGCGCAAGCCGAGGCCGCCGTCGTCGAGCGCGCCGCGCAAGGGGCGCTGACGGGCACGGACACTGCCAGCGACACGGACACGGTCGACGACCCCAAGACGCCGGTGGCGCCGGTGCAGGTGGCACACACAAGGACGCCGTCGCGCACCGGCAAGAAACGCAAGGAGGCCGACGCGGGGATGCTCGAGTATGACGCGTCGTGCGACTCGGCGTCGCAGGCGTCGACCGACACGGCCGACACGGCCGACACGGCCGACACGGCGGCCACGTCGACATCCGCCAGCCCGGCCGGCTCGCTCAAGGCACGCAAGCGCAAGAGCACGCCCACGCCGTACGCCACCGACAGCGAGGGCGAGGCCGGCGGCGACGACGACTACCGCCGGCCCTACGCCTTTGCCGACACCGACGCCGACACGCAGACACCGACGACGGCGCACCTTCAGGGCGCGTGGTTCCGGCACGCCGAGGCCTCTGCCAGCCAGAAACGTGCGCGGCACCTGTGACCAGCGAAGAACGAAAAAGCGCCACCGCTACGACCGCGTCACGAATCTCCTTGCATCACGACAGCGAACATGATTGTATTTTGGATTGTATTTTGGATTGTATTATTTTTTGTATTTTTACTTGGTATCTGATTGAATGCATCTTGGTTCTTGACCTTTTTTGGCCAACATCTCGTGAGCCACTCGCTCGGCTGCCTTTGTTCGGCAGCGCCGATCACAAGAAGCTGGATCGCCGCGGCTTGGCATCCCTCGTTACGGAGTACGCATGCTGCGCTGGATCGAGGCGCCAGCGATCGGCGGTCCATTGGCACAGTGCAATGACGTCGGCCGGCCTCTAATCTACACGCAAAAAGTTAACATCAGACAGTGCGCATACTGTACAGCCATCCACACTACCTCTTTGGGCCGTGTCTTACACGACAATGCATCTCCACATGACGTCACGTTTGCAGACGACTGCATACGGAGTACATGCGTGCCAGCCTTGCACTCGCTGGAACGGCGCATGCGACGGTCCATACCCTCCGGCATGCAAGGATGCTCGCACAGGCTGCATGCAGTGCAGGCTGGCGAACAGCCGCTGGCGACATGCGACCAGCACCGCCTCCGTCATGGTGCCTGATGAAGTCACTGTGTGGTCTGAAACAGGTAGATCTGGGCCATTGACTTTGTTTTTCTGGGGCGCATTGTACTAACCGAACCAGCTTGCCGTCTCTTTGTCGCCGCGCTTGATATATACCCCATCGCCCGGCTCGAGTCTTTGTTCTGCTCATCCTCAGCTCTCAACTCAGCTTCTCAGCTTCTCAGCTTCTCAGCTTCTCAGCTTCTCAACTTCTCAGCTTCTCGGCTTCTCAGCTTCTACTCGCTTGAGCTGGCCGCACCTGTCTACGGCTATGCTCACACGGCTATGATCACACGGACAGTATAATTCAACGACACGACGACGACTCTTGCTGCCGACATGGCCAACGTGCAGGAGACCATCAAGCCCTCTGGGCAGCACTACTCGGGCACCAACCGCGTGCCCAACATCAAGCAGCTGGTGGAGAATTTGGACAAGGACAAGAAGAAGCGCGATGCGGAGATTGATGCACAGGCGGCGGCGGCCCGTGCCAAGGCGGGCGGCGGCGAGGTCACGGAGCACACGGCGACCAAGGGCACGCACGGCAAGAACCGGCGGACGGTGACGGACCCGGTGACGGGCAACCAGGTGACCATTGACGACATGGGCGGCGCGATGCTGGAGTCGGTCGAGCACCCGGTGCTGTCGGTGCCCAACGCGAACCTGGACCGGCCGACGACGGTCAAGACGGACGCGTCGCAGTCGGGCGAGGAGTACCGACACAACCAGGACGTCACGGCGCCGCCGGACCCGATCGCGCCGGGCTCGACGAGCGACGTGCCGATCCACGGCGAGAAGACCAACGTGCTCTTCCACCCGACGCCCGCCGTGAGCTATGAGCCCATGTACGTGGCGCTCGAGGCGCGCGGCACGTACGTCGCGGGCGCCATCTTTGTCGGCATCATTGTCTTTGGCCGGCTGTTTGGGGGCCGGCTGCTGGGCCTTGTGCCGCTGGCGGTGTGCATCTCGTCGGCCGTCTTTCTCTGGGTCAAGGCGCTGATCCGCGAGGGCCGCAACACGGAGTGGTCGAGCGAGCAGAAGCGCGGCGAGACGGCCGTCGTGAACCTGATCCCCGAGAGCGTCGAGTGGCTCAACTCGGCGCTGGCGCTCGTCTGGGGCCTCATCAACCCCGACATGTTTGTGGGCGTCGCGGACACGCTCGAGGACGTGATGCAGGCGAGCGTGCCGGGCGTCGTGGACAATGTCAAGGTCAATGACATTTCGCAGGGCACCAACCCGCTGCGGGTGCTGAGCCTGCGCGCGCTGCCCGACGTGCACGTGCAGGACCTCAAGGACGAGCTGCGCAAGCAGAACGCGGCGGCCAAGGACGAGCAGACGCTGCTGGCGGAGGAGGAGGGCGGCGAATTCTACAACCTGGAGGCAACGGTGGCCTACCACAGCCTGCCGTCGGGCGCCAACGTGGCGAGCAAGGCGCGCAACATGGGCATGCAGATTGTCTTTTACCTCGGCATCAAAGGCCTCTTTGGCGTGCCGTTCCCCGTCTGGGTCGAGCTGAATGGGCTGGTGGCGACGGTGCGGCTGCGCGTGGCCCTGACGCCGGACGCGCCCTTTGTCAAGACGGTCAGCTTCACGCTCATGGGCCTGCCCAAGATTGACGCGAGCTGCATCCCGCTTGTGGAGAAGGGCGCCAACATTTTGAACCTGCCGCTCATCTCCAACTTTGTCAACTGGGCGATTGCGGCGGCGGCCAGCATGTACGTCGCGCCCAAGTCGATGACGCTCGACATTGGCCAGATGCTCGAGGGCGACGGCATCCAAAAGGACACGAACGCGCTGGGCGTGCTATTTGTGCGCATCCACAAGGCCGTCGGCCTGAGCAAGCAGGACGCGCGCGGCAGCCACGGCGGCGGCTCGGACCCGTACATTTGCGTGGCCTTTTCCAAGTTTGGCAAGCCGCAGTACTGCACGCGCGTCATCCAGGACAACCTGAACCCCATCTTCAACGAGAGCGCGGCGCTGCTGGTGACGCCCGACATTATCCGCGCGGACGAGCAGCTGTCGCTCGAGCTGTGGGACAGCGACCGGTCGTCGGCCGACGACGTTGTCGGCAAGGTCGAGCTCAGCATCCAGGAGCTGATCCAGCAGCCCGGGCGCTTCTTTCCGCAGACGTCGCGCCTGGCGGGCATCAAGGCCGACAGCACGATGCCCGGCGAGCTGCACTGGGAGGTCGGCTTCTTTGGCAAGACGCAGTTCCGCCGGGCGCTGCGCACCGACGGCAAGGACCCGTTCATGCCGGCGGCGCTGCAGGACAAGGCGGAGCTGGCCGAGACGCGCGTGACGACGAGCGCGCTCGAGGAGCAGGTGCTGTGCACGCCGCCGGACCCGCTGTGGCCGAGCGGCGTGCTCAGCGTGGTCGTGCACCAGATTGTCGGCCTCGAGCTCGAGAATGTCAAGGGCTCGCGTGGCGGCAAGCGCAAGGGCGGCCGCGAGTACGAGCCGGCGCGCCCCGAGGCCGGCGAGCTCAAGGAGGAGCAGGGCAAGGCGCTGCCGAGCTCGTACTGCACCATTATCATCAACGACGAGCTCGTCTACAAGACGCGCACCAAGGTCGTCTCGAGCAAGCCCATCTTTGAGGCCGGCACCGAGCGCTTCATCCGCGACTGGCGCTCCGCCATTGCAACGGTCACGGTGCGCGACGCACGCAACCGCCAGCACGACCCCATCATTGGCGTCGTGCCGCTCAAGCTGTCGGACCTGCTGCTCAACAGCAGCCAGAGCACGCGCTGGTACCCGCTCGACGGCGGCATCGGCTTCGGCCGCGCCCGCATCAGCGTCCTCTTCCGCTCCGTCGAGCTCACGCTGCCGCCCGCCGAGGTCTCGTTTGGCGAGGTCGGCACCTTTGAGTTTCTCTCCGACACCATCACCACGCACGGCTACGCGCCCTCGTCCAAGGTCAAGATTCGCATGCGCACCGGCGGCAGCTCCGCCAGCGTCCGTGCCGACCGGTGCAAGCGCGACGGCGCCGACGGGCTCGTCTGGGACCTCGTCGGCTCGCACGGGCACCACGGTGCGTCTCCCACCGACAGCAACGCCAGCACAGTCAACGTCGACGCCGGCGAGCGCAGCAAGGGCCACGACCACGTACGCCTGCCGGTGCAGTACCGCTACCGCTCGCCCGTCTTCTTCGAGTTCCACCCGGTTGGCCGCCGTCGCAGTAAGAGTGCGTACGCGTCCATCTGGCTGCAGGACCTCGTCGACAATGCAGAGACGGACTTTGACGTGCCCATCTGGCGCTGCGACAACCCACTGCGCCTCTCGCAGAGCTACATTACCGAGGCCAACTGCCGCGACGTGCCCGACCTCGCGCTCGAGGAGCTCGGCCGCCTGCGCTTCCGTGGCCGCTTCAAGGCCGGCACCGACCTCGACCACCTGCGCTTTGTGAGCGACAACGACTCGCGCGAGACCATTGAGACGTGGGAGGCCTGCTTCGCCGAGGGCGTGCGCGCCGAGGTCGTCCATGCCCAGGTTCCCGACGCCGTCCAGCAGATGCACATGGAGTCGCTCATGCAGGGCCGCGACGTGCTCGCCGCCGCGCCCGCAGAGGACAAGAAGAAGTGGCTCGCCCACGATGGGACCGACTGGACCGGCGCGTTTGGCGGCGTGGAGGCCAGAGCCGAGGCCGAGGCCGAGGCCGGAGCCGACGATACCGGCTCGGCACACCACACGCACAAGCGCCACGACACCATTGGCAGCGGCATCGTCGCCGGCACGCCCGAGTCCGACGGCTCTGCGTACTCGTCGTCCGACGACGGCGACGTCGCTGACTCGGAAGACGACCTGCACTACTCGGAGATTGGCAGCATCGCCAAGCGCGAGTCGGGGGGTGCCAGTACTGGCGCTTTGACCCCTGCTCCGTCGGGCGTCAACGCGCGTGACGCAGATGCAGTCTCGATGCTGGCCGTCAAGGAGGGTGTCGTGGGTGCCGGTGGTTCGGACGGCGAGGCTGGTGGTGGTGTTTCGACGGCTCCGATGGGCTCTCCCTCGGGCTCGGCTTTGCCCACGCCTGTCGTTCCTTCCACTCCGAGCCGGACTAGTCGCACAGGCCCACCCGTTTCGGGCGTGCTCGGTGCGACGCGCGGCGCCTCTCTGTCGTCGCACACGCGCTCCGACGGTGCCTCGTCCGCCGGCGCCGATGCCGACGACGGCGGCAGCCTCGCGTCGCCGCGCCGCATGAGCAGCAGCAGCCACAACCCCATCACCAAGCTGCGCGACTACAAGACACGCAGCCGCGACCTGCACCGCCGCCACCGCGGGCTCATGCAGTGGAAGCCCATGCGCAACATGCAGTTTGCCAAGGACGAGGCCACGTTTGCCATGCGCCGCGTCCTGCACGTCGGCAAGCTCAGCGGCCGCTCGCCCGACATTGAGACGGAGGTGTAGCGACGTGTTCTCAGTTTGCTCTCCGTTGACGTCTTTCGTTCTTTCCGTTTGTTTCCGTTCGTTCTTTCCGATTGTTCTTTCCGATTGTTCTTTCCGTTGGCGTGTTCCGTCGACATGTTCTTTCCGTCGACGTGTTCTTTCCATTGACGTGATGCTCTTTCCGTTTTTGACGTATTCTTCCCGTTTCGTCTTATGTCATTGACGTCTCTTGTCATTGACGTCTTGTAATTGTGTACACCACTTATTAAAATAAATGCAACTCCCAACGCCGCGCATAACTATACAGTCCTGCCGTCCTTCCTCCTGCCGCCGCTAGTCCAGCCGCACGCCGGCCTCCTTGCGCTTCTTGGTCTGCTGCGCCGTCGCCGAGCTCATGCCGACGTTCTGGCTCGCGTCCAGGATACCCTCGGCCATGCGCCGCTTCTCGGCCTCAATCTTCTTTAGCTGCTTGTCCGTCTTGCCGCGCCCGCTCGTCTTGCCGTGGAAGCCGTGGCTGAGTTCGCGGAACGCCTCCTTCTCATTCAGCTGCCGCCCATGCTCGTCCGTGTACTCGAGATTGAAACTCGGCGTGTAGCTCTCCTCGTACATGCGCTGCATCAGCCGCGCCGTCTTCGTCTCGCGGCTCTGGTTCTTTTGACGCGCATACTCCTCGCGGTCGCGGCCCTTCATCTGCGACAGGTGGCCCGACGTCCGGTCGCGCTCGCGCTCGCGTCGTGCCTCCTCGTCCAGCCGCGCCAGCAGCACGCGCTTGTCCGCCACAAACTGCCGGCTCCGCCGTAGCTGCTCGTTGCGCTCGGCACTGCTCGCGCCCACGTCCGCCTCGATGATGCCACGGTCCTTGAGAAGCGACAGCACCGAGCCCATGCCCTTGCTCACCAGCTTCTCCTCCTCCAGGCCTGCAACGCCCTGTGACCCCGCACGCTCAAGACGTTTGCCCTCGTCGTCGTCGTCGCTCTCGTCCTTCATCGCCACGTCGTCCTTGTCGAGCGTCGTCACCGGCTCCTCTGTCGTCGTCGTCGTCACACCCGCCGTCGCCGTCACACCCGCCGCGCGTTTCTTGGGCCGTGCCTCCTCGTCGTCGCGTCGCCGCAGGTTGCTGATAAACTCGGCCGTCTCGTCAATCACGAGACCGCCCGCCTTGGACGACTCCGCCTCCGCCTCCGCCTCGGCCGCCGCCTGGTCCTCGAGCAGCTGTTTCGCCAGGTCCTCGGGCCGCAGCCGCTTGCGCTTCTTGAACGCATCGCGCCGCTGTGACGTCAGCGCCAGCTGTAGCTCGTCGTCGTCGCGCAGAAGGTCGTCGTCGTCCAGCGCTCGCCGCTTGCGTCGCCTCGCCGCCGCCGCCGCCGCGCCCGCACCGTCGTCCACGTCCATGGCCGCGTCGCCGTCGCCGCCGTCGCCGGCTCCTCCATCGTCGTCGCCGCCGTCCTCGCCGCCCGCTGGGAACAGGCCCTCGTCGTCGCCGTCGCCGCGCTGCCGCGTCGCCCGCTTGCCCTTTTTCTTCTTGGGCTTCTTCATCTTAATCTCCGACAGGTCCAGGTAGTCGGCCGACGGCCCGTCGCCCACCAGGTCGTCCATCTCAGTGCCCTTGGGCGCCTGCACCGGCGCCGAGCTGAGCCCCAGGCCGCCCGTCACGCCCACCGCCTTGGCCTGGCCGCCCGACAGACCCAGGATCGCGTTCGGGTCCAGCGTAAAGTGCTTCTTCTTCTTGCCATAAATCTCCTCGTCGTACTGCGCCAGCACCGTGCGCTCACCGCCATCGTCGTCGTCGTCCAGCGGGTTGTACGCCTGCCGCCGCTTCTTGGCCAGCAGGCGCGCGTCCAGCCGCTCGCGCTCGCGCAGCTCCTGGTTCTCGAGCTCGTCGCCGTCCTCGCTGTCGTCCAGCACGCCCGCGTCCTTGAGCGTCAGAATCTGCTCGTCGCCGTCCAGCAGGGCGTCCACGTCGTGCCCGACGCGCAGCCCGACGCGCAGCCCGGCAGGCGCGCTGCTGCCGCCCTCGCCGTCGCTGTCGAGGCCCGCCTTGCGTCGCTGTCGCCGCCGCGCCTCGTCCTCCTCGTCGAGCCGCTGCTGCTCCGCTTTGCTAATCTTCTTTTGCCGCTTCTTCTGGTTGCGCAGCCACGACTTGGCGTCCGTCGCGTCGTCCTGCTCGCCGTCAAAATCCAGGTCCGCCAGCGTCTTGCCCCGAAGCAGCGCGTGCCGCTGCGCCTTTTCGCGCGCCGCCTTGACCGCCTCTGAACGCTGCTTGCGCTTGCGCTTCGCCTCCTCCGCGTCCTGCAGCTTCTGGTAGTTGTCGTACGCCGCCGCCTGTCGTCCGTCCAGCGTCGCCAGCGCGTCCTCGGGGTCCGCCTCGTCGTCGCTGCTGCGTGCTGCTGCCGCCTGCCCGGGGATCGGCAGAGGCGCCATGCCCATCGACGCGCGGAGGCGGTTCGCCTCTTCGAGTGCCGCGGTGTCCATGCTGTCGTGTGTGTCGAATTCGGGTTGTTGCCTCGTTTCGGTGGGCGACACGGCTGCACGGCTGCACGGCTGCACGCACGTGGCTGCCAATGATTATGTAATCAGGTGGTCTGTGCGAGCATGCTATGCGGAGCCAGCACGCCTGTTTGCATCCACGTGACTTGCGAGAAGCTAAAGTGGGTCCTGGTGCCTGCATAAATATCGACGCGGCAGACTTTTTCTGCGCCGGCTTCTCTCCTCTCTTCATCATGGATCTGTGCCCAGACGTCCTCTGCTTGCTTCGGCGAGTTCAGAGTCGATGTCTGTGCAGTTCGATAACTCCTATGGAGACATCGCACTCGCCTTTGGCGTATGGTGTCAATTTCCTATCGACAGTTCCTAGAAGAATCACACGACCTGGGGCGATGCCGAGTTCGCCGTAACAAGCTGAGCGACGCGGACCAGGGACTGTGAAGCCGTCATATTCCAAACCGTTTTCCAATGATCGTCGATCCATGAGGGAAGGGGCAAACCATGACTTGGGGACATATCGCTCGTTGAACGAGCTGCAGGCCTGTAGTTGCCCTTCATTTGTAACTTGAGGGTCGCCTTTGCGTCGTATGTGCTGCTCATACTGCATTGTATTCCGTCGTGTCATGCTATCCAAACGCGAAACAGGCTAAAAGTACGTCTCCAGCTTGGCCATCAGCGTGTCGACGGCCCATGCCAGCGTCGTTGCCATGTCCACGTCGATTGGGCGCTCGGCCTGCATCAGGATCCCGTTGGCCGCCAGCACTGCCGCGTCCGGCGTGCCCTCGACGTCGCCGTCCGCAAAGAGCCAGCGGTGCGCGTCGACGTAGTTGGGCCACACAATCTTGTCGACGTAGCCCGGCGGATCCTCCCAGAACCCCTCGAGCGTCACGTAGCCGTCACGCGCCTCGCGCCGCTGCGTCGCCTTGGCGTGGCTGACGCGCAGAAACAGGCGCACGTCAATCTGCTCCATTGCCGCGCGCGTCGCCTCGCTGTACAGGAGGAACCCGTCAAAGATGCAAATGCTGAGCGTCTCACTCGTCTCACTCGTCTCACTCGTCTCACTGGCCGAGACCAGCTTGTGTCCGGGCTGTCCGGGCGCGAGCCACGCCTGTACCTTTGCCTTCAAGGCGGCAATGGTCTCGTCAGGGACCGGGCATTTGCCGACTGAGTTTTTGTCTTCCTTGGAGAAAAGGTCGGGCTGCGAGTCAGCTGGGTCGTAGAGCACGGCAGAGAGTCGAGTAGAAGGCCGGGGCGGTCTCGGGTCGTCCGTCAAGCCAAAGGACACGGAAAACGAAGCCGGGCGTCTCCAGCCGGGGGGATTCGGGAAAATCACGACCGGGCAGATGCAAGATACCATGGACACTTGTCCGGGGATCTCTGCACGGACGACGTTGTCGTTCCGCCATTCCGTCATGCGCCTTCTGACGCTCGCTCTCGGCATGGACTCGCACCCGATGGCCCATGTGCTCGGGCTCGGGCACAGCACGGCGCGACTCACCGGTGATTCGCCGTGGGTACGAATGTACGACAGCGCCTTTTCCATTGCGGGCAGCTCGAGCGCCCCGGGGCAGTCCCAGTCGGCCAGGCCCTCGGCCCCGATGGGAATCCTGTCGGTCAGCGGTCAGCACGGCTGGTTTCTGTCCTGTCCGACTCAGACTCACTGGTCATCCTGCTTGTAGAAATCGTCCTCGTGCAGGATAAACGTATTGGGAAAGATGTCGCGCAGTAGCCGGGCCAGCGTCGTCTTGCCGCTGGACGAGCAGCCGCTGATACCGACAACGACGGCTTTGCGGTCGGCCATGGACGCAGGTGGTGGGATGCAGTCAGTAAGTCGCAGGTATGATCAAGCAGTCAAAGTACGAGTAAGCTACATGACGCTATCGGCACCTTCCCAATGGATGCAGCGTGCATCCACTAAACTCTCAGCGCTATCGCCCGCTGATAACGCCTATTATCACGTGTGCCTTCATGAAGACGATGCCACATTCGATTTCTATGTACACAATCCGTGTATTCGTAAGCGACTAGCAGCACGCGTGTCCCATTCCAAGCTGCTCTGCTTGCAGAGCCCGGTCCATTTCCGAAGTTGAGGCCTATGATCCAATACAACTGCTGCAGCTGATCCAATATCAACTGCTGCAGCTCCAGGAACGAACAGCTTATAGCAGCTTCAGGTGCCCGGTGACCTTGTCGATCAGGCTCTTTGGCGCCGGCCCGACGCCGAGCACCGTCAGGCTGCCCGACTCGATCTGCGTGCGCCCGGCGTCCGCAATCACCTCGGCCGTCACGCCCAGGCTGTGCGCCGTCGCCATCAGCGTCAGCAGCGCCTCCTCGTCCTTGGCCTGCAGCGCAATCTTGGCCTGCCCGCGGCGCTCCCAGCGGTGCAGCAGCTTGGCCGCGCCCGACGTCGGGTCGCGCTCCGCCGCCTTGCGCAGCGCCTTGTAGCACGCGAGCGTCGCGTGGCCGCACTGGGCCGCGATTTTGCCTGTACGTCAGTGGCTGTAAAGGAGGAAAGGAAAAAGAGAGGAAAGAAAAGGTAAAAAAAATACCCTTGGTCATGCCGAGGTCGGTCCGCACGACGAGCACCATCTTGCACTCCTCGTCGCTCGACGAGCTGTGGCCGTGCCGCGCCTTGTCCTTGTCCCTGCTGCTGCCGACGACGCTGCTGCTCTTCTTCTTCTTCTTGTCCCGGCTGCTGGTGCTGCTGATGCTCGCACCCGATATGCTCGCCGGGCGCCCCGACTTGTGCGATGCGCGCAGCCCGTCGCGCGCGTCTGCCTCCTCGCCGTTAGCCCAGTTGGGTGCGTGGTCGAGCACGACATCGTCGTCAATCTCCGAGAACTCGCTCTCGACGGGGTCGTGTAGGTTGCGCCGCCGCTGCTCCGCGAGCTCCGGCGAGATCAGGTACCCACGCGTCGTGTAGATGCCCAGCAGCAGGCCCGACACGAACGCCACCGCGCTCGTGCCCATGGCCAGCGCCGCCGGGTTGCGCAGCGCCTTTTCCGCCAGTGCCTGCGTCACCGACTCGGTCGCGTCCGACGTCGGCTTCGAGATGCTGGGGATGTACGAGAACAAGCTCGACAGAGACGTTGTCGCGCCGGCCTCCATCGTGGGGTCGTGCGGTGCGGACGTGGTGATTGGGTGATGGTGACTCGAGTCGTCGGAGCAACAGTCAATGGTCGGTCGGTCGATGTCGGTTCGCGAGCAACAGTCAATCAACAGTCAATGGTCGGTCGATGCGGTTCGGTGTCAGACGTCGAGTCGAGGTGGGGCACGGACTGGATGTGCAGATCGCGGGCAGACTGGTCAAGCGGCATGCAAAGGGAAGCAAGAAACAGTGCGTCAGCTTGCGTCGCAGTCTTGTGCAGAAAGCTGCAGGAGGTGGCTGTCAGCTGTGGCGGTGGACGCCTTGTGATCCCACCTTGACGGATCCCACCAAAAGCAGGCACGCCCCAACGGTCCCGCACTGCACACCGCCTCGTAGTGTCAATAGGGGCAGTGTCAGTCTCGCTCGCTCTACTTTAACCGACTATACACACGGCTTACGTGATTCACTTATGCTATTGGGTATTCGTTGATTTTGTACCCCAAACGCCCTTTAAATGCATGCACGCGCCAAGTAGAAATAGAGGCAAAAATCAAAAGAAAAACACAAAAACTAATCCTTGCGGGCAAACCGGGCGAGGGCTGGCCCCAGGTCGGCCTTGGCCGCCTGCAGCTTGTCGCCCTTGCGTGCCAGCTGCTCCTTGTACAGCTCCTCGGCACGCACGCGCTTCTCGTCCACAATGTTGCGCTTCTTCTGCTTGCGCATGTACTTTTTCAGGGCCGTGTTCTTGCCGCGCATCCGGTGCCGCAGCTCCTCGGCCACGCTGACGCCCTTTTCGGCGTCGCGCTCGGCCTGGCGCTGCTGCTCCGAGCGCAGGTCCAGCTTGCCGACAAAGTTGGGGTCGAGCGTGATCATCTCGGGCTGCAGCTTGTTGAGCAGGCCCTTGACCTCGGCCTCCTGGCGCTGCTTGGACGTCTCGTAGGGGTTGACCTCCATGGCGTCAAAGTTGGCCTCGCCGGCGCCGGGGATGATGAGCGACGAGAAGCCCCGGTCGTGCCCGATGCCGAGCACGTCCTCGAACGGGCACCACCGGACGCGCTCCAGCGCCGTGCCCTCGCCGCCCCACGACATGTACGGGCTCTGTGCCTTGGGCGCGCGCGGCAGGCCCTCGCTCGCCGGCGGCGCGCCCGTCAGCACGTCCTTCCACACGTACGACTTGGTGCCGTGCCCGATGGCGACCAGACCCGTGTCCGAGATGGCCGACGTCGTCACCGGGCTGTTGGTGTGGTAGCTGTTGACCTCGCCCTTGAACATGCGCACGTCCCAAATGTTCATGCGGCAGTCCTGGCCCGTCGACACCATGTACCGGCCCTCGCGGTCGACCGAGACCGAGCGCACCGGGCCGCGGTGCGCCAAAATCTTGACGAGCGGGTCCGACGAGTTGGGCGACCACAGCGTGACCGTGCCGTTCTGGTGGCCCGTGTGCAGGATGGCATTGGCCGGGTTCTGTGCCAGCGATACTGGCGCGCCCGCCTTGGTAAAGATTTCCGACACCAGCTGGCCGGTCGAGACGTCCTGGTACTTGAGGTGTCCCGCCATGCCCATTGTCGCGAGCAGAAAGTGGTACGGCAGAAACTCCATGTGCGACACCTCGACGTGCTTGCGCAGGCAGTGCACCTCGACGCCGTTGCGGTCGTAAATGTACGTGTACCGCTTCTGCGCCACGGCAAAGTACTGGTTGTTGTGCAGCCACTTGATGTCGCGGATCGTCTCGCCCAGCTGCAGCTCGCACCCCAGCTTGCCCTCGCGCCAGTCCATTGTCGCGACGTGCCCCTTGCGCCCCGCCAGCAGCAGCTCGCGGCCCGTGCGTGTAAACTCGCACACGTACGGCCCCAGGTCCGCCAGCTTGAGGTCGAAGCGCTTCTGCGCCACGGCAATCGGCGCGTCGCGCACCAGCTCCTCCTGCCGCACCTTGAACGTCCGCTCCAGCTCCGTCTCCGGCTCCAGGTACCCGCCCGTGTGCTCCAGCAGCAGCTCTGCGTCCTTGGCCTGGTCCGCCGCGCGCTGGAACCGCGTCTCCAGGTTGCCCAGGTGGCGCTTCAGCTTGCGGTCCTTGATGCTCTTTAGGTTGATCTGCTTGCCGCGCCCGTACTCCTGCTGCGCCTGCTTGTGCCGCCGTATCCGAATCTGCTCCTCCTTGGACTGCAGCTCCAGCCGCACGTCCTTGACCGTCGCCGCGCCATTGTCGTACGGCGCCATGGCTTTGGAGGTTGGTGTTTTTGACGCGGTTGGTGTTTTTGACGCGCTGGGTGCTGTCGAGACGAGGGCGGACGACGGCGCGTCCGCCATGCTGACGGATTTCCGTCTCTGGGCTGTCTGTGTATTGGCCATCGTGGCGTCGGAGGCGCGTTTGTGGTTGTCGTGACGCTGCAGTCTGGCGCTCCGGTAGAGTTTGATGCAAGCAAGGCCTCGAAAGTCAAGCGTCTGTGCTCCACTAAAAAAACTGTTATCGCTATCTGTTATCGTTGTCTCGCTGTTATCTTATCGTCTATCGATAACCCCCACCATCAACGACACCAAAATTTCTGCCGCCAAAATTAAAAACAATTAAAAAAAAGTAAAAAGTAAAAAGTAAAAAAAAGTAAAAAGTAGAGGGCCACTGAGCGGGCAGTCACTGGGCACCACCACGATCGCACTTTCCAAGCGCTCCTTTCTTTACAAAACACGCCAGGCAGCATCATGGTGACGTTTACGGCTGGCCACAGCCACAAATCGACGACCAAGTCGGAAAAGAAGCCGTTCAAGGGCGGCAAGGGCAAGCACCGCAAGGGTACGCTGCATGTGTTGGTGGTATGGTGGTATGGACTGTGCTGAGTGCTGACCTGCAGGCAAAACGGCCGATGAGAGGCCCAAGAGCCAACACCAAACGGTTCTGTCCAAGTTTGACCGCCGCAACCAGAACAGGCAGCGGCAGCTGGAGAAGCAAAAGGAGCACCGGCTCGAGAATAGCATCTTCAACGGCCGCGATGCGGCGCCCCGCAACGTCGCGGTGATTCCGCTGTGCGCCGATTGCGACGCCGTCGCGGCCGTGACGGCGCTCAACGCGAGCGTCGACGTGGCGACGAGCGACGCGCTCGTGGCGGCGGGCGGCGGTGCGTTCCGCGTGCCCATCGACCGGTTCAAGCAGCAGCTGCAGTACATTGTGGTCCCACGCGACCGCGACGTGCTGGCCAGCATCGACGCCGCCAAGGCGGCCGACTTTGTCGTCTTTTTGCTGTCGGCGTCGGAGGAGGTCGACGAGCGCGGCGAGCTGGTGCTGCGCAGCATCGAGAGCCAGGGCCTGTCCACGCTCTTCACGGCCGTGCAGGGCCTCAACGCGATCGAGTCGCACAAGCAGCGCCTGTCGGTGCTCGACTCGCTCAAGTCGTTTATGCGCCACTTCCACCCCGACCAGGAGAAACTGTTCAGCCTCGACAACCGCCAGGAGAGCGCCAACCTGATCCGCTCGCTGTGCAGCGCCTCGCCCAAGGGCATCCACTGGCGCGAGGAGCGCAGCTGGCTCCTGCTCGAGGACGTGCAGTTTGGCGACGAGGACAGCACCGACGGCCCGGCGGCCATTGTCACGGGCGTCGTGCGCGGCCGCGGCCTCAACCCCGACCGCCTGGTGCACATTGGCGACTGGGGGACGTTCCAGATTGAAAAGATTGTAGCGGCGCCGCTGGCGGTGCGGAAAAACAAGGCGGCCGACTCGATGGCTGACTCGATGGCCGTCGACGGAGCCGACGGGGCCGACGGGGCCGACGGGGCCGACGACGGCGTGCTGGCGGTGCCGACCGACGACCGCGAGGACCTGGGCCAGCTGGCGCCCGAGGGCGCCGTCATGGAGGCGCCCGAGATGGACGACGACCCGGAGAGCCGCAAGGGTGTCTTGCTGGACGACCACCACTACTTTTCCGAGGAGGAGAACGTCAAGGCGCAGCCTGCGCGGCGCCTGCCCAAGGGCACGTCCGAGTACCAGTCGGCGTGGATCCTGGACGACGCCACGTCGGAGTCGGGGTCGGACGACAACGACGGCGACGATGACGAGACGGAGAACGAGACGGACAACGACGAGACGAAAAAGGCGGAGCCGGCAGACGGCATGGAGGGCATTGCGCAGTACGCGCCGACAGAGGGCGACGCGATGACCGAGTACCCGCAGTCGGAGGCGCCGTACGTCGAGCGGGACGACGAGCAGGAGGCGGCGCAGCTGGCTCTGTACCGGCAGCAGAAGCGCACCGAGGCCGAGGACGACCTCGAGTTCCCCGACGAGATTGAGCTGCACCCGCACGTATTGGCGCGCGAGCGTCTGGCGCGGTACCGTGGCCTCAAGAGCCTGCGGTCGAGCCCGTGGAACGAGCAGGAGGACCGGCCACACGAGCCGGCGGACTGGCGGCGGCTGCTGCAGATCCCCGACTACCGGGCGTCGCGCCTCCGGGCGGTGCGCGAGGCGCTGGTGGGCGGCGTGGCGCCGGGGACGCGCGTGGCGGTGCACATTGCACGGACGGCGACGACGCCGTGCATTCCGGCGGGCGCGCGGGCGGCGTACACGCCGACGAAGCCGCTGACGCTCTTTTCGCTCTTGCGGCACGAGAACAAGCAGACGGTGGCCAACTACCTGGTCAACCTGAGCGCGGACGAGCCGCGGTCGGTCAAGAGCAAGGAGGAGCTGATTGTGCAGTGCGGCCCGCGGCGGTTCGTCGCCCACGCGCTCTTCTCGACGACCGGGGTGACGCCCAACGACGTGCACAAGTTCTGCCGCTACCTGCACCCCGGACAGTCGGCGACGGCGACGTTTGTCGGGCCCGTGACGTGGGGCTCGGTGCCGGCGCTCTTCTTCCGGCGCAACAAGACGCCGTCGAACACGGTGCGGCTGATGCCGGGCGTGTCGCCGGCGCCGGGGCTGCGGCTGGCGGGCACGGGCACGTCGCTGCCGCCGTCGACGTCGCGCGTGGTGGCGAAGCGCGTGGTGCTGACGGGGCACCCGTACCACATCCACAAGAAGATTGTCACGATCCGGTACATGTTCTTTAACCGCGAGGACGTCGAGTGGTTCAAGGCGCTGCCGCTGTGGACGAAGCGCGGGCGCAGCGGCTACATCAAGGAGTGCCTGGGCACGCACGGCTACTTCAAGGCCACCTTTGACGGGCGCATCAACCCGCAGGACAGCGTCGGCGTCAGCCTCTACAAGCGCGTGTTTCCGCGGACGTCGGCGCCGTACCACGAGTGGGCTGCGTCGGCCGAGGCCGCCGCTGCCGGCGAGCAGATGGACGAGGATATGGAGTAGTGGCGTCGGCTTCGCAAGGCTGAAAAGTTTGGTCTGGCTTGGTTTAGCATATAGAGAATATGATTTCGACGACGACTCTGTTCACATCACATGTTGGTTCGATGCTACTCCTTGAGGGCGTCGAGGCCCTCGGTCGCGCGCGGGCCGCCCTGGGCACGCGCGACGGCCTCGGCACCGCTCGCACGCCAGGCGCTCAGCATCAGGTTGACAATGTGGTCGACGCCGACGTCCTTCTTGACCTGTGCAAACACGGTCGGGCCGCCCTCGCGCATCTTGCGTGCGTCGCGCTCCATGACGCCCAGGTCCGCGCCGACGGCCTCGGCCAGGTCCGTCTTGTTGACGACGAGCAGGTCGCTCTGCGTGATGCCGGGGCCGCCCTTGCGCGGCACCTTGTCGCCGCCGCTGACGTCAATGACGTAAATGATAAAGTCGGCAAGCTCGCGGCTGTAGTTGGCCGCCAGGTTGTCGCCGCCCGACTCGATGAGCAGCAGGTCCGTGCCAAAGACGGCGTGCAGGTCCTCGAGCGCGGCCAGGTTGGCGCTAATGTCCTCACGCACGGCCGCGTGCGGGCAGCCGCCCGTCTCAATGGCCCGGATGCGCTCGGCCGGCAGCGCGCGGTTCTTGGTCAGGAACTCGGCGTCCTCGCGCGTGAAAATGTCGTTGGTCACGGCCGCAATCGAGTACTTTTCGCGTAGCGCCAGGCACAGCGCCAGCATCAGCGCCGTCTTGCCGGAGCCGACAGGACTAGTGGTCAGCAGGTTGTAGTAGGTGAGCGTGAGCTCGAGGCTCGAGAGCTCGAGGCTCGAGAGCTTGAGAGCTTGAGAGCTTGAGAGCTTAAGAAAGCTCGGGAAAGTTCAAAGCTCAAGCTCGACTCAAGCTCGACTCGATCGCAGCTCGACATCCCAGCTCGACATCGCTGACTCACCCGCCAATGCCAATGGTAAAGGCACGGTCCTCCCAGACACGGCCCTCGACAATGGGCATCTCGCGTCCCAGGAAGCTGCCGGGGCCGTCCAGGATCTCGTGGCTGTGCCCGTGCTCCTGTGCCGACACGCTCTGCGCGTGCTCGTGGCCGTGGCTGGCGTGCATCGTGATGCCGCCGTCGTGCGAGTGCATGTGGGACATTTTGAGGATTTGTTGTTGCAAGTTGCAGGTCAAACGAGGTCAAACGAAGCTCAGAGGCAAGAGCTCGACCTTTCCAAACAGCCCATAAAATATCGGCCGCCGGCGGCCGCCCAGTGATGTTAGTGCCTAATCGGGCCTATCGGCGGCTAAATCAGGCCCAAAGCGCTACAAAACGACCTGCCGCGCGGAGCACAGGAGCACAGCGAGTGTGGGGTTGCCCTGGCGCGTGCTGATAACGGGCGAACGCTAGTGAGGGGTCCGCGTATTAGCAAGCCGCATGACAAACATGGGAAAGCGAGGAGCGTGAGAGTCGCATCCAGAATTGCATGTTTGTGAGGGCCTGTTTAATTGGAAGAGTCGGATTGTTGATTTATCTTGTATTTATCTTGTATTTTTAGAGATTTTAGTACTGTTGTTTGGAGTTTTTGGTATTTAAAAAAAGTAGAATGTAAATATTTATTGTTTTCAGAATGCATTGTTCAACAAGTGTACACTGATCTCACCAAGTTCTTTCTTAAACGATCACAGACACGGGAACTATAGTGAAGAGGTGAAACAAAATAGATGAAAAACATACACAGTGTCACTGACGCTCAGCCGAAGCTCGAAACGTCATCGTCTCAAGTCCAAGGCCGTCCTCTAGCAGCGCTCTCAACAAGTCGCTGACTAAGCAGACGCGCCCCGCAGCGTCGCGTCTCTTTACGCGACGACGACACCGACCGCCCAACTCCGCAAGCCACCTTTGCACAACATGTCTCGTCCGGCTGCCTCTGCGGCGGCGCGCAAGACGTACTTTGAGCAGCAGCGCGAGCTCCTGCTCGGCGAGATTGCCATGGTGCGTACCGCAGTGTACCGTAATCGACGCGACTAACCTCTAGTCCTTTGAGCAAGTGCTGGCCAACATCAACAAGCTCAACCGCTCGCTCGAGGCCGTCGTCACGGTCGGCAACGAGTTCTCGTCGGTCGAGGCGCTCTGGTCGCAATTTGAGAGCGTCATGGCCAAGGACGAGCCGCCCGTGCAGACCGAGCCCGAGGCAGAAGGCGCCGACGAGCACGGGCACGCCCAGGAGCACGACCACGAAGCCGGCGACGACCGCAACGACGGCAACGACCGCAACGACGGCAACGACGGCAACGACGGCGACCAGTCGCCCAATGACCAGATCAAGGAAGAAGACGAGCAGGCCCGCCGGCGGCACAACGAGACCGACATGGACCTGGAGTAGCGCGCACGATACCATTTGCTTGACGGCGTTTGCTGCCGGCGTTTTGCGACTTTGCATTTCCATCTACATTACAGTCACTTGCATTCTTCTTTTTTGTTTATATTTTCAAAAATCCGATTTAGGGAGCACAGGCTCCCGCTATTGATACAGCTTCCAAGTATATAGCGACCGCGTACAAGTACTAGTAGAGGATACAGCCAAAGACACAACGAAACAGAAGAGAACATGAGTCGACAGATACGTGGAAGAATACGTGGAAGATGGCCGGCAGGGGCTGGGGCCGAGCCATGCCTGCCGGCGGACAAGAGAGACGAGCAAGGCAAACTGGCAAAAACAAAGGAAAAAGGAAAAAGGAAAAGGAAAAAAAAGAAAAAAACCAAGCAAGTGAAATGGCAGTGCAAAATGTGCGTTTCGTAGTCATATCGCGCGGAGATGCGGCATCATTACTGTGTGAGAGAGTGGTCGATGGGAGTGTGGCGGGCGCGGGTGTTGAAAGGCTGGTGGCAGTTGTGGCCTTGCAGCGTCATAGGCGTCGTGTTGGGACTCGTCGGTGCTGGAGCACCTGCTGCCCGGCTGCCCAGAGCCACTGGCCCGTCGTTCGTGCCGCGCCTGGGCCTGCTGCCACACCCGGAGGTATCCGCTCCCCTACAAGGGGATACACCGTCTCTTCTTGCGCTTCAATGGCACCACCGGCACCGCGTCGTTGGCGCTGCCAAACGTGATGCCGCTGCTCTTGTTGGCCTTGCTGCCCGCGTTGGTGCTGGAGCCAGACGCCTGCGTCTGCGTCTGGGCCTGGGCCTGGGCCTCCACGTTCCGGCGGTCGTTGGCGACCACCGTCAGCAGCGCCTGCTCAAAGATCTCGTCGACGCCCTTCATCTCCTTGCTGCTGCACTCCATGTACTGCGCCTTCATCTTCTTGGCCACCGCCAGGCCCTGCTCCGTCGTCACCGGCGTCAGGCCCTGCGTCTTGAGCATGTCGATGCACGTCTTCTTGAACCGCAGGTCCGACTTGAGGCCCACCAGCACCAGCGGCGTGTACGGGCAAAAGTGCAGCACCTCGGGGTACCACTTGTCCATCACGTTCTCCAGCGAGTTGGGGCAGTCAATCGCAAAGCACACAAAGATCAGGTCCGTCTCGGGGTACGACAGTGGCCGCAGCCGGTCGTACTCCTCCTGGCCCGCCGTGTCCCAGAGCGCGAGCTCGACCGTCTTGCCCGACGGGCCGTGTGTCGGGTAGGTAATGTAGTTTTCAAACACCGTCGGCACGTATTTCTGTCGGTTAGCGCATGTCCAGACGAATAGAAAAAAAGAAAAAAAGACCTACCTCTGGGAAGTAGCCCTGGCTGTACGAGATGAGCAGGCATGTCTTGCCGCACCCGCCGTCGCCGACGACGACAATCTTCTTGGAGTACGACGGAGGCTCTGTCATGGCTGTGCCCGAGGACTCGCGGCCCGTAGACGACGAGGATGAGCTGCTGGCTGCGCCGTCGCTGTTGCGCCCTGTGCGAGTGTCGCGCCGTGCGCTGTAGCGGTGGTTGTGTTCGTCAATGGTCGATTGCTGCTGCTGGTAGGAGGAGTTGCGGTACTGAGACGCCATTGCGGGAGCAGTGCGCAGCGATGGAGCGTCGTTGAAGCTTCGTTCTCGCAGAGACTCGAGCTTCAATGGGATAGTATGCCGATCAGGACCGTCTTTGCTGGCCTGGTCTGCGTCCTGGTTGGGTAAAATGTGCAGGTAGAAATAAACGTCGTGAATCGTGCAATCTTTTGCGCGTCGTCTGGTCGTGCGTGGCAGTTGCAATGTTCTCGTGAGGAATGAGGGTCTCGAAAATGGAAGAGCGCTTTGGGGAGGTGAAAAAGGAGATCGTTTAGTCAATGGCAAAACGAGGAAGGCACGGGCGGCTCTCGAGTAAAAAGGCCTGGAAAGAGCATCCGTGTTGACATCATGCCTGTTTCGGTAGCATGCGGTCGACCTGGAAGCGTTCGCGGGGCAACCACCTCCCTGGCAAGCTGGTTGCGAGGGTGATCGCCGCTGGCCGCCTGTTTTAGTGGTGTAAATATATTTATAGTGAACGCTTTCAGCGTTTCAGCAGCTGCCATCCGACCAATTGAAGCGCTGAACACGACCCGCTACGACCCATTGTTCTTTTACTGGACCTTGCTGTCCAGTTTTTTCGCCCTGACCTCCTTGCTGGTTGCTGCCTGCGCATTTTCTTCTCGACCTTTCCAGCCCAGCTCCCACAGGATCTGTGCTCCGTACTGTTTAGTACTGTTGATTCGAGGTCTCAAGTCTTTCGAGTCTTGTTTTGCCTTGTTTCGAGCTGCCTTGTCTGTGCTCTCGTTGACACCCAGCGCCTCAGGTCCAATCCGACCCAAACCCAACATAACATGTCTGGCGACTTTGTCACCCTGGTATCCGGCGATGGCTTCGAGTTTGTCGTCCATCGCGCGGCCACCGACGCGAGCCCCGTCATTCGGCGCATGCTCGACCCCAACAGCCAGTTTGCCGAAGCGCGGGACGGTATCTGCCACTTTCCCGAGATCAGGTACGACTCCAAACAGCTGCCGAGGCAGCCCAGCGCGGACGGGCGACACCGACGGCCGCCAGCGACGGCCGCGTGATGAACAAGACACCTTGAAGGAGCCACTGGCAGGCTTCAGGCTTGCCTTGCCGCCTTTCCGGTTCCGCAGGAGAGCTTCATTACACTTGATCTGACGAGGTCGAGCGGCCCAACGAGACGATCCGACGAACTGGCAAAAGACCACACGCTGACTGCATAGTGCTCCGGTGCTCGAGAAGGTGGTCGAGTACTTTCACTACTGGTACAGGAACCGTAACAAGGAGGACGTGCCCGACATGGAGATCCCGACCGAGATCTGCCTCGAGCTCTTGATGGCGGCCGACTACCTTGGCATGGAGAGTGAGTTTTTTTGAAATGGACCGGGCTCGGGCGGTGCTAACACGTGCAGATCTGGCATAAATCTACACCTCTAGTAAACGTTGAAGCACTTTGCGCCGACGCGCAATGGCCGTTGCGTCCTCTAAGGCATTGGCAGCCGACGGAACTTGCAGCGAGCGCCGAACCCAACCAGCCGTGGCTCGTAGTTGCCTGCTGGGCCGCGCATACCGTCATACCATTCTGCGGCCGACCTCACGCGACCGACCTACACCGCGTCGTGCGAGCCCTCGAGCCCTTTGCATGCTGCGTCTGCACGTCTTCATATCTGCGCGCACATCCACCACCGGCCACGCTTTCGACTGTGCTTGCACTCCGGCTGGCAAGTGGGCTCCGCCTGCTTGTCCGTCTTGGTTGCCTGCCGCGTGGCTGGTGGGAGATCAACGTCCCCCACACTCTGCCTATCTTCTTGCTTCGTGCCGTGGAGATTTCGCTTTTTCAGTCGGGGATACATTGTAACGTAAACTGTATAAGATATTAAATACAAATTTATTTCAAGAGCACATGACGGACATGGTAATAACAAGGTCACATCAGCCTGGAAGATCAAATCATTGCTCGTTACATAACTATCAAATGCATTTTTTTTGTTTTGTCGTTTTTTGTCTTGCGCAGCAGCCGGAGCGCTTACAGAGTCGGGCCGAGCTTAATGGCGACCGACTTGTTCTCGGTGTAGTTGGCCAGGGCCAGCTCGCCGAGCTCGCGGCCAATGCCGCTCGACTTGAAGCCGCCAAAGGGCAGCTGCCAGTGCAGGGCGTTGTAGGTGTTGACCCAGACGGTGCCGGCGCGCAGCTTGTTGCTGACGTAGATGGCGGTGTTGAGGTCCTTGGTGTGGACGGCGGCGGCGAGGCCGTACTCGCTGTCGTTGCCGAGCTTGATGACCTCGTCGACGTCCTTGAACTTGGCGACGGCGCAGACGGGGCCGAAGATCTCCTCCTGCATAATCTTCATGTCCTGCTTGACGTCGGCAAAGATGGTGGGCTGGATGAAGTAGCCCTTGTCGCCGTGGCGCGCGCCACCGGTCAGCAGCTTGGCGCCCTCGTCCTTGCCCGTCTGGACGTAGCCCATGATGCGGTCGAACTGGAGCTTCGACACCTGGGGGCCCTGGAAGGTGTCCTCGAGGAAGGGGTCGCCGACCTTGTTGGCCTCGGCGCGCTTCTTGAAGGCGGCAATGAACTTGTCGTAGATGCCCTCCTGGACGTAGACGCGCGAGCCGGCGCAGCAGCACTGGCCGTGGTTGAAGTAGATGCCAAAGTTGACCGAGTCAATGGCGGCGTCAATGTCGGCGTCGTTGAAGACAATGTTGGGCGACTTGCCGCCGAGCTCGAGCGTGACCTTCTTGATGTTGGACGCGGCCGCGGCCTTCATGATGTTGCGGCCGACGGCAGTCGAGCCGGTGAAGGCGACCTTGTCGACGTCCATGTGCGCCGACAGCGCGGCACCGGCGACCTTGCCGAAGCCCGAGATGATGTTGAGCACGCCGGGCGGGAAGCCGGCCTCCTTGACGAGCGCGGCGACGGCGAGCGCCGACAGGGGCGTCTGCTCGGCGGTCTTGAGGACGACCGTGTTGCCGGTGGCCAGGGCAGGGCCAATCTTCCACGCGAGCATCAGGAGGGGGAAGTTCCACGGGATGATCTGGCCGCACACGCCAATGGGCTCGGGGCGCGTGTAGTGCAGCATGTCGGGGGCAATGTCAATCGTCTTGCCCTCGATCTTGTCGGCCCAGCCGCCGTAGTAGCGCAGGCAGCCGACGACGGCGCCGACGTCGCCGCGCGCCAGGCTGATGGACTTGCCGTTGTCGAGCGACTCAATCGACGCCAGCAGGTCAGTGTTCTCCTCGCACAGGTTGGCCAGCTTGGTCATCAGCACGCCACGCTCGTACGGCGTGACGGCGGCCCAGGAGCCCTCAAAGGCGGCGCGCGCAGCGGCGACGGCCAGGTCGACATCCTTCTCGGTGGCCTCGTGGACGGAGCAGATGACCTCCTCGGTAGAGGGGTTGATGACCTCGAATGTCTTGCCCTCGACGCCCTTGACGAACTCGTTGTTGATGAACCTGGGGGTTAGCGCGGGCCAGTGGTAAGCAGAGGAGTGGGACGTACAGGCCCGTGTTGAGCGTGAACTCGCCAGAGATGGGGGTCTTGAGCTTGATCGCGGTCGACATTGTGTGGTGTGTAGATCGAAAAGTAGGGTAGGCAAAGGTCTGGACTGCAGGTGCAAAGGTGGAGTGGGTATCAGAAGAAGGCGAGCTGAGAATGAGAGTGAGATGAATGAAGAGGCAGCCAGACGATACCATGGGAGGGAGCGTGCTATATATACGACGACGGGCCCGGCGTTGCGCAGTTACCGGTATTAGCCAGGGCAGACGGCAGAGGCGATAGCCCCTCCATTGACGTCGTACATCCGGGGTGCCTCCAGTGTCCCAGGAGCGCGGTGCTGGTCAAAGACCAAAGAGGGAGGCACGTTGAGCGCCGCCTCGATGTTGGCGCGCGTGGAGTCGGGCGGGGGCGGGGGGCGTGCCAAGCGTCTCCGACTCCAACTGAACCAACAGCAGCGTCCGCACGCCAGGCAAGAGGCAACGACAAGCCCGTGGAGGCAAACCGCAGGCAAGGAACAAGGACGTGTGGGCTCGGGGTAATGGTGGACAGCGACTGGCTGTGCCGTCCGTTTTTCCACTGGCGCAATTTGCCCTCCCCGCATTCCGCCGCAGATCTGTCGCGGCGTGTCGTCGAGTGACACAAATCGATAACTGTGCAGGGGAGCAGGGCGGCGTGGACGGTGCAGTGTCCTGATTGACTTGGCCAACGGCTCCGCAGCTCAACGTCCGCAATGCTGCCACGCCAGGCCGCAAGGAAGTCACGATGCAGCGAGCATTGGGGCGCTCTTTCTGCAGTAGGATTTCGAACAGAAGTGGATCAGACTGGACTGGACGTCCAGTGGTCGAAATCCGGAGCACTGCACTGGGCTGTGCAGTGCAGTACTTTACATTGCAGAAATGTATTGTTTAAAGCCTCGGTAGACATGAACGCGCTGCCAGCAGTCACAGCGGCGCGTCGGCGAGGCGGCTGCGTTGGCTGCCGTTCCCCAGATCCCCCAGAATCAAGCAGTCGAGTGCGAATCGCAGCCAGCCAGCCAGCCCCAGCCGCCTGCTCTACCCCGCTCTCCCGCACGCACTAGCGCTGCACCGACGCCCCCCGTCCCAACCTCGTGCCGCGTTCGGGGTATTACGTGGCGACGAGCGGCTCCGCGTGCTAGCTCGTTTCGCTCGACCCATGTTGTCGAAACGAGGCAGGCGCAGGTCATGTGGCTTCCCGATTTGTTGTGACAGGGGTTTGGTATTTCTAAGCAAGTCGATTAATTGTATATTTATTATCGACGGCGACTGCCCAGCGCCCGTCCTCGCTGCGGACGCATGTCGAAGACGGTGTCCGCAACGGATGCGCCAAGGCTGCCTGCGCGACGTCGACGCGCAGCTCGGAGACTCGATTTGACTCCTAGCTCCTTGGTCCGGAATCCCTTTAGGGGACATTGTCAGGATTTGCAAGTGATAGTCCTACACGGAAGGTTTGGCTACCGGCCCCTCTGCACTTGCCCGTCTGGCTTCCCCTCTTTCCCCTCTCCGCATCCAAAATGCATCCAGGCGATTACAAATTATTCTTTATATTTATATATAAAGACGATCGACCCAGAGCCTCGGCGGACGTAGCGCTGCTCCTAATCTTACCTACTTTCTCTACTCCCACAACACCTTGCTGGCCATTCACGCTGCGCTCCGGAACCCCGAAATGGACTGGCCTCGCCTGTTCCTTGTCACCGAGTTTTTCCACATGCTCTGTACTCCGAGCCCAGGAATGCACCAAAACAAACGTAAAACAAGCTGAGACTGGCAAGCCATAAATATACACGCTTGGCGCTGCGATGCACTTGATCCCGATGCGCCTCGACGCGCCCTGGCGACGATCCGTTTCCCCTCACTGTCTGCTCGACGTCTCTTATCGCAACTGTCCGTAGGAACCGATCATCTGCCGAAGTGCCGGACAATACCGCCAGCTCCAAGCCGGCAACAGCGCTGAACGGCTGCAGCAATCGTGTCTGAATTGTGTCTGAATTCTGCCATCGGCGTACCACGCCCTCGGCTCAAGCACCGTAACGCCGGATCGCAAGAGCTGCATTGCGGCTCCCTTACAGCCTTGCAGGTTGCGCTGCATAGCCACGTCGTAGCATCGCAGTCTATAAATTTATGTTTAATTGAATAAATATTTAGTCGAACGAATGCCATGGCCGAATCCGCATCCTGCCTGCTGTTCAAGGTCACGCGCTCCAGAACGGCTCCGACACCCCGATATGCATATCTCATTTAATCTTGTATATACTTTTATTGCGAGATTCCCTGTCTGCACCGCCCGGTTTGTTTCATCCTTTGCGGAAGCCGCAGTTGATAATCTAAAACTCCGTATATCCATACCGAGCCGCACTTTCGGAGTATTCGTAGAGCCTCGTTTTCGTTTCGGTAGGACTTGCATTTCGTTCCTGCTCGGATTCTTGCTCGGATTCTTGCTCGGATTCTTAACATCTCCGTGTAAATATACAGTTGTGATCAGTTTGAGCGGGATGCACTTGACATGATTTACAGTGTAAATGTAAAATATAACAAAAAGATGATTATGCGTTGAGCCGTCTTAGCCCCTGGCCGTTCTTCTACCAGAGCAATGAAGAATGCCAAAGGTGACAGCCGTTGAAACCCGTTGTGGCGTAAGTCGAATTGTGGCTGAGGTGCACCGCCACACCTTGAAAGTTTCGAGGCAGGAGCGCTTTGCAACGATCTTGACAGCACAATGCCGTCGACGCACAACTTGCAGAATTGCGGAACCTTACTGTAATGCACTCCGTATGCACGTGTATCTGAACCTTGAGCCACCATGGCACCGGCAGATTGCAGCTCAATGCACGGCGGCTTCTCGGCGGAAGCACCGTACAGTCAACGTAGAGTCAGCTCGCGCTGAGCAAACTCGACTTGTAGTATTCATAACAAGGCGAACAACATTCCTTGACGAACCGGGCTAATTGACACGCCTGCATTTTTGACAGCGGTGTCGTCATTTTCCCCTGAATGCTCGGGCGCAGACGTCATGGCGATGTTGCTTATCGGAAGGCGGGGAGCGCGCTGGGGCAAGAAATAAGGGCACCAAATCCGGACTAACCCCGGAACAACCGCGGTCAGAGTTTTTCCGGGCCTTCCACTTTTTTTCTGCCGGCCGCATCGCATCGCAACGCGGCCGCCAACACCACCACCGCGTCGCCGACCACCCCATCCGCGCGCATCCCGGCCGCCATCGAGCTGCCCCCTTTGACGCGAGGATTTCGCCTGCCGACATTTCGAGCTGCGCCAGACCGCGCACGACCGCCGCGCGACCGTCGCGCGACCCGCCGCCACACCGACCGACAACAAAGCTCCGTCGCGCCTTCCGATCGCCACGCGCCCCCACCTGCCGGATTCTGCCGCCGACGCGACACCGCCTGCGCGTCTACCTCACCACTCTGCCTCTCTACACAATTGCAGCGACCATCATCGCCGATACGCGCCGTCTTCATGGCGGAACCCAACGGCGGCGGCCGGGCGTCTGCGGCGTCTGCGGCATCCGCGGCGCCCGCATCGACGCCGCCCGCACCACCTGCCGCGCGCGCCGACGTCGCCATCAAGCGCGAGTCCGACGCGAGTTACGCAAGCCTCTCCTGCCACCCTGAGCATCCAAAACAGCCTCAACACAATACCGACGCCGACGCTGCCATCTCGCCGGCCATTGCCAGCAGCCTATCCGACTCGCTGCCGAACACGCTCAAGCGGACGCGCCCCGACGACGTCGTCGATGCCGGTGTCGACGCCGATGCCGATGCCGATGCCGACGCACGCCCACGCGACGCGTCAATACGAACCGCCAGCGACAGCACGGGCGAGCGCGACAGCAAGCGCGCGCGCATCGACAGGCCGTCTGCGTCGCCGGTGCACGTTGCTGTCGCGTCGACCGAGTCGTCAACAGAACCTGCCACAGAACCCGCCACAAAACCCGCCTCGGACGTCGCCCCGGACATCACCCCGACAGTTTCCACACCACAAACTGACACACAACCAGCACCAGCTGCGTCATCACCAGCAGCACCAGCCGCCACGGCCTCGTTGCCAGCACCCGCCGTTTCGCCAGCTGCATCGCCGTCTCAACTCGCATCGCCCGGTACAGCTCCAGTACCACTGCCAGTGACAGTCGCGCCATCCATACCGGCTGCCGATACGTCGCCATCGCCAGCCGCCGCACCAGAGATGGCACCAGAGACGGCACCGGCGCCCACGTCGCCCACGTCGCCCATCATCCCCATGTCCTTGGAGGCCATGATCAAGGCCGCAGTCGAGGGCCAGTCACAAGAAAAAGCAGAAAAAGCCAGGTCGGCGACACCGACACCGACCACGCAACCAGCGCCGACAGCACCAGCGCCGAGCGAAGCACCCGACGTGACTATGGTCAATGGCGACGGTTCTCCGCCGGCTGAGGCAGTCAAACCAGCCGAGACGGGCGAAGCAGCTCCGACGACAACGCCAGAATCCGTCCTGGCCTCGCTGTCAGCCACGTTGGCGTCGGCCTTTGCCGTGTCGCTGGACCCTGCCGCGCCATCACCAACACCGGCGCCTGCTCTGGCAGCAGCACCAACACCGACACCAGTCAGGCCAGTGCTGGCCTCTGTTGCGGCACACACGCTACCAGTGTATACAGCGCCTGTTACAGCGCCTGCTTCATCGACGGCGCCCCCTGCACCGACAGAAACTGCCCCTGCGGCTTCGCCACTCTCGCTGGCCGAGGTGCTGTCGGCCGCACTGGCAGCCACGCCTCCGGCACCGTCGCCCAAACCGGCCATGGTCCCTCCTGCGCCCGCAGCAGCCTCGACACCACCCGGCCCCTCTGCTGCACCGAAGCAGTCTTTGGCCGAGATCCTGGCAGCCCAGCTGTCGGCGCCGCCCCCAAAACCGACCACCAAACCGGCTCAAAAACCGGCTCAAAAACCGACCCAAAAACCGGCCGTACAAGCGCCACCGCCACGGCCGTCGTTTATGCCGAACCCGCCCCGAACGGTGGCCCCTGCGGCGCCTGTTCCAGCAGCCGTGGCCGCCCTCGCCCAGACACCCATGTCGGCCATGACACAGTATCCAGTGCCGCCCAAGCCTGTGCAGTCTGTTCAGGTGCCGCCGGCGCCGTCGTTTGACCTGGAGGCCATGCTCAAGTCGGCGCTGGACTCGCTGGGACCGGCTCCGGCCTCGCATGCACCAAGCACGGCCATGTCGCCGATGACGGCGTCGCTCACGGCGTCGCTGACGGCCGCCCTGGCCGGTGCGAGCAGCGGTGCGAGCGGTGACAAGACCGACACTGCTGACGCGCCGCCAGCTTCGGGCCCGACGTCGCCGTCGGCCTTTTTCGAGTCGACCATGTCGCCGACACCGGCGCCGGCCGGTCCGTCGCCGGCCGGTCCGTCGCCGGTGCACGTGGTATCGAGGTCGACGTCGCCACGCACGACCGACGAGCCGCGACGGATGCTGTTTGCGCAGAACCCGCAGTACGTGGCGCGGTCAATGACGCTGCCGCTGCTGGGAACGTTTGCGGTGCAGCTGCTGTACGCGCTGAGCGACGCGCCGATGCCGGACGAGGCGGTGCCCGAGGACGACGCCGGGCGCGCGGGCCTTGTGCGGGTGTACGAGGACCTGCACAGTGCGTTTTGCGGGGCACGCAAGCTGTTCTCGGCGACGTCGCCGCTGCTGAGCACGGCGGAGCTGGACATTAAGGACGTGTACGACCAGGAGACGATTTTCATGGCCAACCTGGCGACCGTCAGCTGCAGCCTGTTTGGGTCGGACGAGCTGGCACTGGGCGTGGTGCACGACCAGTTTCTGGCGACGTTTCTGTCCGAGCCGGACGGGCTGAGCCGCGAGGTGGCGTCGCTGTTCCTGGTGCTCAAGCACTGCCTGCTGGCGGAGACGCTGCCGGCGCTCGACGACGACACGGCGCGCGCGGCACTCGTTGCGCGCATCTTTCCGGCCGACATGGCCGACGTGGTGGCGCAGGTGCAGCAGGTGCACGCCGACACGGAGACGGCCTTGTCGCGCACCGAGGAACAGTTTGTGCGCGATATGCTGGCGGCGGCCGCGGCGCTGGGCGACGTGGCAACGTCGGAGAGCGCGCGACAGCGGCTGCAGCACGAGTACCCACGACAGCGGCTGCGTGACGAGCTGCGTGCGTTTGTGCGGTCCAACGAGGACGCCGTGCAGCGGTACGCCGACTTTCACGGCATCGACCTTCCGTTTGAGGAGGACTATGCGCCCTACGACGAGATGGCCGTCGACGAGCCCGAGACGCCTGCCGGCGAGGCGGACCCCGAGACGGACGGCGACTTTTCGATTGGCAACAACATTGCGTCGATGCTACGTGCGGCGCTCGACGTGGCGACTGGGCCAATGGGCACGCCCCAGGCAGCGGTGAAAGCGACGACGACATCGACAACGAGCTCGAGCGGACCGCCTGCGACGTCCATCACGTCGGCGCTCCTGTCGGCCCTGGGCAACGGTACCGCCCCGACGGCTTCGTCAGCACCTGCTCCGACCTCGACGCCGGCGCCTGGCTCGCTCGTTGCTGCACTGAGCGCACTGACGACACCGCAAACGGCCAATACGAACGCACCTGCATCGACACCGGCGCCGGCGTTTCCCGAGGGCATTAGCAAGCTCTTGCAGGACGCCGTCGACAAGACCAACGCCGAGGCACAAGCACAGGCACAGGCACAAGCACAGGCACAGGCACAGGCGTCTTCCAGCACACCCCGGCCGGCCAAGGCACCGGCCAAGTCGGGCATCATGGGCCTGGCCGACCTGATCAAGGCGAGCATCACCAGCGACGAGGCCAAGGGAGCGAGTACGAGCACGAACACGACCGCCAACGGCGCAATGGTACCGGTCCCGCCGACGACGACTTTGCCCGGCACGCGTCCGGCGGGCCAGCAGCCGCTGCCGAGCGGCATGATGGGTTTGGGCAATGCGTTTGCGAGCAGCCTGGGAACGCTCAACAATGGCAGCACGATGCTGATGCCGAACCGGGCGCCGGCGTTTGGGTTCCCGCCGGTGGCGACGAAGCGGCCCAACCCCTCCAGTTCAACTGCCACGAATAGTTCTACTGGCAAGGGCGGTCTGCCGCCGAACCAGTCGTCGCCGAGCTCGATTCTGTACCAGCAGGCGCGGCAGGCGGCGGCGACCAAGACGACGACGCACGTGCGGCGCGAGGGCCTGCACAGCACGCGGCGGCCGTGGTCGGCGGACGAGGAGCAGGCGCTGATGGCGGGTCTGGACATGGTCAAGGGCCCGCACTGGTCGCAGATCCTGCAGCTGTTTGGCGCCAACGGCAGCATCTCGGACATTCTCAAGGACCGCAGCCAGGTGCAGCTCAAGGACAAGGCGCGCAACCTGAAGCTCTTTTTTCTCAAGGCGAACACGGAGATGCCGTACTACCTCAAGTGTGTCACCGGCGAGCTCAAGACGCGTGCCCCGTCGCAGGCGGCGCGCAAGGAGGCCGAGGAGCGTGCGCGTGCGACGACAAAGGACGAGCAGGCGCGCGTGCAGGGCATCATGACGCTCGCCGGCGGGCTGCACGACAAGGCGAAGCCGGCCCCGAGCGTCAGCATGCACAATGTGCACCTGCAGAATGTGCAGACCATGGCCCAGGCCCTTCCGAACCAGAACTCGAATCAACACCAGAACCAGAACTCGAACCAGCACATTCAGCGTCCGCTCGGGTTTGCAGGCTCGCGGCCGCCGACGACGCCGATTCCGTCGGTGCCTGGAGCGTTTAACCGGCTGCCCGTGGCCAAGGCAGGCCAGGCAAGGGCCGTGTCTGCGTCTTCAGGGCTGGCGCAGACGGTGCAGACGACGCCGGTGCAGACGACGCCGGTGCAGACGACGCCGGTGCAGACGACGCAGCCGACACAGCTTGCTCAGGCTCCTGCACAGACTGTCTCGGCACAGACACTGCAGACACTGCAGACACTGCAGACACCGCAGACACGTGCACCTTCTGCACCGACGCAGCCGGCCCAGCCTGCACCGACCTTGACGCCTGCTTCTGCCACGCCGAGACTGCCTACAGCCGCGCCCGCACTCACGCTCAAGCAGCAAATCGACTTGGAGCTGCAGAAGAAGGCGCCGACTCAACATTCACAGGCGGCCCAGCCAGCCCAGCCAGCGACGCCGACACCTGCGACACCAGCGACAGCGACCACGACCGCCACGACCACGACCGCCACGACCACGACTGCCAAGCCTCCGTCGCGCATCGGCACGCCGACTCCCACGCCTGCTACTGCACCGACGCCCACGACTGCGACGACCCCACTGTCAAACCTTGCGACCCTGTCAAACGGCAGCTTGTCGGCACTGGCGTCGCTCCCCCCACGCCAGCAGTCGTCGCTCAGCGCGTCGCTGGCGGCCGCCATGTCGCGCACGGGCTTCAACATCTCGGCCAAGCAGCTCGCCACGGGCGGCTTCTCGTCGCCGTCGTTTAGTGCCGCCACGACCGCCGCGTCGCCATTCACGGCCGGCATGTCCGCCGCGCTGCAGGCCGCCATCAACAACGCCGCCGCCGCTGCACGCCCATCGACGACGCCCTACATGACGACCGCCCAGCGCATCGCGATGCAGCAACAGCAGCAGCAGGCCGCCGCCGCCGCCGCCGCCGCCCGTGCACCACTGACGCCGCCCGCCCATCGCCCAGGGCCCCCAGTCCCTGTCCAGACTCAGACCCAGACCGTCTCCAGACCCGGTGCCGGCTCAGCTCCAGGCACACCCGTCAACCGGCCAGCCCCGTCGCCCGCCCCGTCGCCCGCCCCGTCGGCCACATCTGCCCCTGCACGCACCCCGACGCCGACCCAAGGGGCTTCTGTCTCGGCGGCCCCCGTCTCTTCTGTACGGACGACATCGTGGAAGGCTGTGAATACCGTTCCCAGGCCGGCGTCAGTGTCCGCCACAGTCCAACCGGCCGTGGCCATGACCCCTCAGGCCCAGACCCTGTCGACCACGCCCAAGCCTGCCCCTCCAGCACCGGCTGCACCTGCCGCGTCTTCGTCTGCACCTGCACCTGCACCAACGCCGGCCTCGACCGTACCAGGGCTGCCAACAACCACCACCCCCTCGCCTGCACCTACAGCACCAGCTACACCAGCACCGGCGGCCTCGGCCTCTCCATCGCGTAAGGACGTGCGCCCTCCATCGGCATCGCCTGCGCCGTCGACGCCCAAACCGGCCACGCCGACCCTGCAGACGCGCCCAGTGGTGTCCAAGCCGTCTACGCCTGGCCCTGTGACGACTGCACCAGCGACAGCACCTGCGACTGCACCCGCACCTGCGACTGCACCTGCACCTGCACCAGCGTCCTCGGCGACCACGGGCTCTGGTGCCGGCACGCCCATCCCGCACGCACCGCCACCACTCTCACTGGCACGACCGCCACACGCACACGCACACCAGAAAAAGACGCAGAAGCAGGAAGAGGACGCGTCCGAAGAATCGGTGCTGCGGCGCCTGCTGGCATCGACCCCAGGCTAGCCTGTCTGTCTGATTGTCCATTTCCATTTATTTCTTCAATTTCGTTTTATCGTCTTGTATAGCTATGACGTTGCGTGTCCTCACGAGGCTGTTTGCTGTTTGTTTTCTGTACTTGTTATTCCCACGGCGCGTTGGCGAGGCGTTCTCCTGCGACTGCGATACCTGTTGTAATTCTTGTTCTGGATGTTGTAATTCACTTGTTCTGGATGTGTGGCTGTGACTGTGGCTGGTGAGTGGCTGGTGACTGGTGAGTGGCTGGTGAGTGGCAGGTGACTGGTGAGTGGCTGGTGTCTGAAAATACAAACTTCCCAATTGGGACAATCAAGTCACGTGACGCTGCATCTTTTTGACATCGTCTCACATCTCACACAACTCCACGACGGCGCAACACAACTTCGATCGCGGCGCAGTCGACCGCCAATTCAGACCATGACGACCTTGACGAAGCTGCGCGGCGTGCGCATCGCCATTGAAGGCTGTGTACGTGAGCAGAAGGGCGAAAACGAAGCGAAAAACGAATGCAAAAAACAAGCGAAAGAGCTGGAGCTGACCACCAGGGCCACGGCACGCTGGACGCCATCTACGCGTCGGTCGCGGCGTCGTGTGCAAAGCGCGGCTGGCCGGGCGTCGACCTGGTCGTCATTGGCGGCGACTTCCAGGCCGCACGCAACGCGAGCGACCTGCTGCTAATGAGCGTGCCGGCCAAGTACCGCGCCATGGGCGATTTCCACAAGTACTACGCGGGCAAGCGCGTCGCGCCGTACCCGACGCTCTTTGTGGGCGGGAACCACGAGGCGGCGGCACACCTGTGGGAGCTCTTCTACGGCGGCTGGGCCGCGCCCAACATTTACTACATGGGCGCCGCCAACGTTTTGCGGATCGGGCCGCTGCGCATCGCGGGTCTCAGCGGCATCTGGAACGGCCGCGACTACCGCCGCCCGCACGGCGAGCGCCTGCCGTTCCGCCAGGACGACGTCCGGTCATTCTACCACCAGCGCGAGCAGGACGTGCGCAAACTGCTGCTCATCCGCGAGCCCGTCGACATTGGTCTGAGCCACGACTGGCCGCGCGGTATCGAGCGCGACGGCGACACCGCACGCCTGCTCCGCTTCAAGCCGCACTTTCGCAGCGACGCCGAGACCGGGCAGCTCGGGAGCGTGGCGGCCGAGTACATCCTGCACCGCCTGCGCCCACGCTTTTGGTTCTCGGCGCACCTGCACTGCAAGTTTGCCGCCGTCAAGACGTTTCCGAGAGGAGCAGAAGCAGACGCAGAACCAGCAGACGCAGTAGACGCAGAAGAACCTGAAAAGGCGGCCGAGACACTGGTCAACCCCGACGAGATTGACCTCGACGACGAGGCAGGGGTACAGGAGACGCCAGTCACACAGCCGACAAAGGAGACGCCGGCGACGGCCCCCTCTGGCGTGGACGGCGTGTCGAGCGAGCTGCTGGCGCGGCTGCCGGCGTCGTTTCACGTTCCGCCGAGCCAGGCTCACAGTGGCCACAACCGCCCGATGCCCGGCCAGCCGGTACCGCCGACGATTACCAACACGCGGACCGACTTTCTGGCACTCGACAAGTGCCTTCCGGGCCGCCACTTTTTGCAGCTCATGGAGATTGGCGCCGCCGAGGGCGCCGACGACGCTGACGTGAACGACGGCCACGGCAGCTACGACGCAAACGGGGCGCCCGTGCTCGGCTACGACCCCGAGTGGCTCGCCATTACGCGTGCGTTCCACGGCGAGCTCGTCATTGGCGACCGCACGCACACGGTGCCGCCCGACCTTGGCGAGACGGTGTACCGCGCGCGCATCGACGCCGAGCGCGCGTGGGTCGACGAGCACATTGTGGCCGCCGGCAAGCTCGCCGTGCCGCACGACTTTTGCAGGACAGCGCCCGTCTACGCGCCCGTGCCCGGCCGGGCGCCGACGTTTGCCACGGGGCCGCCCGCCGAGTACACCAACGCGTCGACGGCCGCTTTTTGTGCACTGCTAGAGATTCCCAACCTGTGGGACGCGACCAAGCAGGAACGCCGTGCACGGATACAGCGTGGGCCTGGTGCGTCGTCGCCCCGGCGCGGTCGGTCAGCCGAGCCGGAGCAGACGCACTGACGACGCGAGTAGCATGACGCTGCTGAATAGAGCTCGCTTTAACCTTTAGACCGAGTCTGCACATGTCATTTGATCGGACTTTGTCGCTGGGTGTTTGCGCTGAGCAGAGCCGCATCTCGCCTCTACCGGGCTCGATTCGGACATTTTGTGACACGATTTGGGCCGCGCGTCCAGCCGTGGCCACCTGGCCGCAGCAGCCAATGGCCGCAGCAGCCAGCCGCCGGCCGTCTGCACGCGTCAGCGTCAGCACAAGCATATGCAGCGTGATTTATTTTTATTTTTATTTATCGACTCCGTCCTCTGGATTTCCGCTCGACCTTTACATGGCGTGCTGGCTGCCTTCTGCGAAAACACCCTTGTCGTCTTGGACGTTGCACGTTGGACGTTGTTTCTCGTCGGCTGTTTCGAAACAACGCCAACACATCAACGCTCGAGCCACGAAGCGGCGCCACTGTCTATTCCGGCAGCCCTAAATATATTCCGTCGATTTGTCCGTAGTTATATTTACTCCGTATATTTAGTACGGAGTATAGTTAGGTACGCGTGTTTGAGCTTTTTTCCATTTCAGCAGGCTCACGGCTACCCTACTGGATCCTGACCTGTCTCCTTACGTCGCGGCATCGCAGGATTCGATATTCAAATAGATATAAAAATACTTCCTGTATGATCGACACGTAGATTCACAGCTGAAAGGTTGAAAGGGCAGGACCGACAGGGACGCCACTGCCTCGTGCTGCCCGGACTCGGAAGTTGTGCGCACAGTTGCAGGTTGCAGTTGGCCTGTAACACGCATCTCTGCAACCACTATTCCGTACGCACTGCTAAATATAAGCTGTTCAGTCTATTTATATTTATATTTATATATTCCAAGTGACAGACGGACCAGGTTTCATCTCCTGCAATCCTTTGCCCGTCGCTCCTTCTACGGCCACGCTTGCCCGTCTTGCTCCTGCCGCCGCTCTTTTTCGTCTTCGTCGCGCCTTCCGCCATCGTGCACCCACACCTGCTCCTTCTGTCGGCTCTTTATCGTGCGTGCGTCGCGGCTTCTTGTCGTGTCGCTCGCCTGCCGTCGCAGGAAGGCACACCGCACCACAGCCCCTCCTGCTTACTCCGTGCCGTGCACGCCCTCGCGCCTCTCGACGGCAGGTGCACAGTGTCGACTGCAGTGGCTCCCTTGGACCAAACAGCCCGCCGCTGCGTGCAGCTGTGCGTCGCACCTCTTTTTCGCTTTTTCGCTTTTCTCGCTTTTCTCGCTTTCTTTTCGCCATTGTGCAAGTACTTGTTCGTGGCTTGCATTCGGCTGCTTTGCGTTGCGTGCTCCTTGCGTCTGCGTCCTGCGTCCTGCGCTCCTCGTCGGCGCTCCCTTGCATCCAGCCTACACTGGCTGGTTGGCATTTCACTTTTACTTTCAATTCTCGTTTCAATTTTACTCTTGATTTCGTCGTTTCTTCCAACCTGTTCTCTTCCAGCTGTCTTTGTCTGGCACTTGACACGGCGTCACACACGTCGCACGAAACACGACATCGGTCGCCCGCCCGCCTGCTTCAGCCCCGGCCTGCATAGAGCACAGCATCGACGCAGGACTCGACTCGGACTCGACGTCCGGATTTGCTTGCTCGCATCGGCACCATCGACGCCGAACAAACAAATCGATTGCACAGTGCTCAGACTCGCACATGGCACTCACCGCCCGTGCATTTCGTGTCTGCGCGCGCGCATAGTCGAAAGCAATCAACGAAACAAAGAATCAAAAAGACGAGAAACGAGAAAGAAAAAAACAGTCCATCATGAAACTGCATGCCCACGCGGCCACGGCCCTGGCCGCTCTCCCGGCCGCTCTCCCGCTCGCCCACGCACTACTCGTCGGTGCCGCCTACGACGATGCCCGCCGCCATGGCATGGCCGGCCCCGGCCAGCTGCTGCTCAAGTCGTGGGACATTGTCGTCGTCGCCGTCGACGTCGATGTCGTCGACGTCGTCACCGTCCGCACCCGCAAGCACGTGCCGCACCACACGACCGTCTTTCCGCTGCCGCTGCCGCTGCACGGCAACAGCGGCAACAGCGGCAACAGCGGCAACCGCCTGCACAAAAAAGCCGACGACCTGTGCCCGACCAGCTACGCCCTGTGCCCGGCCTCGCTCGGCGGCGGCTGCTGTCCCGCCGGGTACGCCTGCGACGTCTCCGACTGCCTGCTCACCACGACGTCCACGTCCGTTCCGACCGCTTGCGGCTCCGTCGGCTACACCGGCTGTGGCGTCGCCGACGGCGGCGGCTGCTGCCCCCAGGGCTACACCTGCGGCCGCCAGTTCTGCACGCCGCCCGCCAGCGTCTCGCCGACGCCCGAGGCCTGCCCGACCAGCTACTACCTGTGCCCGTCGTCGCTCAACTACGGCTGCTGCGCCAACTCCATGGGCTGCGCCCTCGACGCCTGCTACTCGACCGCGCCGTCCACGCTCGTCTTCACGGCCACCTACACCACATCGACGCGCGGCGCCAACCGGGTGACGACGGTCACGTCGACAACGGTCGCGACACCGACTGCACCGACCGGCACCGTCGGGTCCGAGGCGCTGTCGAGCGGCGCCGCGTCGGGCTTTGTCGCCAAGCTCGTGCCCACGACGACGGCCAAGACGAGCGCGTCGGCAGCGGCCGCCGGCGGCACAGGCGGCACGGGCGGCACGGGAGGCACGGACGACGGCGGGCTCTCGACGGCCGCCATTGGCGGCCTCATTGGCGGCCTCGCCGCGCTACTGGCCGTCATCATCGCCGCCGGCTTCTTTCTTGTGCGCCGCAGGCGGCACGCCAACCGACCCGACCGCGGCTCGAAGCGCCTCTCGGACGGCAGCCGCATGAGCACGCCGCCGGGCGCCGGCGAGGTGCACAAGGTGCACGACAAGGTGCACGACAAGGAGAAGCGCGGGTCCGGGCAGCTGCACGCCGACACGGCCAACGCCAAGTTTGTGCCGACGCCGTCCGTCATCAGGCACATGGAGGTCGACGACCTGTTTGAAGGCGGCGACCTCGGGTCCATGCCCGACGTGCTGAGCGACACCGCCACGCACACGTCGCGCGGGTCGCTCGGGTCGCCACGGTCACCGGCGCCGCGCCACGTGCGCAACTTTTCGCGCACCTTTCGCGGGCCGTCGTCGGACGCCGGCAGCGACGTGCCCGTGCGCACACACAACCGCCCGGGACACCGCTCCGTGCAGTCGTACAATACCGTCCAGACGGACCGCACCGATGCGACTGAGCAGACGGACCTGACAGACCGGACAGACCGGACAGACCGGACAGACCGGACGGACCGGACGGACCGCACAGACCGGACAGACCGCTCGCGCGCGAGCCGCACGAGCCGGTCGAGTCGGTCGAGCCGCGCCAGCCGTGTCAGCGGCGGACTCTGGCGCCGCAGCGAGGACGTGCCGCCGTCAACACCAGGTGTCGGCTCGCCCACGCGGCCCGCCGAGCTCGGCACCGACGGCGGGTTCATCCCGGAGCTGCCGCCAGACGGCGCCGACGAAGCCGAGGCGCTGCGCCGTGCGAGCGCGCAGAGTTTTGGCGGCATGTACGCACACGTGCAGCAGCAGCAGCAGCAGCACGGCCGCAGCTGGAGCCACGAGAGCAACCTGAGCCGCCTGAGCCACCTGAGCCACCTGAGCGGCATCAGCGTCAGCACCGCCACGGGCGCGTACAGCCGGCACCTGAGCCCGAGCCCGGCGAGCCCGGCGAGCCCGGGCGGGTTTGTGGGTGGCGGATTTGTGGGTGGCAGTGTTGGCGGTGGGCCCGTCAGCCCCATCAGCCCGCCACCAGGCTTGCAGATGCTGCCGCTCGGCGTCGTCGTCGAGGAGCACCTGCACGGGCACTACGGGTCCGCCTACGAGGGGCAGACGCGGCGGTAGTTGTTTCGATACACTGGGTATAGCGGGCGTTTTGCTTTTGGCTATTGGGTTTTGTATATCTTGTATTTTGGTTGGATCTTGTCCTGACAATCTCACTTGAATTGGCACTTCTGGGCATGGTATGACTGACTGCTTCGTCTCTTGCTACAGGTCGGCTCCCACGCACCATCACGCGACTCGATCGCTTGCAACCAGATCACACGACAGGCTTGTTTTATATTGTGCAACCAGATCACACGACAGGCTTGTTTTATATTGATTGCAGACACATCACTGCTACAGCACGTCTCATTATCGCTGGCCTCGGACTAGTTCTCGCAGTTTTGCCAGATGCTGGTCACAAACACGGTCGGCACCGGCGCCGTCGACACGGAGCCCGTGATGCCCCAGCAGCTGCAGGCCGACGCGTACGCCGCGGCCGACGAGCACTGCGTGGCGTACGTGGGCTTGGCGGTAGCCGTCTTCGTGACGGCCACGGTCACGGGCGTCTTGACAGACTTGGCCGACGCGACCCACGTCGTTTTGACGCTGGCTGTTAGCAGTCTTCAGGGTGACAAAGAGACAAGTGACAAAAGGACGGGGGTCTTACACTGGCGCCGGCGTGACGACGGTGCGGAGAAAGCTCGAGCAGTCGGCCTTGCGCACCTTTGACGCGGGCAGCCCGTTGCGTGTGCCCGTGATGGCGCGGTTGCAGTTGTTGGCTGGGCACGCGTACCGGGCAAAAATGTCGCGCGGCTGGTCGGCGTTGTTGGTGACACCCGCGAGCGCAAGCGAGGCCGAGGCCAAAAGGGCGGCAAAGGGGAGCTGCATCGTGAGGCAGTTGTGGGCAGTGGGCGAAGAGGCACTTGACGAACCGAACGACAAGAACAAAAACAGCGAGAGCGAGAGCGCGGTGGACTATCTATTTATACTTCGTACTGGATGGACCTCGGCGGACCAGACGAGAGGCACGGACCGTGCTCATTTATCAGCCATTATCTTTTGGGCGCACCATCCGACCTTGCCTTTCCTCGTACGGTATCGGCGTGGAGGGTCCGGCGAGGGCACGGACTCGTCTCGCCTAGCCGCATTCGACGGCGGCCTGCCTGGCTTCACGTACCTGCACGTGTCCCCTCTTCAGCGCGCCTTGTTCTACTTGCCTCTTCGTCCGGTCTTGTTCCGCTCTTTTAACCTATATTTATTTCCTTATACGTGGGCCGCGCGCGTGGCACCGTTGCAGTCTGGCGATACTGCTAGCACAGTAGCACGGAGCACCTTTCAAGACTTGGCTTTTCAAAAACACCCAACACCCGAAAAGGTCATAAATATACATGACTGCAGCTCCAACGACCGCTCACGTCACAACCACGCCGGTCAAGACAGATCCGGCCAGCAAGGCCTGGCAAGGGCTGTGGACGCCACGGTCTGCGTCTGGCCTGACTCCTTGCCTCTTACTCGGCCCGCCAAGACTATATATTTATTGGGTCCAAGCTCTGCTTTGGCAATACCACCCAATACAAGGGCGGAAAGTCTCAGCTTCCGGTGCATGACAGAGGTGCATGACAGAGTCCGGGTCTGGGAAAGGAGCATGAGGAGGGAAGAGAGAAAAGAGAGAAAAGAGAAAAGAGAAAAGAGAGAAAAGAGAGAAGAGAGCAAAGAGGGAAAAGACCAAAGAAAGAGCCGCTCGGAAAATACGCCGGTCTTTTTGTTCTGGTTGAAATACTGCCAGAGCCTCGGTGCCATCTGTTGCCCACCGGCGCTATTGGCTTGTGAAACGCCACTTATTACCAGTGTGGCCGTTCTGCTATTTTTCTACACGCAAGCAGCGACCCGCCCGAAAAGAGTCGGGTGCGCGTTGTTGTTCTTTGCCTACAAAGAAACTGGACAACAACAGACTTGAACCGCCGTAGAAGACGCGCTGCGTTAGCGCCGCAGGGCGCGACCAACAGACACGGCATGCATACGGAGTATGGGAGTAATATAAATAAATTGAGGGCTGGCCTGCGCAGCCTCCGCAATGGGAGTGTTTTGCTTTCTAGGGCGATTCTGGCTTGCGAACCGACGTCGCTTGGACTGGGATTCGGTTAACCGCCCACGTGGCGATCGTCGTGTGAGAAAAGCTAGTTTGTTGGCACCTATATTTATTTCCATCACGGCCAAAACCCAAATCATTGCAAGGATCAGCCGTGCAAAGGTGGGCAAAAAGGTCAGTGGGCAAATCGAAAAAGAGGAAAAAGAAAGTCAAAAAAATATGTACTCCGATACGGGGAATCGAACCCCGAGCTCGACGGTGAGAGCGTCGGATGTTAACCATTACACCATATCGGATGTTATGAGCTTGTTGTACTGAAATGCAAAATGGGGCTATGAGTGGAGCTCCTTTTGCAGGACATGGTCATTCACTGACGCTTTCTCACGGCCTTGTTACTTCTCGCGTGTCATCTTTCTCAAGGCCTTACTCACGGCCTTACTCACGTCCGTCAGTTGCAAGTAGGAAATTTTCTTCTTTTTTTCATTATTCTGGTTTTCGTCGTCACCGCGTCTCGCCGCAACGGTCAAGAGCTTTTGAGCCGTTCTGTCACCAACGTCCGTGGTCTCTGCAATGTACCTGGCCGACCACGCCCGGCCCAGCGCCTGACTCTGCTTCGCATGTCTGGTTTCTGGGACACTCTACAAGTGCCGCCCGTCCACATTTCTCCGCCATCCTTTTTTGTAGGGTTTTGGTGGCCCTGGCAGAGCCCTTTTTCATTGTTTTTGGTGTTTCCGTCTCCGTTTTCAATATCCAGTCGGTACAGTAAAAAGCCACCGCCGGGTGCCGGCGTCCAGCACGGCAGGTGGCGGGCATGTTCCGCGGTTCCGCGTGCGTAACAATGCCTGCGTGAGCCCCGGCGCCCAGGGCTCCACGCTCAAAATGTCCAAAATGCCTCGCCTGTCGAGCAAGGCGCGCCCGGTGCCCCTTCCGCTGCCCCGCTGCCGTGTCTGTCGGTTGACGGCAGAGGAGCCAGGCATGGCAGAGCAGCGCCGTATTTCCGCAGCATCGGCATCGGTCCTCAAAGTCGGTGTCCTCCGTGTCGCGGTGTCGTGGCGCGCTGCCGTCCTGGGTTGATTGGGTATAATAGTAGTCGTTGCAAAAAATGCCCACAGCAACGGCGAGAGTGCACAGTCTGCCCGTCGGTGGTGTCAGAATGTATCGGTGTCGCTGCTGAACATGGCTTCGCCGTCCAGCTGATGCGTGCCGAGCTGGACGGATCCCGGCAGGCTCAGAAGACGCTTAACGCTTGGCGGGAAGGCAGCTACAGGGCGGGCCTGCGCAGAGACGTCTGGCCTGCTATCCAAGAACCAGAGGGTCGCGCTGTCGGCGGCGGACGTAGAGTAGACGGGGTGGCAAACAAATGCTAGGCCCGGGACCGTTCATTTGGCATCCTCGGACCCGTCAGCGCCCGACTGGCGCCGGTTGTTGCCGCGGTACTGGTTCCCGTTGCTGTGGTTGTTGTGGCCGTTGTAGTTCTTGCCCGCGTAGCCGCCGCCTCCGTTCCGCGAAGACGACCCGTAGTGGTTGCCGCCTTGCTGCGGGCTCGTGCCAAAGTGCTGCCCGTTGTGGTTATTATAACCGCCGCGCATGCCTATTCAAATGGTCAGTACGTCTGCTCGCTCCGCGTGATCCAACAAGCCTGGCGGAATCAGAAAAGCTTACCACCCTGTCCCTGATGCTGGGGTCCAAAGGCTGGCTGTTGGTATTGGAGGCTGGGGCTCATTCCGTACATTGGCTGTCCCTGCTGGGACCCTTGTTGTCCCATCATGGGTGCAGCGCCGGGTCGTGGGCTAGGGAATCCGTTGGGGCCCATGTTCTGCGGAGGTGGGCCGTTGCCGGTTCCGTTGACGCCGGCTCCGGGAGGCCCGACAAACGGGGGAGCGCCCGGGTACATCATCTGCTGGCCCGGCATCATGCCGCCGGGGACACCCATAAAGTGCTGGGGCATCATGTGCATCATCTGGCCGTTGGGCGGCGGCATGAATCCTTGGTTGTTGCCAAAGTTGCGGAACTGGTTCAGCTGGGGTCCGCCGTTGTGGACGCCGTTGTGCATGTACGGTACCGGCTGGTTGTAGACCATCTGCGGAGTGCCGCCCATCTGCTGCGGGTACATGGGGATGTGCGGGGGGCGCGGCGACGAGTACGACTGCTGGGAGCTCGACGCAACCATGTCCGCCCCAAACGCAGGCTGGGGCATCCCACCCGGGGGGCCGCCACCCGCCTGCATCGGGACCGGCGGCATCCCGTGCGCGTGCCGGGGGCCCATGGGGCCAACGTGCGGGTGCATGTGGAGCGGCAGCGGGTGCTGGTGGCCCACCTGGGGCATGTGATGGGGCATCGCGTGGCCCTGGTTCGGGGTGGCCATGGGCGTCGCGTTGGCCGCCAGGCGCTGCGCAAAGTACTCGGTGTACGTCAGCGCCTCGTTGTCGTCGTCCGAAAAGGTCTTCCACAGCAGGTGGGTGTCAAACGAAGGGCGCATGGTGTATCCCTCGGGCCAGGTGCGGCCCTCCTGGGGCTTCGCCGTCTTGATAAAGGAGATCACATTGCACTTCCCTGGCGACACCTTGGATGTCTTGCTGCGCACAGGCGCGACGCCGCTAATGTGCGGGTTACCGATGCCCGGGACCACAGGCGTCACCACGGACGGGGCGGGCACGGGGACGTCGTTTGCGTGCTGGGGGAGGCCCATGGCCGAGCGAGGGCTCGAGGCCACGCTGAGGCCCGTGGGGTTGAACGGCGCAGCAAAGGGGCTTGGGCGGAACTCGTGGATCGTCGGGTTCAGCTTCTGTGGACCGCTAGCACCGCCGGGGACGCCAGCCGGAACATTGCTGATGCGGCGCGAGAAGTTGTCGGGGCCTGGGGGAGGCACCCGCCCATCACCGTTGTACGGCGGCACGCCGTGGTTGGCGTTTTTGTTGTAGCGGTTCGGGTCGTTGTTGCGAACCCGCTCAGCCAGGTGGCCCGTGCTGTGGCCTTGCGCGGGGTGCTGGGGACCAGAGCGGTCACCACGGTACGCCTGGTTCTGCTGGCGGTAAGGCTGCGGCACAAAACCACCGCGGCTGCCGTGGCGGCCTGTGATGCCGTTCGGGCTGTTGTGGTTTTGCATGGAGCCCTGGGGCCGGCCGCCGGTCGGAGGTGCAGCCCGTGCAGCATCCGCAGCAGAAACTCCCGCGGGTGTAGCAGGGGCTTTTGCGGTAGCACCGGAGCTCGGGCCGGCTGTGCTGGAGGAGGCTGCAGTCGTGGAGGCCGGCACCTTGCCACTAGCCGAGGTCGACGGGGCAGGCTTGGGCGCCGCGGCCGTCGAAGCAGGGGCCGGGGTGGTGGAGTTGGAAGCGGCCGACGACGGCGCCTTGGTTGCCGCGGAGGAGGATCTGGACAGCTCGGCGTTCTGAAGAGCCTTGGCCTTGATCTGGTTTTGCTTGGCGGGATCCTTTGCGATGATGGGGATGAGATCGGTCGGTACGGGCGTCGTCAGCTTGAATGTGCTGGCAAACTTCTTAAGCTCCTGAAGCTTCTGGCGGTTGTCCGCCTTGATCTTGATCGAGCGGACCTTTTCGGCATTAAGGCGCTCCTGGACGGCAAAGTTTCGAAAGTCGTTGAGCACGGCCGTTTCAACGCCCTCGGTTGCGCTCGCGGGAGCCGGGCTGTTGGCCGCCGAGGTCGACGAGGCAGCCGGCTTAGCGGCCGGGGTGAGGGAACCACGCGCGGTCGCGGCTTGGTTGCGCATCGTTGCAGAGCTAGGAATCGACGGGGTAACAGCCTTTGGGGCTGCGGGCTTGGCAGACTGCGCTGCCGCCTTGGCCGAGTCAGCAGCAGCCGGCTTGCTGGCTGCAGGCTTGTCGGCTGCAGGCTTGTCGGCTGCAAGCTTGTCGGCTGCAGGCTTGTCGGCTACAGGCTTGTCGGCTGCAGGCTTGTCGGCTGCAAGCTTGTCGGCGACGGGCTTGTTGGCTGCGGCCTTGTCGCTCGACGAAGAGTTGTCGGGCGTCTTGATCTGTGGCATCTGAGGCAGGGCCACGGTAGCGGCAGCAGCAGGGCGGTTCGCGGGCTGTGCGGGCTGTGCGGGCTGTGCGGGATGCCCGGCGAGCGTGCTGGCAAAGCTCAGCGGTGTGCTTCTCGGGCTGGCCTTGATCTGTGCGGAGATGATGGCCGGGTCGACCGGGGCGCCAGTGACGCCGGACTGCCCGGCGGGTGCGCGTCTGGCGGGTGGCGTGTACTTGTTCGTCTTCTGCGAGGGGACCAGAGGCGGGAAGTCCTGCGGCGGGAGGACGGTCTGCTTCTGGCGGCGAACGCCGCTGTACTTGTCCTCCTCGTCCTGGCCGTCGTCGCCGCCGGTCACCAGGTCCATGATGCGTTCCTCGGCGACGTGCGCAGACGTCGGGACGCTGGACTCGATTTCGCGGGCGGCGCGGTCAGCCATGGCCTTGCGCTGATGGAACTGGGGGTGGCTGTGGTCGAGGGCCGTCGTGTAGTAGTTCTCGTTGTAGTCGGTCGTGAGGCCAAACAAGTTCTCATTGGCAGCGAACTGGTCCCATTTGGCGCCCTTTTGCTGCGAGGACAGGCCGCCCTCGAGGGAGCCGTCCACGTTGCTGCCGCCCTCGGGAACCCATGCCTTGAGCTGGCGTTCTTGGCCGGGCCGGTTGTTGGAGATGGCAGTGTCGGTGCGAAACCCGGTCCGTGAGCCTATAGCGAGATGATGTTAGTCACCAGTCCAGGGCCCATTCGGCAGCACGGCAGCACGCGTATGTCTTGCATGGCATCGCGCGGCTTCGTCCGAAGCTTCGGCTGCAGGCAATCCGCATCGCATCGCGAGCGATGCCACGTGTTCAGGGAATGCGATTGAAGCTTACCGTTCTGCGATCTAGACGGCCCTCCCTGGTTTCCGTTGTTCCGCTGCGACGGCATGCCGCCCTTTCCGTTGCCGCCCGCGTTGTCGGCCGGCCCCCGTCTCGGAGGAGCCATCGTGGAATTGGGTGCCGATGGCGTAGGGGGGAGTGTCGAGGGGTGCTGATGGCTGGCGACGAATGCCGCTCAGGGTGTCGACGGAAATGGGCTGCCGACGATGCGGTGTCGAGAGACACTGGGCGACAGAGCAGGAAAAGAGGCGATTAGGCACGGGTGTGCGAAACCTGAGCGATTGATGATGTTAGAAACGTCATCAAATAGGGGATTGTCGAGGTAAGAGGAGCTTGAAAAGCTAATGGTGAAAAAAGAGGAGAAGAAAGTTTCAAGGGAAATGGTGGTTGGTGTTTGGTGTGAGGTGGACAGTGCGAAAAAGTGGAAGAGAAGGGGGTGCGGGTGGACGCTAGGGTACGCGCTAGCCGGGAGCGTTCAGCGGGAAGCTCACACTCTCAGTTGTCTGTTGAGCGTTGATCGACACAACGACACAACGCCCGGTCAAGTCAAGGTCCTATGCCGCCTGGATGGCACTCTACTCTATCTGCGACAACGCACTGCGATGCAGAGACAGAGTACCAGAGAATGAACGTCCGTGACAATGTGGAGAAATGAAATGCGAACCTTGGTAGCTGAAGAATCCGCTGGTACGTGGGAACGAGTCAAGGAGCAAGGACGCTTGGGCTTGTGACGAAAGTACGGCCTGGACAAAGGTCAAGGACACAAGGACAGGTCGGTGCGATGAACGGTACTTGAAGCTCGGGCGACCAACACAAACAACCTTTGTTGCGCGGCCAGTTCATAGAGTGGTCCAACCCAGCTTCAATGGTAAACAGTGCCGTGTTGAGACGCACGGGCCGGACAGGGTCAAGTGGTGCCTTGCTCGAGACGTGTCGATGAGAACGAATCTGACATGAAAATGCCAAGCTGGTGTCGAGACGGGTCGAAGAAGGCATGGACGAATCGTTTGAACCGGTGGGACGGCAGAGTTCGCCTTGAAAGCTGCCCGTGCTGCAAGGTAGGCGTGTATCCGTGCTGTTGAAAATACGACTGTAAAATGGGGCGAGGCTTGGGTAAACGAGGCGGTCGAATGGGGCTCTACAAGGCTTTGGGCAGTGGACGGCAGTGCCGTTGCCCAAACCAGTTCGCCTACTGTGCCTGGCTGCCGTTGGTCTGACAAGGTTCAGGTGGAAGTCGATCAACAGATTCGCGTGGCGGGTGAGTTGTGCTGAGAAAGTCAAGGAGTCAAGGAGTCAAGGGCCGAAGGATGACGAGACAAGATCGCATCAGACGCTGAACCGTGGGCGAAAGGAGACCTGAAGGGCCCGGGCACGGTCGAGACAAAAGGGGCAGGGCCGGAATGTAGGACCGACGGACGCCGCAGAACCGGAAGCTGCAACTCGGGCTCAAAGAAGGCACGACATCCAGCAACGGAAGCAGCCTACAAGAGCTGGGTAGTGCGCCTTCCTTTTCGTAAATCAATTCTACGGATGTGGCAGCCCAAGGCAGATGGACAGGCAGGTGCCAATGCGTTCTCGGGAAAATCGTGCGATGCAAAGGCACGCACGGGTACGGATGGAAGGTGCGCCCCAGTCTGTGGAAGGGACAACCTCGTAAAACGTAAAACTTGCGCAGGGCAAGAGTTTCCGGAAGAGGGGCCTGTGCGAGGAGAACGGCAGAGGCCAGTGCACAAGTAAAATATAACAAGCCAGACGATGCTCCGGCAAAGAACGAGGCGACTCTCGGGCCAGTTTGACCAGCCACTGTCACAGCCTCTTCGCCCTGTCGAAGCCACACAGCCTCGCAAGCAGCCTCTTGCTGCCAGGTGCCAGGTGCCTCAGCCTCTACTCAACGGGAAGGCGCGATGGAAGCAACGCCGAGCTGGTGCATTCTCTGCTGCCACCTGGAAGACGACGACAATATCGCTGCGGCCATGTATGTGCTCGGACGTCACGCGCCCGCTTCCGAACAGCAACGACCGCCTCGTGGATCAAGGATATACATTTTTTTATGCCCGGACATGTCCTTTCGCCGCACGAGACGGTGGTGCTACAGCACTGGACGGAAGGAACGTCTGATTAAAAGCGGACCACCTTGACAGCAGCCTTCTGTACGGAGTAATGTATATTTACAAAGGGTGGTGCCTGCAACATGCGTCTATGCGTCTATGCATAGTCGTCATGTGTCTCGTGCTACCAACAAGCCCTAATATGCAGAGCATGAGGGCTGGGTGTCAAAAATGCACGACATGACCGTTGAAACGGGCCAATAACGGGCTTCGGTCTGGGCCTCGTATCTCACAGGCTTCAGGGTACCGAGCTGGCAGGGCTGAGGAATGCTTCTAGAAGCCCGGGCATTGGCAAAACGTGAGATGTATTTATGCAACTGTATATTTAGAGGTTAAAAGATGATTCAACAAACGCACGGTTCAAAGTATAAATTTACACTCTCATAGCGAGCGCGCTTTCGCAAGGCCTACGGAGTAACTAAACATGCCAACCGCTCACCGCAGTCAAGAGCCACAGCCCAGTCCAACGCGCCTGCCGTTTGTGGTTTCTGCCGTGCACTGTCCCTGGTGCCGCCATGCATGCATATGCAGACGGTATGCTGTGCTATGCTTGTCGCTGTGCTCCTTTTCTGTTTCGACTACGGCTCGATTTATCATTCAGCTTGAGATTGTATCCGATGTTCAATGAAGTTGGCCTCAATTTATCAAAATGTGAACGTATTTAAGTCGGATGTCAACTAGTTTAGAGGCTTCTAGCGCTTGTTCTAAGCCAAAGTGGCTCTAGCGGGCTTCCTTCAGAAGGGTTAGTGGCCATTTATCAAGTTGCAGCCGGGAATTAGGGCTTTTGCCACGCTAAAACGCGGGGACAGCTTGAGCGATCCACTGGAGGTAAGGCAAGTGAAGCTACGGAGTAGTTCGTATCGAGAAATTCCGTTCGGTCGGTGGTTCCTGCCGCCTCACGGACTCTTTATACTTTTACGTTAAAGTGACAGACTAGGCGGGAAAGAGTACCTGAGACGGCTTCTGCTTTGGGCACCTGCCCGCGCTTCCTACATCTGGTCTTGGCCGCTCTTGACTATCGTGGTCAACAGATCGTTCTTGGCCGAGTCTCAATATAACTTGGCCGAGTCTCGATATAAAGCACACCAATGCAAATGGCCGTCTGGAGTAGGTTCTAATATATAAAATATATAGATATACACCGTAGATTAGAAGCATTCTGCACTGTTCTTATTTTTTAAGATTTATCAAAATCGGGTGTAGATATTTGGACGCCTTCCTAGAACAGTAGTCAATTTACAAACAGCAAGAGCTATGAACATGTCTCCTATCCCTGAGTTCTCTCTTGACCTTCCCTAACTTCTCTCCCTTTCTCTCCTATTTCCTGACTTTCCTCCCGAGTCTTCATACCATCTTTTCATTACCTTACACCACGGTGCAGTCAGACTACTTCAAAGTTGACTGAAACGTCACCAGCTGTTCGCCATGTCAACACCAACACCCAGTTCTACGTCCAATACCCCAGTCAGCGATAAAGCACCAGCCAATTTCTCTCGAATGAATTTTCTGTATTTTACAGCTAACGCTAAGCAGGTGATCTTGGCAGCCTCGTCTCCTACGCCTGCGATGGCAAGCCTAGGCCTCTTCTCCGCACGCCATGCCGCGTATCACGATAAATCCGGACTTGGCTGGGATTTTCCATACCCCAGCACGTCTACGGAGTAGGCCGTTGCTCACCTCTGTTTCGTTTCATTTGGTTCGGCTGAGCTGAGCCTGCTGTCCAGGTTGTCTTGCGCTTGGTTGCTAGACTAGCTCCTGCAGCCCCCCTTCGTTCAATCCGCCGGTCGATTGCAGGACTCCTATTCTTCCATACTTGAGCTGGTTGCTCACGTCGACAATTGAATCGCCGGGTCACTTTTCCGAACTTTGCGGAGCAAGCAAGCCGCCCCGACAGCGCACGGCACAAACTGCAATCGACTCGACGCGCATGCGACCGACGGAATCACCTGACCAAGTCGACTGTACCGTCCCGCTGGTGCATTCCTGAACCAGGGCGACAAAAGACTGACAAAACCTGGCGCGCGCGCATCGCAAGACCCAAGACCCACAATGGTCCTGCGGCCTGGCGGCCTCTGTCCATTTGTATCTGCACTGGCACTGGTACTGGCACGGCCTTGTGCACCTTGGCCATGAGCGCGCCCCGGCAGCCCGTGTCTGCGCCCAAGCAGATCCGTTTTGTCAACACCCCGGGCCAGCCGCCGTCGAAGCGGCGGCGGATCAATGCGGCGTGAGTGCTGGACGGACTGGCCTCGTCGTTGTGCATGCTAACGGTGCAGGTGTCTGACGTGTCGCAAGAAAAAGACGCGGTGTGCAGGGGAGCGGCCGGCGTGCTCGACGTGCGCCAAGAACGGGCACGGGTGCCTTGGCTACGCCGACCTCGACCGGACAGGGCACGACGAGGCTGGCGCACGCGGTCCGCCTGCGGACGCACCGAGCGGAGCTGGCAAACGTGTCGAGGGACGGGGATCCACGGTACCACCGTCACACCGTGACCGACGGACGAGCGAGACTCGGGCCGTCGGAAGCCGGCGTTTCGACACGTCGCCGACGCACGGCACCCAAAACCGGCCAAGGCCGTCTCCCAGTGCTCAACGGCCCAGCGTGCCGCAGTCACCGCCACAAGCGCCAGCGGAAAGCCACCGGGTGCCGTACTTTCGGTACTTTGGCCCGACGGCCATTGTGCCCGGGTACAAGCAGATGGTGGTCGACGTGTCGAACCGAACGCGGCGGCGCAGCCACGGCAGTGTATCGCACTCGTCGCCGAGCAGCAGCCTGGCGAGCGTGCGGCGGACGCACAGCCACAGCAGCGGACAGGGCGCGGACGAGCTGCCGGTGTACGACCCGAGCGATGCGGCCCCGGTCGACCCCGTCGTGCTCAACCTGGTCAAGACCTTTTTTATGCGCCTCGGCTGCAACTACCCGTTTCTGCGCGAGGCGCGGGTCCTGCGCCAGATTCGGGACAAGAGCATGGAGCCGATCCTGGTGGACGCCATGTGCGCGCTGGCGGCGCGGTTTTCGGACCTCCCGGTGCTGGCGGCCCCGGGCCCGCGGTCCGCGTACGGCACCTTTTATGCGCAGCGGGCCAAGGCGGCGACGGTCGACACGTTCCCGTGCCCTTCGGTGGCGGCGGTGCAGGCGTGCCTGCTGATGGCGTACGAGGGGTTTGGGGCGGACCAGGACAGCGCACTGTGGATGTACCTTGGGATCGCGATCCGGATGGCCGTCGACCTCGGGCTGCAGAAGAAGATTGTGAGCGGGACGCCTGGATGCGTGTCAGAACCGGGGGGTGGCGACGACGACAAGCCCCCCCCGGATCACCTGGACCGAGAACGGGACGAAGAGCAGGACGAAGAGCAGGAGCGCAGAGACACGTTCTGGGCCGTCTTTTTCCTGGACCGCGTCATTTCGTCGGGCACCGGGCGGCCGGTGACGCTGCGCGACGACGACTACGAACTGGCGCTGCCGGAGACGCACACGGGATCGCGGTGGCCGGCGCCGTTCCCGGTGCTGGCGCGCATCGTCCAGCTGTACGGACGCGTGTCGGACGTGCTGAACACGCTGCGCAGCGCAGACGACCTGACCGAGGACAAGATGGGCCGGCTGGCGCGCATGGAGGGCGAGCTGACGCAGCTGTACCAGCGGCAGGACGCACGGCTCGGCTTCAGCGCGCCCAACTTCCAGGCGTACGTGCGCGCCGGGCAGGGCACGACGTTTATCCTGCTGCACTTTTGGTTCCACGCGCTCGTCGTCGTCCTGCACCAGCCGGCGCTGCTTGCACCGTTTGCCCACACGGCGCGCACGCGCCAGCTGCTGCCCAACAGCCACGCGCTGTCCATGTCGAGCGCCAAGACGATTGCCGACATTTTGGCGTTTGCCGAGCTCATTGACCCGACGAGCTTTGTCGGCAACCCGTTTACGTCGCAGCCCATGTACATTGCAGCGTGTGCGTTTCTGGCCGAGTCAGTGCGCCCTGCACACGGAGCACACGGAGCACAAGGAGCAGACGACGCCGGCAAGCACGCGCTGCTCGCGTCCAGCGCCAACCAAAACTACCAGCGCTGCTACGCGTCGCTGCAGCAGCTGCACCGCTACTGGGGCGGCGTGCGCTACATTCTGTCGGCGCTCGACCAAAAGGCCAAGGGTATCTGGGACGTTGAGACGTTTACGCCCGACGAGCTGGACACGGACACGACGGACACGACGGACACGGGCCGCGCCGGCACAAGCACCACTGCGCCTCCGCCCGTCGCGTACGCGCTGGCGGGCACGTCGAGCTCGGACAGCCCTAGCCTGACGATGTTGTTTCAGAGCCACAGCCAGAACGTGTGGCAGGCGCAGGCACCATTTTCGACGGCACCACATTCGACGGCACCACTGGGACACGCAGCCTACGACCCCGTTCGCTACCCGGCCCCGGCCTTTCCACGACCCACGCTCTCGGCCGTCCGCTATGCACCGCGCGCGCCACTGCTTCCGGCGTCGTTGGACGGGTACAACGCACCGTACCGTACGTCGGCCCCAGGACATGTCGGACACGCTGGACCGGCCGGACACGCCGGACAGGCTGGACGGGCCGGACACTGCGCCTACGACACGCTCCCGGGCCTCGTCAACTCTCTCGACACCGACACGCTCAACTCTCTCGACACCGACACGCTCAACTCCCTCGACACCGCGCTCGCCCCCGAGCTGGACCTGGCAGACCCGTTCGCCCTGTTGCAGCCGGGCGCCACGTTTGAGCACCAGGAGATTGACATTCGCCGGGCGCCCGACCTGGCCGACATTGCCGACATTATGCCACAGTGGCTCGAGTACCTGCCGAGCAACGTGGTGCATCTGTTTGACGGGTACGAGCCCGTCGCAGGCAGCAGTGTGACAGAATAAAAGTACGAGCACAGTCTTGCACGTTTAACACGTTTAAAAAACATTGATAATACTAACGTAAAAAACCTCCAATTAACGCGCCATTGGAAAGGTGCGCGTCGACAGCAGGGCGCCCTTGACGCGCCGGATATTCTCCTTGGCCTGGCGAATCTCGTCGTCGGGCTCGTTGCGCGTGTGCGTCACGTAGCCGGGGTACTTGGTGCTGCTGCCACTGCCGGTGCCGCCGTACAGACCGCCCGCGTGGCCACCGGCATACGTGTACGCCGGTGCACGCTGCAGTTTCTCGACGTCGGCACGGAACGTCTCGACGGTGGTCTTAATGTCCTTGTGCAGGTCGGCGGACCCGGACCAGTCCTCGCCGAGGCTTCGCACAGACTCTGCGAGGGCGGTGATGCGGTCGGCCTGGACCTGGGTGGGCGAGGGCGTCACAGCCACCGACGACGACGACGACGCCCCAGCCAGCCCCGATACCAGGTTGGGCACGGTCGAGTCCATGGTCACGCGCGGGGCGGCGACCGGGCTCGGCGGGAGCGACGTCTGCACGCCAATGTCGCGGTGGAAGACCTCGGTCGGGTCGTCGTACGACGATGCCGACGACGCGTCGTCGAGGTCGATTTCAGCCTCGATTTCAGCCTCGGCGTCGTTCCCGGTGCCGAGCGCGGTGGCCAGCGGCGGCACGACCGTCACGATGCCCGCCAGTCGCGTGTTGAGTGCCGCCAGGTTCGCGCTCGCCGTCTCGTGCAGCTCGTAGCGCGCGTCTGTCAGCGCGTCTGCCATGGGCGCCAGCACGAGCCGCGCCGCCGCGTACACGAGCGACGCTGCCGCCGCCGTGCCGTACAGCGCACCTGCGACAGCGCCCGGCGTCACCAGTGGCGGTGGCGGCGGTGGCGTCGCGTTGGCCACAAACTCGGGGTACGTGATGATGGGCGGCAGGGTCGGCGCAGGGTCGGCGTGTGTGGGGTGAGGATGAGCCGAGACGGTGCTGCCCGGGCCTGCCAAGAGCGCGTCAATGTCGCGTCCGGGCAGACCCTTGGTGGCGAGAAAGGCGGCCTTGCGTGCGGGCGGCTGGTCGACGACGGCCGGGTCGCGCAAAAACGCACGGGCCTGGTCGAGTGTCGGCCTCGTTTTTGGCGATTTTGGCGATTCCGACGTTTCCGGCGTTGTTTCTGGCTGTCGTTCCGACTCGAAGTCCTCTGCGTCAGTGTCTGATGGTGCGGTCGTGGCAGAGTGGGCAGGAAACAGCTGCGACAGCGATCCGTCGGCCGAGCCAGAAAAAGTCGAGGACGAGGACGAGGACGAAGTCGAGGACGACGTCGGTGTCGACGTCGAGGACAAAGACGAAGCGTCGTGTGCGTCGTGCGTCGCGTCTTTCCGCCCGGCGTCGGACATGATGAAGTGGCTGCTGTGAATCGTGGTGCGATGAAAACAGTCGGATCAAGGCTGGTCGTTGCTACAGTCGAGAGGAGTGCCTCGGCAGCGCGTCAGGCGGAAGTGGGTCCATCCGGGGTAGGTACTCCGTATTTGTCCCGATCACGTATCCACTTGCCAGCCTTGTACCTTGTACCTTTGGAGCCCCTTTGGCCTGACGCGTCAGGCCACACGAGCTTCAGCTCACCATCAGCCTACGAAGTAACAAAGCGACAATTGACGAATCGACGAATCGACGAACGCGCATTCATCGTGTGCAGGCTCGTTTCTCAACGACCACCGACTGGGCGACACACGTCCCATCCAAGGCCAAAAGAACGAAACGCACGCAAAGACGGTCTGCAGACGACAAGACCGCATCGACCTCCGCCGCCTTTTGACCGCGATACGACGGCACGCGGCTGCTCGGCACGAGCACCCACACGCCCGTCTCAGTGTCACGCGCACGCACCTCACGCCAGCAGTTGCAGCACCGCAGCACGCATACTGGCAGGGACCCTCACACACTGTGAGTCTTTCAAGTTTGCACATGATGACATGAGTTTTCGTTATGCCCATTGGCGATTGTCGAGTCTTGTCAAGTGGCTGCCCGTTCTATCGGCTATCAGCTATCGCGCATCGACGCCGTATCAGTCTATCGCGTAGCTCATTGGACGTGCTTGGCTTGGCTGTGCACCTTGTGCACCTTGCTTCTGCACCGCAGACCCAGCAGCACAGACTCACCCGCCGCTATTGCTGCGTTGCTGCGTCGCATTGCGCCTGTCCCACGTCTGCTACGTCTGCACGTGCTGTTTTCCTCCTGAGCCGCGTCCAAGTCCACGTGCTGTTTTCCTCCTGAGCAAGCGTCGTCTGGACGGAACAGCCTGAACAGCAACACCACCTCCATCCCCTCAACAATGCCGCCACGACCGCGACGGTCGGCTGCCCAGCGGGCGTCCGAGGCAATCACTGACATGACCGACACCAGAGACTCTACCCCTGCGTCCCCCAGAATGTCCGCCCGTGCCCGCCGCGACGACCCGTCGGGCGCCAAGGGCGGTGCACGCCGGAGCGGCGGCCACGACGCGCGCGAGCGCTCCGAGAGCCACGATGTCGTGCGCAGCAGCCGCGCCCGGCCCGTGCGTGGCCCCCAGAAGCGGTACGTCGAGTCTAGTGACGACGACGCGGACGGGGATGCCGATGCAGACGGCGATTCGGACGTCGACATGGACGCGGACGCGGATGCGGACGGCGACGTCGACGACCAGGTCCGTGTGCGCCGGAACATGGTCGTGGACGACGACGACGACGCCGACGATGCCGAGGGCGAGCCCGACGACGCGGCCATGGACGTCGATGCGGACGGCGACGCCGACGAAGACGCCGAGGGCGAGATGGACATGGAGACGCCCGTGCTTGCGCCGATCAAGGCGAGCAAACCGGCTGCTGCGGCCTCTACGGCTGCTACGGTCAAGGCCGGCAAGGCCGGCAAGGCTGGCGCTGGCGGACGCAAACGGGCGCGTGTCGAGCACGACGACGAGGACGACATGAGCGACGCCGAGAGCGTGCCCGACATGGAGATTCCCGAGGCGCGCGACATTGACGACGACGACGACGACGACGACGACGACGAGGCCGACGACGACGACGACGACGCAGACGGCGATGTCGACCTCGAGGCCGACGCGGACGCCGACGCGGACGGCGACGACGAGCCCGACGTGACCAAGATGACGGCGCGGCAGCGTGCGCGCTTCGAGGAGACGCCGCAAGAGTACATGAAACTGTCGGACGAAGTGCAGGCGAAAAAGGTCTTTACGGAAGAGGAGCTGAGCATGCGGCGCGCCGAGATGGCGCGGCGCCGGCGCAACCTGAGCGACAAGCGCAACGAGGAGGTCAAGGCCGAGACCATCAACAAGCTGCTCAAACGCCAGGCGCCGAAAACGACAAAGAAGAATGCACAGGGTGACGACGACGCCGAGGCCGATGCCGCCGCGCCCGTGTTTGTGCGCTGGACAAGCACGCGCCACGGCAGCCGCGTCGGCGTCACCGACAACGTGCTCGCCGGGCCCATTGGCGCCAGCGTTTTTGGCGGACCGTCGGCCGCCCGGCGCGTCGAGGAGGTCTAGCGCGTGTCTCTAGCGTGTCACGTGTCTACATTACTGGTGTTGGGCGTTTGGTCAATGAGATTTACAATCAGTGCAGTTCATGTGAGGCCGGCCAGAGATTGACGTTGGCGCCTCTTACTGACCGCCAGACAACATCGAGCCAGCAGCCAGAATTCGTATATGCCAGTCAGCAGCTTGTGGTCTTGTGAGACGCACGTCCTCGGCTGGCTGGATACCATACGAGCCGCATAGACGTGCATACGCGATCGCGACTGCCTTGCACTGTGCAAATGACGCCTATAAAGCACTCCCAAGTATTTTCATATAAACAATGGCAACTCACGCCCAGCCCCTCGAATCGTACAGAGAGACTACGTGTAACCGAAGAACATGCAGCCAAAGCTTGTTGTTTGTTTTTGCACCTGCAGCCGCCTGCCGTGTCAATGCCGCTGCAAGTGTCGCTGCAAGTGTCGCGTGATCTGGCCCAGTAGTCTGAATACGATTAATATTTATTACGACCTCGTCTCACTCCGCACACCCGCCAGGCTGCAGGTTTTGTGCTCGCGGCGCGCTCGTTTATGTCTCGTCGCCCGTTTGCTCGTTTGCTCGTTTGTCTCGCTGGCCACCGCATCCTCCGTCACGCCACTCTGCATCCTGCACACGCTGTCCCTCTTCACACGTTCCTACTTGGGCCGCAGAGTCAACGTCAACAGGCTCGCACGACCGATCGATCGACAGTTGCTCCAGGTACGTTTGTTCGCTCCGACCCCGGCCTCGGTGACCTCCATCCCACCTGGTACACGGCACGCCCTGACTTAGCACTCGTGACTTTTTTCCTTGTTCGCCCTTGTCTCCTTCCTGCCGCCAATCACAAGACCTCGCTCTCCTTCCTGCCCGCCAATCACAAGACGCTCGGTCGGTCTTGCCGCCGGGGCGACTAGTGAACGACGACACTTCACCTCAGCCTTGGCCTGGCTTGGCCGGCTCGTGACATTGGGCGCCACATTCACGCAGTCACGTTTACTCCGTAGTGTCTGTTTGCCCCTTGTTAGCCGCTGGCGTTTGCACCGCCTTTTGACTGTTTTTTGACTTGCTCGGCCCTTATCGATAGTCAAGTTTTGCATCATTTTCTGCCTGCCTTCCACTCTAAACATATAGACACAGTCTATAAACAACGTCCTACGCACCGCGCTGTACTTGACCGATCCGACCAGGCCTAATCCGATCCCAGCCGTTTCGCGTTGCCGACAGGACTAGCCTGCCACCGGCCTTTGTCCGCCCAACAGGCGCCAAGCACCAGCCTCCACGACCGTCGACCAAAAGGACATCTCGCCCCCGAGCGACAAGGCGCCAGCATTGGCCGCACACTAGCCGTCTTGGCCGATTCGTCCGAGATGACTCCGCGAACAAGCACAACAAACACAAACATGGCCAGCGACCCTAGCACAGGCGTGCACGACGCCGCCGCACTCGACGCCGCCGGCGCAGTGGCAGTGGGCGGTGCACCGGCCCTGGACACCTGTAAGCCAATACCGCTGCTGCTCTGATTCCTGATTCCGTGTCTTCCATGCGCCCGCCGTGTGCCGTGTGCCGTGTGCCGTTGCCGTGCACCGTGCACCGTGCACCGTTTTGTCCTACACTGCCATGCGTCGTTTTGATTGCTGTTGATATCGTTCCCTCGCGCCTTCCACGGCCGTTCCCTCGCGCCTTCCCTCGCCCTCGGCGTCTGCTGTCTCACGCCGGAGTCCGCTTCCTGCCTTGTCTCAGTCTCGCCTGCCCGCACATTCCTAGCCTGCCCGTCGTGTGCATCGCTCTTGCCGTTCGCGCCAGTGCAGCTTCCTTTTTCTTTCTGTCGCCAGTCTCGCCTTCGTTTCCTGGACGCCTTGCCTAGTTCGGCGCTCTTTATTATTATTATTTTCTGTATATTTATATGTTTTACTCCCCAGGGGCAGCATCCTCGCTTTACTCCGTACATCGTGCAAAGCAGTCCCCATCTTCCTCCGTTCTCTCGAGCACGGTCTGCCGCTGCACCCTCCTCCCGCGCCGATCCATCACACCCTCCCAACCGAATTGCGTGTTTCTGATTGAGGTTTCCCGTCTATTTATACCTTGTCGTCGCATTTCCCCAACTTTCACCACGCCGTCTTTTTCTTTTTTTTGTTGTCTTTCTTTTTTCTTCTTTTTTTGTTGCACGAGTACGGCTGCACGACACGGCACAAACCGCACCGAATCAAGACTCAACTGGTCAAAAACACACGAGACACTGTCGCACCATCTCTGCCCTGTGCTGCTAAGCTTTCGCCTTGTCGCGTTGTCTCTGTTCTGTGGCCGCGCACTCTCGCCGGTGTTTTGATTCCGACGACCGCCTCGGGAACACAGCATACACACATTGGAACACATTCACGTCACACCGTACCCTTGCACTCCATCGACCCATCCACGGCGTCTTATTGCGCCTGCGGTGCCATTGCATCGCATACACAAAAAACACTACATTGCCTCGCATCCACTGCGGTTGTAGCGACTGCAAAGTCCACATCAAGCCACTCTGCAGATTGCCACTCGATTGCCACGCGCTGCCCTGTGCGAGTCGAGTCTCGATCTCGACCTTGTCCAACGCGGACCTTCATTCCTGTTCGCCGCCTTCGCTCTTAAATATACGTTCTGCAGCGTCTCGTTTCTCCACATGCACTTGCTCCGTTTGCTGTTTCGCGCCGACACCGATTGTTGACTCTTTGCCATTCTGTTTTCTGTTTCTCTCCTTTCTGTTCTTACCTTTCCCTGGTGCACCCGCTTCTCGTTCCCTGCGCTCATCAACCTCGTACCGCCCCTGTCACACCACACCACGCATGCCACCCGCCTCGAAATTGTCGAAAACAAACGGGCAACAATCTCCACAGCCTCGAGCTTCAGCTGCTAATTCCATTCCACAATCCTCCAGCACGGGCCCATTCTTCGCCCTTTTCGTCGCCGCCTTCAACACCGTTCTCGGCCACTGCACCATCATCGGACCAGACCCTAGCCCAGCGCCTAGTCCCAGACCAGCACACGACCCGCTGTCACTGGCAAGAAGGATTGAACAAAAAAGACGAAAAAGAAAAAGATCAAAAAGACGAAAAAGACGAAAAAGACGAAAAAGACCAAAAAGACAAACTCCATCTGCGCGACCCCGCACAAAACGTCCAGAACGACCTAGCGCCACGCCGAGAACCAGTCGCCGCTCCAGCCCCTACACATCCACTCCCGCTAAATTTACTCCAGGGCCTGCAGGTGCCCCGGGTGCAGGAAATCGACACGAGCCGCTCGCTCCAACAGACCTTGACGCGCGCGCCCACACATCACCTGTTCTCGTCTGCCTCCTCTGCATCGTCCGGTCCGCCTGCATTGGCTTCTCCTCATAAAATCCCTGCTTCCCCGCCCCTGGGCTTTGCGCTGGCGTCCAACACTTGGTCTGCCTCGTCTGCCTTTGCTCTGCCGACGTCGTCTTTTGCACCTCTGCTTCCCTCACTGCCCTCGCTGCCCACGCTGCCCACGCTGCCTGCGAGCACCTTTACCTTTGCAACTGCACGCCCAGCAACCCCGATCCTCTGCCGCGGCGACGAGCACGACGATCCCCAAGCCAAAATGATCTTCTCCGACTTGTACAAGTCGCCCAAGTCGCCCTTCTCCAAACTGCGCCATCTTGGCGGCCACAGCACCGCCAGCACCGCCAGCACCGCCAGCACTGCCAGCACCGCCAGCGCCAGCGCTCGAGAGCCGCAACCGGACGCGACTGTCGCCGCCGTCGCCGACTATGGCGACCCCGACCTCGTCAGCCGCGACAAATCGAAACAGAAAGAAGCCGTCCGCCGCTACCTCGACAAATTGGTCCGCAACGACTGGGACTTTGTCTGGCCGGCCAAGGAACGGTCGGCCGAGGCCATGGCGGCCCACGATGCGCGCACCACCGCCATTCGCCAGAAAATTGTGCAGGTCGAGCAGGTCGGCCTCGTGAACCCAGAGCCAGAACCGTCTGCGCCGTCCAGTCCACTTGCAATGCAACCCGGATCCACCCCCGATACCACTCCGGCGGCCACCGTGCCACTGGCGGCCGTCTCGGCGGCCGTCGCCAGCGCCCACGTCGCCCACGTCGATGGCGCGCCCGACTACGACGACGCCGAGACGGACTTTGAGCTCGACTCGGACGCCGCGTCCGTGTACAGCACCGTCTCCGAAGACGCCATCCACTTCCGCGCGCGCGACGAATGGGTCTCGGACCTGTCGGACGACGACGCCAACGGCGTCTACTACCAACACATGCCCGCCTACGTCCACTCGCCCTTCCGGTTCGAGACGCCCGACACCGCCAGCGGCCTGCCCGCCAGTGACGCGACGCCCGCCGAGCGCAAGGCCAAGGCGCGCCGCGACATGCGCCACGAAATGACGTGGAACGACGGCCTCGCGTGCTTCACGGCGCGCCGCGACGAGTGGACCGGCGCGCGCACCGTGCGCGTCAAGCCCGCGAAGCCCGACCTGGTGCTGTCGCCGTCCAAGAGCCGCGGGCTGTTCCGGTTCCGCACCAACTCGCACTCGCGATCTGAGCACATCGACGCGCCCGCCCCGGCCCCGGCCCCGGCCCCCTCGATACCCGCCGTGCCCGCCATCCCCGAATCCGCGGCGGTTCCTGCGTTGCCCCTGTCGCCGGTGCTGTCCAACTCGCGCCACTCGCAGTACTCGGAGCTGTCGCACCTGACGCAGCAGTCACGCAACTCGCACCAGTCGGCCGGGCTCGAGACGGTCGGCACGACGCCCATCACCTCTGACGACGGCGATGCGATTTACGACGGGCACGAGCCGACGGCGGCCCTCCGGCATCTGAAGCAGACGGAGAAAACGGAGAGCCGCGCGACGAATGCGAGCCGACGCGCCGCGCACCTGCTCGAGCACCAGCAGCACCCCGAGTACGTTGTCGACACGCTGGTTCCCGTGGCCGCGCCGCTGCTGCCGCCGGCCAACCCGATGCGCATGTCCATTGCGCCCGCCATCTACCTGAGTCTTTACGACAAGCTCGTCACCGGCCTGACGACGCCGTCGTGTCCCATCAACCTGAGCGACATGATCCGGTCGTGCGTGGCCGGCTGGAAGCGCGACAACGAGTGGCCGCTGCCCGCGGCGCAGGCGCCGGCCAAGCAGCGCAAGGACCATGTGTTCCAGCATCCGCCCAAGAACTCTCACGGGCTCAAGATTGCCCGTCTCCGGCTGGCGGACACCCGGGCGCTGCACTACACGGGCGCCGTCGCTACGCGGTCGGCCGACGAAAAGGGTAGCGAGGCGCAGCACGCCGGCAACAACGGTATCCGGCGCAGCCTGCAGCGTGTGCTCGGCATCAATGGCAGCACGCCTCAAAAGTAGCCTCGTTGCAACGACGTCACGTCACGAACCTTTTTTTTGTACACTGTTTTGCGGTTCTCGGGCGCCCTATTCATAGCTTATACCCCTCACGAATGCCTTATCGTCCCTAATTTAATGAGTTTGGATCATTCCGGTTTGTGTATGTGCCACAGTACTACAGTAAAATTACACTGATCGTGTCCTGTCAGTGACACTAGCGATTACATAAGTCGCTGGAGCCTAGATTGCCAATCCCGCTAGGGTGCCCAGGCTCCCTAAATTCCAGCGCTACGAATCACTGGCGGCCGAATTTGGCACGTTTTTCAGTCCTGGCGTTCATGCAGCATCGTGCGGGCAACGTCTGAGCTTCATCCAATCCGCATTGTTGCCGTGGCCTCTCGTCTTTTATCTCGACGTCTTCATCTGGCCTCGACATCTTTCATCTCAACAAGACGTGTCGAAAGATCTCAATAACAACGCATCGAGATCTGGTGACGAAAAAGACGGCAGCTAAAGAAGGCGCGATTCCAGCACCCTTTGTTTGACGCTATCTGACCCGACGCTCTTATCGCTGCGACCTACTCCGTAGAAGCACCACGATCGGGCAAAAGCGCCGGCCCTCACTTTTTCTTCTCGTGTTTCGGGCTGCCTTTCTCACCTTATGACGCTGCCAGCCAGCCCTGCCGCTACTGCCTCGCCCTCGCACACGAACCTCCCTCTTTCTGCATTGGCAACCACGGCCTCCACACCTGCACCTGCACCTGCCTCCGTCCGCAATCCGTCCCCGGGCAAGAGCAAGGGCAGCGCCTGCAGCACGACCGACATTGAGCTCGTCTCTCTTTCCCGCCCCCGACGGAACCCCTATTCCCCTCGGACCATTGATTCCGAGACCCCCGACCCTGACAAAACCGACGACAACAACAAAACCGACAACAACAAAACCGACAAAACCGACGCAACCGACGCGATGAAGTTTTCGCACAGTATCCAGTTCAACGCTGTGCCGGACTGGAGCTCGCACTACATTGCGTACAGCAACCTGAAGAAGCTCATTTACCAGCTGGAGCGCAGCGTCAACCAGGCGAATGAGGCCAGCCAGCACACGGACGCCGAATCGCGGCCGCTGATTCCGGCGGACGAGCCGGACCCCGAGACGGTCTTTTCGCGCGCGCTGGACGTGGAGCTGGAAAAGGTGTGCTCTTTCTACACGCTCAAGGAGCGGGAGCTGGCCGACGAGGCGGCGCAGCTGCTGGCCGACATTGGGCTGTTTGACAGCGCGCAGGCGTCGGCGCCGGACTCGCCGGACGCGCCGGACGCGCGGGACACGCGGGACACGCGGGACACGCGCACGGACGGCACCGGCCACCACGAAGACCTGGCGGCGTCGACGTCGACGCTGCACCGCGCGGTGTCGGCGGACCGGAGCAGCACGCGGCAGTCGAGCGACAACGAGACGGACGACGACGACGAGCGGTTCGCGGACCGTGACGCGAATGACGCGACGACGGCGCTGACGGAGCGGCGGCTGCAGGAGGCGCACCAGCTGGCGCAGCAGCACCGGCGGCGGTTCAGCTTTGGCAACGGTCACGGCAGCGGCCACGGCAACGGCAGCACGACGAGCGCGGGCGGAGCGCGTCCGGCGACGGCGGCACCCAAGCGGCGGTCGAACCTGATTGCGTCGACGACGGACATGACGGCGTCGACGGAGCTTGGGCGGTCGCGGCGGTACAGCACGACTTTCGAGGACCACCCCGAGGACGCGGTGCTCTTTTCGTCGAGCGTGATGCTGAAGAAGCGGGTGATTGGTGTGTACGTGCAGCTGTGCGAGCTCAAGTCGTTTGTGCAGCTGAACAAGACGGGCTTCCGCAAGGTGCTCAAAAAGTTTGACAAGATTATCGACACGCACCTGCGGCCGCGGTACATGGCAGAGGTGGTCGAGACGGCACACCCCTTCCAGCACGCGACATGGGAGGCGCTGGTGGCGCAGATTGAGCGGATGGAGGCGGCGTACGCGGACGTGGTGACGGGCGGCGACACGGAGACGGCGCGGCGCGACCTGCGCTCGCACCTGCGCGAGCACGTTGTGTGGGAGCGCAACACGGTGTGGCGCGACATGATTGGCATTGAGCGGCGTGCCGAAGCGGCCAGTCTCGGCCTGGGCGCCATGGGCGGCGGCGGGCAGGGCCTGATGGCGGCGGCCGGGGCGGCGGCGGGCGCGGGCAGCTACGGCAAGGATCCGGTGCAGCGGCGCTTGCAGGGCGACGAGGAGACGCAGGCGGTGCCGATGCGGGCGCTGCGGGTTCCGTGGACGCAGCGGGTGGTGGTGCAGGTGCCGGCGTGGATGGTGTCGAGCACCATGTTTACGCTGCTGGCGATTGTGGCGGTGTTTGTCGGGCTGGTGTACGCGCCGCTGCTGGACGAGCCGGAGCAGCAAAACTGCCTGGCGATGCTCGTCTTTGTCAGCCTGCTGTGGGCGACGGAGGCGATCCCGCTGTTTGTGACGTCGCTCATGGTACCGTTCCTGTGCGTCGTGCTGCGGGTGGCACGTGCCGACGAGGTGCCCCATGCGCGGCTGCGGTCCAAGGAGGCGGCGTCGTTTATCTTTGCGGCCATGTGGACGCCCGTCATCATGCTGCTGCTGGGCGGCTTCACGCTGGCGGCGGCGCTGAGCAAGTGCCGGATCGACAAGCGGATCGCGACGTTTGTGCTGAGCAAGGCGGGCACGCAGCCGCGCACGGTGCTGCTGGCCAACATGCTGGTGGCTGCGTTTGCGAGTATGCTGATTAGCAACGTGGCGGCGCCGGTGCTCTGCTTTTCCATTATTGAGCCGATGCTGCGCAACCTGCCGTCCGACTCGGACATGTCCAAGGCCGTCATCATGGGCATTGCGCTCGCGAGCAACATTGGCGGCATGCTGTCGCCGATTGCGTCGCCGCAAAACGTCGTCGCCGTCGGCATCATGAAGCCGGAGCCGACGTGGCTGCAGTGGTTCTTTATCAGCATCCCCGTCGGCGTCCTCTCCATCCTCGTCATCTGGGCCGTCCTCCTCGTCTCGTTTCGGCCGAGCCGCGGCACCACCATTGTCGCCATCCGCCCGGTGCGCGAGCCGTTTACGGGCGTCCAGTGGTTCGTCACCGTCGTCACCCTTGCCACGATTGGCCTCTGGTGCGCCAGCCACCAGCTCGAGGACACGTTTGGCGACATGGGCGTCATTGCCGTGCTGCCCATTGTCCTCTTTTTCGGCATCGGCATCCTGACCAAGGAGGACTTTAACAACTTTCCCTGGACCATAATCATCCTCGCCGCCGGCGGCCTCGCGCTCGGCAAGGCCGTCAAGTCGTCGGGGCTGCTCGACACCGTCGCCGCCGGCATCACGCTGCACGTCCAGGGCATGTCGCTGTACGGCGTGCTCGTCGTGTTCTCTGCGCTCATCCTCGTCATTGCCACCTTTATCAGCCACACCGTCGCCGCCCTCATCCTGCTGCCGCTCGTCGCCAACGTCGGCGCCGACATGGACGAGCCGCACCCGAACCTGCTCGTCATGGCCGGCGTCCTCATGTGCAGCGCCGCCATGGGCCTGCCGACTTCGGGCTTTCCCAACATGACGGCCATTATGAAGGAGGACCCGGCCGGCCAGCGGTACCTGCACGTCAAGCACTTTATCACCCGCGGCATTCCCAGCTCCGTGCTCACCCTCGTCGTCGTCCTGACCGTCGGCTACGGCGCCATGCGTCTCACCGGGATGTAGCTGTTCTTGCTCGCGTGTTGTCCATGGTTGGCCTTTACGCTAAATCTTCTGTTTGTACACAATGATAGACTTGGCTACTTTTGAATGTGGAGGATACATTTCATTGGATATAATCTTTGGAATTGATTTTAATTATTTTGAATTCATTGGAGACAGCTCACCGCCCAATGACGTTGACCGGCAGTACCCACTTTGATTAGCTCAGCAACCAGGAGCTCGACCGACACACGACGCACATCGACATCTACGACATCATCGACCGCACTCTGCACGACCTGACGACGTGCCATGGCCAGGTCGTCGGCGACGACACAACCACGACTATACACTACTCACGACGAAACGACGACGACGACGACACAATGCTGACGGCGTTCACGGCGCGGCCGATTGTCGAGCTGAGGGCGCGCGACAAGTCCAAGATTGAGTCGCTGGTGGCCTATGGCGACCGGCTCCTGGTGGGCCTGAACACGGGCGTGCTGCGGGTGTACCGCGTCAACGAGGGCGCCGGGCGCGCGGCGGAGCCGACACACCTGCTGCGCGAGGTCGAGCGGTTTGCGGCGCGCGCAGTCGAGCAGCTGGCCGTGATCAAGGAGGCCGGCACGCTGGTATCGCTGAGCAACTACGCGGTGCACCTGCACGACCTGCAGGGCTTTGCGGCGCTGCCGGGCGCGAGCCCGCTGCCGGGCACCAAGAACGCGTCGGCCTTTGCCGTCACGAGCAACATTGTCAAGGACGCGGCGACGGGCATCCCCGAAATTGTGTCGCGGCTCGCCGTCGCGGTCAAGCGCCGTCTGCTGCTCTGGAGCTGGTTTGCGAGCGAACTGGGCGCGCACGAGGACGTGGGCGCGGCGTCGGAGATGTTGTTGCCCGAGACGATCCGGTCGCTGACGTGGACGGGCGCGACGACGCTCGTCGTCGGCATGAACGCCGGCTACGTGCTCGTCGACGTCGTCGCACGCACCGTCGCCGACATTGCGGCCGACGGTGCGGGCGCGAGCGACTCGCGTTTTGGCGCGCTCAGCAGCGCCGGCATGGGCTACATGGGCCTCGGCAGCTACATGCCACGACCCATGGCCGCCAAGGTCGGCGACGGCGAGGTCTTGCTGGCCAAGGACGTGCACACGCTCTTTGTCGATGCTGCGACGGGCGCACCGCGGCCGTTGGGCGGCGACGGCCTGCGGACGAAGCGGGCGATTCCGTGGCCGACGGCGCCCGAGAGTATTGGGTACAGCTACCCGTACATTCTGTCGCTGCAGCCGCCGAGCCGCGGTCTGCTCGAGGTGCGCAGCCCGGCGACGCTGAGCCTGCTGCAGACGGTCGCGCTGCCCAACGCGGCGCAGCTGCACGTGCCGCCGCCGTCGGTCAGCCTCGCGCACGCCGGCAAGGGTTTTCACGTGTCGTCGGAGCGCGGCATCTGGAAGATGGACGCGACGAGCTACGACGCGCAGGTGGCCGAGCTCGTGGCGCACGGGCACCTGGACGAGGCCATTTCGCTACTCGGGCTGCTCGAGGACGCGCTGCTGGCGGACAAGGCGGCGACGCTGCGCGCCGTCAAGATGAAAAAGGCCGAGCGGCTGTTTCGTGCGAAACAGTACTTGGCATCGATGGACCTGTTTAGCGAGGAGGACGTGCACGCGCCGCCCGAGGTCGTGCTCCGGTTCTTTCCCCAGTCCATTGTGGGCGAGCTGTCGGGTGAGGCCGAGGGCGAGGCCGAGGCCGAGGCCGACAAGCATTCTGACAAGAACGCACCTCCGGCCGACGCGACGACAGACGCAGGGACCGAGTCGACCGGCCCGGCCCAGACTGGCTCGAGCAGCAACGACGACACCAAGAACAAGGACAAGGACGGCAAGGACAAGGACGGCAAGGACAAGAACATGGACAACGGCGACCTACCGCAAGAGACGTCGGCTTTTGGCTTCTGGGGCGGACGCAAGACGGGCACGGAGACGGCGTCGATTGCGTCGGCGGCCAAGGACGACCGCGACGCCAAGGACAACTGCGACGCCAAGGACAACTGCGACGAGGGCACCGCCCAAGGCTACGTCGCGCTCACGGGCAAGGACCTGACGAGCGCGGTGGAGGCGCTCAACAGCTACCTGGCGGGCACGCGGGCGCGGCTGCAGCGGGAGATTGACCCGTCAACGGGCCAGCTCAAGAGCGCGACGGACGACCGGGAGCGCGACGAAGAGCGGGCGGCACAGCTGCGGGCGACGTTTACGCTGGTGGACACGACCATGTTCCGGGTGCTGATGCTGGTGCGGCCGAAACTGGCGTCGTCGCTCTTCCGGATCCCCAACTTTTGCGACCCCGACGTGGTCAACGAGCGCTTGCTGGCGCACAGCCGGTACAATGAACTCGTCGACTTTTTCTACGGCAAGCGGCTGCACCGGCCGGCGCTGGAACTGCTGAAACGGTTCGGCGACGTCGACGAGCAGGACGCACATGACGCACAGGACACGCAGGACGACACGGTGAGCCCGGCACTGCGTGGCCCGCGGCGCACGATTGCGTACCTGCAGAGCCTGGGACCCGACGCGATCGACCTGGTGCTCGAGTTTGCGGCGTGGACGCTGCGTGCCGACCCGGTACACGGCATGGACGTGTTCCTGGCCGACTCGGAGAACGCCGAGACGCTGCCGCGCGCACGCGTCGTGGCCTTTTTGCGTGGCATTGACACGCGTCTTGAGATGCAATACCTGGAGCACGTGATTGGCGAGCTGGACGACCTGACGCCCGACTTTCACAACCGGCTCATTGAGCAGACCGTGGCCCTCCTCAAGGACGACGTGGACGAGCACGACACCGACGACACGGATGACAAGCACGACACGACAGGCTGGCACCCGAGCATGGAGCGGCTGGTGCAGTTTCTACGCACGAGCCGGCAGTACAGCCTGTCACGTGCCTTTGGCCTAATTCCGCGAGATGGTGCGTTTTTTTTCTCTTTTTTTTTCTGAATATCTTCGGCCACTGCTAACGACAGACCCTCGGTTCTACGAGGCGCAGGCTGTGGTGCTGAGCAACATGGGCCAGCACAAGCAGGCGCTCGAGATTTACGTGTTCAAGATGCAAGACTTTGGCAAGGCAGAAGAGTGAGTCGAGTCGTGTCAGATTCAGGGACAAGCTAACCAAGCAGGTACTGCAACACGATCCACACGCACGGCACGCTACAGCCGACAGACGCACGACACGGCGATGTGCGCGACCCCGAGAAGACGGACACGAACGCGACGAACGCGACGAACGCAGACGACGGTGCACCCGGCATCTACCACACGCTGCTGGCGCTGTACCTGACGCCACCGGCGGCGTATGCGGACCGACGCGCGGCCCTTGAGGCGCCAGCACTGGCACTGCTGTCGCGGCACGGCGCGCGGTTGCCGGCATCGTCGACGCTTGCTCTCGTGCCGGACGCGCTGCCGGTGGCCGACCTGACGGCGTACTTTAGCGGTCGCATGCGCAGTGCGGCGTCGCGTGCCAACACGGGTCGCATCGAGCGCGCGCTGCGGCAGACGCAGGTGCTCGCGGCCCAGGCGGCGCTGCTCGGCAGCCAGGGACGTGGTCGGCGTGTCGCAGTCGCCGAGGAGCGCGTCTGCGGCGTGTGCCACAAGCGGCTCGGCGGCAGTGTCGTCGCCGTGCTGCCCGACAGCAGTGTCGTGCACTACGGCTGCCTGCGCGCGAAGCGGTGGTAGTTTGTATTCGGCAATATACCCTTTTGTTTGTTCCTTGTTTGTTCCTGCTCCTTGCTCGCTGGCCCGCTACTCCACCATCTCCTCGCCGTAGTTGGCCTCCTCCGCGGCCGCCCCGTCCGCTGACTCGCCCGCTATCGCGTCCTGCGCCATGCGTGCCGTCAGCTCCGTGTTGACGTCGGTCTGTACTTTGGCGACGGCCGCGCGCAGGGCAGCCAGCTGGGCGGCCTTGTCTGCGCCCGCAGCGGGCACCGTGCGCTCCGCAGTGAATGGCGCGAGTGTATTGGACGTGTAGGTGGCCGACAGCATCGTGCTTGTATTGTGTCGTCGTGTGTTGTCGTGTTTTGAGGCTGCCTTGTCGGGTGGTGACGAAAGGCCGTGCTCTACATTTAAGGGTCCCACTTTTAAAAACTCACGGACCAATGAGGAGCGGGCTGTCGTGCAGTCAACGTCAGCGCCACAGCTCATGCTCAGCACGCCACGACCACGACACACGATACAATGAACGCCGCACGAGCACCGCTGCGGCTGGCGCGGGCGCCCGCGCGCCTGGCACCGTTGTCGTTGTTTGCAAAGCCCCGCATGGCGTCGACGAAGCGCACTACGGAGCCCGACGAGCCGCTCGAGCCGCTGGTGCTGCCGTTCAAGGCGAAAAAGGTGTGGCCGCCCGACTTTACGCGGCTGACGGCGCAGCAGCAGCTGCGGTTCGAGAAGCGCTACAAGCGGCGCGTGGCGCTGCTGTCGGACCGCCCGCGCTGGAACAAGATGGTCAAGCTGGTGCAGCTGTGCAGCATCACGTGTGCGTCGAATCTAGTCTCAACTGGTGTCTATGCTAACCCGCAGTCGTCGTCGTCTATGGATTGCTCTTTCTCGAGTGGGACAATGGCCCGGCGCCTTTTGAGGGGGTGAGTTTCGTCGTTTGCATTCGTCTTCCGTCCCGTTTTTCGTTTTCCAATGAAGTATGCTGACCTCTAGCTGCGCACGGCGTTTTGGCACGGCGTCACGGCCGTCACCGGCATCCAGCGCCCCGCGCGCACGCTGCCCAAGCCCAGCACGCCGCAGGACGTCCACAGCGTGCAGCAGATCGAGGGACGGTAGCGGTGCATCGTGTCGCGGGTGCGTCGCGTCGCGGCTGCATCGTGTCACGTGTCTGGCCATGCCCGTGCCTTCCGTTTCTGCCCGCTTGTCTGCCTGCCCGCTCTTTCCGTCGCGTCCGTTTCTGCCTGCTGCTCCTTCCTCGCGCGCTGTGGGCGCTTTCTTGTCCTTACATAACAATATACCGACTCTTGGCTTCACCGCCCGTGCCACACAAAGTTGCCGCTCATGCCGAGGGTGGCGCCGATACTGGACGCGCCGAGACCCGTGCCGCCGCCGCCGTTGACGGGCCGCTTGGCGACGACGCCCTGTGCGCGCACGCCGGCGACGATGCGGTCCATGTTGGTCTCGATGACGACGCCGCCGTTGACCATCTCGCCGAGCGTCGCGTGCATCGACTCAAAGTTGAAGATGAGGTCGAGCTCGCACACGTTCTCAAACAGCCGGTCGAGCGACTCGACGTAGACCTGGATGAGATCGATGAGCGCGAGCGGCGACTCGGTCGCCGTGCTGATGACGATAAAGTAGAGCGTCGCGTAGTGGCGGTACGTGACGAGCGACGGCACGTCGGACGCGGCGCCCGTCGACGCCGACGCCGACGACGACGCGAGCAGCGGCGGCAGCGGCAGAAAGTTGCACGAGCCGGGCGCGCGGTTCGCGACGAGCGCAAAGATTTCGGCAATCAGGCGCTGCTGCATGCTCGTGTCCTGGATGGGGTCAGTTAGCACGCAAGGCGCTCGGGGACACGGACAGGGACACGGACAGGGACGGCACGGACGTACCAGCTGCGTGTAGAACTTGGTCAGGCGCGGCTGGCCCTGGCCATTGAAGACGAGAAACGCGTTGATCATGGTGGTGTCGTCGGGTGTGGCGTCGGGCGTGGCGGTGGACAATGGACAATGGGCGGTGGACAATGGACGATGGACGATACTGGCTGTCGAGCTGGGCGATACTGACACGCTGTTGTGTCGGACGATACTGACTCGAGACGATACTCTGTCGTGACGCGCTGACAGCTGAGATGGTTCGAAAAGTGGGTCCGCCTATCCCCCACTATCGACACTGTATATTTCTGTGACTGCACCAACAAAGGGCACGCGATTGTCATCACGACAGCGACTTGCCTTGCCTCTTTTCTTGCCACACAATGCCTCGACCAGTTCCTGCGCCGCCTGCACAGCTCGCACGGCTGGCCCGGCTGGCCGTGCCGATGCCGACAACGCCGACTGCCGCGACTCTGTCTCGGACCGTCCGGCCGCACCTGCCGCGCGCGCACACGCCGACCATACCGACCGCCGCGCCCTTGCCACTGCCTCCCTCGCCCCGGACCGCCCGGCCGCGCCTGCCGCGCGCACACACAGCCTCGCGCGATCCAGCCTCGCGCAACTCAGCCTCGCGCGCGCACACAGCCTCGCGTGACTCAGCCTCGCGTGCGCACCTGCCACGCGCCTGCCGCTGCTTTTCGACCGCGGCGCCACGCTCAAAAGAAAAAGAACCCATTGCCGCGTACGCACCGCGTGCCGCGTTGGAGCCCGCGGCCCTGTCCGACACGCAGTACCACGCACTCGCCGACGCCTTCCTCGACCGCCTCGTCGCGCGCCTCGAGGACATGCAGGACGCGCGCGACGACGTCGACGTCGAGTACGCATCGGGCGTGCTGACGCTCGCGTTCGACGCACAGGCGGGCGAGGCGCGCGGCCGCACGTACGTCGTCAACAAGCAGCCGCCCAACAAGCAGATCTGGCTGTCGTCGCCCGTGTCGGGGCCCAAACGCTACGACTGGGTCGTCGACGGCGCCGGACCCGGTACTGGCGGCCGCTGGGTGTACCTCAAGGACGACTCGTGCTTCAACGACTTGCTACGCGACGAAATTGGCGTCGACCTCGACGAACCCGACTCGCAGGACTAGGACTAGCCAGACGCTCACCAACTCGCAACTAAAGCAATTAGACGAAAAACAATTGTACTAAACCAAAAACTGTACTAAACCAAAAAGCATCGTAACTAGACGTAACCAAAAACATGCACAAACGTAATCATCTCGCCTGTCCGCCCTTTTCATCAATCCTCCCACGGCCTCATCTCGCCTGTCCGCCCTTTTCGTCAATCCTCCCACGGCCGGAACTCTGTGAATCGCGTCAGTCTATCGTCGCACTGCCGTCTGGCCCGTGCTGGCTGCGTGGCGAAAGCTCGGATCTGGCCCGGCAAAGCAATGGCGACAGGTCGGGGCAGTCTCGGAGCCTCGGAGCCTCGGAGCCTCGGCTACCTGGGTGTCTGCTCATTGGCCGTCTCATTATTGATCGCCTCACGTACCTGCTGCTCCAGAGTCAGCTGATCACGAGTCAGCTCTAGAACCGACACCCCATCGAGCGCCAGCTGCTCCCAAAGCATCTGGTCGCAGGCTTGCATCTTGCAAGCCTGCTCCCAAGACACATCATGGTCAGCCTGCAGCTCGGGCACCGACTGCTCGGGCACCTGCTGCTTGGGCTCATTGCCAGCCAGCTGCTCGAGTCCCCCACGTGATTTACGCACCTGTTTCTTGGGCTCCTTGTGTGCCTGCTGCTCGAGTCCCTCACGGGCCTTGGGCACCGGCTCCTTGGGCTGCTCGACGTGCGCTTGTTTCTCGCGAGTCTGCTTCTCTTGTGCTTGCTCCTCGGGCGCCTGCTCACGAGTCTGCTTCTCTTGTGCTTGCTCCTCGGGCGCCTGCTCACGAGTCTGCTGCTCTTGTACTTGCTCCTCGGGCGCCTGCTCACGAGTCTGCTCCTCTCGTGATCGCTCCTCTCGAGTCTGCTCCTCGGGCGCCTGCTCTCGAGTCTGCTCCTCTCGAGTCTGATCCTCTCGAGTCTGCTCCTCGGGCGCCTGCTCACGAGTCTGCTCCTCTCGAGTCTGATCCTCACGAGTCTGCTCTCGAGTCTGCTCTCGAGTTTGCTCCTCTCGTGCCTCCTCTCGTGCCTCCTCTCGTGCCTCCTCTCGTGCCTCCTCTCGAGTCTGCTCCTCTCGAGTCTGCTCTCGTACCTGCTCTCGAGCCTCCTCTCGAGCCTCCTCTCGTACCTCCTCTCGAGTCTGCTCTCGAGCCTGCTCTCGTGCCTGCTCTCGAGCCTGCTCTCGTGCCTGCTCTCGTGCCTGCTCTCGTGCCTGCTCTCGTGCTTGCTCTCGTGCCTGCCGCTCTCGTGCCTGCCGCTGTCGTATATGCCGCTCTCGTGCACGCTCAAAGTGCGCCTGCTCCATATGCGCCTGCTCGCGTGCTTGCTGCTCATGCGCCAGCTCACGCGCCTGCTCACGCGCCTGCTCACGCGCCTGCTCAAACGACAGCCCCGAGCGCGTGATACGATCGTACGCATTGTCATCGCGCAGCGACGGCCGGATCTCCAGCACATCGCCCAGCCGGTCCACCGTGTCCACCAGCAAGTGCGCGAACCCGCGCCCCGCCTCCACCTGCGCCTCGTACCACGACAGCGTCGGCGCAAACGTAAACGACATGCGCACCGCCCGTGGGTGCTGCGCCAGGTACGTCCGTGTCTGCGCAAACAGTCGGTTGCCGGGCCGTGCCACGCCCGCCTTCGTCCCGTGCGGTGTACGGAAGAGCACACACTCGCCCGCCGCCGCCTGTACCTCTTCGTCCGGCGGCACGTCCTCCAGCACAGGCGTAAAGTCGTGCTCCACGCTGGAGCGGGCCTGCTCAAAGGCGTCGAAATACCGCATGGCCGTGCGCAGCGTAGGCAGCGTAGGCATTCCAGGCATCCCAGACATCCCAGACATCCCTGGCATCCCTGGCATCGTAGGCAACCTGCACGTCAGCGGCACGTGGTTAATGTAGACCCGCCGCAGCGGCAGCCGGGCATTCTTCAACAGCTCGTACCGCCGCACGTGCCGAAGCACGGCCTGCTGCCCCGCGCTCAGGCTGGCCTCGTAGAAACTCTCCCGGTCCTGCAGCCGAGGGTGGATCGACGGGTCGAGAAAGACGAGCTCCGTGTCCTTTGCCCGCCCCAGCCACGCACCGCTCGACGCGCGCGGGCCGGCCCGGTACACCACCACAAACGGCCGTCCCTCGCCTCGCCGGCTGACATACTGGCCCGTCGCCGCGTCCACATCGTCGGCCAGGTTGAACACGCCCACGTACATCCGTCTGTCCTGCTCAAACAACAGCGCCGCGTCAAACCAGGCCTTGATCGTGTGGTAGCGTGCGTTCCGCACCCCGTTGCGCAGCGCCTCGTCGTCGTCGCGCCACCACACCACCTGCTCATAAAAGCGAAACTCTTCGCTCGGCCGGTTCCACACCCGCAAGTCGCGGCCCAGCAGCGCCGCCTCGTCCACCGGCCACGTGCCCGGCCAGTTGGCAGGCTTCGGGACAGGCCGATGCACCGGGAGAATGTCTGGCTCGTCTGCGTCGTCCACGTCCTTGGAATACGTCGGAATGGACATCACGCGCGTCATCGAGTCGGGGTGCAGGCCTCGGTGCGCCGTCGCAGCCACCAAAAAGGACCGGAACCGGTCCATGTACAACGTCGACCACACCCCGAACCAGTTCACCAAGCTCTGCTCGTCGTTGGCGTTGCATCGCGAGTCCACAAACGTAATGAGACCAGGGCGTTCCGACTTTTGCACCGCGTTGAAGAGCTTTGACCACCGGTTTATCTCGCACAGCTCCATCGCCAAGAGGTACGCCTGGTGCCGCTGCTGGAAGGTCGCCTCCGACGCCCCGCCGCGCTGCCTCTCTTCCTCGGACATCTCCTGGAGAAGCTGGCAGAAGCCTGACGGTACCACCAGCGTAAACAATTCCGGGCGTGGCGCCACCAGGCGCCGCGCCACCACCGCCTTGATCCACAGGAGAAAGCGGTGCGTGTACGCCGGCTCCGACAGCATCACGCTCGGCAAAAGCAGCACCGCCATGCCATCGGGAAACAGCTCCGTCCATGGACTCGGACGCAGGATGCGGTGCAGGCCCCCGTCCGGGCTGCGCGGCGCCAGGTTCGGGTCCAATTCGCTCCACAGCGACACCGACCACACGCGCAAGTTCCTCGGCCCGGGCAGCAACATTGTGTGCAAGTGCGTGAACCGCCGGAGCGTGTGCCGCGACGAGTCGTCCACGACAATCACGCCGCAGTACGTGTCAGAGCACACGCGCTCCACAAACGCCTCCCATGTGCCCGGCCGGGTGCCGAAAAAGACTGTGCACGACGCGTCCGCCTCGCGCAGCCACTGTGCAATCTGCAGCATGGCCGGCCTCTTCTCCGGCGCGCACGCCAGATAGAAAATGACTGGGCGTCCGTGGCTGTACGGCGACAGCACCGGCAGCAGCGCCTGGTACTGCGCCGGCTCGAGCCCCAGCACCTCGTCCACCGTCCTGGCGGGCGGCAGGCGGTCCGGGTGTGCGAAACTGTCCAGGTCCGCCTGCTCGACGGGCTGCAAAAACGACGTGCACTCCATGTACCGCGTGGCCAGCACCGACAACCTCAGCATCGCGTCCGCGCCCGGCCCCTCGGGTGACGGCGACGGGTATGCCACGACAATGATCTCGGGCAGACGCAGCACCAGCACGGACGCCGTGTGTATGAGCCACTGGCTGGTGGCGCGCAGCATACGCGCCGCGTCGTTGTCGGCATCCGCACCCGCATGCGCAGCGTTGGGGCAGGCGCACATGATGCCGGAAAACAACCTCGCAAATCCCTGTAGGCGGATCTGCAACTTGAGCTGCGCCTCCAGCACAGTGTGCCCGAACCGCAGCGTCGTGCCCTCGCACAGCACGTCGTCCACCTGCCTTCCGCCAAGCCCGGCCTGGGCCGACCCGGACGTCCCTACCTCGACCGGCGCCGTCTGCGCCTCCACACAAAATAGCACCTTGGTCAGCGGCGACATGGCCATGGGCTCGGCAACAGCCATGGGCTGGTCGGCCATAGGATCGACAATAGTCGTGGGCTCGACCACAGCCACGGGCTCGGCAACAGCCATGGGCTCGTCGGCCATAGGCTCGACCACAGTCGTGGATGGAATGGCCACGGGCTCGACAACAGCCATGGGCTGGTCGGGCACGGGCTCGACAACGGCCACGGGCTCGTCAGCCATAGGCTCGACCACAGTCGTGGACGGGATGGCCACAGGCTCGGCAACAGCCATGGGTTGGTCGGCCATAGGCTCGACAACAGTCGTGGGCTGGTCAGCCATAGGCTCGACAACAGCCATGGGCTCGACCACAGCCACGGGCTCGGCAACAGTCGTGGGCTGGTCGGCCACGGGCTCGGCAACAGCCATGGACGGAATGGCCACGGGCTCGACCACAGCCATGGACGGAATGGCCACGGGCTCGACCACAGCCACGGGTTCGGCCACAGCCATGGACGGAATGGCCACGGGCTCGATCGCAGCCACGGGCTGGTCGGCCATGGACGGAATGGCCACGGGCTCGATCACAGCCACGGGCTGGTCGGCCATGGGCTTGTCGGCCATGGGCTTGTCGGGCACGGGCTTGTCGGCGACGGGCTGGTCGGCCACGGGCTGGTCGGCGACGGGCTGGTCGGCGACGGGCTCGGAATTGGCTTCATACCATACATAATCCATGTCCTGGTCATCCGTGTCCTGGTCGGCCTGGTCGGCCATGCCCTGGTCGGCCTGTTCGAGCGTGTCTTGGTCGGCCTGTACGGCCATGCCCTGGTCGGTCTGTTTGGCCATGGACTGGTCGGCCTGTTCAGGCGTGTCCTGGTCGGCCTGTTTGGCCATGTCCTGGCCGGCCTGTTCGATCATGGACAGTATGGTCGAGACCGCAGCGTCCATTTCCAGTCTCCCAAGAGTCGGTGTCGCGTTCGCAGTCTCTGTCGGCGCGTGCGTCGGGTCCGGTGTCTTGTCTGCAGGCGCGTGCGGGCCCTCCCAAATGGGCACCTGCTCTGGGAGCTCCGACGACGCCTCGTCGTGCCCGTCTGTGTCGCGCTCGAGTTCACGGGGCGGGGACGTGAACGTGGTAGACTGCTGCAGCTCGGGGTTCGTGTCTGCAGAGTTCGTGTCTGCAGAGTTCGTTGCGGGGATCGTGTCCGTCGGCGGGCTCGGGGACGTGTGCCCTGCCACGGTGCTTCCGCTCGGCAGAGGGATTTCCTCATCGGCCGCTATAGACCCATACTTTCGTTTCAACCTGCCGCTCGGCAGAGGGACTTCCTCGTCGGCCGTCATAGACCCATACTTTCGTTTCAACCTGCCGCTCGGTGCCGGGCGCGTAAAGTCCGGTGTCGTGGCCGTCGTGGACGCGGTGGACCCGGCCAAAGGCGCACTGCCCGAATCGTCCCAGTCGGAGCTTGCCCCGGCCCGTGTCGACTTTCTCCGCCCTGTAGTGGCGCGCCTGGCCGTGGCGTCGTCGGGTTCGCTGGCGACAAAGACGCCCGCATCCGCCGCCGTCTTTCGCCTCTTTGGGCCCTTGCGGGCGTCGCTGGCAGGTGTCGCCTCGGCCGTCTTGCCGCCTTTGGCACGGGCGCTTCGGGCGTTTGCCTTCGTCGCGCGGCCCTTGGCTCCTCGGTTCTGGGCCGACGGTGTCGGTGTAGCTGGCTGGTGGTTGTTGAGAGTAAACGTGCCGTCCTCGGAAGAATCGTCGTCCGCGTTTGGTCCGGTTGCTTCTTCGTCGCCAGACACGTCGTCGATCCATGACATGGGGCCAGGCTCCTGTCTCATGTCGTCGCGATCCAATAATTCATTCCATTTGGCCACAGCCACATTCACCTGGGCAGCCAACTCGGCGCCCGACAGGCTTTCGCCATCGTCCACTTGTCCCGAGTCAACTTCAAACGGCCTCGTCACCGGCAAGTTGAGGCGCTTGCGTTTTCGGTTGCGCCTAAAGTGCCTCTTCCTCTGCAAGTCCACCGCCTGCGTATACAGGCTCACATCAAAGGGCGTGTAATCGGGCAGGGCCTTGTACGCCTTCCACACACGCTGCACGGCGGGAATGCTCTCGTTGATGTCCGCCTGGGGCTCCCACGTGCACATGCATAGGGGGTAGCCCTTCCATTTCACCAAGTAGAGTGGCTCCTTGATTGGCCGGTTGCGCCCCCGGACCTTCTTCTTCACGGTACGCGTCTTCTCGGCGAGAACGGCATCGATAAAGTACCCGCCCTCTTCGTTGGTCACCGGGTCGTAGAAGGTCGACGTGATCGAGACATTGTCATCGTCGTCGTCATCGTCGGGCATCGTGCCGGCGGTCCTCCCGCAGTCGTCGGTTCACCGTGGCTGGGCCGCGTGTGGGCGATTCGGTTCATGAGCGTGCTGTGCACGGAAGAGGGCCGGCTGCATGGATCACACGCATGCAAGGGCAGCCTGCCAGTCGAGACACACAGGGTCGCAGTGGGTGCAAATGTGCATTCGTCGAGGATGGGCGACGGGTGTTGGATGCCAACGCACAAACGCAGGGCCGCGAGGGCGCTTGCGTGCCGATGGTGCAAGAGGAGAGTGGCCGGCTGTGTTGCTCGCCAAAAGGAGGCCGGCTTTGTGAACAACAAAGGGGTTGGTTGAATTGAAGAGGAAGGAGCGTTGGACGAGGAGCTGAGCAAGGGCGTCGCCGTATTGTAAATATAAATAAATATTTACCGTGTGGCACAGCGCTACGCTCCGCCGCCCAGCATTGAGCGGTCGAGAAATTGCTGTCGACACTACAAAACAAACCACGCCAAACTTACTCCGCAAACTTACAAAAAATCCATTCGTGCAGCCGCCGTAGTCTGTCGGTCTGTTTACATTCTTTATTCTACGGCACCTCCCATCCCAACCGGCCGTTCCCGCCTGCCGTGACGATATAAATATACTCCGTAGAGCAGGCATCACCGCCAGGCACGGTCGTGCTTGCCCGCAGCAGTTTTGACACTTTGGAGGAGAATGGTCGTCGTCGCTGCGTTCGTCGTCGCTGCGTTTCGCCTCAGTCGTGTCGAGGCTCGAGCATGCACAGATGCAAACGGAGCAATCGCCTGGTGTAACAGTGCACGGCAGCAGAGCAATCACAAAAACAGTGCGATTATGTACCTGTCTGGGGAGAGTGCGGCAAATTGGTACCCGTTTGCTCCACAAAAAACAAACGCAAGGGAGCAGTCACGGCGCTAAAATGCCAGCACGCCCCCTTTTTCAGTGTATTTTGGATCCTGACTGCGGGGGCCAAAGGCTCGTCGCCCTCAGCGGGCCTCCATTCGCCCTCAGCGCAGAGGGAGCCCCTGACGGAAGGTGGCGACCGGCTTTGTCATCACGCTGGACGTCGCTGCGCCTACCTAAATACGCTGGAGTACAGGTATCAGTGGGCAGGCACGCTGCTGGCGGCAACCTAAATACGCTGAATTACAGTCAGCACGCTGCTGGCGGCAACCTAAATACGCATGAAATACAGTCAGCACGCTGGACGGTCGCTGACTACTACCTAAATACGCTGAAATACAGGTGGGCGCACACTGCGCGCCGCAGCACATGCCATCGCCACGGGCACTGGACGCCCGACCCGCCCGTGTCGGTGCTGCCCTCACTGTAACTACTCGTATACACCATACGCACTAGGCTGCCTCGCTGCTGTTGCCTCCTACTGGCCTCCTGCGCCGCCCTCGTCTCGTCGTTTCCACCACGCATCCACAGCCCTTTTTCACCACCACACCGCGCTCTCCAAAGGACCGACGACATCTTTCGCGATACATCTGCTGCCTCGCCGCCCGTCCACCGACCGCACCACACACAACTACACACTCCCTCCCATCCGCAGCCATGGCCAACGACGAATACGATGTGAGCAGCCTCCCCACCCCTCTCCTATCCCGACGCCTCGTCGGCCGTCGCCTGCGGCCACCGTGTCGGCACCGCCCCTATCCACCAACGGCCAGCCCGAGCGACGCGGCCCGGCTCTGCGCCCGTCAGCGTCCGGTCCATGTCGCATGTCGCGCTGCTTTCGGGCCGGAGCCGAAGCTGGGAAGCTGGGAAGCTGGGCCCTCGCGGGCTGCACTGCACCTTTGGAGCTTGCGCTTCGTTGGCGGTGGCGCATGCATGAAACGGTCAAGGCCTGGGCCGTCTGCACGACGTCCTGCCTTTGTACAGCCCGGCACCCACCCTACGCATCGACACTTCTTGTGGCAGCTTGCCTGCGCTGTATGGTCGACCTGTGCTAACCGTGTCTTTTCATCCCCGCAGTTCCTCTTCAAGGGTAAGCATCCGACGACCAGCGTTTGTTGACACGTGGCGGCCTGCTCCTCCGCATCCTCGACCGGTATCCTCGACCGGCACCATCCACGACAGGCAGGGCGGCTCCGGTGCATGTCGGCCATTCGCAGTGCTGGTTGGCCCGGGTTGCTTGGAGTCGCTCAGCCCACGTGCCCTACGTCATCTTCCGGCCCAACCGCAGGCAGCAGCCAAACCTCTAAACCTAGCGCAGCCAAACCTAGTGCAGCCACATACTGACATGTCCAGTGGTCCTCATCGGTGACTCCGGTGTCGGCAAGTCCAACCTGCTGAGCCGTTTCACGCGCAACGAGTTCAACCTCGACTCCAAGTCCACGATTGGCGTCGAGTTTGCGACGCGCTCGATCCAGGTCGACTCCAAGACGATCAAGGCGCAGATCTGGGACACGGCCGGCCAGGAGCGCTACCGCGCCATCACCTCGGCGTACTACCGCGGCGCCGTCGGCGCGCTGCTCGTCTACGACATTAGCAAGCACCAGACCTACGAGAACGTGACGCGGTGGCTCAAGGAGCTGCGCGACCACGCCGACGCCAACATTGTCATTATGCTGGTCGGAAACAAGAGCGATTTGCGGCATCTCCGCGCCGTGCCGACGGAGGAGGCCAAGGCGTTTGCGAGCGAGAACCACCTGTCGTTCATTGAGACGTCGGCCCTCGATGCCAGCAACGTCGAGCTTGCCTTTCAGAACATTTTGACTGGTGCGTCCAGCCTTACTCTCTCTCTCTCTCACACACACACACACACACCAGAGCAGCACTAACGCCACAGAAATCTACCGCATCGTGAGCAGCAAGGCCCTCGACAGCGGCGACGCGCAGGCCACGATTGGTGCCGGCACCAACATCTCGCTCAGCAAGCCGGCGGACGACGCTGCGGCCAAGGGCGGCAAGTGCTGCTAAGCAGACACGAGAGGCGGTACGGCTGTTTGATTGGGACACGATGCAAGAAGACAAAGGATCGGGCAACGGCGGTGTTGCGACACGATATGGGTTCTTTGTTGTGCCGCCCTGGTCGCGTGCAAGAACGGCAGACAAGGCGGTTGCACGGTTGCACGACACGGGCTGCTTTCGGGTTTCTCCATTGTCGCCTGGCTGCTCGTTCTGCACCGACCGACCGAGATGGCCTGGGCTGGCTGCACGGCTGCACGGGCCTCGAGCGGGGTAGTTCGCTTTCGCTCTACGACTTGCCATTCACACTTTTCACGCACACACGTCGACACGGCCGTTACGTCTTCGTTTTCTCGCCCTCGTCATGATTGGCCGGCTCTTCATTTCCTTGCTCTTTTTTGTGGTATATTTGTCCCTGTCTAGGATGGTGTTTCTTGCTTTTCGTCGTTCATTCGTTGTTCATTCACCAGTTCCCTCCACAACGTGTGTTTCCTTTGTTCTTTTTGATAATCAGACAGGACTCATGAAGAAATGATTATGTCGGAGTCGAGTAGTGATCGATCTAAGTGTTGAAATGTGTCGCTGTGGGTCTCACCGCTTATCTTGTGCGAGTACTCTGTTGTAGCGGCAGAACTAGGCGGTGAAGCCTGGACCCAGCAAAAGTTTTTTTGGACGGGCAATTCAACCCACGATTGTCTACGTTTCGGTCTGCACGACCTACCACGCCAGAATCAGCACACGAGCCTGATTCGACGCCGACCCCTTGACCGACGTCCAGCCGCCCCTCCAACCGACACGATGAGCTTCTACAAGCGCCTTACCAAGTCCGACGGCGACAAGAAGGACGGCGAGTCTGGCTTTGCCAGCGACCTGCCCAAGAAGCTGCGTCAGCGCGTGCTGGTGGTTCCGTCGCGCGGCATCACGTACAGCCACCGGCACCTGATGAACGACCTGACGGCGATGATGCCGCACAGCCGCAAGGAGGTCAAGTTTGACACCAAGTCGAAGCTGTACGAGCTCAACGAGCTGGCGGAGCTGTACAACTGCAACAACGTGCTCTTCTTTGAGGCCCGCAAGGGCCAGGACCTGTACCTGTGGGTGGGCAAGGTACCCAACGGCCCGACGGTCAAGTTCCACGTCCAGAACAGTGAGTAGGGCGTCCGGGCGAGCAAGGGACAAGAGGCAAGATACACGAGCGGTGCTGACCCCCAGTTCACACAATGGACGAGCTGCAGTTTGCGGGCAACTGCCTCAAAGGCTCGCGCCCGGTGCTGTCGTTTGACGCGGCGTTTGACGCGGAGCCGGAACTGCGCCTGATCAAGGAGATGTTTACGCAGACGTTTGGCGTGCCCAAGGGCGCGCGCGGCAGCAAGCCATTCATCGACCACGTCATGGGCTTTTCGCTGATTGACGGCAAGATCTGGATCCGCAACTACCAGATCCTCGAGGTCGAGCCCGGCCACAAGAACAAGAAGGCGGGCGACGGCGACGACGCGACGGCGGCGGCACGTACGGTCGCGGCCGATGCCAAGGACACGGAGATTGAGCTGCTCGAGATTGGGCCGCGGTTCACGCTGACGCCCATTATCATCCAGGAGGGCGCGTTTGGCGGCCCGCTCATCTACGAGAACCCGCAGTTTGTGTCGCCGAACCAGGTGCGCTCGGAGCTGCGCAAGACACGTGCCGACCAGCGCAACGAGCGGACCGAGCAGCAGAGCAGCCTCATTGCCAAGCGCGAGACGCTCGGCCTGCGCACAAACAGCGGCGGCGCCAAGGCCGAAGCCGGCTCGTTCGATGCCAAGGCCCTCTTTGCCTAGCTTGAGTCCGTCGTCCCCAGCACGTGTTCTCGTTTCGTTGTTCCATTCTCCTTGGGCGTTTAAAAGGGCATTTGGGTTGTTTATGTTTCTTGTGTCTTGCATTAGTTTTGGCCTTTCTGCTCGTGTCGTTGCGTCCACGATTCATACTGTAATGTAATTGCATTCTGTGCATTCTGTCCGTGTTCAAGGCCTTTGTCGTCGTTTTGATATCGTCCAGGCCGTCCAGCCAGGAAGGCGGCCCCACTCGCACTCCGTGTATCATGACTCCGACTTTGCTTAATCTGCCACCGCTAATCGAGCTGGACGACGAGCTGACGACGAGCTGAACGACGAGCTGGTGGTCAACCGAGCGGCTCGCTGACCGGACACCGTGCTCGGCCACGTCCTGTATATCGACTGTATCTGCGTCACGCGTTGTCCCCCCCGTTTGGAGTGTATTACATAAGCACTTATCTTATCGTTGGTAAGCGCGACACCCAAGCCTGGCTGAGCCGAACAACACGCATCGCCTCACCTTGTCTCGACACTGCCAGACACGCACCGGCGCCTGGCTTCCTGGCACCCTCTTTCTGCAGGCTCTTGTCTTTCTGCTCTCGGCTCGCGAGCAGGCACACCGCTGACTGCGGACACCGGCGCGCCCAGGACGCAGCGCGGACGGAGCTCGACCTGTCGCATCCGCCCGGCGTTTGCAAACGTCTGTGCGTTGTGCAGCCGCGCACTCTTGTTTCTTGCGCCGTGCCGGCTTCAGCACTCTTGCTCCGTCTTGGACCCCTGTCACGGCGTCCTTGACACGAGCTCACGTCTAGCTCGTGTAGCTCGCGTTACTTTCGGTATGTTGTTGGCTGGCTCTGTCTGCTGCGTGGACGGCTTCACTTGAGCGCGCGACTGACTTTCGCAGGCCGACGCAAGACTACTGCAAGACTACTGCTTCTGCCAGGATGGCCACCGAGGACACCCCCATGGACGGCATGGACGGCGACGGCATGGAGACGACGTCGGCGATGCCTACGAATGGGACGGGCAGCCGAAGCCACAGCGGCGATGGGGCGACGACGGCCGACGACAGCGACAGCGGCGAGGGCGACGGCGACTCGCCGAGCAGCGATTCGGAGCCCGTGTACCCCGAAGAGTTTAAGCGGCGCGGTCTGCTGCCGACGGGCTGCTGCTACGACGACCGGATGAAGCTGCACTGCAACGCCGACTTTGGGGTCGGCCCCCACCACCCCGAGGACCCGGCGCGAATTTCGGAGATTTTTGGGGCGATGAAGCGTGCCGGGCTGGTGTTCCGGGGCCCCGAGTCGGAGCTGGTCAAGATTGTGCGGACGTGCCCGACCAAGTACATGTGGCGGATCGCGGCGCGCGAGGCGGCGGTGGACGAGATCTTGCTGTGCCACGACGCGGCGCACTACCGGTGGGTGAAGCAGCTGGCGTCGCGGACGACGTACGAGCTGCGCGAGATTAGCCAGCGCATGGACGAGGGCCGCGACTCGCTCTACGTCGGCTCCATGACGTACGAGGCGGCGCTGCTGTCGGCGGGCGGCGCGATTGAGACGTGCAAGGCGGTGGTGCGTGGCGACGTCAAGAATGCGTTTGCCGTGATCCGGCCGCCCGGGCACCACGCGGAACGCGAGCAGCCCATGGGCTTTTGCGTGTTCAACAACGTGCCGATTGCGACGCGTGTGTGCCAGCAAGAGTACCCCGACGTGTGCCGCAAGGTGCTCATCCTGGACTGGGACGTGCACCACGGCAACGGGATCCAGAACATCTTTTACGACGACCCCAACGTGCTGTACGTGTCGCTGCACGTGTACGAAAACGGCCTGTTTTACCCGGGCCAGCCACCGGACCCGGCGACGCCCGACGGCAACATTGACAAGTGCGGCCGGGGCGCCGGTGTCGGACGCAACGTCAACATTGGCTGGGACTCGAACGGCGTGGGCGACGGCGAGTACATGACGGCGTTTCAAAAGATTGTCATGCCGATTGCCAGCGAGTTCAGCCCGGACCTCGTCGTCATCTCGGCCGGCTTTGACGCGGCCGAGGGCGACGAGCTGGGGCAGTGTCACGTGACACCGGCCTGCTACGCCCACATGACGCACATGCTCATGTCGCTGGCGTCGGGCCGCGTGGCGGTGTGCCTCGAGGGCGGCTACAATCTCAAGGCCATCTCGGCGTCGGCGCTGGCCGTCGCCCGGACGCTCATGGGCGAGCCGCCGCCCAAGTTTGTCGTGCCCAAGGCGCGCCTCGACGCGCTGCGCCTTCTGTCGCGCGTCCAGGCAGCCCAGGCGCCTTTTTGGGAGTGCATGCGCCCGGGCGTCGTGAGCGTCGCCGACGTGGCCGTGACGCCGGCGTCGCGTGCGGCGGCTGCTTCTAGTACACCTATCGGCAACGTGGTCCGTCTGCACGACGTGGTGCGTGCGTACCAGCGGCACATGCTGGCGACGCGACACGGCATGTTCCCCATGTTTGTGCAGCGCAGCGCGGTGGCGGCGGCGTACGAGAACGAGGTGCTGGTGACGCGCGACCTGCACGCGGCGAAACGGATCCTGCTCATCGTGCACGACCCGCCGGAGCTGCTGGCGCAGCAGGACCCGCTGGACAATGGCGTGGACTCGCACAACGCATGGCTGGCGGACGGGATGCTGCCGTACATTGACTGGGCCGTGGCCAACGGGTTCGGCGTGGTGGACGTCAACGTGCCGGGCAACCAGCACCAGCACGCGGCCGACGGCGACGCGGGGGGGCGGCCGGGCGGCGAGGCGTTTGTCGAGAGGGTGTCGGAGGAGGTCTTGCAGGCGCAGATCCAAGAGGTCGTGTGCTACATTTGGGACAACTACCTGCAGCTGGCCGAGTCGGCGCAGCACATCTTTGTCATGGGCGCGGGCAACGCGTACCTGGGCGTCAAGGTGCTGCTGGTGAACCGGCCGTGCAAGGACCGGCTGAGTGGCGTCGTCAACTTTGTCAGCGGCAACCTGCGCGCCGTCCGGAGCGACGCCGACGCCGACCTGACGCAGTGGTACAAGACGCACTCGCTCGTCTTTGTCGGCGACGACCACGCGTGCTGGCAGACGGCCGAGTTTGCGCGCAAGGTCAACAAGCGCCGCTTTGGCAACGTCGTGCGCAGCAGCGAGCGTGGGCTCGCGCGGATGCTCAAGGTCCATGCCGACCAGGCACAGAACTGGATGGCCAGTATCGTGGCGGCCGACGAGGCCGACAAGAGCGACGAGTAGCCAGTGCCTGTCACGCTGCACGCCTGTTCCGCGAGCTGTTTTCGCCTCGTCTGTATTCTAGGTTGGTCAAGGCTTGGTTAGGCGTATTCATGTCGGGTGAACACGTGACTGGTTGTTTTAGTCGTATGGCGGTCGTTTTCAATGTGAACTGTGGTCGTTTCAATGAACTGGCGTCGTATTCTGCTGGCGGTCGTTTCAATCGTCTGCAAGGCTGAGGCCCGGCGTGGCTCATCGTGGACCTCTGTGCCCGGCGCTGGCGGTTACAATCGTCATGACGGTCACCATGAAGAGCACTTCGAAGAACACCTAACGTAAATAACGTCTGCTCTGGAATTGTAAAACGCCCCACTCAACAGTAGAAGGTAGAGCTGATATTTATATTTATGGATTTATTTCTCATTTTCCTCTAAAGTATTTGTAGTAAATATTTCTTAAATTATTTGTAGTAAATATGTTCTCGTCGACTATTTCAAATCTACCCGTAGTTAATCACCGTAAAAGCATGTAAACGAATGGATGTAAGTAAAAAATACAGGATTTATGTAGAGGAATTGTCGCTTCAGTGCTTCGCATAACGCCTCCCTTAGCTAGTTGCGGTGGCCACGCTGTGGTACAGATATGCACGTGACTGGTCACATGACGACTGACTTCGACGCGATTTGGACCGCGACACGTCTCCATCAACGTGCATTCAATCACCACCACGACCACCACCAACCCGACGATTGCATCGCGCCGGACGATCGACGCCAGACCACGCATTTACCGTCGACACGGATTTGACGGACGGCGAGCGGCGCCACGGCGCTCCCACAGACTTCCTTGAGCACCTTTGAGCACCTTTTTTGTTTGCGTTCATCGACAAGGACAATGGACAGGCCAACACGGCGGTGCGTCTGCCACCTCTCGAAGCGACCAAGCGACATAGACTGACAAGCAGGTACGATGACGGCGAGGTCACCAGATATGGCGCTGGCGAATCGTGGCGTCCGTCGGGCGGCCGCGAGCGATCACCACCACGCCGCGACCGCGACGCACGCGATACGAGAGACGCACGAGACGCACGAGACGCACGAGACGCACGAGACGTGTGTGACAGAGACGCGAGAGGCGCGAGAGATGCGAGAGACACGAGAGACGCGAGGGACCGCGGACGAGACCGGCGCGACTGGGGCCGTGACGGCCGCGATCCGCGTGACGGCCGCGACCCGCGTGATGGCCGGGACCCGCGTGATGGGCGGGACCCGCGTGATGGCCGCGACCCGCGCGACCGCATCGACCGTCTGGACCGTCTGGACCGACTGGACCGGCTCGAACGCGACCGTATGGACCGGATGCGTGGCGGCCGACGCGACCCACGTGACCCACGTGACCGGGACCCACGTGACCGCGAAATGCGTGACCGCGATATGCGCGACCGGGACATGCGCGACCGGGACATGCGTGACCGGGACCTGCGCGACCCCCGTGGCGATCCTAGAGGGGACCCTAGAGGCGACCCCCGACCGGACCTGCGAGACCGCGACCGCGACCGCGACCGGCCGCGTGACAGAGACCCGAGGTCACGGCCAAGGTCACGGCCGAGATCACGCAGCATCGAGATGGACCGGTTCCGCGGACGTGACGGACGTGATGGACGCGACGGACGTGACCCGAGAGACGCACGCGACGGCGGCGACCTGTGGCGCCGACCTGATGGTTCAGGGAGCGCCGGCGGGCCTTCTGTATCGACTCCGTCGGCGACACCACTCGGCCCGGCGGCCGGCGACAAGATCAACCCGCCACTACGCGGAACACCACCACTACGTGGAACACCGCCACTACGCCGTCCGTCGCCTCGCTACGGCTCACCAAGGGGCGGCCATGGCCCGCCTGGCTCGGCACCGGGCAGCGCAGGTACGGGCGCAGTGCGTGGCCGGTCGCCTCGACGCGACGGTCCGATGCGCGATGCACATGCCCGACGTCGGTCACGGTCGCCACGCGGCGGGCGATACCGGCCATCACGGTCGCCGAGCTCGGCATCGACAAACCCACTGATTGCAGCGGCCGAGGCGGCCGGACGTGGCCGGCCAGGACGGTCATCGGCATCGGCGTCGGTGTCGCGGCCCGGGTCGCCAGCACGGCGTAGTCCCGTCCGCGGCGGTCTGGCGAGCCGGCCACTGCGCGATGAGCGTGACAGTCGAGACAACAGAGACAACAGAGACAACAGAGACAACAGAGACAACAGAGACTCGGAGCGGAGGCGTGGATCGTTTTCGTCGCGGCCGGCGTCGGCGACACCACAGTCGCCGCGCGTCGTGCCGGTGATAGGACCACCAGCGTCGACGGCACCACTGTCTCTTTCGACGCCGGCCAAGGCAGAGACGGTGGCAGCGTCGACGACTACGGCGACGGCGAAGGAGGTCAAGACCGAGCCGAGGACGGAGCCGGAGCCCGTGCTCGCCCCTGCCCTCGCCCGTGAGATGGAGCTGGATCCGAGGCCGGAGCCCAAGGAGTCCAAGGAGTCCACAGAGCCCAAGGAACCCAAGACGGAGGTGATGATACGGTCGCCGCCGACGGGACCGGCGGCGCTACGGATCCCGTCGGGCCCGAGCTCGACACGCAAACAGTCGACGCCGGGGCCAGGCGGACGCGGACGGCGCGATTTTTCGCCACGGCGCGACCGAATCGACCGAATCGACCGACGGATTCCGACGGGCCCGCGAGGCAGCAACGGCGGGGTGTCGGGACTAGGCCATGGCCCCAACGGTCTGCGTGGGTCGCCGCGGCCGTTTAACCCGCCGACGGGCCCGGCCTCGCAGAACCAATTCCACCATGCCAATGGCGACCGTGGGTTCCGCGATCGCGACGTGCACATGCGGGACCGGGATATGCGCGATCGTGACCGGGACCACCGCGAGCGGTACGGACGCGGTGCGGCCTCGGGGGCGAACGCGGGCCCGGTGGGCGTCAATGCCATCTCGCTGGGCACGGCCAATGGCAGTGTCGGTGTCGGTGTCGGTGCCGGTGCCGGTGCCGGTGCCAACACCACCTCCACCACCAACACCAACACCAATGTGTCGAGCACGGTGCACCGAGCGCTGGCGGACTTGCCGGTGGTGGTGCCCGGGGGCCGACTGGACGCGCTGCTGCACACGGGCGTGCTGTCGGAGCTGCAGCCACACTATGGTCGGCTGCGTGAGGAGGAGGAGCGGCTGCGTGGCGAGATGGCGGCGCAGCACGAGAAGCTGCGGCGGCAGTTGCGGCAGTGGGACCGGATGGAACGTGAGGCGGCGGCGAATGCGCTGCGCAGCGAATTGAGCGAGCGCAGCATGCGCGTGATTGCAGGCGAGACGAACGGGGCGTCGTTTTAGGCAGAAGTTATTTATGGACAGTTAAAGGACAGGAGAAGTGTCAGCCGAAAGGGTCAGCCGAAAAAGGTCGGGCCGATTTTGTCGCCGAGCAGGGCGGCGAGGGCGTCGAGCAGGATCGTCGGCAGGACGGTGAGGGTCGACACGTCGAGCAGCGACGAGACGGTGGTGTCGGTGTGGCACTCGGCGGACGGTGGCGTTCCGTCGAGTCGGTCAATGAGCCAGGCGAGGGCACGCGGCGCTCCTGCGACGGCCAGGGCGCCGTGGTTGCTGGCGACGTCGCGGACGTACTCGACGCGCGTGCCGGCGGCGCAGTACTGCTGGACGAGGGCGTCCGTGTCGGCAATCGGGCTAATCTCGTCAAAGACGCTCTTGTAGACGTACATTGGCACGGCGGGCGCGGGCGCCGTCGACAAGGCGTTCTCGTCGAGCACGGCGAGCACGGCGGGCGACGCCAGCACGGCCGGGTCGTCGAGCATGCCGGCCACGTCCTGCAGCAGAAAGTCGACGACGTTGGGCACGAGGCACTGCGTCTTGACCTTGGCAAAGGCGGCCTGGTGCGCGGGCTTGACGTGCTGCGCGAGCACGTCGGCCATGGCGGGGTACTGGTTGGCCAGGCCCATGAAACCCGTCGCCACGATGCCCGCCTCGGGGCCGCCGTTGATGCTCGCCACGACATTGGAAATGTTGGGGACCGCGCCGCCCACGGCCGCGCCCACAATCGTGCCCGCCAGCTCGGGGGCGTACGTCGGCTGCAGCGCGGCCGCCCACATGCTCGCCAGCGACCCGCCCGAGTAGCCCCATAGGCCGACCTTGGCGTCGGGGCGGATGCCCGTAATGGCCGTCGACGCGAGCGCCGCCCGGATGCCGTCGAGTGTCGCCTGGCCGCTCAGTCGGTTCGCCAGGTACGCCGCAGCCGGGCCCTCGTGGTCCGGCAGCACGACGACCCAGCCCTGGTACAGCGCCGCCTCGACGAGCAGCAGCTCTGCCTGCGTCAGCAGCGTGCCCAGTGCACCGCCGCCCGACGCCGCCTGCAGCTGCAGTGCGTACGACGGCGCGCAGTCGGGGGCCGCCGCATCCTCGGCCACCTGGTAGCTCAGCACCTTTTGCAAGTCGGCGCCAAACGGGACGAGCACCGTCAGCACCGTCGCCGTCGCCGCGCCCAAGATGTCGTTGGTCCGGTACAGGATCTGCCACGCCGCGTCGATGCTCACCGGGTCGATGCCGAGCGCGGCAATGGGGGCCGGCGGCGCGCGGTGTCGGATGATGCTGCCGTCGGCGTACGTCGCAATGTTGGTCGGGACGCGGTAAAAGTCGTCGGCCGTCGGCCGTGTCGTCGTGCGTTTGTCGAGTGTCTCCGTCTCCAGCGGGTCGACCGGCAGGGCCGTCGCCGTCGCAAGCGTCGCGAGCACAGCAATAAAGAGTTTCATTGTGAAGCGGTGGTGAGTGCGTTGGTGGCGAGTAGGCGTTGGTGACTGCGTTGGTCTGGCGTTGGTACTGGCGGCGTTTATATATCCCAGGGAGGAACACAATGCAAAGCGAGAGGGATCGGATCAACACGAGCTGGCCAGTAGAACGTAGACCAGTGAGGTCACGATCTGTGCTGCTTGCTCATGGTAACGAGAGACGCAGTCATGGGGCCGCCGAGACATAAACTCGACATTGTCTCGTCTGCTCAGCTGGCCGGGCGTGCCCACGCGTTGCGATCGCGTCGCGATACTTGCTCAAACCTCGAACCCCGCATGCTTGCAAGAGCTGGGTCCTTAGTCGCCTGCCTCTTTTGTCACGAGCGTCGCTGCACGGGTGCTGAAAAGCGCCGAGGCAGCACAAGCGGCAGCCTCTGGGCTTTCCGAGTCGCCGCCGGTGCACTTGTTGTGGTGCTGTCGTGCTTCGTTCGGTGCCTCGTTCCAGTGCCTCGTCTGGTAACCATATCTTGTCCTTCTGGCGTGTTGCATGCCGTGTGTTGTTCGTACCGCGAGCGCTGCTCGGCTAATCCTTCTGTTCCGCCCATCATCCTTTCATCTCACACGCGTGCAGACAGTCTGCACAATCGATGCATGACGCGCAGTCATGGAGAAAAACCAGGCACCGCGATGCACTCAATCCGGGGAAATTTGCAAATCCGAAGAACCAACAGGCCGACAAGCCGACAAGTCGACAGGCCAACGCCACTAGTGCTTGACGGACAAGCGAGACACCTGCCGAGACAATCCGGAGCTCGGCAATGCCTGCGGCCCGTTGCACTGCCTGTGAAGAAAAATCAACGCAGCCTCCAGGCCTCCAGTGCCACGAGTAGCACCTTGATCGAATCAATTTGACCGAGCAAGCTGTCACTGTGCACAGCGGATGGTCTCTCTGGATCGTCGCTCGTCGTCGCATCGTCCCAACAAAGTCCATCACCAGCCAAAAGCTTCCTGAACACCGTCGCACTTCCTCGTTCCACTCGCAATGTACCCCCACACTCTGCTCCTTGGACCAAAAGTGTCGTACGCGTGCCACGCCGTAGAGTTTTCTCTCTTCCCCGCACTCCAGCGCCTCCAGTCCTGCCGTCCAACTTGCGAGCTCACGAGATCGCCGCCAGAGTTTGACGTGAGCCACACAACCGTGGGCCATGGACGCTCGGTTCGTGTACGAGGTCCCCTACCTGGCAGCACGACCTGGTTACCGCCACTCACAGGCTCACAGGCTCACAACGATTGTGTGCCCTGCTCACCTCGTCGCAGTTGCCGGTCCACGTAGTTTGACAGTACGACGCACGAGTGCTGCGTGACCCGTAAGAGCACTGTGCTTGATCCGACGATACCATGAGACCAGGAGATTGACTGGTGTCAGCATTGGACCCTTTCCATCCACAAGCACAGACGAAGCCCAGCTGACACAGGACGCCACCGATGCCCGGATCCAGCCTTGTCTGCACCTCAGGGTATCGCCTGTCTTGCTCTGTGCGTCCGTACAACGCATCGGGACTTGTGGTGGCAGCTTGCTGCGCGTTCCCGTCGCTCTCGTGGCCGTTTGGCAACAGACACAACGCGAGTGCCACGACCACACAATAAGACGAACAGTGGTCTGTGAAGCCCGACCGGAAAGATGCATCCCGGCGCCGCTCACCAGCCACGTCCAGCCACGTCCAGACACGTCCAGCCAGTTCGGGCTACGACGCACTCAGCCTCCGACCGCCGACGTCCGAGTCAGCAGTGCCGGCAATCCCCGAACTAGACGGCATGACACATGCTGGCCCTAGCCCCTTGGTGTCATTGTATGAACTGCGTTGTGACTCTTCTAGCCATGGCAGCGTGTATGGACGGTCGAGCTGCCGTCGAGCGTGTGTGGGCCAATGAGAGGCCGTCGAGAATGTCGCCATTTCTGGCGTCGTTGCGTCTTTGAAAAAGTAGGGCCGGTGGGGCCGTCAATAACAACTCCGTGCTCGCGACGGTGTTGCCGGTTTGTCGTAATTCAGACCAGACAAGAAAAAAAAAGGGAAACAATGCTGGAGCGAACAGTGCTTCAAGATAGGATGAACCGAACGAGACGAAGGAATGGCGGGTGGGTGTTGTGAGCGTCCGGTCTTAAGCATAAATGCAAGTAGAAAATCGTAGAAAATCGTGCATCGCGAGATGACACCATCGAGAGGCTGCGTGTCTCGCAGCCAGCCCTGCACCGGCACCAACCCAGGTCAAATGAATGCCCAGGCACGGAACACTGCATCTTTCTCCAACGCCGGGCAGCATTGCATATGCATCCGACCGCGGACGTCCAGCCGTGCCCGCCGTGCTCGCACTTTCTCCACTTCCCCAAGGCAGAAACGTGCTACATGACAAGCGACGCCGAATTCGCGGAAATCTCAGAGGCCAGGCCTATTTGTCGAAGCTCGTCCCTTCTCTTTTGTCCGTCTTCTTTGGCCAGGCCTCAACTGCTGCCAGACGCTTGCGACTCTGCCCGGGCAGCTTCCACACGCCACTTTCATCAGCAACATGGCTGAGCCCGCGACCGCGTCCGACGAGCGCTCGCCGCTCCTGCCGTCGCCGGCGAGCGACTCCGAAACCACCGTTTCCGTCCCGACCGACTCGGCGGTGCTCGCGCGCGACCTCGAGGCGGCACCGGCACCGGCCACGGCACCGCCCCTGCTCGACGTGGCCAGCCTCGTGCGCGTCGTGCTCGTGCTCATGATTGGCGTGTTTGTGTCCAACGCCGACGGCTCGCTCGTCATGGCGACGCACCCCGTCATTTCGTCCGAGTTCAACGACCTCGAGAACAGCAGCTGGCTGTTTGCCGGCTTCGTGCTCGCGTCCGCCGCGACGCAGACCATGTACGGCAAGCTGAGCGACATTTACGGCCGCAAGAACCTGATTCTCGTGTCGTACGTCGTCTTCGCGGCCGGTTGCCTGCTCGTCGGCGCCGGACAGAGCATGCTGCAGGTCATCCTCGGCCGCGTCATCAGCGGCGCCGGCAGCTCCGGCATGACCGCGCTCGTCTCGATCCTCATCTCGGACCTGCTGCCGCTGCGCGACGTCGCCACGTGGCGCTCGTACATTAACATTGCCGCCACGAGCGGCCGCAGCCTGGGCGGGCCCGTCGGCGGCTGGCTCGCCGACGTCATCGGCTGGCGGTGGTCGTTTATCGGGCAGGTGCCCTTTATGATGCTCGCGGCGCTGCTCTGCCAGATCAACCTGCCGCGCAAGTCGCACAAAGCCAAGGCAGTCCAGGCGGACGCGGTGTCGTCGTGGGACCGCCTCAAGCGCGTCGATTTTCTCGGGTCGCTCATGCTTGCACTGACGCTGCTCGCCATCCTGACACCGCTCGAGGTCGGCGGCAAGCAGATTTCCTGGTCGTCGCCACTGATCCCGGCGCTGTTTGTGCTGTCGCTCGTCGTGTTCGGGCTGTTTGTCTGGGTCGAGCGCCGCGCCGCCGAACCCGTCGTGCCGCTCGAAATCTTTGGCGTCCGCGACGCCAACCTGTCGATCCTCGCGCAAATGATGCAGACCGCCGCCCAGGTCGGCGTCATGTTCTCGGTGCCGCTGTACTTCAAGGCCACGGCCGAGGTCTCCAACACGGTCGCCGGCGCGCACCTGATGCCGGCCGTCATCGGCAACGCAGTCGGCGGCATCGTCGCCGGGCTGTACATTCAGCACACCGGCCGCTACCGCAACCTCATCATTGCCGCCGCCGCGTCGGCGTCGCTGTCGTACACGTCGCTGCTCGTGTCGTGGCACGGGCACACCAACTGGTTCCAGTCGCTCTTTATCGCGCCGGGCGGCTTCGGCGCCGGGCTCATCCAGAGCGCCGTCTTTGTCGCGCTGCAGGCCAGCGTCCAGCCCCGGCACATGGCGCCCGCCATCTCGATCCTGTACCTGTCCGGCACGTGCGCCATGATCCTCGGCCTTGTCAGTGCCAGCACCGTCATGCAGGTCTTTTTGAAACGGGGGCTGGCCGCGAACCTGGCCAGCCTCGGGCTCGACCCCGCCACCGAGGCCGAGGTCGTCCGCGGCGCGCTGTCCAACATTGACTTTTTGTCGACGCTCACGGGCGCCGTCAAGGAGGCCGTCGTCGGCTCGTACGTGTACAGCCTCTGGTGGTCGCACATTGTGTCGCTCGTCTTTTCGCTCGTCGCCCTCGTGTCGGCGTGCTTTATTGGCGAGAAGCAGCTGAGCAGCAAGCACCCGTCGCAGGCCGACGACGAGTGAGTTTTGTTGAAAGTTGCTCTAAAAAGCGTGCCATTTGGTGTCTTGTTTTTGTGCTTGTTGGTCAAGGTAGGGAGATAGATGAATCCCAGACACTGTTTACGTCGCAACTGCCTTGCAAGGCATCACGCCACTGGTAGCATGTGACGATTCAGGGGTTGGCAGGAAGGGAAGGAGGGACCTGGCGTTGTGCAAGCAGGAAGGAGCCATGCTTGATTTTTGGGCTGCGCCTTCCAGTGTAGTCCCAGTGTAGTCCCAGTGCAGTCGGGCTCGGCGGCCGGCCGGAAGGATCCTAGACGTCTCGGCACGCCCAGCTCGGTGTTTGGCGTCCTGCGAATCCAGAATCGGGTGAGCATCGGGCATACTATGACGACGTTCGATGAGGCAACAGCATGTCTTGGTGCGCGGCCAGAGACAGCAGGTGCCACCGGCTGTGCGATGCAATGGAGGCAAGAAAGCCCGGGCGCCGCCTGCTCCTTCCGGTTGGCCGTGGCCACGAGGCACGTGAATTAGGCAGTCAGTTGTCGTCATCGTGAGACACTTGAGCTTTCGACTTTCAAGCTTTCAAGCTTTCGAGAATACAGAACGAGCAGACATCGACGATCCGCAGGATAAAGAGAGCAGCCACCCAGTCTTTAACGCATGCTGTCAGACAAGATGAAATCCACCAACACGATCCTCTCTGGCTTTACAGCATGGGCCCATGCCCAGTCGTTTGTCGCCGGCGACCTGGCCAAGAAAGCACCCTACGGCCTCGACCCGGCTGCGTTTGCGTCCTGGACGGCGCACCCGGTGGCCGCCAGGACCGTTGCCACGTTTGGGTACAACGTGTCGTCGCCGACGGGCGATACGACGAGCGGCAACGCGTCATCCGTCGACGGCTGGCGGCTGGGCCTCGCCGTGGCCCAAAACGTGCCGTTCGACGTGCCGCTCGACCACTCGACAGACGTATTTGACGTCTTTGACGCGACGACGCTGTCGCTCGTGGCGCCTCCGGGCGTGCCGGGCATCAACACGACCGTCTGGCGCTTGTGTGCGACCGTCTTTCCGGGCACGCTCGGGCCGGTGTCGGACGAGTGCGCCGAGTCGCTGAGTATCGCGGCCATGGCGATTGGCGTCGACGAGCACGGCCACTGTCGTGCGTTCCCGGTGCCGCCCGACTGCGTGGCCTCCTTGGCGCCCGGCAGCCGCGGCGTTGTGGCCAACATCGTGCCCGAGACGCTCGCCGACGGCCGTTTCTACGCCTGGGGCAGTGCGCCGACGACACGCAACAATGCCACGTCGCTCGAGACCGCCTTGACGCACGTGTGGCCCGTGGTCGTTACCTGGATGCACCTCGGCCCGAACGGCGATCCGTACGCGACGAATGCGTACGCTGTGGTGATTTCGGCGAGCGAAAAGGTCGAGACTAGTCATTCACCCAGTTTCTGATAAGTCGTACAATTCTATATGTACAATTCTATATTGCTATATACATATGCATCCGTGAGGACTTAAGATTAGTGGAAGCCGTACTTGCTCGGGGGATTGGCATAGTCGTTGACCTCGACGGTGTCGAGGTAGTACGTGGGCGCCTTGCTGGCCTTCCACGTCTTCCGGATGGCGTCCTGGACCTTGCGGCCGTGGCGCTCGAGGCAGAGGTTGGGCTTGGGGTAGACGGGGTAGTGCGGCGCGGCGTTCATGACACCGTCGTACGACTTGTTGTACCAGTGCTTGGCCATGGCGTCGGCCGGGTAGGCGCGCAGCTCGTCGCCCGTGTACCTGCTGACCCAGTCGTACACGTTGGCGCCAACGTCCCAGCGGCCGAGGGTGGACAGGCCCCAGTTGGCCTCGACGGTGGCAATGGAGGAGTAGTGGTTGTAAAAGTGGTCGTCGGTCGTGCCGACGAGCTGGCTGGGAATGGCGTCGCCGAGCAGGATACCGAGGATCTGGTTCTTGGTCGCGTACGTCGAGTTCTCGTCAAACGTGATGAGCACCATGGTATTCTTCATGAATCGCTTGTCGTTGAGCAGGGGCTCGAGGAACCGGCGCGTCCAGGCGCCGGCGACGGTAATGGACGAGTCGTGGCCGTCGGACGTCATGTTGGGCGTGATAAACATCCACTGCGGCAGCGCATCCCGCTGCAGGTCCTGCTCGAACATGGTGAGGTTCTTCATCTTGGCCAGTCGGTCCCGGTTGATCGTGTTGTCGTTGTACAGGATGGCCGGGTTGTGCTTGCGCACGTAGTCGTTGGCGCCCGTCTTCTGGTTGACGTAGGCGTTGCCCTCGAAGCCCGAGTACGGCAGGTCTTCCTGGTACTCGGCCCACGAGATGCCCCCTTCCTCGAGCAGGTCGATGACGGTCGAGATGTTCTTGTCGAAAGAGACAAAGTTGTCATTGTTCATGCCAAAGTAGTCGCCGCCCATGGCCGCCGCGTAGTTGGGCTGCGACGGGTGCGTCACGGCAAAGTGATTCGTCAGCTTGATGCCTTTTTTGGCAAAGTACGCCAGGTTGGCTGGTTGTTAGCAAGCACCAGGCAAACAGAAAACAAAAAAACTGCATACGGTCATTCTCGGCAAGCGTCACGTCCGTGTTCTCGAGCCAGATGATGGCGATGCGGTCAAACGCCTTGCCCTTGACGTTGGACGTCGGGCTCAGCGTCAGGGCCGTGGCGGCCGCAGCAGCGACGTCGGCGGCGCCGGTGGCCGTGTACATGGTCGAGGCCGACTGGGCAGCGACGGCCGACGCCGAGACGGCAGCGAGGACAACAGAGGCGCGCATAATGCCGTGTGTCGGTGGTGACAAAAGACTGGCGGCTGCAGATTGGAAAGGCCAATGGGCCTGCTTGTATTTATACGCGGCCGAGGGAAGGCGCAGGACCATTCGCACTTGCAACTGAACCAAAAGAACAAGGAAAGAGATACGGACACTACGACTGAACGAGCAGGAGCGTGCCGATCACGCGGAATCCGACCGGCCGCTGCTCCTGCTCTGCAGTGTCAGACAGCAAGTCCAGCGTCTTGTCGCTGTGCTTTGACAATGGTATAACCGACAGGGCACCGCACAGCAGCCCGCAAGTACTCCGATATGACCGGCACCGTGCCCGTCGAGTGTTATATATTAGATGAACACATGCAAGTGGAACAAGTCGAGGAGATCCTGCTCCGCTCCGCGTTTGCGCTTGCCAGACACAGAAGCCGGTTGCTCGCTCCTGCCCTGCACGTAGCATGTGGAATTAGCAGGCGCGCCATTGGTCGAGCGTCCGTCGTGTGCTTTGCGATATTTGTCTTTTTGTCTGCAGTAAATGTACTCCTGGAGACTCGGCCAGGGGTTTCCTCGTTTTCCACTGCACTGTCATTCGCCATCGCTTGCGGGCCAAGTCGTCGAGCAGCGAGCGCTCGAGACACGTTCCTTCCTATTTGGGACCAGGCGCGCCGTTTAATTAGGAAATTCGAGCGTGCGCATTACGTCGTACTCCGAAGGCAAGAGCGATGCACGGACGGAAAATAGCCTGAGAAGACCTGAGAAGATGAGAAGGCAAGCAGCAAGAAGTAAACAACAAACAGGCAAAGGCACGACTGAACGCGTCACACTTGACGATTTGAAGAGACGTTGCTGAAAATGGAAAATGGAAAATCAAACATCTGGCCGGCTGGGCATGCAGCTCCCGGCTTGGCCTCTGTCCTGGCGGCGCGTCTTGGCCTCTTGGCTACTGCGAGTCGATTGAAAGCGAGTGCCAGTTGCAACGACCTACGGAGTAGACGACGTAGCAACGGATGGCCACGCCACACAACGCCCGGTTCTCTCCTGGAAGATTGAGTTCTCAGTGCCGTGGATATATTTACAGAAGTCGACGTGACGACGCCCATTCGATTTAACTCGACGGATGCAATTACATGAAAATGACTCGCAATAACGAACAGGCTAGTGCGATACGACTAAATCATGTCAAATAAATATACACGTGCGGCTGGTGGTGGCCTGGGTTGGCCCGATCTGGCGTTTCTCTCGACTCGTCCACGCCTGCTCGTTTCTTTCCTTTGGCTTTTCAGCGCCTTGCCTGTGCTGTTTACTTTCTCGGTGGACGGTACTACGGTCTGTCAGTAGGGCCTGCTCTGGTCTCAAACTATAACCCGAGATGTACCTTCTTTTATCCATACTGTTTCGCCAATATTCTTACTATTTTGTCCCAACATTTTAGGTAGACACCAGCTCTTCTTCAAACTTCTTCAAACTAGTGACCATTAAAAACTTCTCCAAGCTAATGTCTGACAAAAAATTGTAAATAATTTACAGCAATGGCGAAATTTTGTATGGGATGGTGTCCACTCGACTGATGCTCGAATCACGTGACACGCCCACCACTCAACGCGTCGACGCGTCGCTATGTGGAGCTGCTGCACGACAGAGCACCATCAAACAACACCACCACGACCACACAACATGTCCGACGACGAGATGGAGGTCGACACCGGGGGCGTTGTCTTTTCGGGCGACGCGGGCAAGGGCAAGCGGATGACGGCGGCGAATTCGCCGGTGGAGGCGGAGGACTCGCTGCCGTGGGTGGAAAAGTACCGGCCGGTGTCGCTGGAGGACGTGTCGGGCCACCAGGACATTCTGGCGACGATCAACAAGTTTGTGGACTCGAACCGGCTGCCGCACCTGCTGCTGTACGGCCCGCCAGGCACGGGCAAGACGTCGACGATCCTGGCGCTGGCTCGGCGGATCTACGGCGCGGCCAACATGCGGCAGATGGTGCTGGAGCTGAACGCGTCGGACGACCGGGGCATTGACGTGGTGCGCGCGCAGATCAAGACGTTTGCGTCGACAAAGCAGATTTTTGCGCGTGCGCCGAGCGAGGACGGCGCCAAGAAGAGCCTGGCCAGCTTCAAGCTCATCATCCTGGACGAGGCGGACGCGATGACAAACACGGCGCAGATGGCGCTGCGACGCATCATGGAAAAGTACACGGCCAACACGCGCTTTTGCGTGATTGCCAACTACGCACACAAGCTGTCGCCGGCGCTGCTGTCGCGCTGCACGCGCTTCCGCTTCAGCCCGCTCAAGGAGGCCGACATTCGCGTCCTCGTCGACCGCGTCATTGCCGAGGAGGCGGTACGCATCATGCCCGACGCGACCGACGCGCTCGTCACGCTCAGCCGCGGCGACATGCGGCGCGCGCTCAACGTGCTGCAGGCGTGCCACGCGAGCAGCACGCCGCTCGACAAGGCCGAGGCGCCCGAGACCATTTCGACCGAGACCATTTACAACTGCATCGCGGCGCCGCCGCCCGACGCCATCAAGACGATCCTGGACACGCTGCTGACGACGACCGACGTCACGTCGTGCCTGCACACGGTCAACGCGCTCAAGGCGTCGCGCGGGCTCGCGCTCGCCGACATGATTACTGCGCTGGCCGAGGAGGTGTGCAAGCTCGAGGTGCCCGCGCGCGTCATGGTCGCGTGGCTGACGGGCCTCGCCGACATTGAGCACCGCGTCGCCAGCGGCGCTGCAGACCCCGTGCAGACCGGTGCCCTCGTCGGCGTCATCCGCAGCGGCTGCGAGCTGATGAGCTAGCGACTGTTTTCTTTTGCGTGTCTTTCTGAATGCAGTCTTTTGCGTCGTCTTTCTGAATGCAACTGATTTTATTTATCTCCTCAAGTACACATCATCAACGAGACTCGTCGGCCAGCGCAGGCCGTGCTGCCCGCGGTAGGCGGCCACTGAAGGACTCGTCCAGCCGGCCAGGACGTCCGTCTTCACGGCCGGGTCAATGTCGTAGACCTCGACGCCGAGCGGACGACAGCAGTCGACCATGTCGGTCTGGGCGCCGTCGGCGGCCTCGCCCCAGCCCCAGGCGGACAGGTCGCCGCCCGGGCACGTCGACAGGGCGCACAGGACGTCGACCTCGGCAAAGAACTCCCAGTAGTCGCCGGGCTTGGCCGGGCAGGGCTCCATAAAGTAGCGGCCCTGGTCGTCGAGGCCGGTGACCTGGAAGACGTTGAGGACGTCGTGGACGTCGGTCTCGGCGAGCCCGTACGGGAGGACGGCGCACACGAGGTTGGAGTGGCAGTGCACGTCGCACTCGGTGCCGCTGATGAGGTAGTCGACGTAGGGGTCGCAGCGCGTGCCGAGCAGGTCGTGGACGCGGCCGCCGACGGCGTCTTTGCCGTACCCGGCGAGCGAGTCGGCGGTGACGGTGACGAGGGGGCGCAGGTACGGCAGGCAGGACCACAGGCGGTCGTGCACGCGGACGTGCGACTGCTGCAGCTGGCGCGTGCGGGCGGCCCAGAAACGTTCGCGCGGGTTGTGGCGGTTCCAGATGTTGAGGTCGCCGACCTGGGGGCCGTGTGGCGTGGTGATGCGGCACACCTGGCCGGCCTTGACCTCCCAGGCGCGGCCGGAGCGGATGGGGATCGTAAAGTCGTCGACCTTGGTGCGGTGGCCGTCGGCCGTGCGGGCGATGCGCTCGTAGAGGGCCGTGTCCTTGGGGATCGGGTCGTACGCCGGTGGAGGTGTCGTCATTTTTCGTCTCTCGTCTCTTGTTTCTTTTTCTCTTCTTTTCTTCTTCTCTTCTTTTTCTTTTTCTTTTTCTTTTTCTTTTTCTTGTTCTTGTTCTTGTTCTTGTTCTTTTTCTTGTACGAAGTAGGTGAGAGGAGCTCAGCTGTCACGGTCACGACGACGACAGGCTGCTCCAGCGTAACAGCTCGCACTTAAGCCACTGGGACCCGCTGTAACCGTGCTCATTCAGTGTCTTCAACCGCCAAGGCGCCAGCGAGCACAGACCAGACGGACAGGCCCTCCGATCTTGCAACGAAGACTGACGTGGCCAGTGTCGAGAAGGATTCTCGTGCGATTGAGTTGAGTATATTTAGTAGATACGGAGTAAATATATATTTATACGGAGTATATAGACAACAAAACAAGGTGAAGCACTCCGTAAGAACTCGAGAAAAGCGGAGAAAAGCGGACACTAGGTGAAAGTTGCGGCTAACTGTTGAGTAACTGGCAGAACTGAGCGCCGAGACACGAGTACTCCGTACAGATACTGGTCGAACATCGTGATGGCCGACCTCCCCGTCAGCATCTTGGCGCGTCGAGTCTACTCCGTACTCTGTACTTTGCGGCTCAATATCGCACCAGACCTGTGCTGTCCCTCTTTTGTGGGGCGCCGAGCGTGCTCGCCTTCTACGGGAAGGCGGCCGTTCAACATGCCGTCCTGGACGGAAGGCGCGTGTCGGCGCTCCTGCCTTCGTGTGCGAAATCTCGTCGTCTGCGCCGGCGAAATAAATATAGGTGTCGGCCTCAGACTAGTGAGACACTGAGCAGATTCGAACAGCGCGCACGGTTTCAGCCGAGAGGATTCTGACGTAGGCTTAGCAGGCCGTGAAGAGAGGACGCACGCCGACTGCAATCCTGCGCAGGCGATCAAGGCCGGCGTGCATTACGGCGGTCGTGGCAGCGCGTGACGTCTGCGTGCGGCGTAAAACAAGGCGCGCGCGGTGCAAGTCGCGTTAATAGCTGGCGTGTTATAGGCAGTACTCGTAGGAAGGATTAACTGCACATCGTCGCGCTGCGAGACGACAATCGAGGGAAGATGAGGCAGAGGAGCGAGCAGGACAAGACACCAAACAAGCAAAGGCTTGTGTGCATCCAATTGAAAAGGACGCACGTGTGCAAGGCAGGCAATGGAGAGGGTCGTCTTGGCCTGTGGTTGGCTCCTGTCTGACGTGCCTACGACCCGTCCTGCGACCCCGACCGTCCTTTGACATACGACCTGCCCCTCGACCTGCCCCTCGACCTGCGCCCTCGACCTGCGACTGAGCCTACGCCTGCCTGCTCGCACGAAACAAGGCAGCGTCTGCACGGCGCTGGTGGTGTGCACAATCCTGTGCGGCGCAGAGCGAAACAGAGGAAGCCAGAGCCAGAAAGTGAAGCCAGAAAGTGAAGCCAGAGCCAGAGCAGAGCCAGAAAGACGAGCCAGAGCCGGAGCCACGAGCTAAACGATAAACGACTCAACAGCAGAGCAACATTGTTTCAGGCCACGGGATCGGCTGCTCCTGTGGTGCAATGACCTCACTGGTGATGCAATGATACGCGGCGTACTATAGGGGGATATATATATGGCCCGGTCGTTCTTTCCTCCTCAGCACACATCTTCTCCACACAGACCTTGCCACACCAGACTTCACCTTACCCTCACCTTTTACACACCAGACTTCACTTCACCTCACCTTCAGACCACCCTCAAGACAATGGGCTACTCGCGGGGCCGCTCGACGCACCGCGCCGACTACTACTACGACGACGACGACGACGCGTACGAGGACTACGACTACGACTACGACTACGCGTCGTCCGTGTCGCGCCCCAGCAAGCACCGGAGCGACGACCGCGACCTGGCGTACCACGACCAGCCGCACCGCCAGGCACTCGCGACGTACTCGGCGCCGCGCAGCACCGTGTCGACGTACAGCCGCACGACGCGCCGCTCGGGCGACTACGGGTCGCGTGCCGGCTCGTCGTACGCCGCGTCATCGTACGGCGGCTCGTCCATCACCCAGGGCTCCGGCTCGTCGGGCTCGCTGCGTGCGTCGATTATGCAGCGCGGCCGGTCCATGACACGCAGCATCTCGCGCAGCTTCCGCGGCCGCGGCCGGTCGCCGTCGTCGTCGTCGTACTCGCGCTCACGTTCGCGTTCGCGCTCGGTCGTCTCCTTTCGCGAACACAGCCGGACGCGTAGCACGTCCGTCTCGCCCGCCACGCGTGGTGTCCTCAAGAGCGCGCTCACCGCCGGCGCCGTCGAGGCGTTTCGTCTTCGCAACAGCTCGGCGCACGGCAAGGGTCGTCGCGTGGCCACGGCTGCCATTGGCGCCGTCGTGCTCGGTACCGTGCTCGGCAAGCAAAAGGGCATGGTCAAGTCGGCCGTCGCCGGCATGATTACCAACCGACTGGTCAACGGAAAGAGGCGGTAGCGCCGCGCCTCTGTTGGCGTCTCATGACTGTCCGCGCCTGTTGGCGGTCTCATGACTGTATGATTTTTCGTCTTGTTGCGTGGCGATGGAGCTTGTTTGATTGATTTGGAAGGCTTGGTATTTTGGATGACTTGTTTTGATTGATTTGAAAGGCTTGATTTGGACGACTTGTTTTTGTTTTGGACTTGTTTTGCGTTTGATTGCTGTTCTCAATACTACCCCGTCTCAAAGATTGTGCCGTCATCAAACCGCTCAAAGTTAAAGTCGCGCTCGTACTCCGTGTAGTTGCCAAAGCAGGCGTACTGGTAGTTGGCGAGGGCTGTCGCGTTGGCCTGCGACTGCACAAAGTCGGCCACGGCACAGAGTCCGTCGCTGCGGCCGGCACACGCACCACCGCGGATCGTGTGCACGGGCAGGATACCGTTGTTGAGACGCAGCCGCAGAAACTTGTGCGGCGCGTGGGCCGCGTCGTAGCCCGTTGCCGCATTGCTGTAGGCCACCGTGTGCGTCGCCGCCGGTGCTGGTGACGCCGACGCACAGCCGTACACCTCGGCGACGAGGTTCGCGCCAAAAGGCGTCATGTGCGACAGGACAAACCGGCGGTCCGGGCGCGGCGGGACGCGGTCGAACCGGGGCGGGTCCTTGAAGTAGTCCATGGACATGGCCGTCAGGGCGCTGATAATGATATCGTCGTGCGAAAAGTCGGCGTAAAACTTGGCGCCGAGTGGAAAGTCGGCCGCGTTGTCGGTGAGGCTCGCGTTGACGCTCGAGTTGCTGTGCGTAATGTACTGGCGCTGCAGCCGCGCCAGCAGTTCCTGCACGTACCCGATGCCCTGTGCGCGGCCCGTCGGGTTGCCGAAACTGTAGTCGTAGTAGTACGCGCCGTCCAGCGTGCCCTCGAAACCCGCCCACTCGTCGGCCGTAAACAGGCTGCAAAAGGCAGACTCGCCCAGGTAGGCCGTCTCGTACGCGCACAGGCTCTGCATCGCGTACGTGTCGTTGGCCGTCAGCGTCACCGGCGCGTACGCCTGCAGCCGCGTCGTCGCCGGTCCCAGGTACCGTGCCACGTACGGCCACATGGCACGGTCGCCCAGGTCCACGAGCGGTGGTGACGCGTCGTTGGTGCAGCTGTCGTACGCCGCCAAAGTATTGTTCTCGCGGCCGCCCTCGGGCACGACGACGACGTCAAAGGGCGCCGTCCAGTTGCCCAGCGTCGGGTCGACGTCCGCCACCGGCCGGAAACTCGGCCCAAAGAAACCGAGCGACCACGAAACCTGCGAGTTCCAGATCCGGCTCTGGCTCGTCGTCCGCAGCACCGGCCTGCTCTGTGCATCCAGCGCCGCCAGCGCCGCCGGGCTGCTCGCGTTGTAGGCCGTCTGCCCGGCCGTCGCATTGTACAGAAGCCGGCCGTACCGGTTCCAAAACGCCACGCCACGCGAAAACTCCGTCGCCGCGCCCACGCCCGTCAGGTACGACTCGCTCAGCGTGTACGCGTACCGGTTCAGGAAGCCCAAGGGGCCCGTAAAGTTGGTCGCGCCCGCTACCTTGCGTGCAAAGCGCGCGTCATTGTCCGCGTCGTCAAAGACGCCCGTGCCGAACCGCTGCGCGTGCCGCTGCAAAAGGTGCGCCTGCTCCAGCCCGCAGCCCTCGGGCACGCCCACGTCGTGCACCCCAAAGTACGACGCCTCGTTGTCCGCGTACGCCGACAGCTGGCCCCAGCTGCGCGAAATCTGCGGCAGGTCCGTCGCCAGCGTCGTCGCCGTCGCCGCCGACGCCGCGCCCAGTGCAAGCAGAGTCTTCATCGGGTCGTCGTTGGTCGTTGGAGGCAGTAAAAGTAAAGCAAGCGAGCGCGCCTTCATCAGCCGTCGTCTCTCGTCTCCGCCTTTGTCCACTTGTTGTTACCGGCTAGCGCCGAAAAGTCCCGTCCACTTCAAATCTCCGAGCCGGGAATGTGTTAGACCCTTTTCAGCTGCATCTGCTCAACGGCAAAGCAAACAAAAAGACGCACCGCCCACGTCATGGGTCCGGCATTGCGTTCCATTCCATCTTTGTTGTCGCCGGCCTTGTCCGGCATTGCACCATCGCACTGTCGTCACCGACTGCTCACCGACTGCAACCTTCTGCCACGACTCCTATCTCGCGTGTCGTTGTTGAGCGATTCCGTGCATCCAAACTGCACGCCCGAGTCCAATTGCACTGTGGTATCAATGTAAAACCCAAATGTATGAAAACCCAAAGAAAAAAAGATCAGGCGCAAAATCAGGCGGCAAAGATCGCGTGAAGCCGCTGGCTGCATTCGAAATACAGGTCCTCGGCGCCGTCGGGCAGGCGAAACGGGTTCGGGCTCTTGTCCCAGCCGTGCACGACGCCCGGGATCATGCAGTGGTGCACGTTCTTGCCGCTCTGCGCGAGCCGTTCCGCCAGCTGCTCGCCCTCGCGCTGCAGCATGTCCCACTCGCACGTGTACATGAGCACATGGGGCGGCAGGTCGCGTGCAATCTGCGCGTCGGACGCGAGCGCTGGCGACACGAGCGGGTGGTGCAGGTCGGCCGACGCAGACGGCAGGTAGGCGGCGTCAAACAGGTTTGTCAGGAACGACGGCAGCGCCTGGTCGGGGCGGCGGCTCGTGGCGCGGCGCTCGGTGCGCGTGCGGCTGTAGTCGACAATCGGGTACCAGCAGGCGGCCGCCACCACGCAGTACGGCGGCACGTGCGGCCGCTCGCCCAGGCGCAGCAGCGACGTGAGGCAAATGTTGCCACCGGCCGAGAACCCGGCGGTCGCGATGCGCTGTGCGTCGATGCGTAGCGCGGCGGCATTGGCCACGAGGTAGCTCAGGGCGTCGGCGCCGTCGTCGACGGCCGCGGGGAACGGGTGCTCCGGCGCCAGGCGGTAGTCGACCGACACAAAGACGGCGCGTGCCGTGCTGACGACATGTCGTGCAAACCGTGCGTCGTCGGTCGCTTTGCCAAGCACGAAACCGCCGCCGTGGAAGTTGACGACGACGGGGAACGGTGCCTTGGCCAGCAGGTAGTCGGGCGGCGTGTAGAAGCGCAGGCAGACGTTCGCCTTGGTCGACGAGTCCACCTGGAGAAGGCGTGAAAATGCCGGCCGTACGGGCTGTGGGCTGCCGAGGTGGTGCAGCGCCATGCCGACGTGCTGCAGCGCGCGCCACCACAGTGCCTTGGCCCGCAGGCCCGAGCGCGACTTGTAGTGGCAGTCGCGGCTCGGGTCGCCGAGGCTGAACGGGATGCCCTCAATGTACGCCTTCTTGGGGCGGCTGGGGCGTCGTGACGATGTGCTGTGCCGGCTGTTGGTGTTGCTGGCCACGTCGGGCGCAACGTCGGGCGCAACGTCGGGCGCAACGTCGGGCGCAACGCCGGGCGCGGCACCGGCCACAAGGTCAATGGACGCAGTGGCGTCCTTTTTGGGCTCGCCGGGGTCAGGGTGGTCCATGTTGTCGACAAACTGGACAGAGGATGGGCGTCTGTTGTGATGAGGCATTGTTGCAGCTGTAGAGTCGAAAGACGAGAAGCGACGACACAAGACTCAGGGGCTGTACAGACCTCGCCTTCCCGAATTTGCTCCGCCCCTGCCTGGCTAAACATTGCGCCGATGGCTCTTGCTGAGAGCAGCGCTATTGCCGGATGTGCTTTGTTCCTGCCGTCCTTATGTAGTGACGTACAGTAGAATTTATTATTGGCACTGTTTTGCACTGTGTTTAGAATATTGACCTGCAACGCTATCGTGTAAGTCACGCATCGTATATACTCACTAAGAGGGATTCAACGTTTTCTACAATGGCAGAACGGCGTCGCTTTGGTTCTGATCGCATAATATGTAAAACGTCGCCGTGCATGCATGATTCATTTGGAAGCTTTCAGCTGCGGGTCTTGCTGTCATCAAGTCCGTACACCATGCGTTGACAGCACTCCACCGTGATGCACTACCGGATCCGAATCGTCCTGAAGATGCAACCAGAATCCCGATCCTATAAGGTATTTTTAGAGGCATCCATTTACTCTGTGTAGTACTCCGTAGAGAAAGAGACGACGGATCTGATCCTCTTCCTTGTCCGTATATTTTTGGCTGCCGTAAACAACAATGGACCCACTTTATATACTCCCATGGCAACCAGATTCATCGCCATATGCCCGTTACTGCCAAGTAGAAACGACCACACCTGCAGCTGCCGGTACTATGGACTCGATCCCGCCTGCAGCTGTCGGCCATTTCTTCTCTCCCAAAAACCAAAATCTATTCTGATTTTACTCCGTCATCATCAGCTGCAAAAGAAATCAACCCCCTCTTGTGCGACACCGCTCCACCATTGCAGTCGTCTATTTACATCATTTACTCGTACATCGTACATCGACGTTGCCCATTCCCCTTCCCGCCTGATCGGCACATCGGTCTCCCGCATTCCTCGTCTCGGTCACTCTCGTCACCTTGATTGACCTGCTCACCACACGCTCTGGCCTCACCTGCATCACGACTGCGCGCCGACCAATCGCCACCATGTTGTTTGCCCTCTTCTTTACGTTTTGGCGGTTTATGCAAATCGTGACCCTGGTACGTTTGTCACGTCACGTTGTCACGTTCTTGTCTTGCTGCGCACCCTTGGCTTTTTTTAGCTTTTTGCCGCTCCACGACTGCCACCTCTGTTGCGCAACACGGACGGCTAACGAGTGTCGCAGATTCCCGTCATGGGCATGACGGCCTGGTTCGTGCACGCCTTTATCAGCGCCAACCAGCTGACGCCCGACTACATCCTGCTCATGTTCATCACGTCGACGCTCGGTGTCGCCTGGACCGTCTTCACGCTCTTTAGCTACCACCGCAGCAGCAGCAACTCGCACTTTGTGTCCATCATCGACCTCGGCTTCTTTGGCACGCTCATCGCCGCCGTCTACGAGCTGCGTTTCATTGCCAGCGCCGACTGCACCAACGTCTCGACGGGCGACCAGTGGGTCGTGTCTGCCGGCAGCCTCATCACCCTCAGCGGCTACGGCATCCACATTACGACCGACAAGCCGTGCGCCATGCTCAAGGCGTGCTTTGCGCTCGGCATCATGAACGTCGTCTTCTTCTTCTTCAGCGCCGTGCTCGCCTGGATGCACGGCGGCCACCTGCGCGGCAACGAAAAGGACCGCACCTACGTCGTGCGCGAGACGACTACGCGCCGTCGCTCGAGCCGCAGCGGCCACCGCAGCGCGTCGCGGCACCGCAGCGGCAGCCACCACAGCCGCCGCTCCCACTCGCACTCGCGCACGTACGTCTGACGGGTGTCGTTTTCGTTTGATCGTTTGATTACGATTGATTTTTGATTTTTGATTTTTCTGATTTTTCTGATTTTTCTGATTTGTTTCTGATTTGTTTTTGATTTTTTGATTTTTTTTTTGATTTTTGCAACTTTTTCTGCGTTGCTCGTTTACTTGGGTATTCTACTCGGGCTCCACGACACCAAACACCCAGCGGTGTACGAAGCGATGATCGAAGCATGATCGAAGCATGATCGAAGCACGATCGAAGCATGATTTATGACCTGGCCAGTGCCGTTGGTTCCTATTTGTCCTATTTTTCTCTTCCATAGCCGCCCACCGTCTTGTGTCTTCAAGCTGTATATAGTATATAAATCAAGTCGCTACAGTACTGTCGTCAAAACAAGTCGGTCGCAAGTCTAATCAAGACCGGGAAACGACGCACGCGGCTGCTGCTGGCCCTTTTTGCCCTTGCGGCCCTTCTTCTTCTTCTTCTTGCGCTTCTTCTGTTCCTGCTCCGAGTCGCTGTCGTCGTCGCTGTCGTCGTCGCTGTCGGCTGCCCGTTTCTTGCTCTTGCTCTTGACCACCTTGGGCGCGTCACTGTCGTCGCCGTCGCTGTCGTCGCTGTCGCTGTCGTCGTCGTCGCTGTTTGCCTTCTTCGTCGGCTTGCCCGTGCTGCCGAGTCCATTGTCCTGCCAGATACCGACATTGTGCCCGCCCGCCGTGACCAGGCGACCGAGACTGTCGAATCCGAGCGCCGTCACGCCCTCGACCTCGTCGTGCTTGAGAACCTGCTTGACATTGCGCGTCCGCAGGTCCACGATGCTGACGCTGCCGTCGCCGAGCCCGACAACGACCGTCTGCCCATTGCTCCACACGACCTCGTCGGGCACGCGCACAACAACGTCCAGGCTCTCGGCCTCGTTTCGCGTGCTGCGGCTGCCACGGCTGCCACGGCTGCCATGTCCGCCGCCCGCCATACCGTTGGCGCCGGCAATGTACATGCGATCCTGCTGGTCGTCCCACGCGCCCTTGTCCCACATGGTGAGCACGCCATCGCCCGTGCCGACCGCGAGCACCGGGTTGCTGCGCAGGTGCTTGGGCCCGAGTCCGCTCGGAATCAGCGTCGCACACAGAAGCTCCGTGTCCTGGTCGTCGGAGCGTGCAACAATGCCCGCACGCAGGTCCGTCACCGCCAGCGTGCCCGCGCCCGTGCTGACCCACTGCTTCGAGAAGCCCGACGTGCTCTCCGCGCTCGGCGGCAGCGGCGTAATCGACGTCACGTAGTCGTCGTGCGGCTTGTGCGTCCGCGCCGGCTTCGCGCCCGCCTTGCCGTCCTTGTCGAGGTCGTAGACGTACAGGAAACCGTCGTCCGTGCCGAGAAGCAACGTCTGCGGCGACAGAACGTGCAGGATCGCCGCCGGGTCCACGGAACCGTCGTGCCGCGCCGGGATTGTAAACTTGGACACTACCTGGCCCGTCTTCGTGTCAAAATGTTTGACAATGCCGTCCGCGCCCGCCGAGTACACCGTCGTGTGGTCCGCGCTGTACGCCAACGAGCGGCAGCTGCCCTTGTGCCGCTTCGTCGTCCACACCGGCACAATCGACGGCGTCGTCTTCTTTTTCGTTTTTGGGGTCGCAGTCTCGTCGCCGTCGTCGTCGTCGTCGTCGTCGGGCAGCCGGTAGCACTCGACGCGGCCGTTGGACAGGCCGACCGTGAGCAGCGGCTCAGTCGGGTGCAGCACCTGCGCAAACACGTCCGCCGACAGCGGCATCATGCACAGGTTTTCGAGCATCGTGGCGGTCGTGGTCGTTCCGTGGCTAACTTGAGACGCTCAACTTTTCTGAACGCGTCTCCACTGCTTCTAGTAGGGACCCACATGTCAACGCGGATCGGTGCAAACAGAGAAAGTGGGTGGCGACAGACTATCCGCACCGCACAATGCAGCTACGGAGTACAGTGGTGGGATCGGTCGGGGGTCGGCCGGGCTGGCTCCGGCATATATCTAAATTTACATCTACATGTTCAAGAACGGCGCCGACTGCTGCGTTCCTCACTGCTGAGTAATCTGCAACCGCTCCTGCCGACTTGGAGTGACGCGTCACCAGGCCGTTCGCGTGGCAAGTCCAGTGCACAAGTGGCCTTGCGCCTTCCCGGTACGTGCATCATGGCCGGACTCGAAACGGCAAGAGCAGACGGTAGAGGTGGTCAGGGGTTCCCCCTTTCTGGTCTGTCTTTTCCTCTTCCTCTTCCTTTTCCTTTTTGCTTCTTCCGCAGTCCACCCATCTTACGACTTTCATCATGAACCGCCTTGCTGACTCTGCCATGGCCAGGGCCCCGTGCATTGTGCTGTCCGACTCGGACACCAGCCCCGAGCCCGACTGTGCGAGCGAGCTGCAGACTGAGTCGGAGGACGGCTTCAGCCCGACCCCGAGCCCCCTCTCGCCGCGTCTCAAGACCGACGACTACTACCTGCGGCCTCCGGCGACGGTGAGAGCGGTGCGCCCCAATCTCCGCGCCAAGGGCATTCCAACACGCCCGGCCACCACGTTTGCGGCTCGTGTTCTCTGGGGCGTCAAGATGTTTGCCGTCTTCCTTGTCCTGCTGCAGGCCCTCGGCTTCGTGCTGCAGGCCTGGTCGGCGCGGCCGGGCGGCGGCGGCGGCCACGGCCTGCGCAATATGGTGTACCTGACGGGGCAGCACCCGCTGCCGCCGACGCACATGCCCGAGATGCAGGACGTGACGCACGTGGCGCTCGCGTTTATGCGGTCGGGCACGTTTGTCGGCGCCGAGGCCGAGGACCGCACCGAGTGGCCGCTCTTTACGACGGTGGAGCGCACGCGGTCGCTGTTTGCGCCGTCGGCCAAGATCCTCGTCGCCATTGGCGGGTGGGGCGACACGGACGGTTTCGAGTACGGCGCGCGCACGTCGGGCGCGCGCCGGGCGTTTGCGCGCAACGTTGCGGCCATGGTATCGGCGACGGGCGCCGACGGCGTCGACATTGACTGGGAGTTCCCCGGCGGCAACGGCGAGGACTACAAGCTGGTGCCCAACAGCCAGAAGGCGTGGCAGGTCGAGGCGTACCCGCTGCTGCTGGCCGAGCTGCGGCGCGCGCTCGGGCCCAACAAGATCATCTCGGCGGCGGTGCCGGGCCGGCCCGTCGACATGATGGCGTTCACGTCGGCGACGGTGCCGCGCATCATGGCACAGGTCGACTTTTTGAACGTCATGACCTACGACCTCGTCAACCGGCGCAGCAACGCGACGGGGCACCACTCGGGCGTCGCCAACAGCCTCGCGGGCGTCGACGCGTACATTGCCGCCGGCTGCAGCCCGGACCGGCTCAACTTTGGGCTGGCCTTTTACCTGCGGCACATGCGCACAGAGCACACGCGGTGCATGCGCAGCAACGCGCTGGGGTGTCCGACGCAGCTGCTCGAGAACCCGGCGACGGGCGCCGACCTGGGGCGCACGGGGACGTTTTCGTGGCACGACGAGGTGCCGGCCGAGCTGCGGGCGTCGCTGCAGCGCGCGCTCGACAAGGGGCGCTTCGACGCGGCCGGCGGCGGCTACTACTACTGGGACGCCAAGGACGACGTGTGGTGGTCGTTTGACACGCCGGGGGTCATTCGGCAGCACAAGATGCCGCGGGTGCTGCGGGCACGACGGCTGGGGGGGGTGTTTGCCTGGGGCATTGGCGAGGACGGGCCCAAGTTTGAGCACTTTGCCGCCATGGTCGACGGGTGGCGCCGCGAAGTGGCGTTCCGGGCACGCGAGTCGCACAGCGAGCTATAGGGAGCTCGGCCGAGCGTCTTTTCGGGCGGCATTCCGGGCGGCTTTCCGGGCGGCAGATGGTCAAAGTCGCACGCAGTGTTTCCGGCGCCGCGCGGCCCGGCAGCCGACACGGCCAAGGCGACGGGCGGCCTGTTTGGCTTCCTCGACGTCTTTGACGGCCACGCCTACGACGGGCACGCACAGGCGGCCGTGACGCGGTGCCGCGGCGTGTTGGCGGGCATGGGGTGCCTTGTCGACGGGTCCTTGCGCGCCGTTGGGCTACGCAAGGACCGTCTGGTCGCCTTTCAGCCTCGGCTGCGCACACACCAGCAGTGATGCGTGCCTGGGTTTACGTTGGTTTACGTTGTCAAAATGTCATGAACAATCAGGTCAATCAACAATTTATTCGTCTGCCACCGACAACCGTCCGTCTCGCTAGGCGCCGACGTTGACCTTGGTGCGGTGGCCGCGCGAGCGCAGCGCCTCCATGGTATCGACGACGACGAGCGCGCAAAAGAGGGCCCACAGGAAGAAACCAAAGGCGATGGCGGCCTGGACGCTTCCACAGAACGCGCTGCCGCGGCAGTCGTAGGGCCCACCGACGTGGACGGCGAGCGCGATGCTGCCGGCGAACCAGAAGATCATGGTGACGGACTCGAGCGCGAGCGCCGCGGTGCGGTGGAAGAGGCGCGTCAGGTAGAGCGGCGCGACGCCAATGTAGGCGAGCACGAGGATGGACCAGACGGCGTTGAAGAGCATGAAGCTGGCGGTCGAGGGCGCATAGTTGCGGCCGGCGTACTGGAAGGCGGAGACGACATAGGCCGTGAGCCCGAGCTCGACGACGGCGAGCACAATGGCTGCGAGGTGGATGAAGACGATGAAGTTGTGGGCCATGGTGGGAGTTGATCTGTGCAGTTTTCTTTGATCAGGAGACTCAGGAGATTGTTTATCCAGGAGACTCGGACTGCCAGTCGCGACGGGAGCTCTTATAAAGATCGCGCTGCCACTGATGACGTGTGCGCTGCGCCAGACGATCGAGCAGCGCGTGCGATGCGCGCGTCCTACGCTGGCAGGCGTGACATGCACTGCAGTGCCAGTCTGTGCCAGTCTGTGCCAGTCTGTGCCCGTCTGCGCCCGTCTGCGCCTTGTCGTGCCTTGTGTCTGGCCCATGTCTCTGCGTGCGCCATCGCCACCCAATCGATCGGGCTGTGGTGCAGCAGCGGCCATGACGCAGCCCTGCAGTCAGTGGTTGGGCTTGCTTGGGCGCATCGAGCCGTGTCTGCGCGTGCTGCATCTGCAACGTAAGACATGTGGCGCTCAGCCAATCAATCCTGGCTGTTGGGCGGCCTGCGTGCACGAGATTGGCGTCTGCCTGGCGGCTACCCTACGCCAACCCAACGCCAACCCAACGTCAACGTCAACGCCAACCCAACGCCAACGTCAACGTCAACGCCAACGTCAACGCAACAGCAAATGGTCTCGTGTCGCTCACGGCCGTGGCTCAACGGCCATCACGTCGTCGGCACCTGACGTCGCCTGTTGCATGGGCGCCAACGTGGGTGAAACCGGTTCGGCGCAGTCGATGCCTGCTGACGTCATCCACGTGACGGACGCTGTGCATCGTGCATACTGCGTTCTGCACTGCGTTCTGCATACTGCATACTGCGTTCTGCATAAATATAGGAGCGACTGGATCGAGATGGACCACCGGGTGCATGGTGGTTCGAGCAGAGTCGGATGCGACGACAATTTTCTTTTGTTTCTTTTGTCTAGACCAGCCGCCAGTCAGTCAGCAGACGTCTCTCGACATGTGCAAGTCTGTGACTGCCTTGGACTGTGCCGGCTTATCGCTCAGCAGCTCGTCGTCTTTTGCTGCATCAGAGCACGATACACCTGACTCGCTTCGACGCCTTGGCAGCCGAGGGTGTGTTATCATCCAGTGCTTCCCCGCGATCCTGGTGGCTGCACCGACTTTCACTACTCTCAATACAGACGACACGGTGACAGTGTCGCCAGCCCTCGTCTCCAGCCTACAAGACGTGAGCCCGACGAGACGATGTGACGGCGCCGCATGCAGCCTAGCTGGCCAGCTGCCGTTGCGCCGCATTCTCTATCGCGCCGAGCCAATAGTCTTGTCGTGCTTATGCACGGCAGGCGGCACGCGGAAGGCGCTGATAAGGGTGCATCGTATGGGCAAGCCACTGCGCTATCCGGCCCCTGTGATTTGACGATGAGGGTCTGCCTATCGGCGACGTTCAGCTGCAACTGGCTATTAATAATAGAGATGTATATTTAGATAATATGATCCATGCAGCGATGCAGCGATGCTGGTCCAGACCGTGCCGAGGACTTTGTGCCGCGCCTTTTGGAATCCGCCTGCATCGCCAGACTCCGACAGCCCGATGCAACCGAGTCGAACCGAGTTGTCCTGCCAAGAACAATACTGCGCCGCACTCGACTCGAGGTGACATGGGCGTGAGACGGTCAGGGTCCAGAGGCGGTATCGGGGTCGGGCGACAGGCATGGCGCTGAGCGTGCCAGTGGTACGATGTACTGCAGACGAATGTACTTTAAATATTTACGTCTATTTACGTCTACTTAAGCTGCAGTAGCTCAGACAGTAGCGTGCAAATACGCGTAGACAATAGTAGCTGCATTATAGACGCCTGGTAGAAACGGGCATGGCGCCAGACCAGCGGAGGCCCGGCCACCGGCATGGCCGTCGTCGTACTGTTTTTTTTTCTTTAAAAGTATCTCGATGGCCGGAGAGCATGGACGACGGCGCTTTGCGTGAGCCGGGCCGGACCTTTTGTACTTTGGGGCATCAACACGACGCCGTTCATGCTCGGGTTCGGATTCTTGTCGAGCTCAGTCTATCTCGTCGGCCTGGTCTACTCCGTAGTGATACCTCTGCACCTGAAACGCCCGGTCCGCGTAAATATGCATCGAGCATCGAGGCTGTCGGCGGGCTCCTTTGGAGTCTGCTTGGCTGTCGTCTGCCCGACTCTTGGTCTCTTGGCCGCGTCGTGTCCATGTAGTCGCTCAAGGTCGGCGTGGGGGCACCGATGGCCTTGCGAGTTGCACCGTGGTTGACCCAAGTTGTGCTGGTTTTACGAATCACAGCTGACAGTAATTTACAGTATCAGTCTATTTACTGCAGAGGAGCTGCATGCAGTAACTCTGAGATAAGAGCTCGACGAGATTGCAGTACGCGTCGCAGGTGATGGCTTGCCAAGTCGCAGTAAAAATATATATTTATATCGTGCGCCTGGCCGAGATCCGCGATAGAAGCGAGGTAGGATTGGTGAGAGCGGCTGCCGTCTCAAATGTTGCGCTATATTCACGTCTCGAGATTGGCACGCGACAGCCAGGCCGAGTCATGCTTGTCATCGCTCGATGCTCGCCGTTCTAGCTGACAAGAGCTCTGCCAGCTTTGCAGTTTCATGCAACGCGTTTGCTCCGTGCTCCGTGCTCTGTATAAATTTATGTTACTTACTCCGTACGGATACGGAGATACGGAAACTGACATTGCAGTTACGGAGTAAGTCGAAAAAGACAGAGGCAGTCGCACGTGCCGCTGCCAGGACAGCACTGGCAGGAACGAGGAAGGCGGCGGCACGCGGGCGAGAGGCGGCGCTGGCCGCCTGCGTGCAACGCACGAGGCTGATCCAGCACCTTTCCCTTTGGCAGGAGGCAGGCTAGTGACACGCCCCCAGGTCGTCGAGGTCGTCTCAGGCGAGGCCGACAGGGGCGCCCGATAGGAGGCTGGGCAGTCAGCGTGTCGTGGCTGGTCTGGGCGCGCAGCTCTCGACAGAGACACGAGGACCACGAGACCACGAGACCACGAGACCACGAGGACGAGGACGACGAGGACGACGAGGACGACCGAGGACGACGGTACTTTACTGAGAGGCGTGCGTGGCCTGGAGGTGCATCCTGCGTTGGCGGATCGATAAACAGACCAGACGGTGCAGACGATTCATACAGACTGCGTAGAGGAGGCTGAGGCGACAAGAACTTCGTGCGACGCGGCCTTATCAGTGTCGTGGGGTGTCGTTAGGACAGAGCACGCAAGCCATGCCGCATTGGGAAATGTAGTCGACAGGCGGCCAATGGCAGGCCGTGAAAGCTTATCTTTGACGTCGCTCCGACGCTGGCACACCTCTCCACCGCCCCATATCTTGCCAAGACAAACTCTGATTGGCTAGGAGATTTACAAAGCTGCATCTTATCAGGGTCCAAATATATGAGCATCGAGCCGTATTGCCGATGCAATTGGTTGACTGAGTGGACGCAAACGACAAGTTGATACAAATGGACTCGTATGTCAGCAGGCCATAAGTGCTTCACGATCAACGCAGACTGGTGCATTGGCGCCAAGTCGTGCAAATAATATACGGAGTAATTTACGGACAGTGATAATGGCCGAACGGAAGCCAAAGAGCTTCTGAGCGGTAGTGGCCGACGCCTAGACCTCGGGCCATTGGGTACGCGACGGACCAAAACAGCCCTTTCAGCGTTGGGCTGGGCGAGAACGGAATCATTCCGGATCAACTCCGTGTTTAATTTTAATTTTTATGTATATTTATTTAAAAAAATTTTATATAAATACACGGAGTAAATAGATAAATATATACGAGTAGTGAGGAGCCAAGAGGTCTGGCACGCGACAGTCGACCGAACAATGAGGCGCTTCAGTTCAGGGCATTTCTGGTACATGAGCTTACTCGACAGTCCAAGTCGTTGTAGATGGATAGTGACAGAAAAGAAGTCTGCTGTCGAATCCTTCTCCAGCCCACGCTCGTGCCACGCGAGTCAGTACTCCGTACGGAGTATTTACTCTCCAGACGGAAGTCGTCGTAAATACTAAATATAAATATATGGAGCTCGGGTAATGAAATGGAGCAGCGGGACAAGAGCCTGGCGTGTTGCGACGGACAAAGGCGCCTGGCGACTCTGGAGATAGACGCGCCCCACACTTGCCGCATTACTCGATGTGATCGAGCAACCGTATCAGCGAAACTGAAAAAGCACGGCACAATGCGCCGCATCGCGCTGGACTGTATCAGTAACGGGCAGCTATCAAATCACGCAGCAGCGCCGAGACGCCATTCGTATAGTAGCATGTAAATCTATTGACAATAAATCCGTGATTGGCGTGCGCTCTGGCGAGGAGAGAGGAGAGAGAAAAGAAGGAAAAAAGAAAGAAGGAGACGCGGCGTGCGCCTGCCGTTTGTCGGTCGCACATCGGCAGGCGCGACGGGCGGCCTGGTCGCTGGTCTGTGCCACGGTTCCGGGGCCCGGGGTCGCTAGTCGCCCGTGCTCTTTGTGTTCATTGAAATTCGAAATCTGACAGCCAGAATGCGACACGACATCCTACGGCGGACGCCCCCGATGAAAAGTCTGCAGTCTGCCCGCGCGCGTCGTCGCTCGAAGAACACTTAGAGTCAAACGAGTGATCCCAACGAGTGATCCCAAACGGGAAACAGCAACGGTCGTCGTTGTCCGTGCTTGTGCGCCTAGTTCCATTTGTGCGTTTTTGTTACGTACAAAGCCGCGCGGATCTCTTAAACGCTCCCGCTATCGTGGGTTTGGGCAGATGTCAGTCGGATACACTCACATGTTTTGCACCTTATTTGCAGCGACCGAGTGCGAGCATTCGACTACGAGGGTACGGTTGCCAATGCGCACCTCGCCGCTCGGTCCCACGGATCGATAGCAGTAAATTCGAAAAGTAAAACTAGAATAGAGAATATACAATGAAATAAAATAAAATAAAATAAAATAAAATAAAATAAAATAAAATAAAATAAAATAAAATAAAATAAAAAGGCGTGGCACCTAGCGAGTGGGGGCAGGACACTGGCGGGTTCCGGCGGTGCGCATAGTCGCGCCTGCCGCCCAGGTCGCGAGGCTGTCTGTGCTGTTGTCTGTTGTTCCTGTCGTTCCTGTCGTGTTTCTGCTTTCGGCGTCAGATTTAGATCTCACAGAAGGAGCAAGAGCTTAATTCGACGACTGCGTATATTTACTTGTAAATATACGAAAATATAGACACAAATTCATGCGCCGCTTCGTACACGGGCAGTATTCTACAAAGCGACACTGGACTGCGTGGCGATCAGCAGTCCTAACGGCACGGCCGGTCGCTGCCTTTGACTCTTGGCCGGCCCGCTTTTGCGCCCTGCAGCGCTGGTGATAATGACTAATTACATTGCTGGGAAAATGGAAAATGGAAATCCGGCGCAGTCCACTTGTCGCCGGGCTGCCAATGTCCCATGTCCCAATCCAGCCGTCTGGGCCGCGGCCTCGAGCTCGGCTGGGCCGTCTTCGGCACCCCCATGGACGTTGGCTTTTGTCTTATCCACACCCCTCTCTTGACTGCTTGATCGTGCGTCGTCTCGTCTCGCTCTGGATATAAAACATCGAGCTCCCCTTCCTCTACTTGCCCTTTTGATCATCACCACGCACCTCTCGCCCGTCTCCCTCGACAGCTCCCACCGCCTGTCCTGACCTCGCACCGGCTCCCATCTTTCCATCTTTCCATCTTCCCCTCGTCTTCGTCTTGTCGCCGCCATGGACGAGGACCACGGCCCGTCGCAGATCGTCCCTGAGACGAAAAAGTTTTCCGTCGGCGGCATGCTGCGCACCGTCAAGCGCACGATGCTGACGCGCGAAGGCCTGCTCGGCGACTACGACTATGCCTTCCTCTTTACGCCCAACCTGCCGTTTATGAAGCGGTCCAAGCTGAGCTCGCCCTTTTTCGGGCTCAACGACCACATGCCCGTCGTGCTCGCGCTGCTGCTCGGCTTCCAGCACTCGCTGGCCATGCTGGCCGGCATCATCACGCCGCCGCTCATCCTGTCGTCGCCGGCCGGCGGCAACCTGACGGGCGAGATGCAGCAGTACCTGGTGTCGACCGCGCTCATCGTCTCGGGCATCCTGTCCCTGATCCAGATTACGCGCTTCAAGATCTTCAACACCGGCTACTTTATCGGCACCGGCCTCATCTCCGTCGTCGGCATCTCGTTTGCCATTATCCCCGTCGCCGAGGGCGCCTTCAAGCAAATGTACGCCAACGGCTTCTGCCCGTCCGCCGACGACGGCTCGCCCCTGCCCTGCCCCGACGGCTACGGCGCCCTGCTCGGCACCGCCGCCGTCTGCGCCCTCATCGAGATCCTCATCTCCTTCCTGCCCTCCAAGACCATGCTGCGCATCTTCCCCCCGATCGTCACCGGCCCCACCGTCATGCTCATTGGCGTCTCGCTCATCGAGTCCGCCTTCAAGTCGTGGGCCGGCGGCTCCGGCTCGTGCAGCGCCCCCGACGCCTCCGGCTTCTACGCCATGTGCCCCAACATTGACGCGCCGCACCCGCTGCCCTGGGGCAGCGCCGAGTTCCTCGGCCTCGGCTTCTCCGTCTTCATCACCATCATCCTCTGCGAGCGCTTCGGCTCGCCCATTATGAAGTCGACGTCTGTCGTCTGGGGCCTGCTCGTCGGCTGCATCATCGCCGGCGCCACCAACTACTTTGACCGCACGAGCATCGACGCCGCCCCGGCCGCCTCGTTTGTCTGGGTGCAGACGTTCAAGCTGCAAATCTACGCCCCGCTCGTCCTGCCCATGCTCGCCGTCTTCATCATCTGCGCGTGCGAGGCCATTGGCGACATTACCGCGTCGTGCGACGTCTCGCGCATCGAGGTCTCGGGGCCCATTTACGAGAGCCGCATCCAGGGCGGCGTCCTGGCCGACGGCGTCAACGGCGTCCTCGCCGCGCTCATGACCATTACGCCCATGACGACGTTTGCCCAGAACAACGGCGTGATTGCGCTGACGCGCTGCGCCAACCGCAAGGCCGGCTACTGCTGCTGCATGTTCCTCATCATCATGGGCGTCTTCTCCAAGTTTGCCGCCGCCCTCGTCGCCATCCCCAGCTCCGTCATCGGCGGCATGACCACCTTCCTCTTCTGCTCCGTCGCCGTCTCCGGCATCGCCATCATCACGCGCGGCGTGCCCTTTAACCGTCGCAACCGCTTCATCCTCACCGCCGGCCTCGCCCTCGGCTACGGCGCCACCCTCGTGCCCACCTACTTTGAGCACGTCTTCACCTACAGCGGCGACAACCGCTCGCTCCAGTCCTTCTTCGACGCCATCATGCTCGTCATGGAGACCGGCTTCGCCGTCACCGCCTTTGTCTGCATGCTCCTCAACCTCGCCCTGCCCGAGGAGATGGACGAGATTGACGAGAGCACCATTCCCGCCGACGTCGCCGAGCCCGAGGATGTCGGCAAGGCCGACGTCTCCGCCACGCGCGCCAACAGCGACATTGCCGCCGCCTCGGGCAGCGGCAAGGACATTGAGAAGATGGCCTAAGCGTCGGGGTGACTTGGACGCGCGACGGATGAAAGGACGGCACGAGTCGAGTTGCCATGTTTTTGTTTTGTTTCCTTTGTTCTATACCTGATTCTGCATCGCACAATCCACGTTCGCATACTTTGTCAGTGATGTGTTTCGCATACTTGCCAGTGATGTGCAGGCGACATGGTCGACCGGAAGTGACCAAATTTATTGTGTGCCAAGTGACATGGTCGACCGGCAAGTGACTATGTGGTGCCAAGCGACTTGCGATGGTCGACCGAAGTGACATTGTGTGTAAGGCGACTACGACTGGCACGCGGTTTGGTATGACTATGGGACTGTCACGTGGTATTTTGTAGTTCAAGTTATCTTTGGAGTGCACATTGTTGAGCCAGCTTTCTGAATTATGACATTTCCTTATAAGTAAAAATGTCGGACGGTGAAGCAGAGAGAGTAAAGAATGCAAAAAATGTAATGAATAAAAATGGATACATCCGGATTCGAACCGGAGACCTTTCCCATGCGAAGGGAAAATCATACCCCTAGACCATGCACCCGTGCTTGTTACAGTAAAAGGTGTGTGTGGAGTATATAGGGGCTGTGCACAATCGAGCAGAAAAGCCAGGGACGATGCCTAAGAGGAAGCACACAGAATTTCCAAAAAGGCTATCCCACCGCACCGAATGCGTAGCTTAGCACTAAAGCGCTGTAGCTTAGCACTGAATGCGCTGTAGCGTCGACAACCAACCCCAAAACAGCACGTAAAAGACTTGTCTCGGGTACCGTTTGTTTACCGTTTCGAACGACCTCTTTTTCGCCTTTTCGTTTTGCGTCCACGATCAACAACCCTACAAAAATACACGCGCCACGGCCGCTCTACAACGCTGCTACGCGCCTAGCAACGCGTACATCCTGCGCTACGGCACTGCGCGAGCCTACCGCACGTTTTTCTGCGCCTTTACCGCCGGTCGCCAGCTGCTTTTGCCCGCCTCAGCACGTCTTGGACGGCGCAACGCGCTTTCCCGGATTGCACGAAACGCGTCGACGGGTCCTGCCGCAGCTAGACGCTGCACGCCATTGACGCAGGAACAACCGGTGCGCGATTGCGCCTGCCCCAGGAACAACCGGTGCGCGATTGCGCCTGCCCTGGTTCCGCGACGCCACGCGTCGACACAGCAGGACCGACCCGTGCCTGCGCGGACGCCACTTCCGTGACGCGACAGGCAGCTGCCCGTGCCCCTCGCCGCCAGTGCCCCTTTTCCGACGAACCCCAGGAACTTGACCTCCTCTTACTTCCTACCCATGCCCACACCACCGACGGCAGCGGATCAGCCCGCGTCGGCCACCAAACAAACGCCCGTGCCGATCCCGACGCCACCGCACGCGGCCAGCAGCATCCTGCCGCCGCTGAGCGAGCACCGGCGGACGTTTTCGCTCAGCCAGGTCCTCGCGCGGTGGCCCAAGGTGTCCCAGACGTCCAAAGTGTCTCAGGCGTCCGAGGTGTCTCAGACGCCCTCTCGCCCACTGCCTTCCAGCGCTGCACCCAGCGCTGCACCTAGCCCGGGTCCTGCCAGTACCGCCAGAGACACGCCGCAGCACTCCAAGAACGGCGTGGTGCTGGGACCCAAGCTCCATGGCGAGACGCCCATCAAACCGCCGGTGCCTCCGGCACCAGCCGAACGCCAGGCGCGCACCGAGTCGCCGGTGACTGTCGCCGTGCCACCCACACCGGCCGCACCCTCTGCAGTGCCTTCTCCAGTGCCTCAAGACGTGCCCGGGCCGACGTTTACGATGACGCAGACGGGCAAGTCCGATAAGCCGTCCGTCGCATCGCAGACGCAGGAGCCGCCAATCGCCCAGCCTCCGGCCCCGGCTTTCCAGTCTGATCCGACGAACCCGGACAGCCCGGGCAGTGCAGACCCGGTGCCGGCAGCCATCATGAGCGACCTGCTGCCAGCTGTCTCGGGCCAGCAGGCAGCCGGGCCGGTGATCACTGCCCCAGGATCGCGCAAGCAGTTTCGCCGCGAACAAGACTCGCACAGCAGCAGCAGCAGTGGCGATATCATCATGGCCATAGACAGCGACGACGACAGCGGCGACGACGAGGACAACGACGAGGTCGATGACGAGGACAACGACGAGGACAACGACGACGACGACGGCGACGGCGACAGCAGCCTCTCTAGTGTGGACGAAGAGCTGCTTCCCCAGTCGTCGCGGGCGCTCCTGTTGTCGGCCGAAGAGGCGAAACGGCAGTACAGGCGCAGTACGCTGGCGGCACAGGAGCGGCGGCGCGTACGGAACCGGCTGCGGTACAAGAAGCGCATGGAGGCGCACCGTTCGGGGGCCAGGCCTTTCGGGCCGGCCGCTGAACTCCCGACGCTGGGTACGACGCCGAGCGGCCGCCGGTACCAGATCTGGATCGGTACGTCTTGCACGTCCCCAGTAGCCAGTACTTGCTAACGTACAACGCAGACGCCAACGGTACGCAGGTGTCGACATCGGGCGCGCTGCTGCCCGACAAGTACGAGCCGGCCCTGGAATCTGAGCACCCGTGGTCGTGTCCCGTGCGCAGCTGCCGCAAATTCTTTCCCAACCTCTCGTCGCTTGGGCACCATTTTTCGGTACGTCTTCTTTTTAAGATTGAATTAACAAACTAATCGACCAGCGCGGCCACCGGTGCACGGAGCTCAACGACAACCTGGACGGCACGCTGACGGTGGTGCGACACGACTTGACGGACGTCCCAATGGGCGCGCGTATCGTGTCGCAGACGAAGCTGGGCAACGCGGGCCGGCTGGCCCAGCCCCGACCCGGCAAGAGACTGGCCCAGCCCAAGCTGCGGGTGCAGCAGGCCGCCGTGCTGCCCGACGCGCCGTCGTCGAGCTCGGACTCGGACCTGCCACTGCGCCTGTCCGCCCTTGCGCGCTCGCGGCGCCCCGAGCCTAGCGAGTCTAGCGAATCCAGCGAGTCCAGCGAATCCGGCGAATCCAACGAGCCCAGCGAGCCCCCCGAGTTCACCGAGCTCACCGAATCGCCGTCGGGCCGCAGCTACACCCTCTTCCTCGACGGCACGCCGTCGCACGGCATCGCGTTCCCCGACGGCTACACGCTCGATGCGTACCCCGAACACCCGTGGATCTGCCCTGTGCGCGACTGCCGGCGCGTGCTCAAGGCCATCCACAACTTGGGCGGGCACTACTCGCGGCAGCACCGCAACAGCTGGCTCAACGAGAACCGCGACGGCACGCTCTCCATCATTGGCAAGCACAGCGACTACCAGCCCATGGTGGCGTCGCACTTTGCCGTGCCCGACGACGAACTGGGGCCGATCGCCGAGCCGCTGCCCGCCGGCGCGCCAGTGTCGCGCCCGTCGCTAATGTCACGCCCGTCGCAGGTGTCGCGCCCGTCGCTAATGTCGCAAATGTCGCAAATGTCGCAAATGTCGCAGACGCCCAGGACGCCCAGGACGCCCAGGACGCCCCTCCCCCTCCCTACCAGCCAGACGCCCAAGGTCGTGTCGGCGGGCACCGACGTGTCCATGGCGGACGCACCGGCGATCGCATCGCCCGACGAGAGCCTGCCCAAGCCCGAGGGCCGGCACCCGCTGCAGCCGCGGCACCCGGACCTGGCGGTGCCGGTGGCGGGTAGCGCGGACGCCATGTGGGCGTACATCCGGCCGTTCCTCAAGCGCACCGGGGGCCTCGAGGCCATGGAAAAGACGTACATGCACTTGTACTTAAGGATGCCACGCCAGCGCGACATCCACTGGAACACGCCGTGGGTCGCACAGAACCGGTTCCTGGACTCGCATCCGCGCGACGTGGCGTCGCTGGTGATGCAACTGACGGGCGAGTACGCGGAGGAGCCGTGTGCGCATTGCCACCAGGGCAAGGGCCCGTACAGCGGGTGCGTGGTGGTGCCGAGCTCGGCGACACCGGCGCTCCTGGCGGCGTGCGACTCGTGCGCCAACTGCCTGTACCACAGCGGGCAAGCCAACTGCTCGATGAACGTGGAGCGCGTGGGGGCGCGCCGGTTTGCCCAGCTGTACCCCGAGTACGACTACGAGGCGTCGCGACGATACGTGCGCTCGGGCAAGTTCAGCAAGGACCTGGCGCTCGGAGACATGGCGCTCGTCGACGAGCTGTACCATGCGTTTGCGAGCCGCGCGGCCATTCACGCTGCGCGCCGCGGCAACCACGTCACTGGCCCTGGCCCTGGCCCTGGACCTGGCCACCGCAAGACATCGACGTACCTCGAGCGCACCGCCCGCGAACGCGTCCAAGAATCGCCTGACCACGACCACGACCGCGACGACCAGACGGCGCTGCAGCGGCGTTCCGGGCGCATCGTCGGCAAGGGCACCGACACACCGACGTCGGCCAGCGAGCCCGGGCCGGCCGTGGCCGACGTGGCAACAACAGGCGTGACCACGGCCGGCCCGGTCACCATCGTGGCCGGGCCCAGCCAGGACAACATTGAGATGGAGCCGTGGGAGATTGCGCCCGGCCGTGTCGAGGACGGCGTGCGCACTGTCGCCTACTCCAACGCGTACCTGACGTCCGCGCAGATGGTGCCCATCGACCACAACATTGCGTACCGCGTGCAGGTCGTGGCCCCGGGCTCGTCGTCGACGTTTGCGCCCGACACCGACGCCGTGCGTACGTGCTCTGTCGCGCGCGGCAAGGTGCACGCAACAGTCGGTGGCACGTCGTTTGTCATGGGGCCCAACGGTCTGTTCCGCGTCGCGCCAGGCGTCGCCTTTTCCATTGCCAACCGGCTGTACATTGATGCATGCGTGCACATTACGTCGTTTCAGATCTAGTCTTTCAATATATCGAAGCCTTGCTCCGGTGGCTGACCTTTATGTAGTCATGTACCGTCACTGAATCACGACAGACTCAACAGCAGAGCCTTTCGTGCATTAAAGACATTGAAAGACCTATGTACGAGGCATATATACAAAGGCAAAGGCACATCATTTCAAGACAGTCCCCCCGTCTACAGCTCACAGGCCACACACGCTGCTCTGGGAACCTAGCGCCAGGTGGTGCTGACGGTGGCGGTGGTGACGCCGCAGGTGGCTGGCACCGTGTAGCTGCGGTTGGGGTCGCTCTCCCAGACGACGGTGCCGTCGGTCTCCTTGCGGATAAACTTGTACGTAAACGAGGTGCCGGCCGGCAGGCGGATCGTGGCCGTCCACTGCGGGTTCGACGACGTGTAGCCGGTCGCGCTCAGCGCAATGGCGCTCGCAGGCGCCCAGCTGCCGAGTTGCGCAATGGAGCCGGTAATGTACACGTTTGCGCCAATCGTCGTCGTCGCCAGCTCGTTGAACGTGACGGCGACTGTCGTCGGGACCGTGCACGCCGTCGTCGTCGTCGTCGCAGTAGACGTAGTCGCAGTCGTCGTCGCGCCGGTCAGCGTCGCGGGCCACGAGGTGGTCGAGGCCGTCGAGTACGAGCCGGCCACATACGTCGCCGAGCACACGCTGGGCACGCTGGACGCGCCCGTCTCGCCCCACGGCTGCGGCACGACCGAGTCGCGGCGCATCTTGGCGGTCAGCAGCGCGGCGTACGACCAGGTCAGGTCGCGCGCCGACAGCATGAGGCCCGTGTTGCGGTCAAACTGCTCGGACATGGAGCCGTTGGTGGCCGCGTGCAGCTCGGCGATGCTGACAAAGCCGTCGGCGTACGTCTTGACGGCCGCGACGATGCTGGTGTAGGCAGACGAGCCCGACGCGTACGTGCCGGTGGCGGCGCTGCTGTACAGGTCCTTGAAGAAGGCGAGCGAGGTCGCGTCAATGGTGATGGCGCCCACCTTGTTCCAGGTGTAGAGGGCGTCGTACAGCTGCTCGGCGGCGGCGAGCGTGCACAGGAACCAGGGGTTGCCGTTGTAGTACGAGTCCTCGGGGTAGCGGCCGGTCGAGACGGCGACGCCGGCGGCGAGGCCCGCGTTGACGGCGTAGATGGAGCGGAACGCGTCGACGTAGACCTTGTGGTTGGCGAGCGCGCGCGACGAGCAGGGCTGGAAGGTGGACGAGTCGCAGGCGGCGCTGGGGTCAAAGGCGTGGATGCTGGCGAGCACGGTGTTGGAGTCCTTGCCAGAACGGCCGCCGCCCACGTTGGCGTTCATGTAGCTGCCGGTCCAGAACGACTGCATGTAGCACAGGATCTGGGGCGCGATGCTGGTGCAGGCAGGGCACGACGCGCCGACGCGCGACGCAAACGCGGCGCCCTCGACGAGCGAGCGGTGCTGCGCCGACACGGTAAAGTACGACGAGCCGCGAATCTCCTCCCACAGGTCGAAGCCGGTCTGGTTCCAGTACTGCGCGACGTACGCCAGGTCGTTCTTGACGACGGGCCACACGGCGTTGGTGGCGTAGGCGGTGTAGCCATTGTCGAGCAGCCAGTTGCCAAAGTCGATGAGCGCGGTGGCGCGCAGGGCCGGGCCGTCGCGCTGGGGGCGGCCCCAGCTGCCGGTAAAGGGCGAGTTGTCGACGTTGAACTTGGGCTCGCCGAGGCCAGAGCCGTCGGCAAAGGAGCCCGACGGGTTCGACACCGTCTGGAGGACCGCCTGCGCGTTGATGTAGTTGGTAATGGGCGTCGACAGCTGCGTCTGGCCGTTGCGGAACAGCTCGACCAGCGTCTTGATGACGAGCGCCGCATCGCGCGACCACGTAAAGTAGTCTGGGCTGTTAGCACGAGGCACGAGGCACGTGGACGTGGCCGCACGCCAATCACAACTCACAATCGGGGTCGGCCGTGCTGGGGCTGGCAATGATGACGCCCGGCTTGGCACTCCGTGCGTACTGGCCGGCGCTGCCCATGTTGCTGAGGATGCGCTCAATGGCAATGGGCGACGCCGTGGCCAGCCAGTTATCGACACTGCCCGTCGCACGTGGCACAAGGGGCTCCAGGGCAGGGGCGCCGAGGGCCGGCAGGACCATGGTGAGTGCGGCAAGCGCCCAGGCACGAAGAGAAGGCATCGTGGGCGAGGGCGGGAGGGGCGGGGGGGGACAAGAGACCAAGAGAAGACAGAGTCCGGCAAGGAGGAGAGAGGAGAGAGAGAGAAAGGAGAGAGAGAGAGGGGGGAGAGAGAAGAGAGAGGAGGGAAAGGAGAGGGGAGGACGGGGATGGGGGGCAAGAACGAGACGAGGAGGCACGACTGGCGCGCCCCTTTATATTGTTCGTGGCTGTCGTAGGCTGCGCCTTCCGCACACTTTTGCGCTATTGCGCTTTCCCGTTTCGCTATTTGCTATCCGGGCCGGGGAGGGAATAGGAAGGCGCGGAGCGATGGGCGTGACGATGTTTCCCAATCGGGCAACGCGCCCGGCAAGCAGGAGCGCCCCAGTCTGGGCTGTAGCTCAAGCCACAACGTCAAAGAGCCAGATCAAGTGCGTTTGTCTCGGCCTAGGTCGTCTCGGCTGTGAGCCAAGAGTTCCTTCCCGCGCGACCTTGCAGTTCCTTCCCGACTGCCAGTGTCAATGGCCCATGCGTGACGACATAGGCCGGGCCAGTAGGGTACGGGTACGTGGTACGGAGTAGGCAGCAAAAGAATAGTAGGGAGTATATTACACGAAAACGAAAAACGAAGGAAAATAACAAAAATAGAAAATGATAGGACGAAAAACGAAGGAAAGAGTAAAAAAGAAAAGAATCGCATGAAAAACGAAGGAAAGAGTAATAGAAGAAAGGATCGCGAAGAAGGAGCGACGCCGATGCCCCGTAAACGTATATTTAAACGGCCCTTTCCCCACAGCCATGTAAATGTAAATATAAATAATTCTCCGCACTCCGCACTCCGACGGCAGGCGTTCACGTGCATGGCCGGGCAGCAGCTTCCTGGTCGGTCTTTCTTCTTGCCGCATTGCGTGTGAATTTGTTTATAAATTTAAAAAGTTACTTATCTACGGCAGGCACGAGCGGCGGTTTCTTGGCGCTCCAGCTTTTGTATAATCAAATAGAGACTTCAAGTGCAACTTTTTGCAGTGTTGCGGTTGACTCCTGAACCCGGACGTCCGGCGCGTCGTCACAGTCCCAAAACCCAATCCGGCCATTCAGGCTGTCATATATTTGTGCACAAATCAGAGTGTGCAAGTAGAAGAAGCACGACGATCGGAACTGTTTTGAGCTCTGCTAGCAAATTAAAAGAAGCACAAGGCAAATAGAACAAGTCTGTAAATATGGGCTGGATGCTTATAAAGAGTGGAAAAGGAAGGTGGTCAAGGTTCTGCAGTGCGACGTTGTCCGTAAACATGCCCTCAAACAACAGTTCTAAACTATGCTGACCACAAGCGACGAACCCGAGCCAGGTGGAAATGGAGAAACCAGAGGCGGTAACGGTTTCTTTCGGGCCTTTACTAACGGCGATCTGGGGCACTGTAAATATATCTGGAACATTGCATCTCAGACGGCGTGGAAGACATTGGGCAAGCGAGCGTGGCGATTCTGGGGAGCTACTGCGGGGGCGTGCTCACTCTCAACGGGCTGTCGTCGTTCTGGGCACGTCTTCTGAACAGCGTCTTGAGCTTGAAAGGAGGAGATCACATGCATTGAACAGGACGGCCCGTTCCAAATGGACAATGGACAATGGATGATGGACCGCTCCCGGCGCGACCCCGGCGCCGAAAAAACGGAGCTGGACAGAGGTGGCATGCAGGGGCCAGGAACAGGCTAAGCTGCGTCTGGGCCATGCTGGGGCGGCAGCATCGCGAGCGGCCGCTGGCCCTTTGCACGACGCCGACGTTGCGCTCGGAGCGCCCTCGGCTGTTTTTTGGAGTGTCTAGGCCACCAAGCGATCAGTTGACCAGTGAGGTTTTCAGATTCACTGGTCACTGGCGGTGCACCGGCGGCATCCGAGCGGCAGTGGCAGCAGCTCGTATATTTATACAAAGTAATATATATTTACGACAGCAGCATCTTCACATGTTCGTAGCAGGTGTTGTTGGATGCACGTGCCTACGCAGCCATGTAAATATAGGCGACTGGCCGAAGAAGTACAGAACTATCGATGCACACGCAGTCGATACACGCTGCGTATCTGGTCTTCATCGCCACGAATGTGCCAGTACTTTGTCACACTCGTCACATTCGCCAAAAGGCAGACAGACAAAAGACAAGACTAAAACGGCCGAGACTCGAGCGAGTCGTACCTCGGAACAGCCCTGCCAAGAGTGCAACGTCGTCAGAGTACCACCGAGATGCCGACAGAACTGATCGTCCCTGCGAAAGAAAGGCCGACAAGACGGAGGTCTCCTTCTCATCGTGGCCGGAGCTGGTGCTCAAACGGGCTAGCCGAGGATTTAACTTCATGAGGGCGCGCCGGACCCATGACCTGCAATAATCACGAGAAAAATGCCGAAAAAGACATGGTTCGTTGTTCACTTCGGCCCATCTCGTCCGTCCGTGGTTGGTTGGCCATGGTTTGATTTGGCTGATTTCCTTGTGAACCGCGCCAGCGTCGATTCGCTGCTCGACCCCGGCCGTTTCATGCCCGCACCTGCAATCAAACAGGCCAATCAGAGACGTTGTAGTAAATTTATACAGAGTAGGTTGCAGGCGCGTAAATTGTTTGCTATTCGTCCATTGTTTTTTTGGGACGACTCTCGCGTGTTGTTCAATTCGGACGACTTATCTCAACTGGGAAAACGAAAGTCGTGCGCTCTTGACCGCGTGATCAGCACTCTGTAAATATTAGAAATAAAATCAAAAGAAAAATCAAAAGAAAAGAAAAGAAAAGAAAAATCAAAAGAAAAGAAAAATCAAAAGAAAAATCAAATCAAACTGCTCGACGTCGCGACGTGTAGAAAAAATGAATGAAAATTCATACTTCAATGGACCCAATCTGTCGTCAAGCTCCAAATCTTCAAGTGTCTTGCAGGTCTCGCCGAAGCACGCTGGCGACGAACCATGCTCCGTGATTTAGACTTTGCCGTCTATGTTAGGCGGTGACGTCCTTGCGCCTCCGAGTCTACCGGCCGCCCCTTCCTTTGCCGCCCGCTCCTTGCGTTCTTGCCTGTTGTAGTCTTCTGTTGACATCTGCCGACAGCTGGTATATACTTGAAATTCTTTGCTTCACTTTTGTATATTTACTTGAAATTCTTTGCTTGCTAACTTACTTGAAACTCTTTGCTCGCTCACTTTTTATATACCTGAAATATTCTGCATATACGGAACGATGCGTCCGGTTTGTGCTTGGCACGCTCGGATGCTGTGCCTTGACTGTGCCTTGACTGGGATGATGGTAAGCTGCAGTGCCCCACGACTACACAACAGAGTGCAGTCGTTTGGTTACGCAGGTCGGTGGTACCTGAGCCAGTCGTGGCCGACCTGCTGCTGCCTGCTCGGCAGATGGACTGGTCGAGCTTGCATGTACGCCGTCGTACAGCATCTAGCCAACCATGAGCTTCCAATTATTTGACCACAGTACCTTTGTGGCATCTCGTCCAACCAGCAGTGCATCCACCACGGTACACGCAATATCACCAGCAATCCTAGCTTCGCGGCACAGACTAGCACCAAACACGGCATATAGATTCAACTATCCAGATTCCAAGTATAAGTGGACCAAGATCTACATGTATATTTATCCAACCAGAACACAAGACAGATCAATAAAAAACCAAGCAGTTAGACGTCGGCCGCGCTGGCCAGTAGCACGGGGGCCATGGCGGGAACGGAGACGGCCAACGAGTCGTTGTCTGTCTGAACAGAAGCGTCGGCCCCACAGATGGAGACGGGAAGCTTCAGGTCGTGGACCATGCGCCCCCACGATACCTTGGCGCGGCTCGCCATCTCGTACGGCACGCCCTTGTCGGTGTCGGACATGCGGTGGTTGAAGATTTCGTGGCTCACCCAGCCGCGGTAGCCCAGGTCAAAGAAGATGACGTCCAGGAGCTGCTTGACGGGCAGGTACCCGCCGCGCTCCGACTCGCCATAAAAGAGCCGGTGGTTGCGTGACCAGAGGAGCCGCTCGGGCGTGCCGCTCTCGTAGAGCTCGTGGCCCTGGACAATGGGCTGGTCCAGACGCTGCCCGTCGGCCACCTGGAGGAGAAAGACGCGCTCGACATCCACCGTGTCGCGCAGCTCGGCAATGGACGCAATCGCCCGCGCGTGGGCGTCGTCGACGCAGCCGCCCGGGGCAGCGGGGTCGGCGTAGGTCCGGCCCAGCATGTTAAAGGTGTCGAGACAGAGGCCAAAGTTGGGCCTGTTGACGCGAACAACGACGTCCCAGCTCTGCTGCCAGGTCGAGACCGCTGTGCCCCAGGCGAGGGCCTCGTAGCAGAGGCGGACGGGGGGCGTCATGCGGCCTGCCAGGTCGGCGGCCGTCTGGAAGTCGCCGACAATGACATCCATGTCCGCGGTGATGTGGGCGGCGGGCAGGAAGCTCGACGGAAACAGAATCAGATCCGTTCCCAGTATGTGGCACAAGGTGCACCACACGTCCAGCTCCTCGAGGTGCATCGCAAACGCGGCACGGTTGACGAGGCCCTCAAAGTGGCGGAAGGGCTGGAGGCAGACAATGTGTAGTCCGTGCTTCTTGCACGCCTTGCTAATCTCGCGTGCCGCACAGACGAGCTGCGAGACCGACGGCAGCGGCAGCGTGCTCGTGCTCGTGCTCGTCGTGCTCGCGCCTGCCTCGGACTTGGACCGCGGAAACGTCAGCGCCATGGTCCACAGGTCAGCCTCATACAGCTCGATGCCGTAGATGCCCATCTTGGCAATGAGGTCCAGTCTCTCGAGGAGCGAGTGGCCGCAGTGGGCGTAGCCGAGCGACATGGTGCTGATGCACGGGCGAAACTCGTCGGGGAAGTGCATGTTAAAATGATGCTGGCGTGGAGAGACGAAGAGAAGAAGAAGAGAGGAAGAAGAGAGGAAGAAGGAAGGGGGCAGATATATGCCTGTCCAGTCTATTGCTCCTTCCCGCCTTTGCCTGCTCTTTCCGCTGACTGGGATTAAACCAGAGTCCGTTCCCAGCCATATAGAAGAGGAAGGAGGGCCGTTACAAGGAAGGGGCGACGAAGGCGTACCAAAAACAGGCGGTAGCCAGTCACAACAGGTCACTGGGACCACGGGTGTTGGTATCACCGAACCACGTCTCGGAACGATCCCGTGTACCGCGTTGTGGCGGGAACCAGTCGTTGTCGCGATCAAGGTGCCACTAGGCGGCCATGTGCATGGGCACTGCCGGCCAGCGATGGGTACGGACGGTGGGGTCCATGGTCAACGTAGCTGAGGTTCAAGACCAACGTACCTCTCAGATTCGTAAGTCAGACGCGTGCTGATTTCGAGCCGACGGACAAGCCCGAACGCGGCCGGTTTGCGTCCGCATGCTTCGTAGATGCTCGTACGTGCGGTGCGACCATGCCGAGTCGGTGACACAACCACGACCGGCCCGCGCTCTTGCTATTCGTCTGATCCTTCCGTCCATGCACGGGCCAGGCACCTTGTCGCACGGCGTCTTACACAACGGTTATTGGGGTCGGGCTGCAGCCTCGTGCTGCATGTGTCCCGGCAGATGGGGCCACGCCTTGACGAACCAAGGCGAGCTGCGTGTCGGTGTCGAACGCAGCGCTTGGACCTCCCGACCTCGCGTGCTGCTGTGCACGCCTCGACACGGCACGCTATCTTGTGCGACGCGCGTTTTCGTCGGCCGTGGTCGACGTGGTCGACGTGGCTACAATGGCAGTTTTGCTGTTTGATAGTGGGACGTTCCGAGGCAGGAGCATTCGGCGCTGATTCCAAAGGCACCCACAAGACCAACACGCACGGCAGGCGAGATGGTACTGCTTCCTGGCCGAGTCGCGTCGTTGCTGCCTCCAGACGTGTTTACCCCTGATCGTGCCTTCCGTGTCTGACGGTCACAATGACCCCTTTTCCCCTCCCCCTCCGTGACCATCCTCGACGGTATCTTGTCCGACGACATTGCCACCGTAACTGCAACACACATCGCCTGCCGTGCACCGTCCACCGTCCACCGTGCCACCGTGCACGGATTCCGCATCCGCACACCATGTCCGCACCAGAGGACATTTCAAACATTTCAAACATCCCAGACGTGCCAGACGTGCCAGACGCGCCAGACGTGCCATTGGAGGACACGGTGGACGACGACGAACCCGCCCTGTCTGCTCGGCCACGCCTGTCCCTCGAGGACCAGCTGGCGCTGCTTGGGCCGCTGGAGAGCCTGACAAACGACCACCTCCGCCACTGCTACCGCAACGGCGTGCTCGTGACGACGGTGGCCGATGCGCTGCTCCGACGCATCGGCATGCTGGACGCCAACCTCAACGCGATTGCGGAGCTGTCCAAGGACATTGAGTCGGATGCGAGGCACCTCGACGACGAGCGCTACTCGCACTTTGCCGAAGTCCCCGCGGACGTGTGCGTACCCGCCATGTCGGCGGTCGGCGGCCGGCGGTCGAGGCTTGAGAGACGTGCTAACGCGCTGCAGCCCTCTGTACGGCATGCCCGTCTTCCTCCACTTTAGCATCCACGCCGCCGAGGCCGACCTGTACCCGACGCTCGGCAACACGGCGTACGCGCAAGGCATTCCCATTGACTTTCAGGACTCGCGCATCGTCGCGCGCCTGCGCTTCAAGGGCGCCCTGATCATGGGCTACACCAACGGCTCCGAGCTGTGCGGCTTCCGCGCGCACGGCGGCGACAATGGCTACAGCACGCTCTACGGCCAGACGGCCGGCGCGTACACGTTCCTCCAGGACCCCGGCGGCAGCTGCGCCGGCGCCGCGGTCGCCGTCGACATGGGCTTTTGCGTGGCGGCCATTGGCATGGAGACGCTCGAGGGCATTGTGAGTGCGGCCGGCCGGAACAATGTCGTGGGCCTGAAGCCGTCGCACGACCTGGTGCCGCGACGCAATGTCGTGCCTCTGGCGCCGAGCCAGGACACGATTGGCGTGCTGGCACGCAGCGTGAGCGACGCGACGACTGTGCTGGCGCAGATCTTTGGGCACGTCGGCGAGCACCACCTGGACATGCTCTTTGTGCACTACTGGCTGCTCACGGGCGACGCCACGGGCGCCATGACGTACGACTTTCGGGCGTGGCAGGCCGATGTGGACGGCCCCCTCCGCATCGGCGTTCCCGCGTTTGCGCCGGGCGACGTCGACGACGAGGTCCGGGACCAGTTTGAGGCTCTCCTGGGTCTCTTGCGGGCCTCACACACCGTCGTCCCGTGCCACTTTCGCGGACTCGACATGTTCCGCGGCCTCACGCCGGCGCAGCGCACCGAGTACGTCGCGAGCGAGTTTGGCCCTGCCTTTGAAGAGTACATGAAGACGCAAAAGAGCATCCGCGGCACCGCGCAGCCAGACTTTCCCCTGACCCTGTCCCAGCTGCAGTGTGCCATGAAGCACTCGGGCATCGACGGCTACGGCGACGAGGGGCCCGACGGCGTCGTCGCCCCCACACCAGACGGTGAGGTGCCTGCACGAGACGAGTCGGACCGTGCAAACGAGCTGCCAACCAGGCCGTGGCCGCTGTGGCGCCAGCTGCTGGCCGGTCCCTACGTCTACCACCCGTACAACTTTACCGCCGAGGCCGGACGAGCCCATGGCATGCCGCGCGAGCGATGGCGCGGCCACAACATCCGCATGGTGGAGCAGGCGGCAGACCTCCAGGCACGTGAGGCACATGAGGCACGCGGCACGCTGGACGAGGCGGCGCAGAAACGACGGGCGTACTTTGCCGGGTGGGGAGGCATTGTCGGGGCGCTAGAGGGCCACAAGTGCGCACGGCCGACGGACCGGGCGCTCGCGGCGCAAGGGGGCGGAGCGGCCGTCAACGACCACGAGCCGGTGTCGTTTCTGTTGTGCCCGAGCGACTTTGTGGCGGCCAACTACTTTGCCAACTGCGGCGGGTTCCCACAGACGACGGTGCCGATGGGGTACTTTGGGAAGAACGCCCGGGTGGTGTACAACCGGACACGGCGTTTGGTGGCACAGGCGCCGTGTGTGCCGGTGGGCGTGTCGCTGATTGGACACGTGGGCAACGACTGGAACGTGCAGCGGATGGCGTGCACGATTGAGCGGCTCTGCGACGCGCGACGGGCGAGCGAGGACCGGCGGCATGCGCGAAACACGGTCAGCGAGGCGATGCGGCACCGGCGCTGGGCGATTCCACGGCATGCAGAGTACTGAACAGTATTATCAATTATACGTCGAGTTTCGGTGCTGGGCGCGCTGCTTGCGAATCTCGGAGCTGCTAATCTTGGCGTCAAAGGTGTCGCCAGACGCGGCCGCCATGCCGTCGGCGTTGAGGACGTCGACGACAAAGGTTTCGAGGGCGGGCCAGCCCTGGCTGCGGCGCTTGGCGTTGACGGCGTCGCCGCCGGCCCGGGTCTCGCCCGAGACGACGAGGCACGAAATGTCTCTGCGCTCCACAGTCGGGCCAAACGCGTCGTCGATGCGGACGCACGAAACACGCACAGCGCCGCCGCAGACGTGGAGAGTGAGTTCGTTAGTGTCGTCAGTGTCGCTAAACACGACCGGCGCGGCGTGCCAGTCGAGGACGGTCTGGAGAAAGGCGGCGACGGCGCGTGCACGGACGGGCCATGGCTGGACGAGGTCGGCGTACTTTTTGTTGCGCAAAAGGGCGTCGCCGGTGATGCCGACGACGTACTCGCAAGGGGCGTCGGGCGTGGCGCCGGGCGTGTCGAGCAGCAGCGCGCCAGCGGACAGCAGCAGTTTGTGGCCAGGGTGGAGGTAGTCAAAGGTACCGCCAAGACAGACTGTCGAGTGGAGGGCAGCCAGGTCTGTCGGAGTTGTCAAGGTCGGAGTTGTCAGATCCGTCGGAGCGTCCCCGGCCGGCACGGCGACGGCGTTGGCGGTGTCCGAGACGACCTTTAGCAGCGCGAGCCCGTCGTCGGTCTCGGGGTAGAAGACGGCCGTCCACAGAGCACCAAACGCAGTCTTGACCTCGAACGGATCGAGCACGATGCGGACGTCGACAGAGCGCGTTCCGTCGACGGCGCCGTCGGTGCAGTCGGCGGTGCCGGTGCCAATGTCGAGCGCGCGGCCGAGCACGACGGTGAGGGCGTACAGCGCGGCCAGCAGCGCCTGGGCGTCCGCGTACGCGACGTGTTTGTGGGTCTTGTGGGTCTTGGGGCTGGCGTGCACGGCGACGACGAGCACGGCGCCCTCGGTGGCACTGGCCGTCTGCGTCTGGGCAGTCTGCTGCAGCGCGGCCGCGAGCGCAGGCCGGTACGCGGCGCTGATGGACTCGGGCGACAGAGGCGACGGTGGCGGCGGCAGCAGCAAGAGCGAGCGTGGCGCGGCCATGGTGTTGTTGACGTCGGTGCTTGTGTATCGTGGGATGATGAGAGCCCCGCATTACGTTGTGTGTCATGTGACGTGTCGTGTGACGCCGGTGTAAGTCACACGTGACTTCTCGGCAATATCCGTCTTATGCCACGCAAGGAAGTCGCGGCCCAGGCGGTTCGATGGCGACTGCGTGGCAAGGAAGTTGCGGCCCAGGCGGTTCGATGGTGGCAGGTGCATGGCGGCCGCAGAATCGACGAGAGAAGAAATAAGAAATAGAAATAAGAAATAAGAAGAATAAACGAGGCATGCTGACGCGCAGCACAGGCCGTGCCAGCGCATCGTGCATCAGTCTGACCATCATCGGCTCAGCGAGCTCTACTGTTTTAAAAATGATATAAAAAAATATGTAAATGCATGGCACGCTTTTGCGCGGGGCTGCACATGCTAGCTGTGTTGGTCGACGTGCATGCCACAATCTGCCTGAATATTACGTGCAGTGGTGCAGAGGCAGCTGACACGGCACAGAGTAGGTGTTGAACTCTTTGCACGGCGGATTCTACCGCGTTCCTTGGTTTCGGTTCCTTGGTTGTAACGTAGTATTTATATGTGAATATATTGTAAATGTATGTGAATATATTGATAGAATTTAGACGAAATCAGGCGACGTGCGTGTCGGAAAAGGGAGCTCCGACAGCGCGAGGAGTTCAGTCGCAGTCACAGGGCTTTAAAGGATCAAAGGAGCGAGAGCACGCAAGGCGCAAGGCGACACGTCACGCGGCCTGGACGGGACGGCGGCCGAGTGGAACAGCGTGGCACGGCCATGGAACGTAGTCGACGTCGCAATGTATTCTGTACGCTAGCGCTATCACGCGACAGAACTGGCCAACGCCAAGTGTCCATCGTCCAAGCGAGCAAGACCAGAGCTGACCAGAGAAAATCACGAGTGGAGGGCGGTGTACCCCGCCATGACGAGACTGCGGTCGGGACGGGCGCTGTCGCCGTACGACGTGTAGTAAAAGAGCCCGCCGAGGCGGTGGTAGTGGCACAGGGTGGCCTTGGCGCTGACGGTCTGGGGGTTGTCGTAGGCGACAATGGTGCCGGCGGCGTCGACGACGGAAAAGGCGGACATGGTGCGTCGGTCGAGGTTCTCGCGGGCGCCGGCATAGGGCAGGTCGCGGTAGGCGTGGCGTGTCGTCGTTGTCGTCGTTGTTGTCGTGTCGGACGTGTCGGGCGCACCGGGCCGGCCGAGGACGCGTGCAAACGTGGGCACGCCGAGGAGCAAGGTCTTGGGATAGACGCCCTGTGCGATGAGAAAGGAGATGGCGGCGGCGACGCTGGAGGCGCCCGGGTTGACACTGTCCTCGTAGGAGGCCAGGTTGAGGTGGTCAATGTAGAGCGCAATGCCACGCAGGTCGAGCAGGGCGAGCGCGTCGGGCCGTGCGGCGATGGCGGCCGAGAGAATGTACTCGCCGCGCGGCATGTACATGCGGGTGTGCTCGAGCAGTGCGGAAAAGTCGGCGCCCTGCTGTGCGTCGGCGGGAAAGGGCCAGTAGATGTCGACGCCGTCGATGCCCGACGAGTCGATGAGGCCCTGCACGGAGCGTGCAAAGTTGTCGCGCAGCACAGCGCTCGCAGCGACAGAGACCCACGTGTCCTCGGAGCCGGGCCCGCCGACGGAGAGGATGATCTTGAGGTATCTCCGCTCGCCCTTGATCTGCAGCAGCGCGCCGATCCCGCCGCGCGCGCCGTCGACGGGCATCGAGGCGTCGGCGTGCTCGTCGCTCAAGAAGACGACGCCGTTGGAGGCGAGGTGCGCAAACGCATAGTACACCAGGTCGACGCAGTCGTAGTTGACGGCGCGCGGCGTGTGGCCCGCGTAGAGCGACGCGTTGGTATAGTAGACGGCGTTGGTGTAGCGCAGGTCGGACCACACCACGCGGCGGCGGTTGGGCTGCATTGTGCGTGTCGTTGCTTGTGTTTTGTCGTGGTGGCCTGCCTAAATAGGTGGGAGAGCGAGTGGAAGAAAAAGAATGAAAAAAATGAAAAAAGAATGAAAAGAAGAATGAAAAAAGAATGAAAAGAAGAATGAAAAGAAGAATGAAAATGAAGACTGAAAATGAAGACTGAAAATGAAGACTGAAAATAAAGAATAAAAAGTGATAAAAAGAAAAAAAAAAGGCATCGTCCCGTGCCACATGTCCAGGCGGCTGACGAGACATTTTCGAGTAGGATCGAGCGGCTCGACATCGCCCTGGAGGGCAGCGAGACGGTGAGCAGGCGTGCGTCTTGGTCTAAAGGTCGGGTATGTGCAAGAGGTGGGCTGCAGCTAGCGTGAAACGGACGCAGAAGGGATCGACCATGTCTCCGTCCGTTCTCTGGCTCGTTCTCTCTGCCCTCTGCCCTCTGCCCACCAGACGGCAGACGGCTAGCCGTCGTGACGGTGCCAGGATACAAGGCATGCATGCACGATCCTTTGACTTGTCTGCCGTGTGTCGTCATGGCCGTGGCCAGCGCTGACGAGCCCCAGCAGCCAGCCGTCGGCCCTGCTCGGGACCGAGCACAGGCTGCTCTTCAGACAGCAGACCACGGGTCACGAGCCACGAACGAGCTGGTCGTCCCCGCCGTGGGTGTCGAGGTGTCGAGACGGAACGCGGCACGTGCGGGATTTGTGGATTGGTGCGTGGCGGACACGGCTGGACTCTGAAATAGGAAAAGGAAACCCGCATGGAAAGCCGGCAGACATCCGTAAATTTGACTGGCGGTGCTCTGGTCTCTGGTCTGTTGATCTTGTTTGGCTGACGTGGCGGTCAAGCTGTCCCTGACTCTGGCTGCCTGACTCTGGCTGCCTGACTCTGGCTGCCTGACTCTGGCTGCCTGACTCTGGCTGGGCGGCGCCTCACTGACACGGCGATGTGGTGCTGCCAGACTAGAGCGACGACAAAGGCCAGCTCGTGGCTGCGACAATAAGACGACGGCTGCATGTGGAACAAGTCGGTACACGATGCGCGTCAGGCCGTAGCGAGTTCGTACGAGTGGAAGAATTCGTGTGGTCTTTTCCGTTGACGGTCGGGTGGTCGTTTCCGTTGACGGTCGAGGTCTTTTCCGTTGATGGTCGGTGGTCGTTTCCGTTGAAGGTCGAGGTCTTTTTCCGTTGACGGTCGAGGTCTTTTGGTCTTGACAGTCGGGTGATCTTTTGGCCGTTAACAATCGATGGTGTTCCCTGCAGTAAGTCCGCCAAGAGCAGCCAAAAAATAAACAAAAAAGTCAAATTCGACTGCCTCGGCAGGTAATGTATCCTATCCAAAACCCAAGCAAACCGTGGCACGTGGCCGTCCAAACTGTCGTGACAAAAAAGGAGCAAAAAACAAAGGAAAAGACAAGAAACAAAAGAAAAAGAAAGAAACGAGAACAAAAGAAACGCTAACCAACGCCTCATAATCATGGCAGCTACTCGGACTGGTCGGCCGTCAGCTACTCGGACTGGTCGGCCGTCAGCTCTGGCACGTCCAGAATGTTGGGCGTCCGCTGCACCGACGCACGCCGACCCTCGATGCTAATCGTCTTGACGAGCCCACGCCCGGCCGTCTGCTTGGAGATGCTCATCACCGACGCACGCCGCCCGTCGGTGGCCGCCGCACTGGCCTCGGCCTCGCCACGCTCCTCCTCAATCACGTCGGCGTACCGCAGCACACTGCGCGACGACGACGAGGCCACTGCCGGTGCGTAAATGGCCGTCAGCCGCTTCGTCTCGGCACGCCGCGCGTGAGCCGACGCCGGACTGGCCGGACTCGCTGGACTTGTCGGACTTGTCGGACTCGTCGGACTGGCTGGCCGTGTGTGCTCTGGTCGGTGCCGGCTAATGTCCAGGCTCGGGCCCAGCACGTCGTCGTCGTAGTCGCCGTCGAATGCAGGGTACGCCGGCGCCAAGAGCCCGCACTCGCTCGCCAGCGCCAGCCGGTCAAAATCGACGCACGTCTCAAAATCGGCCACCGCCACCGCGCCCACGACCGACGTCTTGGCCTTGCGGCTGCTCCGGCGTGGGCTGACGGCGATGCCACGCAGGCTCGGCGTCGCGTGTCCCGGCGTCGAAAGCGTCGAAGCCTTGGCCGCACCAGAAAACGACGCCTCGAGGCCCGGCAGCTGCATCCCGTCCAAGCCGTACCCGCGCCCAAACAGCAGGTCCTGCTCCGACTCTTGCATGTTCTCCATGTTCTCCAGGTTCTCCAGGTTCTCCAGGCTCGCCGCGTGCAAGACGCGCCCGCTGTACTCGCTGCCCGACGTCAGCGACATGGTCGGCGTCGACGACGACAGCGACCAGTGCCGCGTCGAGCTCGTCAGCCCGGGCGTGTGCTCCTCGTCCAACGCACGCGGCTGTGGCGTCGAAAAGCTGCGGCTGTCCTGCTCGTCAAAGGTCGCGCCGCTGCTCGCCCGTGATCGCGACCGGCTCCGGCTCGTCTTGATGCACGGCGACGGCGCCGACGCACGGTCGCCATGCTCGTCGTCGCTCCACGCATCCGACTGAATCGCCGCGCTCGCCAGCGACGCCGACAGCTGAAACGACGACGGCTGCGGCGACAGAACCGGCTGCGTGTTGACCGCGTACTGGACGACGTCCTCTGCGTCCCCGGCGTCCCCGGCACCCACCACGCCGTCGTCGAGCTCCAGGATCGAGGAAAAGATGTGCTTGCGCGCCGCCCGCGACGACAGTGTCCGCCGCAGCCCGCCCGTGCTTCGTGACGGCGACCCGCCCGAGGTCGCCGGCCGCCGATCGCCCTGTCGCTCGACCTGTCGCTCGCCCTGATGCTCCGCTGCGTTCAACTGTGCATCCCACGCATCAATCATGCGGCTCGCGTCGCTCGCCGTCAGCTGCAGGCTGCTGTGCCGCCGCGCCGCCTTGACCGTCTTGGCCGCCTTGGCTGCCTTGGCTGCTGCCCGTGCCGCGTCCGCCTGTCGCTGCTGCTCCATCATTTTGTGCAGCTCCGCCAGCGTCGGCGTGCTCAGGTCCTCGTCAAAGTCGTCAAACGACCCAAAGTCGTCCACGCCCGGCGACAACTGCATCGTCTGCCGACGCACCACCCGCCGTCTCTTGCTCTGTGCTTCCGACTGCGACGGCGACTGCTGCCCCTGCTGCCCCTGCTGCGCCGAGACCGTCTTGAGCCACGCCTCCGACTCGAGCGACTTTTGCCGCGCCGCCGCCGCCCTCGTCTCCTCCTCCTCCGAGATGGCCGGCGGCCGAGGCGCCACCGAGTAGCTCGCCTTGCGGCTCTGTGGTGCCTGGGTCGTGGTGGCCGTGGTGGCCGCCATGTTCCGGTCCGCCACGTCCTCGCCATAGTCGCGCGCCCCCGACGCCTTGATGCGCCCGTAAAAGTCGAGCGCCTTGATTTCCGCTTGGGCGTCCAGCAAGTCCACGTGCCCACGACCCAGGCTCACCGCGCTAAACTTGCGCCCGGCCGAGGCCGCCTCCAGCAGGTCCACGTGCCCGCGGCTGGCCGTGCCCGTGCTGAGCGTGCTGAGCGTGCTATACGTGCTCATCTTTCGTCCGCTCGGTCCGCCCGGTCCGCTCGCCACACCGCTCGACATGGGCCGCGCCTCGTACCGGTCAAACTTGCCGCTGGTCATGCTGCACAGCGTCGCGTGCGAAGGCCGACGCACATTGTCGACCACCGGTGCCTCGCGCGGCGCCGGCGAAAACAGACTGAGCCGCGACGACGGCCGCGACGCCGTGCTCGGCCGGATGCTGAGGCGGCTGCTGCTGTCCTCGCGGCGGAAACTCGTCGCTGTCGGCGACAGCGCGCTGCCCGTCGGCGATGCCGGGCCGTCGCTCGACCACAGGTTGCGTGTCGCAAACTGCGGCCGCGGCGACGGCGGTACCACGCTGTAGCTGTCGTCACCGCATGTCACCGAAACCACTGCCGGTCAGTTGTGCCTTCAAGACCTTCAAGACGAAAAACGAAAAAAACGTACATCGGACTGGCGACTTTGTCGAGATTTTGCTCTCAAAGGGCGGCGCGCGGATCTGTGGCTGCTTCTTCTCCGACCCGAATTTCCGGGAAAATAGACTGACGATGCCCATCTCGAAGGGCAGGCCCGGTCACAGGCCTTCAAAACAAGCCGTCCAAGCCGTCCAAGCCGTGGAAGCCGTGGCGATGATCAATGTCGAGGGACAGTCACGCTAGAATTTGATAGGTGAGCTGCCTGGATGTGTTGGGGCGAGCCTGATGAGCTGTTGGATGATGCGCCGGAGCTGGGCTGCTCGAGTCGAGCTTGGGCTGGATGGATGCGAACAAAGCTGGCGATACGCTCAGGGAAAGGAGACAAGATGAGCGAGAGTCGAAAGCAAGAGTAACTCAGGCTGTGAGATGAGCAGGGCGAGGATGGCGCAAGTCTGCGTGCTTGCGGTCGGTGACTGGTGACGAACGAGAGGCCGTATCAAGTATGAGTGTGAGTGTAAGCTGCCGCGTTGAGAGAGTGACGTAGAATGAGAATCTCGAGAGACGAGGGGAAGGCGAGAATAAAAAGGCAGGAGACAGGAAAAACGATGCTGCTCCGGGACTCTCCAAGTGGGAGCCATGCACAGATAAATGGAACGGCCAGGATGCAGATGGAGCCAGGGGCGTGTGTAAATACAAATACCAGAGCAGGAGGAAGAGAAACAAGAGAACAAGAGAGAAAGGGACGTGCGGATGGTTTCCTGGGCGTGCGTTTGGCCGTCGGCGTCCAGACAGCCGGGAGCGCGCAAACAATAAATATAAATATAGTTGACCTTATTAAAGAGGGAGGAAAAAGAAAAGACAGGGCCAGGGGATAAAATAAAAACACCAAATGAATCGGAGGTAAATTCGATAAATTGGCCCGAGAATGCTCTTGCAGAATGATGTCAAGACGCCGAGCACTGGATACGCACCGATGGAGCCTGGCACTTGCGACGGGCATCAGGGGTCGTGCTGGCTGCATTCCTCCATTCTTCAGCTAGCTTCGAGCCATGCAGGGTACAGCCGACGGGCCCTCCATCGCGCTAGCTCTGGTATTTGGAAGACAAGTGGGCGACCACGACAGCATGACAAGCAAGCAGATGCGTGTAAATAAGTGTCGGTGTTGGTGAGATGCCCAGGCCAGCTCAAACCAGCTGTCCCAAGTCACCAGAGATGCTGCACAAATATAAATACATTTGAAATGAGGCGTCTTGTGCGTCTGTCAGCGGCGGGCACAAGTCTTGAAGCCTCAACGCCCAAGTCGCAAACAAAGACGGAAAGCCGCAAAGCCACAGGCTTTGCATCGAACCACTTCAAGGGTGTGCTTGCTTGCACGTACTTATACGGAGTAGTGATTTGGCTGCAGAGAGGCGTCGGGCTGATAACCGTCTCCACGAGGCTTCCTCTTCAAACAGCCGTGCAATAAAGGCAGGCAAGTCGCACATGGCGCAGAGGACTGTCCGTGTTCCGCCGCCGGCCGTGATGGTGGCCAGCTCTTCGCCGTAGCTAGCCGGCTGCCCTTTTCGCTGCTCTTGCAGCTCTTGCAGCTCTCCCTTTGGCCTGCTTTGCCTGTTTTGACCGTGGCCGGGCATCCTCCTTGCTGTCGGTGTAGGACGGCATGCAGTGCATCCGTCAAGAGCCTAAATATAGCGACCCAACAGGCCTCGCGGCATAGCCTCCAACATGAGGCGCAGATATGAATGAACAACAGGTTCCAACAAGCTCCACTGCGTGCCAGGCACACTGCTAAACTTGCTTTCATCTTCCGTCTTCCGTCTTGCCTCTTTCCCTTTCCCTTTCCTCGTTCGACGGCCGCTCGCTTCGTATCGTCATGATGAGAGCACCGTGTAGATCGCTGGGTCGGGTATCTGCTGATCGTTTTCGGTTTTTCGTCTTCCGTGTTTCGCGCCTCGTTTGCAGTGTCTCGTTTCTCGCGGTGGCCTCTGGTGTCTCTTGGCTCGTTTGCTGGGTCACTTTGATTGCAGCGGGACGGTGACGGCTGAATAAAGAGAAAAACATGCAATGAAAGAGGTAGAGGAAGCGCCCATACGACGTGGCCCATTCCTCGCACTGGCGTCCCGATGCTCGTGCCACCGGTTTCATTCGTCGAGATAACACGAGACGAGATGCATCGTAGCATGGTCGTCTGCGCGTGCATGTCGTGCGTACAACAATCCTCCGGCGTCTGTCTTGCATACGTCGTGTCCCGCCTGCGCAGCGAATTGTCGTCGTCCGCAGCGTCGCGCAGGTTTCCGCAACCACTGCGCTGCGCCGTGCAGCTTCGTGCAGCTCGTGCAGCTCGTGCAGCTCGTGCAGCCGTCGATGCATCTGCGGCTGCCCGGCTGCCCGGCTGCATGACTGCGCGTTCCCGTGTTTTCGCTTGCGGGCTCGGTCTGCGTCCACTCAACGTCCAGTGCTCCAGAGCCCGGCTGCAGACCCTGCTCGCCTCGCCCCAGCACCAAATCCAGCATGCTAATCAAAGAAGCGCGTGTCCGCACTGCTTCAAGATCGGGACGCCCATGATTTGAGTTTTGCATCGAGCGATTGTGTCATTGGCCTGGTGTTTTGTTGCGCTGCAATTTTAGCAGTTTGATTCCTGTGTGGATGCAGCCGGGGTGCGTCGCTCAGGTTCTGCCCGCTGGCCCTCACTTTTCCCTTGCAACTCGCAAAAGCCCCGGACGAGTCTGCAAGAGACCTTGTAAGTCAAGACCCAAAGAGGGAAGAGGGGCGGTCATCATTGTTTGCTTTTTTGCCTTCTCTCCGTCCCAGTCTTTTTCCACTCGTGTTCTCTCCAATGGGTGTGCCATCGGCAGGGGTGCATTGACCAAGCGACAGGGGTCATCCCAGATTCTTCAGCGTTGCCCCAATGACGCTCAGGCACCGGCTTTCCTGGCTTGACTCTTTCGAGACACGATTTGTCGATATCGTGGACGCGTTGCAACACGCCGTCGCTCAGGACAAAGAAAAGCAATTCAAACAGGTATAAATATATTTATACTCTGTTATTGGCCTCACCTCGTCGTGAACAACTGCGATCCGAGCACAGCGTCAATGCAAAAGTGGCGGGCACGGAGGGTCGGAAACGAGCGCGCGGGCTGGCCATGTGACTGTGTCGGTGTTTTCGGTCGAGCGGCCATTAGCGTCTGGTGGTGATATTGGTTCCGTGAAATCACGGCTAGTGTTTGCTCGCTTGCTTTTCCGTCATTCTGTCGTTTACCTCGAATGTCTCAGGTAATTCCGTATGGGTTATTCCTTCAGACGCCATTTCTTCAGCAGCCGTTCCGGTTTGCTTTTTGCAGTGGACTTTTCGGCTATCGCAGCATCCTCTTTCAGCGTCGTCCCGTTGCCTCTTCAGGAAATAGAGAGACGCTGGCCGTGCGGACACCGGACACGTTGAGCTCGTTTCGCGACGGCGTGTGTCCATGTTGATATTCTTAGATAGCGCGGCGGTAGCGCTCGGTGTGCCTGGCTAGCCGTGCAAGCGTGGCCAGGCGTCGTCAGATCTGAGACATCCAACGGATAGAGATTGCTAGAAACCGGCATGGAACAAATGAGCAAAGAGCGCAAACAAAGAAAATCAGATCGATCAGATGAGGTGTCAGCGTGAGACGGCAAGGGAACGTGCAGTACGCACCCCGTGGACGGCGCTTGGAGGCGTATGGGCGGATCGCAGGCAAACGAGAGACGAGAGACATGTTGTGCACAGGTGTGGAGGAAGAAGACGAGCGGTAAGAGACGTCAAAGGGGGAAAAGGCGAGGGGATCGCAAGATCGCGGTACGGGTAGGCGCGACAGCCATGGATTGCACTTTCCGGATCCGAATGTCTCGCCAGTCGTTTGGCTCTTGCCTCGCTGTCTGCTCTTTCCGTGTCACGACAAACGAGTGTCCCAGACATGCAACCGTCTTTTCGGCGATCTGGCGTTTACAGTCATGTTTATTTAGATTGACGCAATCAATGCAGTCTCGTTTTGTATGAATATGCAAGTTGCAGACCGGGCTATGCAGACTCTTGAAGGTGATGAGTGTGGTCTCCCAAGCCCCGTTTCGACTGGCTCTCCGTTGGACCTGCCTGTTGGATCATGTCTGGGGAGCTGCTGCCGCCAGCGGCATCGCGGACCCTCTTTGCCTTTTTCCGGTCACATCAGGAAGTACCGACCCAGCTGAGAAAGAGCGACCAGGAATCCCATCCTATCCGTATAATTTTTGTATTTTTATTTCGAGTTTATGCCGGACCAAGGCTGAAGTGCAATCCACCTTTTACGCAAATTGCAGTGTAAATATACGAATACCCGTACGGGCCACGATGCCTGTGACCCTCCTATTGGGTCACATGCTGAGCGCGGCTGGTGTGCCGTGTCTCCGTAAATATATTCCATGGGCTCGGGCTCGCCGCACCCAGCGACGCAATCACATTTCTTTTCTTTTGCTTCGTGTCTTTACTTCTTGAAACAGTATACGATTTGCAGATTTTCCAATAAATACGTGCTCCGGAAGATTAAAATAGCACAATTCTTTTACTTCCTAAAAATGTAAATTTAAATGTAAACGCAATTTAAATTATTTGAAATTGTACGTTGCATTCGTTGAAAATTAGAGGATTGAAATTAATAAAAAGCATACCTCACGATTCTTCAGCAACACGCCTGCCAGCGAGACATGTTGCACAAGGGCGCGTTACGCGGTCTGTTTGAGATGGGAACGAGTGGTCTGCGCTCATGAACATGAACAGCTCCGAAACGACGCAACGGCACAATTCACGACACGGAGTACTTTCTCGCTCGCCTTTCACGACTTGATCCATGCACAGCTCAGGAGGGGCCGGAGCAGTGTCCGCGAAGAGACGCGCGCGCGAGACAAAAATGAAAAACAATGTGAAAAAGAAAAAGGACACAGGTACACTGCTAAATATAGGCAAGCGCGACCAGGTGGCCGATGCGCGATGCCCGGCTGGGATGTTGATGACTTTTTTGGCAATCCCCACCGTGATCGCGCAGGCAGGCAGGCGCGGTGGGCGAGTGCAGCTGCCGCGCATGATTGGCGCGCGGCGGGCGAGCTAAATGAGCACAAGAGGAAGGCGCCAGGGGGAGTGGCTTCCCCATGATGCACAAATAAATATAATATAATTTATGCGTCAAGCTTTGCGACGACGACGAGCAAAAGTCGAGCAGGATCAGGAAGAGTCAAGACGACGGAGCTGCTGCGCTTTGAAATGCATGCTGCCTGTTGGCTCCGTGCATGGCGGCGTTGGCGATCTCTCAGGGGCCGCCACTGCATCACAAGTGACTGTTCACAAAGCAGACGAGCCTGCAGGAACTGGCGTTTGAGAATGGAAAGACTGGTATTTCTATATTTATTGCCGGCGGTGCTAGAGATGCAAGTCAGTAAGAGTCCGACACGCTACGGGTGCATATCGTGCAAGAGGTCAAAACGCAGTCCAAACAGACGAGGGGCATGATCTGAGCGTATATTTATCTGGCATGTGAGCAACCGGCGTATTGATAACCGGTCTAAATATATATTTATTTATATTGAAGCAGAAACTCGTCATAACGACGAGTCAAAGCTCAAGGCCCGCCTTGGAAGCTATTGCCTTCTAGAAGGCATGATGAAGGAACGCGCTCGGTCCTCGTCTCCTGCGCATGAACAAAGACCATCATGCATGTGCGCGATAGGCAACAGCGATGGACGCGTTCTGATACTGTTTATTTACGGAGTAGGCGAGCGAACGTGCGAGGATGAGACGTGTGCACAAGGTAAAGGTACCAGGAGGCGAGGACGGCCGGGGCGGGGAGGATGCGAAGAGACGACTCTAGAACACGCCGCTTTGGCCGCGTTTGGTGTTTGAAGGTCATCCCATCCGCATGGGGCAGATCGGCGCTCGAATGTGGCTGCTCTACTCCGTACAGAACCAGCAGCCACTTGAAGATCGCAGCATGTGCCGAAGCCATGCCGTTGGTGCAAATTACTGGCGCGAAGCAAGAGTAGACGGTTGAACAGTTTTGCAAGGGCGTTTCAAAATGGACGCAGACATTAAACGCGGCGGGGTATCGTCTTTACCGGCCGTTGAAGAGTCTCGGTCGATTGGAAGCGGCAGCGACAGCCTGGACCGACTTGCAAGCCATGGAGAGACCGAGCACATTGTGCAGATTCGTGCGGTGCGTGGCTTCGCTCAAAGTGAGTCGGTCGCTTACGAGGCTCGCGCGGTCGGCTGCAAGCGACACGGCGTTCAACTTGTCGTGTAGTAATTTATATTTACGTCCATCCGTCCAATGCGACTCCTGGTCATTGCATGGAGGATGACACGCGCGTCGCATGCGGCGGCGACCGTGTTGCTTGGAGTGCCTGCAGGATGCAACGGCACAGAGTCGCACTCGATCCGCCAATGCAGACCTTGGCCACGAGCTGGCACGGGCGCAGCGTCTCGGTATGCGTTCCAGCTCAGCCAACCGCGCCGGTGAATATGTACGTATATTTATATTCTATTTGTACTGCATCCTGATCCTCTCTGGTTTGCAGGAACAGACCGACGACGCGGAGCTGCGTCGCGTCCTCGGTTGACGCGTTTGGCGCTGTCGACTGCTCGGGCCAGACCGCGTGACATCGCGTCTGGCCTCCCCATCGGCGTTGCAGCGAGCACGGCGTAGCATCCCGCCTATATTTACTACTTAGCTGCAACAAATATAGTCGCAACGCCGCGATGATCAGGAGCGTTATTCCCCGGTGCCCGCGAATCCCTGCGGTGTACACCCACTGTAGCATCGTCGTGGCGTCCACTCGAGTTTTGTGTGACACGGCCGAGCATCGTGCCACAGCCAGTCGCCGTAGACCAGGCGTAAATATAAATAAATTCAACTATATAGGCTGCTTCAACAGCTCTGTCGTGACCAGACAATTCACAGGATTGCATTGCATACGAATGCAAATCCGCGCTGACGGGCTGTGCTGGACGGCGGTGGCGCTTGTGCACGCTGCACTGCATCTGGCAGCATGGTTTAATTATCGTGGCGCCTGCACTGGCTGCTGGCATCAGCCCAGGAAGTCGTATGACGAGGCTGCATGGGACCAATGTTGGCGTATTGGCCCATGTGCGTCGTTGGATCCATGGTGAACCAGAATGATTTGACCGGCACATTGGCATGAATCCGGCAGCTTTCTCCGTGCAGTGCCAGTGCCAGCTCCGAGACATTTCGGACTCGCTGCTCGACGGCTGTCTTGACATCGCCAACAGATGCACAAAGATGCACAACGCCGGCGGTGTTGCAAAAGTCCCGGCGCTCAAGACTCGTTAGCGCCGACAGGGTGAGAGTCCGCCGCCGATGTCCAGCACTTGGCGACTGCAGAGTCCGGCGATGGAATGCAGCTGCATCGACACGAGCGCAAAACACCGGGACCCATCCGGTGGCGGGCTTGTCTCAAACCTGATGGCAGTTGGTGTGGCGTCGTTTGATTTGCACTGACTCAACAGGCCTCCGTGGCATGGTCATGGGCGGACCGACGTTTCCAGCTCAAGGCCAAGGCTCGGGCTGAAGCTCGACGTTGCACACGCCTGCTCCGTACTCTGCCCTCTCAGGGCGCGAGGAAAGAAGCACCGCTTCACCCGGCAGTAGGGTGCATAGGGTGCAGGGTGCAGGGTACTGTGACAGCCGTGGCGCCGCCGGTTGTTGCAGAGCGTCTGCGTGGCGTCGGCATGCATAGTGCCTCCACCACTGTGCATTTCGGCACCTGCTCGGGATCGACAGAGCACGGTCTATTCAATCATGCTCTGCATTAGCAAAGCCGCGTGCCACTCAATATCCCTGAAACATGGCTCTCCAGTGTACGGCGTCGACTGGTAACGTGGGAAAGAGCGATGGCAAGCCAAGGCAGTAGTCGCGGAGACGTGTTTCCTATTTGGGCAGTATGTTGACATCGTGATGGCAGGCACAAGCGACGTCCGCATCGCCGCTTCTAGAGACGGCAGTATTTGCCCCTGAGTCAGGGGCAACGGGATGGCATCATCTTGTTCATGACTCGCCATTGTTGTTTACCCCTTCTTTCATCGATTTTCGCCCTCATTCTTCTCCTTGGACCCCCATCATCTTTACATCTTTACAGCATCCTATATTCGCTCACCTACAGTCCACCTCCTACAAACCATTCTTGTTAGTTAGCCCGCGTTTCTCATACGTCAACTCACCGCCCAGGCCCAACATGTCCTCTGCCAGTGCCCCGTCCGTCATGTAGCAGCTTGACGGCAGCAACAGCAACGGCAACGAGCTGGAGCTTGACACCATTGCGTCCCAGCGCGGCCTCTCTGCGATCCCCCAGGGCGACGGTACCTGCTGCACGAGCACCGGCTGCGACGGGACGCAGGAGTCGAGCGAGGTTGTTTCGGACGCCGACTTTGCGTCTTTTCTTGCCTCCATTCCCCAGCATGACGGCACCTCTTGCAGCATCGACGGCACCTGCGACGGTGCCTGCGACGAAGATGAGGCCGATCTGCCGGCACCACCTCTTTCCGTGGTCCCAGCCGCAGACATTCCCCAAACCGACGGCACGTCTTGCAGCATCGACGGAACCTGCGACGGCGCCTGCGACGAAGATGAGGCCGATCTGCCGGCACCACCTCTTTCCGTGGTCCCAGCCGCAGACATTCCCCAAACCGACAGCACCTCTTGCAGCATCGACGGCACCTGCGACGGTGCCTGCGACGAAGATGAGGCCGATCTGCCGGCACCACCTCTTTCCGTGGTCCCAGCCGCAGACATTCCCCAAACCGACGGCACCTCTTGCAGCATCGACGGCACCTGCGACGGTGCCTCCGACACTGGTATGTTCCTGGCCTCTTCAGTGTTCGTGCTAACGCAAAAGACGAGCTCAATCCAGTCTCCGAGCCCCAGGCCTCTGAGCAAGTCCAAGTCTTGGCCTCAGCCCCCTCGGCTCCAGAGCAGTCTCCGGAGCAAATCGCTTCCGGACTTCTGGCCTCTGAGCAGCCGGCTCCAGAGCAGTGATGCTCTGGACCTCCGGCCATTGCGCCCCCAGCTCTTGGATACGCCGAGTACGCGGCCTCTGAGCACGATTGAGCTTCCCAAGTGCAAGCGGCCCAAGAAACCAAAGACGTCGAGCTGCCCGACAGCCGCCGAGTTTCGTGTAGGTCGCTTTTTTGCCTTTTTTACCTTTTTTCTTTGTTTTCTTTTTCTGGGCGTCGCTAACATCCAGGCCGCCGGCAAGAGTGTCTAGAGGGCAGTCAAAGCCTTGAACAAGGCCAACAAGATGCTCACGGCGAAAAAGAAGGCGGATATACGGTTCTCTGCTCGGGTGGCAGGGCTGCAGGCGAGCACGACGGCGTCCCAGTAGGGCAACTCGTGTTTGGGCAGCCGCTGGCTCAGGCGCAGCTCTCAGGTAGACGCGAGAACGCAGAATTAGCATTCATCTCCATGCGAAAATATCAATCACTACACCCTACGTTCCAGCCCGCGTATGACTTGATAATCTCTGATCTTAGTGGCGACACGGTTTCTCGTCCATGGTGGTCAGCTGCTGTTTCACAGCGTACACATTAGCAGTTGGGTATCGATTTAGGTCGTCCTCGTAATAGTCTCCGTAGACCAGTCTGCTGCATAGTCCCCGGCTCAGTCCAGGCTGGGCCCAAGGGCGACGCAGCTGAAGCGCAGGTCGGCGCCGCCACGCTCCAAAAAGGCAAGAGGCCCCCACTGCAGCGCCTTCTCAGAAAGGACGTCGTCGTCGGGCCCAAGGGCGCCGCGCGCAATGGGTCCCTTGCGGCGGCCGTCGAGTTCCCACAGGGTGCCGGCGGGGTCGTCGGTCTTGACGAAGCAGACGTAGTGCAGGTCGACGTCGCTGCCGGCGTCGGGGGCGGCGGTGGCGCCCTGGGCGGCGGCGGCGTGGTGGGCCTGGGCGAGGTCGTCGCTGTTTTCGAGCAGGCGCGCACGGTCCTCGGGCCCGAGGTCGACGGCGGCCTTGAGGAGCGTGTCGAGCGGGGATCCGTCGGCGACAAAGCTGCGGGCAGCCCCGTTGGCGACGGCGTGCAGCAGGCCCATGATGCCGCAGGCGTTGCGGATCGTCTGGCGGAACCAGACGACGGGCTCGGCGGCGCCGCGGGCGGTGTACAGGTCGCGGTCCTTGTCCTCGGCGACGCGGTGCGCCTCGTACGCCTCGGAGATGGGAAACACGAGCAGCAGGGCCATGGCGGGCCGCGGCACGAACGCGAGCATGTCGGGCTCGGTCAGGCTGAAGACGTCGTGGACGGCGAGGGTGGGCGCGACGCCGAGGCGGTGCAAGAGGCCGGACATGAGCTCCGGGTTGGCCTCGAGGGCAATAAACGATTTGGCCGGGCCCGTGGGCTGGTACGGCTCGGCGTTGGCGTCGGGGTTCGTCATGGCGGCGGTTGTTTGTGTTTTGTTTTTTGGTGTTGTTGCAGAGGTGGAACGACAAGAGCGGCAAGAGCTCGGTCGAGCTTGCTCGGCTAGTATGACCTCATTGGCCCCTCATTCAGGGCGCTTCAGGCTGCCACATGACGAGCTGCCTCCACGGGCATCAGCAGCAGCGGATTCTACATCAAGCTCTAAAAATACACCAGAATCAAAATAAACCCAGTCTGACAACCAAGTCTCAAGACAGAATATCTCGACCAACGCACGACCGGTCCGTATCGCTGGCTGTGATCAAACTTCTGGGACACAGGGTCCACCTTTCGCGGACCCACTGATTACCGACTGCACATGCTGAGCAGCACAAGGCAGAACAGCAACGTTTCTAGCCACACTGACATCGACACCATGTCCCGAACGTCGTCGTTCCTGGGCCGATTTGGGTCGCGCGACGCGGCCCCGACTCTGCCGCTGCACACGACGTCGCTGCGCCCCAAACCGAGCGAGTACGACCTGCAGGCGCTGGCGCCACAGCCCGAATCGTCGGTGCTGTTTTCGGCTGATGCGACGTCGGAAGCAGACACGTCGTCGGCATTCTACACGGACCGGCGGCCCTTTTCCGGCACACGCAACACGCGGCCTCCGTCGGTCGCGTTTGCGTACCAGGACCATCCATCACGTGCGTCCTCACGGCAGCCACAAGGGATATATCGCGATCACGACGACCACGACCGCGACGACCACGACGACCGCGACCACGACGACTACTACGACCACGATCGCACAAGAACGAGGACAAACGCGCCGGCCCTGTTTGCGGGCCCGCCGCCGCCGATTGCACAGTCCACGATCCTCTTGCGCGACGAGGAGCAGGGCGGCCTCGGCGCGTCGATCCGCCTGCCGTCCGATACCGTGGTGCTCGACCGCAGCCATCCGCGATCTTCGCTGCGTGGGCCGGCGATCTCGGGCCCCTGGGCCCTGCTGCAGCGGCGCGACAAGGCGCTGCAGGCACAGATTCAGACGTTTCTGGACGCGCAGTCGGCCGGACTCGAGGCGGGGCTGGGCCGTGGGCCGCGGCCGCAGTCGAGCTCGGGCAGTACACGGAGCACGAGCAGCAGCACGCCGACGCTGGACCGTGCCTCGAGACTGCCGACGGAGCGCGCGACGGCGTCTGGTGCAGTGATCCCCGTGCGCCAACCGCGGCCACGCAAGCTCGGGCTGCGAGATGCACGTGCCGGTCTGGCACGGGCCATGGCGCAGCTGGCGGAGCTCAAGGCGGACGAGGACGCCGTGCTCGCGGCGGCCGTTGACGCGCGCACGCAGGCGCTCGCGTACCTGGCACGACTGGCCAAGCGTCGCGAGGCAGCGGCGCGTGACCTGCAGACGATTGAGACCGACGACGCGGAGCCGCTGGCCCGGGAACTTGTGACGTTGCACCGTGCACACGACGACACACGCACGCAGATTGAGGCGCTCGAGGCACAGCTGGCCGCCCTGCGCACACGCCAGCGCACGCTCGCACAGCGCATCGAGGACGCCGAGAGTCAGCGCGCGGCCGGCCTGAGTGGCTACCGCGGCGCGCTCAAGGACGCCGACGCCAAGCTGCAGGCCGTGCTGCGGCGGCCGCCCGTGCAGCCCGTGCATCCCGACATGCTGGGAAGCACCGGCGACGCGGACACGGCGGCGGCGGGCGTCGAGTTCTTGCAGCTGCGCCCGGAGCGTCGCACGGCCGACATGGCGCGTGCGTGGTGGGAGGCCGAGGCTGCACTGCTGGCCCAGCGGCGAGCCGACGTCGCGGCCGAGCACGACGCGCTGCAGCAGGGCGGCGCCATGTGGGCGGACGCGGTGCGTCTCGTGTCCGACTTTGAGGCCGACCTGCGTCGCGAGATGCGTCGCGAGATGGCGAGCGGCGTTGCACACTCGGTGTCCGGCCAGGGCAAAGGCAAAGGCAAGGACCGTGAGCCGACGCCCGAGGAGCGCATGCGTGCCCAGCTCGCACGCATGGCCGACGTCCTGGCCGGTCTGCGTGTGCACCGGGCGGCCGCCGAGGCGCGTGGCTGGAACCTGCTGATTTGTGCGCTTGGCGCCGAGGCCGAGGCCTTTCGTGAGGCACGTGTCATGTTGCGCCAGTCGCTGCAGGCTGCCGGGTTTGCGGTGGACGCCGACGCCGACGACACCGACGACGACGCCGACGACGCTGATCTCGAGAGTGCGTCGCAGGCATCGCAGGCAGTCGACGGCCTGAGCGACGTGGAACGCCTGAGCAGGACCACGCCCGGGCTGGCGCGTGCCTCTGCCGACGACGACGACGACGATACCGCCACACCGCGCCTGGCCCGGTCTGCGAGTGCACTAGACCCGCACGGCCGACAAGGGGACACGAACATACATGCAGAAAGCGAGAGGCGCTTGTCCGAGAGCAGCAACGATGTGCCGCCCGACCTGCTGGGCGAGGCCGGCGACGACCACCACGACAGCAGCGACAATGAGGTGCCGCTCGACTTTCTGTCCGAGCCCTAGCGGGCTGCGTGGAAGGTTGTTTGTCATGTACCACGTTGCATCGTCCGTATTCACAGAGCGTGTATGTCGCATTCCGCTGCAAAGGCAAGACCGTCGAGACGGCAGGCTGATAAGATGCAAGTAACGATAACAGCTAGAAGCCAGCTAGACTCAAGACAAAGACACGCAACTCGACAACGGGAGAGCAGTGCGAGAACAGTCGGCCATAGACGACAGACGGAAGCTGGCCATTGCTCGCGCTCGCCGTGGCGGCAGGCGTGGCGCAGAGAGGGTGACAGAGGCAGACAGCTCACGGCCACCACAGCCGCCACAGCAGCTCGCTTCACCGCGTCCGCTCGAACCAGCTGCTCGACCCGGCCAGCGCCACCGACTGGTCCATCACCCACTCGCCCACCCCGAGGTACTTGGTGATCCACCCGTTCATGTCCTTGTTCTCGCCCGAAATCTTTTCGCTGCGAATCGTCAGGCCCGTCGAGCGTTTCATGCCCGCGAGGAACGCAGAGACTGGGATTAGCGTATACTAAAAGGAAGAGGGACGACGGAGACCTACTCAGCACGGCGTCAAACGCATAGTGGGTGAGGCGGCCGAGCTTCGACCAGAGCCCAAATGTCAGCAAATCGAGAAACTGCATAGCCGGGCCGCGCACGCGCCGCCGGCCAGGTCTTTAGAATCCGACTCATGTCTCGCGCACACGGCCAGCGCCGCGGCAATCGGAAGGCTACTCACCACCATGGTTGCAGTTTGTCGACGGTCGGAGTCGGTGAGTGTACGTCGTGCGGCGTCGACAGTATTGTGTGCGTAGTGTTGGTGTGCGTGGATGCAGATAAGACGGAAAAGAATGCGGGTCTGCAGCGGTGACGGTCGAGGTCGAGGGTCTGCAATCGTCTTCGTCTTTGTTCCACCGCCTAGTGCGTTTGGCGCTGTCGCTGCAAGTTTGGATCTTTCTCGTGCTGGTCTGCTGACAAGTCTGGGTGTGCGTGTCGTAAAGAATGCGGCGTACGTCGTCGATGATCGTGGTCGTGGTCGTGGTCGTGATGATGCAATGGATGAGAGGGGGCTGTCTCCTCGGCTCGGCTGGTGCACCTGTGACCTACCGGCCCTGCCATTTGCTACGCTGCACACCGTCGGGGGCTGACACATGCTGCCACCTTATCGCACGTGATGATAAGGCCGTTGTGTTGTCTTTGCTCTGCTGTTATATGTGGGGCCTTGCAACGGCCGCCGTTCCATCCGCCACCCGCCGCTGCCGCGTTGCCGTGTCTGCCGTGCCATGGCTGCCGCTCTCGCCGCGTGGACGAGCCGTCGGCCTTTATACCGCCTTTGCATAATGTCACACCGCTTTATACCGGCCACATCTTGCTTGATCGTTGTAAATGTACTCCGTGTATTCTGACCTGCCCGTGCGTAGCGAGTGGCCCCTGCTTCTTCTGCATAAATACACGGGAATCCTCCTTCCTCGCACGCCGGAGGACGGCGTGCACCTTCTGCTGGACTGCACATATATTTAAATAAATATTTACGCTGACAATTCCCAATTACTCGTGTAGGACTTACACCAATCTTATCGCTTATCGCGTGGGTTTTAAATTCTGCCCGCCACGTTCCACTTGGCTCGCGCCATTGGCTGTAGAGGGGTTAGTTTCGCCGCGTTTTCCAGCGAACCCTCTGTCATTTGGCGCTGCTCTGCTCCTTGCTCGGTCAAAGAGGCCCAGGAGACCGAGTTGTCTCAAGGTGGGCCATGCGCAAGTCCTACCGCGAGGCGCAAGTCGCAGCTTCTGAAAAGGACCCTCCGGCGGGCGCGGAAGGAAAGTGCCTGATGCACTCGTACAGATAAGGCAGTCGCCAGTCTGTAGTTTCAGTTTATTTTATTCACGGGGAAAGACTACCCGTCCACAGTCAAAAAGGAGGAGGAAGGTGGGTGTCCGGAGACTGAAGCCGTGAGATTCGCGCGACACGTCTGACAAAAAAAAGTGGCGGAGGGGACAAGATTACCCCGAGGCGGACCTTCCCCAGCAACAGACAGCCAGTCGACGGGGTAGTTGCGAGCGGGTGGCCGTGCTGCACTCGTCACTGGCTGCGCGCTGGGGCGCTGAGGGATAAACGATTGGAACGATTGGAAACAGACCCCCAAAGAAGGGCCAGTGGAAGTGGAAGAGGAAAATCCCAAACACAGACGCAAACACGCCGCGCCGCGCTGGCGCTGTGCGCCGCGAGGCTCCTGCCAAGAACTGGCGAATCGCTGCATGAGGAAGGCACGCTGCACGCAGCGATGGCTGAGTTGCGTTGGTTTTGCCTCTGCCTTGCTTTATCGGCAGCACCAGACGTGAGGCACTTTCCCAGCATGCAGCGTGCCTGCCGCACGGCGCCCAGTTGCTGCCAGCGGCGCGCCGGTGTGGTGCAGGCGCCGCCCGTGCCGCGCATCGCTCCTTCTTACAGTCTTATCGCGCTCTTTCGTAAACCCCCCGTAGACAGACGAGGAGGAAGTAGGAAAAGACAAAAGAAGAGACAGAAAAATAAATTTACGGATTACCAAATACTCTTCGCCGCGTTTCTTCCTCGCGGTCGCACAGCATCCAGCCCAACGCCGTCGCAGCTCCCGCTCCTAGCTCAGTGAGCGGTGTGGATCTCGGTCCCTTTCAACTACAACTGCCCCTCTCCGTCATCGTCCAGATAAAAATCAAAGACGAAAAAAGCTCAGCAAAAAATTCGTTTACTGCCAGCCGCCGTCCGCCGTCCCCCAATCACCAACGATACCCAGCAGCCACACCCAGCTCCCCTTTTCCTCACAGTTCCTCACAAGCAAAAAGGCCACGCCTCCCTCTTCCCTCTCTGCTCTCCCTCACCATCATCCATCACAGGACATCTCCCCTCTACCCCTCCATCACCACCACACACATTGACCATGGTTGCCAACGCCCTTGACCACCAGTCCGCCGGCGGCCGCATCGACTGGCTGGCCAACCTCGACACCGCGTCCACCCCGGAGAAGAACTACCGCCGCACCTCCATCATCTGCACCATCGGCCCCAAGACCAACTCGGTCGAGGCCATCAACGCCCTGCGCACGGCCGGCCTCAACGTTGTGCGCATGAACTTTTCGCACGGCAGCTACGAGTACCACCAGACCGTCATCGACAATGCCCGCGCCGCCGAGAAGGCCCAGCCCGGCCGCCAGATTGCCATTGCCCTCGATACCAAGGGCCCCGAGATCCGCACCGGCAACACGGCCGGCGACGTCGACCTGCCCCTGGCCGCCGGCACCATCCTGAACATTACCACCGACGAGGCCTACGCCACCGCCTGTGACACGGCCAACATGTAGGACTGCCCCGCCTTTCCCCCTTCTCTTTCCGCCAACATGCTAACCGACAGGTACGTCGACTACAAGAACATCACCAAGGTCGTCGTCCCCGGCCGCAAGATCTACGTCGACGACGGCGTCCTGGCCTTTGACGTCCTCGAGGTCGTCGACGACAAGACGGTCAAGGTCCAGGCCCGCAACAACGGCTTCATCTCGTCCAAGAAGGGTGTCAACCTGCCCAACACCGACGTCGACCTGCCGGCGCTGTCGGAGAAGGACAAGGCGGACCTGCGCTTCGGCGTCAAGAACAACGTCGACATGGTCTTTGCTTCGTTTATCCGCCGCGCCCAGGACATCCACGACATCCGCGAGGTCCTCGGCCCCGACGGCGCCCACATCCAGATCATTGCCAAGATTGAGAACCGCCAGGGCCTCAACAACTTCCCCGAGATCCTGGCCGCCACCGACGGTGTCATGGTGGCCCGTGGCGACCTGGGCATTGAGATCCCCGCCGCCGAGGTGTTTGCCGCGCAGAAGAAGCTGATTGCCATGTGCAACATTGCCGGCAAGCCCGTCATCTGCGCGACGCAGATGCTCGAGTCCATGATCAAGAACCCCCGCCCCACGCGCGCCGAGATCAGCGACGTCGGCAACGCCGTCACCGACGGCGCCGACTGCGTCATGCTGTCGGGCGAGACGGCCAAGGGCGCGTACCCCAACGAGGCGGTGCGCGAGATGAGCGAGGCGTGCCTCAAGGCCGAGAACACGATCCCGTACGTCAGCCACTTTGAGGAGCTGTGCACGCTGTCGCCGCGCCCCGTCAGCATTGCCGAGTCGTGCGCCATGGCCGCCGTCCGCGCGTCGCTCGACATCAACGCCGGCGGCATCATTGTGCTGTCGACGTCGGGCGACTCGGCGCGCCTGCTGTCCAAGTACCGCCCCGTGTGCCCCATCTTCATGGTGACGCGCTCGGCCGCGCCCTCGCGGTACAGCCACCTGTACCGCGGCGTGTACCCCTTCTACTTCCCCGAGGCCAAGCCCGACTTTAACAAGGTCAACTGGCAGGAGGACGTCGACAGCCGCATCAAGTGGGGCATCGACCGCGCCCTGTCGCTGGGCGTCCTGACCAAGGGCGACCCCGTCGTCGTCGTCCAGGGCTGGAAGGGCGGTGTCGGCAACACCAACACCCTGCGCATCGTCAAGGCGGACGTTGACCACCTGGGCATTGGCCAGGAGTAAAGCGGCTCCCTCTACCTCGAGGCATGCTGGACGAACGGGAGCCTTTGATTTTTCCGTATGTCTGTTTTGCGTATATTACCCCGTCGATTGCATGCATAGATAGCAATGATTGATCATGATCCATGCGATGTAGAGTGAAAAAAGAAGAAAGAAGAAAAAAAGAGAAAAGAAAATGCAGGCGAAAATAGGGCGAAAGTAAAAGGCGGGAGGGGGACTTATACACGCTTAAATATACAGGGTCGGCAGTGACTACAGCGAGTTGTGGGGACACTTGCGGGGAGTAGCCGAGCTTAACGGTTCACCGGAGCTTTCACATGGGACAACGGTAATGATTCGGGGTCTTGTGAAAGCTCTTCACTCTGGTACCAGCACGCTGCCCGCCGAATTGGGCGGTCAGTTGATCGTCGCCTGACACGATGGCTCCGTATTTCCCTTTCCATCCATGTATCGTAATATATTTGGTATATAGCGGCAAGCAAAACAAAAGTGCCATGATGTGATGTGAGTGCAGCCGGGCTAAGCTGGCCGGCCGCCTCTTTTCTCTTTTCCCCGCCAAAATCCGTCCAACCGGCCAAGACTGTCCAAAACCAGCGTCGAGTGTGACTGCCATTGTCGAGTCTAGACCTTGACGCCCCAGATGCCCCGGCCGCCACTCACGCCGAGCCAGTCGCCCTGGTCCTGGTTTGACAGCCGCGGGACCCAGCCCAAGTTGCCGACCTCGTGGTCGCACTGCCACGCGGCGACGGGCACGCGTGCGTTCTCGACTGGCGGCCCGCTGTTGGTCGGCTGTGGGATGCCGCCGCCACCGCCGGCGAGCGACGCGCTGTTGTTGTTGAGCAGGTCCCAGATGAGCACCTGGCAGTCGTCGCCACCGGACGCCAGCGTCCCACGGCGGTGCGGCGACCATTCTATGCAGTTGACCGCGCCGCTGTGGCCGCGCAGCTCGAGCAGGGCCTGCCCGGGCTGGCGCACGTCCAGGATGCGCACAACGTTTGAGTCCTGTGCAAAGGTCGCGAGCATGTGCGTGTCGTGCGGCGACGTTGCCAGGCGCAGCAGCGGCGGTGGGTGCGACATGGTCTGCTGTGCGAGCGTCGGGCTCATGCGGCCTCCTTGTGCGTCTGCGGGTTAGTCGTCAACCTATCAAACACGAGAGACAAAAACACACCTCTGTCGTCCTTGACGGTGGGCTCGTAGATGATAGTACTGTGCTCCAGGCTGCGCAGGTCAAACATGCGCACGCTGCCGTCCTGGCCACAGCTGACAAAGACGTCCATGCTGTTGGCGCAGAAGCGCACGTCGTAGACCTCCTTGTCGTGTGCAATCAGCTGCGTCTTGGCCGTCAGCGACGGAATGTCCCAGATTGTGCACGTCGTGTCGATGCTGGACGTGATGATGAGGCTCGGCGACACTGTGTTCCAGTCAAGCGACGTCAGAGGTGCCGTATGGTCTGGCGTCTTGGAGTTGGACAGCAGTGCGAGCGGCGTCAGCTTCGACGTCGGCTGCTCGCGTCGGCCGATTGTGCCCGACGGCGACATGGCGCCCGACGGCGTGTCCGACGGCAGCGACCAGAGCCGCAGGTGGTCGCCCGACGTCGCCAGCAGGTCCGTCGACTGCTTCTGCGACGACGGCGGCTCCCACAGCAGCCGCGTCACCGGATAGGTGTGCGTGGCCTCGGCGACCCTGGTGAACTCGAGCGTCGTCTTGGACGTGCCGGGCACGTACGACTCCATTGGCGTCGGTGCCACGTTGGTATCGAGAATTTGAATCTGCCGGTTAGTTCAATGTTCGATGCCCGATGCCCCCGATGCCCCCGATGGCCCCGTCACGGCCGGCGAACCCACAAAGTTGTGCCCGTCCTCCAGGTAGCTGCCAATGGCCAGCTTGCCCGCGCCGTTGCCCGTCGAGGGCCACTTGCACCAGTCAAACGCGTACAGCGCCCACGGCGCCATGTAGTTGCTCGTCCCGGGCTGTGCATTGTTGGCGTCGTGGTTGACGCCGGGGAACCCGTCCGACACGCCGCTGTCCGCCCGCGGCCGGATATCGGCGAGCCCAAGCGGCGTGTTGCGCGACCCGCCTGGCCGCAGCACATTGGGAACGCCGCCGTTGTTCATTGTGTCGAGTCGCGGTTGGCTGGCGCTCGTCGCAGGTCGCAGGTCCTCGTTGCTCGTCGCTCGTCGAACCGTGCTCCAAAGAAGTCGAGGTGGGTCGGCTAGTCGCGAGCTGCAGAGCTCCAGGAAGCTCGCAGGGCCGTCGTGTAAATGGCAATCGTCGGCTTGCAATGGCCGCTCTCGTGCGTCGAGAGGATGCCCTGTCGGTTGGTGGGGTGGCCGCTGCACGTATACGAATCAACAGTGCGGCGTCTCATGGCGTCGCCTGCCTGCATGGCGCTTATCACTTGCACAGGGAGCTTCAGTGGATCGGTCGGAGTGATATGTCACGTGTATGGATCCACTTTTGGCGGACTATTATTAATCCGTCCGCTCGCGCAACCGCGCGCTCGAGCTAGCTGTCTCCTTGCAGCAAGTCGCGCTTTCTTTTGGCCTTGCCTAGACCAGCTCGACCGGCACCACCTTTTGGACCATTGCTTCATCAACCAACAACACCACGACATCGCCTCGAATCGCTCGATACGCCGCATCGGATCGGTGCAGTCCCTACAAACGCGCCGTCGCATCCGTGCGACCTGTCCTTATTCGGCGCGCCTCCAGCATCGCTACCCGTCCACATCACATTCACATCCCATTCACAATGGCGGCCAAATCGAGCGAGTTTGTCTACGACTCCGAGTCGGACGGCGAGGACTTCAACCCCGTGCCTGTCGACGTGTCTGACGACGAGGACACCGCCCGCAACGCACGCCGCGACGATGACGACGATGGGGCCGCAAACGCCAAGAGCCACTCGCGGCAGCGGCATGCCGACGACGAGGACGACGAGGACGACGACGACGACGACGACAGCCGGACCAAGCGGACGCGCGACGACGACGACGATGAGGAGAATGAAGACGACGAGGACGAGGACGACGAGGACGACGAGGACGATGTCCAGCAGTCGGTAGGTTTTCGGTTGTTTTCGGTTGCCTTGCACAAACCGACACCTGCTAACCATTAGCGACACCGCCGCAAGCGCACGCGGCGCGACAAGCGCGCGGCCTTTTTCGATATCGAGGCCGAGGTGGACGACGAGGACGAGGCGGAAGACGACGAGCGGGAGATTGAGGAGATTGGAGACTTTATCGAGAATCCCGATGAGCTCGAGGAAATCAGCCACCGCAACGACGACCGGCAGCACCGCGACCTGGACCGTCGCCGCGAGCTCGAGCAGGGCATGGACGCCGAGAAGGCTGCCGAAATGTACCGCCAGCGCTACGGCAACCGCCGCCCGACCAAGGGCCTGGGCGAGTCGGCGGCCGTGCCGCGCCGCCTGCTTCTCCCCAGTGTCGAAGACCCGAGCATCTGGGCGGTGCGGTGCAAGGAGGGCAAGGAGCGCGACGTCATCTTTTCCATTATGAAACGCGTCGAGGAGCGCTTCGGCACCAAGGAGGAGCTGGGCATCACGGCCGCGTTTGAGCGCGGTGGCGCGACGTCGGTCATGAAGGGCTACATTTACGTCGAGGCGCTGCGCCAGACGGACATTATGACGGCCCTCGACGGCATGCTGGACGTGTACCCGCGCAACAAGCTGATCCTGGTCGAGATCAAGGACATGCCCGACCTGTTCCGCGTGACCAAGACGCCGACGCTCGAGGTGGGCGCGTTTGTGCGCCTGCGGCGTCCGCTCAAGTACTCGGGCGATCTGGCCCAGGTGATTGCCGTGACGGAGAACGGCCTCGAGGCGCGCGTGCGTTTCATGCCGCGCATCGACTACGTGTCGCGCGAGGAGGCGGCGGCCAACCTGGGCCCCAACGGCAAGCCCATCAAGCGCCCCCCCGGCGTCGCCGGCCCGCGCCCGCCGCAGCGGCTCTTTAGCGAGGTGGAGGCGCGCAAGCGCAACCCCAAGGACCTGATGCCCAACGCGCAGCCCAACACGTGGACGTACAAGAACGACTACTTTGAGGACGGCTTCCTCATCAAGGACATTAAGCTGCAGCAGCTGATTGTCAAGGACGTCAACCCGACGCTCGAGGAGGTGGCCAAGCTGACGCTGGGCTCGGAGGACGGGGCCGAGAACCTGGACCTCAAGGCGCTGGCCGCCAGTCTCAAGGACAGCAAGGCCAACGTGACCTTTGTGCCGGGCGACGTTGTCGAGGTGTACGCGGGCGAGCAAAAGGGCGTGGTGGGCAAGGCGGCCAACGTGGTCGGCGACATTGTCACCATTGAGATTACCGAGGGCGAGCTGCGCGGCACGACCATTGAGGCGCCGACCAAGGGCCTGCGCAAGCGGTTCAACCTGGGCGACCATGTCAAGGTGATTGGCGGGCGCTTCCGCGACGACGTCGGCATGGTGCTCAAGATTGACCAGGACCGCGTGACGCTGCTGACGGACCAAAGCCAGACGGAGATTACCGTGTTCAGCAAGGACCTGCGCGAGGCCAGCGACTCGGGCGGCCAGGGCTCGCTCGGCCAGTACGAGCTGCTCGACCTGGTGCAGCTCGACGTCTCGACCGTCGGCTGCATCATCAAGATTGACCGCGAGACGCTCGTCGTGCTCGACCAGTTTGGCGAGAAGCGCCAGATTATGCCGTCGCAGGTCAGCAACAAGCTGCCCAAGAACAAGCTGGCCGTCGCCGCCGACCGCAACGGCTCCGAGATCCGCCTCGACGACGTCGTCAAGGAGATTGGCGGCATGCAGCGCCAGGGCAAAATCATCCACATCCACCGCTCGCATGTCTACATGCACACGAACCTGACGACGGAGAACGCGGGCGTCTTTGTCGCACGCTCCAACAACCTGGGCACCGTCGCGGCCAAGGGCGGCCGTGTGACGGCGACGGCCGGCGGTGGCGGCGCGGATCTTAGCACGATGAACCCGGCCCTCAAGCGCAACGGTGCCGGTGCCGGCGGCACCGGCGGCAGCATGGCACCGCCGCCACGCTCGTTTGGCCGCGACCGCGCGCTCGGCCAGACGGTCACGATCCGGCGCGGTGGCTACAAGGGCCTGCTCGGCATCGTCAAGGACACGACGGACACGATGGCGCGTGTCGAGCTGCACACCAAGAGCAAGATTGTCACGGTCAACAAGAACGACTTGATCTTCAAGGACAAGATGACGGGCAAGGCCATTGACATCAACACGCGTGGTGGGCGCGGCGGCTCGTTTGGCCGTGGCGGCAGCCATGCACCCGTCTGGGACAACAATGGCGGCCGCACGCCGTCGGCCGGCGGCATGGGCGACCGGACGCCTGCCTGGGGTATGGCCAAGTCGGGCTCGCACACGCCTGCCTGGAGCCGCGACGCCGGAGCCGGTGGACGCACGCCTGCCTGGGCTGCCGACGGCTCACGCACGGTCAACCCCTACGACGGCAGCCGCACGGCGTACGGCGGGTCTGGGTCGCGCACGCCTGCATGGAACTCGGGCGCCAAAACGCCCGCGTACGACGGGTTCGGGCACGGATCCAAGACGCCTGCGTGGAACGCAGGCAGCGGCGATGCATGGGGTTCGGGCTCCAAGACGCCTGCGTGGAGCGCCGGCGGCGACGCATGGGGGGCGGGCTCCAAGACGCCGGCCTACGGAATGTCGGCCAATGACGCCTGGGGTTCTGGATCTGGCGCATTTGACGCACCCACGCCTGGTGCGGGTCTCGGCGCGCCCACTCCAGGCGCGCTGGACGCCCCCACTCCTGCCTACGACGCACCCACTCCTGGCGCGGACCTGGGTGCGCCCACGCCCGGCGCAAGCTGGATGAACAGCTGGGACGATGACACGCCAGCGGGCGGCGCGCCCTACAGTGCACCGACGCCGGCGGCGTACGGCGGGTCCGAGACGCCCGGCCCGCGGTACGATGACGACTAGAGCGCGCCGCCGACCTCGAGCCACTTGCCGCCCTGGGCGCGTGTGTAATGTGCATTTTCGGCGTTTGTTTGTAGGTATAGATTTATCATTTTGTTTAGCCTTAATATATGTATCGATGGGGCAGTCTTTTTATGTGGGGCAATGCTCAGCCTAAGCGTAGTATTCCGATTGGTCGTGTCTGTATATTTATGGTGTTTACGGTTTTCGTTGAGACTTGCAGTTACCGAATCTGGAAACAAACTCGACAGGAACTGTTCATCTTCAGACATCAGCGAGACATCAACGAGACATGCAATGTGTCCACCCAGGTCGTATCCGGACGTTGACTCCTCGTCTGACTGGCCGAGCTCAGACTGTAGGAAACGGTGCGGTAGCTCGTTGGTAGATGTATATTTACCCAAGTGTCAGCTGCCCATGACAAATTTGAACTCGTAAATTTAAATGTTGAAGAATTGTATCTTTTATAGATCCCTAAACACTGCATGAACACTTTGAATTGAAAACCATCAGGTAAAGAATACACTCAGAAAACCCACAGAAATAATATCACGTCAAATCAAGGTTGTACGGTCGTCAAATCAAGGTTGTACGGCGGAGATACCTGTTCATGACTAAGCAGGCGGTGAGCTTTTCGGGTAGGAATATTATTCTGCCGTCACGTTGTCGAGTACGGGAGCACGGAGCAGGCGCGGCTTACGCTTGCTCCTTCTGGATTGGATTTGCCAGAGGGCACCGCTTTGCTAGCCCCACCGCGAAAAAAAAGTTTCCCGCCAAAAAAGAATAAAACAAATAGCCATAAACAAATGAGTAAATGTGCTAGCAAAAAAAGTTTCTGCGCTCGCTCAGAGAGCCCCTCCACCAGCTGCCCGCAAAAAACTTTCCCCTCCAGGCCCAATTTGCTGCTGTTTTCGGCCCTCTCTTTTTTTCTCTCTCTTTCCTCTCTTCCTCCTTCACCATCCCCTTCATCCAACCATCATCAAAAAATCAAAATGTCGACTGAAGAAGTTTACGACGGTGCGATCGGTATCGATCTGGGTATGTCGTCGCATTTCGCCCCGTGCGCCTGTCCGTGCCGCCAGACCGCCCGGAACCGGAACCGGGACAGCGGCATGGGCGCCAGCCACAAACCCAAACCCAAACCATCACGACCGGCCCGGACGCGCATCTAACACCCCAGGTACCACCTACTCCTGCGTTGCCATCTACGAGGGCAGCAATGTCGAGATCATCGCCAACGAGCAGGGTAGCTTCACCACGCCCTCGTTCGTCTCGTTCACCGAGGAGGAGCGCCTGATCGGTGAGGCCGCCAAGAACCAGGCTGCCATGAACCCGGCCAACACCGTCTTCGATGTCAAGTACGTCTGACCGACCGGACACGTTTGGACAACGTTTGACGAGAACCATTCTAACAACCAGGCGCCTCATTGGCCGTGGCTTTGACGACGCGACCGTCAAGAAGGACATCCAGTCGTGGCCCTTTAAGGTCATCTCGGATGACGGTGCCCCCAAGGTCCAGGTCGAGTACCTGGGCAGCACCCACACCTTTTCTCCCCAGGAGATTTCCGCCATGGTCCTGACCAAGGTACGCCCGTCTTCGTCTTTTCGTCTTACACATGCAAACAGGCCAGACTAACAAGCCCAGATGAAGGAGATTGCCGAGGTCAAGATCGGCAAGAAGGTCGAGAAGGCTGTCATCACCGTTCCCGCCTACTTCAACGACAACCAGCGCCAGTCGACCAAGGACGCCGGTGCCATTGCTGGCCTGAACGTCCTGCGCATCATCAACGAGCCTACTGCCGCCGCCATTGCCTACGGTCTGGGCTCCGGCAAGTCGGACAAGGAGCGCAACGTCCTGATCTACGACCTGGGCGGTGGTACTTTTGATGTCTCGCTGCTGAACATTCAGGGCGGTGTCTTTACCGTCAAGGCGACGGCCGGTGACACCCACCTGGGTGGCCAGGACTTTGACACCAACCTGCTGGACCACTGCAAGAAGGACTTTACCCGCAAGACCAAGAAGGGTGCGTCTTTTTTGTATCTTTCTATCTACACTCGAAATATGCTAACCGCCAGACATTGGCAACGACGCCCGTGCCCTGCGCCGTCTCCGCACGGCTTGCGAGCGTGCCAAGCGCACCCTGTCGAGCGGCACCCAGGCCACCATTGAGATTGACTCGCTGTTTGACGGCGAGGACTTTTCCATGCAAATCACCCGTGCCCGTTTCGAGGACCTGAACGCCGCTGCGTTCAAGGGCACCCTCGACCCCGTTGCCCAGGTCCTCAAGGACGCTGGTGCCGAGAAGTCGACCGTCGACGAGATCGTCCTGGTCGGTGGCTCCACGCGCATTCCCCGTGTCCAGAAGCTGCTGTCCGACTTTTTCAACGGCAAGAAGCTCGAGAAGAGCATCAACCCCGACGAGGCCGTCGCCTACGGTGCTGCCGTCCAGGCCGGTATCCTGTCGGGCAAGGCCACCTCGGCCGAGACCGCCGACCTCCTCCTGCTCGACGTCGTTCCCCTGTCGCTCGGTGTCGCCATGGAGGGCAAGTAAGTCAGCTGATCAAACGTCAACTTGCAAAAACTAACCAACAGCGTCTTTGCGCCGGTTATTCCGCGCGGTACGACCGTGCCGACCCTGAAGAAGCGGGTACGTATTTTTCCCAATGGGCGGAGTGGTCTCGACGAGGCGCGGCTGTTTGCCCTTCCTCTGGGACGACCATTTCCGCGAGGCTGAATGTGTGTGCCAGCGCTAACAACCTAGTCGTTCACCACGGTTGCCGACCAGCAGACCACGGTCCAGTTCCCCGTCTACCAGGGCGAGCGTGTCAACTGCGAGGACAACACGTCGCTGGGCGAGTTTACGCTTGCTCCCATCCCCCCCATGCGCGCGGGTGAGCCTGTCCTGGAGGTTGTCCTGGAGGTCGACGTCAACGGTATCCTCAAGGTGACCGCGACGGAGAAGTCGTCGGGCCGCAGCGCCAACATTACCATTTCCAACTCGGTCGGCAAGCTGTCGAGCGCCGAGATTGAGAAGATGGTGGGCGAGGCCGAGGAGTTCAAGTCCAAGGACGAGGCGTTCAGCAAGCGCCACGAGGCCAAGCAGCAGCTGGAGGCGTACATTGCGCGCGTCGAGGACATTGTGTCGGACCCGACGCTGTCGCTCAAGATCAAGCGCGGCCAGAAGGACAAGATTGAGCAGACGCTGAGCGAGGCGATGGCGCAGCTCGAGATTGAGGATTCGACGGCCGAGGACCTGAAGAAGAAGGAGCTGGCGCTCAAGAGACTGGTCACCAAGGCCATGTCGCAGCGCTAAGCGCCCGGCGACGCGCTCGGCACGCGCGCACGCGCGACGCAGTGGCTGGCACGCCATAAAAGCTGGTTGATTTGTTCGTAAAATAGAGGCTGTTGTGAGTGATGAGTTGATGTGTCCCACCATATTACGTAAGCACGACTACGACTTGCATCAAAATGATAGGTTTTCAACATGGTATCAGAGCTGCTACCGCTCGCCAGTGGGCGTGAGATCGCGCTTGCCAAACCGGGCGCCGCGAAAAAAGTTGCCAATATTCTTGAGGTTGTCGTTGATGGACTGGGGCGCGTCCGCCCCGTCGTTGCCGGCGCCGATGCCGAGACCGAGACCGACACCCGGACTAGCGGTGCCGGGCGTGGCGGTGGCGGTGCCGAGACGGTCGACGCCATCACGGGCGGCACTTAGCAGTTTCTCGCCGAAACTGGCGGGATCGAAACGTTGCGGGCCCGGCTGGGCCTGGACGGGCGCCGGCCCCGGTAGGAGGTTGGAGAGCAGGGGCGAGCTCTGGACGAGGCGGGTGCCCGGGACGGGCTGGCTGTCGCGGTGGACGGCAAAGATGTCGACGAGGTACTGCTGGTCCTGTTTCCGGACGCCCTTGATGTCGAGCATCTTGCGAAAGTTGGCGTCGGAGCGGTCGGCAATGTGCAGGAGGTACGCCTGGACGAGTCCCTCTGGGGGCTGGGCGCGGACCTGGAGGGTTTTGAGGAGGGGGTCGACGCGCCCCATGGTGGTGGCGGCGCGCTTGGCGAAGCCGGCGAGGGCGGCGGCGCTCGGGCCGTGGGCGTCGTCGGCGTGGAGGGCGAGCAGGCCCTGGAGGGACTTTGTCAGGGTGTACTTGTCGAGCAGCATCTGCTCGGCGGCGACCTCGGAGACGGGCCGGCAGAGGGCAATGTTGACGAGGAAGGTGTTGGCGACGGACTCGACCAGGTGGTCGCAAAAAGCGCGGGCGTAGTGGTTCTTGCCAATGGCGGCGAGGATGGCGGTGGCCGAGGCGGTGACGCTGGCGACGAGGGCGGCGACGTACGGGCTGTGGTCGCTGACGGCGTCCATGCGCCCCCAGTCGGTGTTTCGCATCTCGCGCCAGGCGGCGTCGGCGTCGGCGTCGGCGCGGCGCACGAGGGCGGCGACGCAGGCGGAGGCGACGGCCAAGAAGGCATCGGACTGCGCGGCAAAGTCGACCTTGGTGGCGAGGTCCGGGTCGATGCGTTTGCGGATGCTCTGCTCGAGCTGGGTGGCGTTGGTGGTCCAGAAATCGGCCGAGTTCAAGACGACGACAATGTCGGGCACGGGCTCCTTGATCCGGTGCAGCAGGACCTGCTGGTACGCGTCGAGGTGGCGTGCCATGCTGCGTGCCAGGTCGAGCAGGCGCTCGCCCGTCGACAGCTGGGCACACTGCGCGAGCGTCACCTTGTAGACGTGGAAGAGGTCGAGCGCCGACTGGGCGATGCTGGCGGGTGTCGGGTCCTCGTCGGCGAGCAGGGGCTGGGCGCGGTAGCGCGGGATGAGCTGGGCAAACAGGCGGTCCTGGGCGTCGACCCAGAGGCTGAGGTACGGCTCAAAGGCGGTCGAAATGGCGCCGGCCAGTGTCGTCGGCGTGTCGGACGCGAGCGTGTCCATGCTGGCGCGGCCCCGGTCGGAGAAGCGGCGCTCGAGGCCCTGCTCAAAGTCGAGCGTCTCCTGCAGGCACGTGAGGAGCAGGTCGACGTCGACAGCGTCGCTTCCAGACCCACTGCCAGTGCCACTTCCAGACCGACGCATGCTGCGTTCGAGGACGCCCTGCAAGTCGTCCCGAGTCCCGTCGCAAAAGCTGCTGGCGAGCGACTCGGCCACGCGCCACGACGCCGGGAAGAGGGCGGCGTGCTCGGCGTCGTGCACGGCCATGGTGCGTCGGAACCAGGCGAAGCGGCGGCCAATGTTGTCGAGACCGCCGGCCTCGTCGTTGCGAAAGATGTGGCGGTACTCGCGCAGCATGGTCCCAGTGTACCAGGCGACGAGACGCGCGCGGGCGGCGTCGCCGAGCGCGTCGAGGACCTGGCACGCCTCGGCGAGCGTGCTGCGGCGTGCGGCGACGTCGTCCTTGGAGAAGGCGACCTCAAAGTCGTCGCACACCTGCTCGAGCAGCTCGCGCTGGAGCTCGTTGACGCCTCGGCTGAGCACGGCGATCTGGTCGACGGAACGGTACGAGGCAAAGTGGCGTGCGAGCTGCAGGACGGCCTGCAGGAGCCCAGCACACTCGCGGTACTGCCGGTGCCGTGCCAGTGTCCGCAGCTGCTCGTACGCCGTCGTCAGCATCTGCAGCCGCTTCAGCGCCGTCATGGACACGGTCAGGTTGCGTTTGGTGCCGTCGAGACGCTTAATGTCGGCCGTCATGCGTGCAATGTCGGCCTCGGTCTGCACGGCACGCCGGCGCACGTCCTCGATGCGTGCAAAGACCGACGCCAGGTCCGCCTGGGCGCCCTGCAGCCGGTCGAGTGCCGCGTCGGGTGCGTGTGCCTGGCGTGCCTCTTGGCGAGCCACCGCCGCGCCCAGGCTGCTGCTCGTGTCCTGCAGGTGGCGTGCGACCGCCGGCAGCGCGGCCGTCGCCTCGACACTGCCAAACAGCTGGTTGAGGTGGGCCACCGGGTCGTACACGTGTGTCTCCATGGGGGCGAGAGGAGACGCGGAGACGCGTCGAGAGACGCGTCGAGAGGCGTCGAGTCGAGAGGCGTCGAGTCGAGAGGTGTCGAGTCGAGAGGCGTCGAGTCGAGAGAGACGCGTCGAGTCGTGAGGTCGCTGGTCGCTGGTCGCGTGCGGGTGCGCCGTCTGCGGCTGCTCTCATCGCTGCCGATGCAGTCGACGTTGCAACAGTGTGATTAGATAAGCGAGTCCACTTGACCCACGGTATATCCACTATATGGACCCGCACACCCGCCCCACCACTTTACCTCGACGCGACGCGTCGCGTCCGTCGTTTGCCCGTCAGTTGGGTTACACTGCTCGTCCCTCCTGCACCTCTGTTTCACCGCAGCCTTCTTTGCTTGTCTGCTTGTTCTGACCACCTCTGACTTGTCTGAACCACCTTTTTACTTGTCTGAACCACGTTCTGACTCTGACCACCTCTGACTTGTCTGAACCACTTTTCTGACTTGTCTGAACTGCCTGTTCTGACTGTTCTCAAGTCAGACAATGAACACTCCAGCACGGCCGCCGGGGCGCAAGACGGCATCGACGGGCAAGCCGTCGACGGGCAAGCAGCGCAGCATCCTCGGCTTTTTTGCCAAGACGCCTTCACAGAGCCAGGCGAGCCAGGCGAGCCAGGTGAGCACGCAGTCACGCGCGTCCGAGGCACAACACGAAAAGCACGAAAAGGAAAATGCGTTGCCGTGCGTCCCCCAGGCCAAGGCAGCACGCAATGCCATGGCGGTGACGCCGGTGCCCAGCAGCGACCCGGTCGCGCCGAGCCCGAGCCCGACGGCGCACAAGCAAAAGTCAAAGACGCAAAAGACGCACCTGCAGGTGCCGAGCCCGCGACGCAAGGCGGTCAACTATGCCGAGGAGTCGTCCGACGACGACGACGTGTTTGCGGCGCCGCGGGCACGGCGTGCGCGGCGCATCCTGTCCGACGACGAGGACGAGTATGCCGGTGTTGTGGAGGAGGAGGAGGACGACGACGACGACATGGCCGACTTTGTATCGGACGACGAGGCCGAGACACGGAAGCGGAAGCGGCCGACGAAACGGGCGGACCCACGCAAACGTCCAACACCCTCGCCGACGCCACGCGACGATTCGGATGTGGATATGGACGTGGACATGAACGTGGACGCGCCATCGACGGCGCAGCAGTGGCGTTTTGACCCCGACAACATTACGCCTGTCCGCAGCGTGGTCCGTCGCGCGCCGGAGCAGAACCAAAAAGAAAAAAAGGAAAAGGCGCACACGCGCGAGCCGGAGGAGCGGTACACGTGGCTGGCCAACCCAATGGACATGGACCGACGCAAGCCTGGCGACCCCGACTACGATAAGGGCACCATTTACGTGCCGCCCAATGCGTGGCACAAGTTTACGCCGTTTGAGAGGCAGTACTGGGAGATTAAGCAGAAGCTGTACGACACGATTCTCTTTTTCAAAAAAGGCAAGTTTTACGAGCTGTACGAAAACGACGCGACGATTGGCCACCAGCTCTTTGACTTTAAGATGACGGACCGTGTCAACATGCGCATGGTGGGCGTGCCCGAAGGCTCGCTCGACATTTGGGTCAACCAGTTTATCAGCAAAGGCTTCAAGGTGGCACGCGTCGACCAGATGGAGTCGGCGCTGGGCAAGGAGATGCGCGAGCGCGAGCGCGAGGCGACCAAGACCAAGGCCAAGGACAAGATTATCCGGCGCGAGCTGGCCTGTGTCCTGACGCGTGGCACGCTCGTCGACGGCGGAATGCTGCAGGACGACATGGCGACCTTTTGTGCGGCGGTGAAGCAGGGCACGACCGACGACGGACGACCCGTGTTTGGCGTCGCCTTTGTCGACGCGGCGACGGGCCAGTTTTTCGTGTCCGAGTTTGTCGACGACGCCAACCTGACGCGTTTCGAGACGTTTGTCGCCCAGACGGCGCCACAAGAGTTGATCTTGGAAAAAGGACACGTATCGACCAAGGCGATGCGGATCCTCAAGAACAACACGACGCCCATGACGCTGTGGAATTTGCGGCGGCCGGGCACCGAGTTCTGGGACGCCGTGACGACGCAGCGGACGCTCGAGGCCGAGCAGTACTTTAGCGCGTGGCCGGCGGCGCTCGACCCGGCCAAGACACACGTGCTGTCGGCGTTTGGCGCGCTCGTGTCGTACCTGCAGGCGCTCAAGCTGGAGCGCAGCCTGCTGACACAGGGCAACATTGCGTGGTACGACCCGATCCAGCGCGACGGCACGCTCGTGCTCGACGGCCAGACGCTCACCAACCTCGAAGTCTTTGCCAACACCAGCGGCGGGCCCGAGGGCACGCTCTTTGCCCTGCTCAACCGCGCCACCACACCGTTTGGCAAGCGTCTCCTGCGCCAGTGGGTCGCCCATCCCCTGTGCAACATGGCGCGCCTCCAGGAACGCCACGACGCCGTCGCGTACCTGCTGCAGAATGGGGGCGTGCGCGACCTCTTTGTCAGCGAAATGAGCAAGATGCCCGACCTCGAGCGGCTCGGTTCGCGGATCCACGCCGGGGCCTGTCGCGCCGACGACTTTGTGCGCGTCCTCGAAGGTTTTGAGCATATCGAGTACACGTTTGGGGTGTTGAAGGAAAAAGTCGGAGACGGAGGTCTTGTCGGCCGACTCGTCGGTGGTTTGCCGGACTTGGGTGCCCCCCTGGGCTACTGGAAGGACGCGTTTGACCGCCGGCGGGCGCGCGACGACAAGCTCATGGTGCCGACGCGTGGCGTCGACGACGACTACGACCAGTGCGTCGACGAGATTGCACGCATCAAGCACGAGCTCGACGCGCTTCTGGCACGCAAGGCCGCCGAGCTCAAGGCGCGTCTCAAGTTTACCGATGTCGGCAAGGAAGTCTACCAGATCGAGGCGCCCAAGGCGACCAAGGTCCCGTCGTCGTGGCGCCAAATGTCGGCCACCAGTGCCGTCCGGCGCTTCTACTTTGGCGAGCTCGAGGACCTCGTGCGTGCTCTGCAAGAGGCCGAGGAGACGTGTGCCCAGCGCGTGCGCGACGTCGCCCTCCGTCTCTGCCGCCGCTTCGACGCCGACGCCGATACCTGGCTCGCCACCATCCGCACCGTCGCCCAGCTCGACTGCCTCGTCAGCCTCGCCACCGCCTCGGCCGCCCTCGGCCAGCCTGCGTGCCGGCCCGTCTTTGTCGACGAGCCACGCAGCGTCGTCGAGTTTGCCAGCCTCCGCCACCCCTGCATGGCCGGCGCCGTCGACGACTTTATTCCAAACGACGTTGTCCTGGGTGGTGCGTCGCCCAACATGAGCCTGCTCACGGGCGCCAACGCGGCCGGCAAGTCGACCGTCCTGCGCATGACGTGCATCGCCGTCATCATGGCCCAGGTCGGCTGCCTCGTCCCGGCCGCCAGCGCCCGCCTCACGCCCGTCGACCGCATCATGTCGCGCCTCGGCGCCAACGACAACATCTTTGCCGCCCAATCGACTTTTTTTGTCGAGCTCGCCGAAACGAAAAAGATTCTCGCCGAGGCCACGCCGCGCTCCCTCGTCATCCTCGACGAGCTCGGCCGCGGCACGTCCTCGTACGACGGCGTCGCCGTCGCCCAGGCCGTCCTCCACCACGTCGCCTCGCACATTGGCTGCGTCGGCTTCTTCGCCACCCACTACCACTCGCTCGCCGCCGAGTTTGCCCACCACCCAGAGGTCCGGGCCCGTCGCATGCAGATCCACGTCGACGACGCCCGTCGCAAAGTGACCTTTGCCTACCGCCTCGAGGACGGCGTCGCCGAGGGCTCGTTTGGCATGCACTGCGCCAGCATGTGTGGCATTCCCGACAAGGTCGTCGCCCATGCAGAGGACGCCGCACGGGCCTGGGAACACACCAGCCGGCTCAAGGACAGCCTCGACCAGGCCAGGGCCGGCTGCTACATTCCCCTCGGCCTCCTCAGCGACGTCGCCGCCCTCCTGCGCGACGACGACCTGCCCCAGCGCGGCGTCGACGTCCTCCTCCAGGCCATTGCCGCGTTGTGATTTTTTGCAGCGTTGTGATTTTCTTTTTTACGTTGATGGCGTTTGTGTCTGTTGGCTTTTGTGTCTGTTGGCTTTGTGACCTAATATAGCGCGTCGCACTCGGAGATCCTTCGCCGTGATCCGTAATCCTTTGAATCTTATATAGTGGCCCTCCGCCAACATCGGGACAAATTCAAAGTCGACAATCGAATGCAAGAAAGTGACTGCGCCTCGACCGCTCTAAATCTACAAGCCGTCGTTTGTTACGTACTCGCCAGTCCCTCGGGTCGAGCTTCTCGGGTCGCAGCGCTCGTTCCACGACCCTCCTTGACGATCGCGCTCTATTACGTACGCGTACGCGCTCGTCGTCCTGCTTTGTTGGTTTGTACTGTATTTTCCGTTTCGAGTCGTTAATTATTACTCAGACCTCGGTGCTCAAATGGGAAGGCACGCCACTACAGCACACGTCCTCTCTCTATCCTTTGCTGGACCTGACTCGAGCCACACTATCGGCCGTCAGCACGCATTGGCCGCTCGAGCCTCGAGCGCGTCGTATTTCTACTTTCTGTCACTGTTAAACATTACACTGCGACGAGTTGTACTCCGTAAGCACGTCGCGATGAATGCAAAAATCTCCGGCGGATGCGCCTTCCTGCGTCGCCGGCCGTCGTCGCAGGCCGCGCCTGCCACTCACTGTCTCGAAGGAAAGTGCGAACGGCAGCCTTGCAATCACGTCGCGAAAGGCAGCGGCGATCGCCTCCCTCCTCCCTTGCGCCTTCCTCTTCCGCGCGACCTTGGGTCCACCGCAATGCCACCATCCGCATTTCGACCGTCCCTTCTGTCTGTCTCTTCTCTCTATCCATCTCACTCACACAGAGTATGGAGTACGTCGTTCATCGCCCGGCCCGAGAAAAACGCTGCCTTTTAAGTCATGAAAAGCACGTCTGTCGGATTCATATCGACAACACCTCAGTCCTCATTCCATCCCCAGCCCTGCTCGCACGACGCGGATCACACTGGCGACGATCCATCTCCCACTCTGCCCCGGAACCCCAAGTCGAATAATCACGCACGATCAGCACCCCGGATCTGTCCTTTCGTCGTCTTTTCCTGCCCTTCTCCTTTCTCCCTCCCAGCCTGCATTTCGCGCTGTCGCGCTGTCGCGCTGCTCTCATACTCGACTTCTTGTGTTTTACTCGCTGCAAGGGATATCGACAAGACTGAAAAGATAACGTCAGGCCCGTGACTGTCCGATACCACGCTTACGACCTGCCTCCATGGGTCTGCCCGCCTTATCGACCTCGTTCCTAATCTCGCTGCTGCAAGCTCGTCCCAAACGAGTCCGCTAGCAAGGTGTGCTGCAACGTCGGACCCTGTCTGGCCACGCTATGAGATGCAGAGCGAACCACTCAGCCTAGCCGTTTCGGCCATTGCTGCGTCCACATGTGCGGCACAACTCGCAATTTCAATGTCTCGCCATTCAAGTGGTGCGATTTGCACGTCTGCGTCTCTGCGTCTGTTGTGCTTTTCTCGACGCGTTGCTTGCTTATGAGGCCGATCCGATCGGCTGTCTCGTCCCTGATCCGGATCCTCTGTTGCGTCCGCCCTCGTCGACCACCACGAAGTACTTATACCCGCCACACCCGTGCATTTCTCGTCTTGGCTCGGTCTGTACCGTCTGCACCTCGCCCTCACCGACCTGCCACCATCAAGGCCGCTCGCAAGCAACGACTTGCCCGACTTGTCCTTGCACTTCACTTGGGTACGACAGTATCTACTCCGTACACAGCCCGCTCCGCCACTCGTTCTCCGTCTTTTTTCCATCTGCTTGGGCCTTTCGTGGACTAATTGCTGCAGACGACCAGGATACCTCACCATATCAACTTTGCACCGGCCTGTCTGGCCCGCGTCTCGTTTATCAATTTTCACATTAGCCGTCCCAAGAACAGCATCCCGGTCAAGAACACTTCAAGACCCTCTCAATATTGATTCTTTCGGCCTAGTCGCGTCTCGTCCTCCACCCACCCATCACGGCCCCCACCAGCCGTTGACGCTACGCGGCCGCACGCACTTGCTGATACTATCTGACGGCAGACCACTTGAGAAGATTATATTCGTCTCTTTATATTTTTCTCTTGTCTTGTCAACCTGACTTGCCTACGCATTGCTGCTGCGTTCCCACCGCAACTTGTACAACACACGCTCAGATATAAGTCACGACACGGCCACTTCATACTAATACAAGCACCATGTCGGGCAGAAGCGCCTATGTGCGCAAAAAGATTACCGAGACCAAGCCGGACAGGCCCCCGGTCGGTCATGGGTTCACACCGCGCGGACGCCCGCGGTCGACGGCGAGCGACGAGACGGCGACAATGGGCGACCGGAACGAGTACCACGACGCGCGCTATGCCCCGTACGAGCAGCCACGCGACTCACAGGTGACGTACGGCAGCCACAGCAGTGGCGGCAGCGTCGACGGACGGCGTGACCCGGCACAGAGCCTGCCACTCAACGAATCGGCGTACGCGCGCGTGCGGCGGCCGGCCGTGCGTGCCGACGAGGCGACGGGCATTGAAAAGTCGGGGCTGCGGTCGGCCGTCGACAAGAAGAGCGAGGGCGTGCGACGCGGGCTGGCCAAGGCGTTTACCTTTGGCAAGAAGGCCAAGGCGGTCGAGGAGCGTCCGTCGTCGCGTGGGGTCAACAGCTACACTGCAAACTATGCGTACAGCCACACGCCCGTGCAGCCGCCGACCGCGCTCACTACGCAGATGCACGCCATGTACGACGACGACTACGACGACTTTGTGCAGAACCAGGACCGGCACCGGCAGCACGCACACGCCCAGGCGGCGCTCGAGGGCTGGGACGCGGGCAGCGGCACGCACACGCGCCTGCCACCCGTCCCCGTGGCCAGCAGCGCGTCGATCAAGCGGTGGATTGGAGCCGGGCGGCCGGTGCAGCGGTGGAACAAGCTGCGCAAGGACCCTGAACTCTGGGACCCGAACGGCGACGTGCTAGTCTTTTTCGGGCAGCGGGGCCAGCAGCCGCGCGCGCCACCGTCGTTCCGGCTGTCGTCGCACATTATCGAGGCGACCGAGTCGCGGTTCCTCTTAACGCTGCTGCGCGAGGGGTCGACGGAAGAGGACGTGCAGCTGCCGCCGTCGCCGGCCGGGGCACCGCCCATGCTGCAGCGGCACCTGCACCTGCACCCGCATCCGCACCCGCATGCACCCGGCAAGGCACACACGAACAAGGGCAACGCCCCGACGCCGCCGACGTCGGAGAGCGCGAGTCTCGGCGACACGGACGGGCAGATTAGCTACGAAATGTACTTTGCGACGCCGGCAGGCCTGAGCAAGACGGAGCAGCTGCGGCACCAGCTGGCGACGCGCAACGTCTTTGCGCTGCTGTACCACGCGTCGCTGGTCGGGCTATCACTGCACCAGGCGCTGGGCGACCTGCACGCGCGGCTGGAGGCGTACATGCCGGCGGACACGGACAATGTCGGGACGATGATCAACTACCTGCAGGCGCGCGGCATCGACGACGTGCGTGGCGACGCGGACAATGCGGTGGCGCTGCTGGCGTGGTCGGAGCAGGCAGACGTGCGGTGGGAGGAGGGCTGGCGCGAGAGTTTCCTGCACTGTGCCGGGATGCACGCGCGGCTGGAGACGACGGCCGACTTTCGCAGCGTGTCGCCCATTACGCGCGCGCTGCTGGAGCGCGCGTCGCTCGAGACGCAGCTGCGCGTGCAGGCGGCCGAGGAGCGCTTGGCCGAGTTCCAGTACGGCGATCTCTGGCCGGCCGCCTTTTGCAGCCATGGCGAGGCGCGCGCGGCGGCGGACCGGGCCCAAAAGTTTCTGCAGGCGCACTATGCACGTGCGTTTGGGCGGTGGCCGCCGGCGCCGGTCCTCGACGACGACGCGTGGCTGACGCGAACGGTGGCCCAGACGCTGCAGCGCGATTTTGCGGCGCTCTACGACTATCTCGTCGACCGCGACATTGTGTGGGACGTGTCGGAGGCGCGTGCCGGACGCAAGTGGCTCCTCGTGTCGGCGGCCGGCAACCGGGCGTTTGACGCGGACGCGGGCGGCCTGCCCATGACCGACGTGCTCGTCGAGCACGACAACAAGCAGCGGTTCCCGCACATGCCACACCCGTACCCACTGGTGCCCGAGTCGGTCCCCCCCGCGAACGCGAACGGGAAGAAGAAGGGGACCGGCAGCGAGCGACGGGTGCAGCTGGCGTACACGGTGGCGACCAACATGCTGGTCCTGGGCGCCGAGTTCCAGCCGTCGGACCTGATTGACGCGTTTTGCCGCTTTGAAAAGACGGACCGTGTTGGCGACGTGGACCCTGCACTGGCACGCCGCGCGCGCTGGGTCGTGGTGTACGGCGTGCTGCAGACACTCGCGTCCGTCGCCGTCGACGCGCCGGGCATGCGCTACCGCGAGGGCGTGGCGTACCACCTGTCGCCACGGCTGCCGGGCGCCCGTATGCCGCCGTGGCGTGCCCAGTCCCAGTCCCACTACGCTCACCACATTCACGACGTGGCCGAGTCCGCCCACGAGCAGTCGCACTGCTGGACCGTGCCGGCGACATGGACCGACGAGCACGAGCACGAGCACGAGCCAGAGCCAGAGCCAGAGCCAGGGTCCAGCGAGCGTGGCGGAAGCACGTTTTCACGAGCCGACGCACGGTCGGGACGCTCGAGCCAGACCAGTTTTGTCGGCGGCCCTGGACAAACTGGGCAGACTGGACAGACATCGCTCAGTGCAGTCGGCTACGGCTACGCGTACGGACCTGCGAGCGTCGTGTCGGTTGGCAGCAGTCTGAGCACTGGCCGGAGCAAGCCACGCATGGCCAAGGCGCGCGGACCGGCGAGCGACGTGGGCACTCTGTTTCGCGACTTTGACCTGCTCGACGTGATTGACGATCATGAGCCGTGATTTTTTTTCTTTTTCTTTTTGATTTTTTTTTGATTTTTTGACTTATCTGGATTTCTGGACATATTTTGGTGAATCTTGTATTTAGACCTGGCTGTGCACATCGATACCAATATATTGCGTGCCGACGGTGAACGGCTCGACACTGCTCACACGTCGTCCTTGCAGGTGCACCCGGTCAGGGCCTGAAATGCGTCGGTATCGAGGCTGTCGAGCTTGCCGAGTGCCTGCTTGGCGGCTGCAATCTTGGCGTACCGCCCACTGTCGGCGATACCGTGCCCGAGCACGCGTCCGTGCACGAGAAAGCCGGCGGCAATCTTGGTGGCAAACGTGACGCAGCCGTCGCCGGCGGTGTCGGGCGTCTCCTGCACGACGGCGCGCCAGTCGCGGCAGCCGAAGCGTACGCTCAGCAAGTTCACGGCAAAGGTGACGGGGTGCTTGTTGGCAAAAGTATCGTAGAGTGTCATGTCGGCAAAGTACGGCAGGACGTGCCGCCGGAAAAAGGGCAGGACGGTGCCGTGGTAGTCGTAGCCCGAGTCGACAAAGATGGCGCCGACGTACGCCTCGAGCACGTCGGCGACGACCTTGACCGGCCGCGTCACGGCGACCCAGTAGTCACGTGCAAACGCCGAGCGCGGCCGCCCTGCCGCCTCGGCCTCGTCCTCGGCGCGCGTGCGTGCCTCTTCGATGCGCACGGCGTACTCGGTCACCTGGCGCTGCAGGTCGCCGGTAAAGGAGAGCAGGTGCCGGTGGAAGTTGAGCGAGACGGCGAGCGCGCCCAGAAACTGGTTCGACACCATGGCCATCTTGTGCTCCGTCAGCCACTGTGGGTCCTTGTCGGGGTGGGCGTGAAACAGGTAATCGACGGCCGCCATGTCAAAGAGTGCGTCGCCGAGGAACTCGAGGCGCTGGTACGACGGCAGGTTCTCGTACAGGCGCGGGTACGACGGGTGCGTGACGGCGCTGCGCAGCAGGCGCGGCCAGCGGAAGACGTGGCCGACGTCGCGCGCCACAATCTGGGCCAGCTGCGTCTGGGCGGCCGTCGGCGCCTGTGTCTGCCACTCGGGGGGGCGGTACGCCTCGTAGTACGCGTCGTAGCGCGTCATTGGGTGGTGCGGGCTCTTGACGACGGCCGAGACGGTGCGCACCGCCAGGTCCAGGTCGTGCGTGGCGTACGTCGACAGGTACGCCGCGCCAATGAGCGCCTCGCACACGTCGGCCAGGCTCTTGTCGCCCAGCGCGTGCTCCGTCACCAGCACCTGTTTCTTGCCACGCTTGAGCGTGATGCCGTGTGTGGCGGGCGTTTCTTTGGCCGCCTCGGCATCCACGACAGCGGGGTACCAGGCGCGCCCAAACGGACGTGTGCGCACGTACGCCTCGAGGCCCATGTCGAGGGCATTGTTAAAGAGGTTCTGGTTGCACACCATGCACATGCGTGCGACGTGGTACTCGAATTCGTTCTTGTCGGGCACCAGCGTGTACAGCGCAATCGTCGTCGCCATCTTGAGGAACGAGTCGCCCAGCAGTTCCAGGCGCTCATAGTTGGCGCCCGTGCCCATGTGGCTGTTGATGTCGAGGTTGAGGACGGACGGCCCCTCGCTTGCATCCAGGCGGTCGTCGGTCGCGTCGGCGTCCTTGGTCACGGCCTCGAGCGCCAGGGCCGGCAGGATCCCCTCGACGCCGAGCGCGCGTGTCGCCTCGAGCGCAATCAGCGTCGACTCGATGCGGAAGACGATGGGCGGCAGCGCCATGAGCATCGCGACGGTGTCGACGGGAATGGCCGAGACGCGTAGCGTGTCCAGCACGAGAAAGCAGTGTGCCAGGCTCTGCTCGGCGTCGAGGTCGGCCAGGGCCCGGCGCGGACGGACCAGCTCCGCCTCGACGACCGGCTGGTCTTCGCGCACCACCGTCGTCGCGCGCGACTTGGACCAGAGACTGACGCTGTAGTTGACAATGTTGCGCACTGTGCTCGGCCGGTTCCATGCCCGGTGGCCGGGTGGCGGCACGCCCTCGGGCACCGCGTCAAACGGCGACAGGTCGCGCCGGACCCGGACCGTGAAGAACTTGCGCGACCCGTCAAAGGGGTCCGCCACAAACTTGTCCCGGAACCAAGCGTCTGGCTTGTCGGGCTCGTCGCCCGTCCGGCCCTGCACCTCCAACTTGGCCACGTCGCGTGCCACCGCCCAGTCGATGGCGTCTCGCGTTTCTATTTGCAAGTCGACAACATGCCCCACTGTCGAGGGTGCAAAAAAGTAGGGCATGTCTGCGGCCTCGCCGCTATAGTGCTTGCTAAAGACGTCGAGAAAGGCGCCAATCGTGTACCCCGTCAGCACCGCCAGCTCGTCGTCCGTCGCCACCAGCGGCCGGGGCAGGCTCACGATACGCACGTGCGTCTTGCGGTCCGCGCCAAAGAAGAGTGTCGGTGCTGGGATGGGTGGCAGCGGCTCGCGTGTCAGCAGGACCACCGGTCGCGACGGCCGTCCGAGCGAGGCCGGGTCCGTTAGTACCACGAGCGCCGCCCATAGCGCGTCGGGCCGGCCCAGTCGCGACCATGCCTCGGGCTTGGCACGCATCGGGTACAGCGCCTGCTTCTTGGAACTCACGGCGAGCCGCGCGTTGCGCATCGCCGGCAGCTTCGACGCAAACACGGGCTGCAAGTGCCGGTCAAGGTACTTTTTCGCGTACAGTTTCAGGCACAGCGCAAACGCCGCCGCACACTTGGCCACCTGCTTGCGCCGGTGTGGTTGGCCCGTCGCAAACCGGACCGGCGACGACGACGGCAGCGTCACCTCGTACACGAACCCGTCCGTCGTCGCAAAGGCCGCGTACTGCGCCCTCGGCACGCCCTCGCTCGGCTCCGGCAGCGTCGACACAAACTGCTCCACAATCACCAGCGCCGACCGGTACGTCAGCTTGGCCTGCGTCGACGGGACCACGTAGACCGGTTCGTCGTCGAGGCTGTCAAGGCTTTCAATGTCTTGTAGGCCAATCTTGCGGTCGTCGGGCAAGGCGTTGCAAAAGGCGCGCATCTTGTCCTCGCTCGCCCGGTTCTCCGCCAGCACGCGTGCGTGCTCTGCGTTGCCCAGCTCCGCCATGTGCACGTACGTCGACGCGTGGTGCCGTGCGCGTCCGCGCGACTGGACGTACTGGATCATTGTCCGGTACAGGTCGAACCGGACCACCAGGTTGCAGTCGGGAATGTCGAGGCCCTCCTCCGCCACCGACGTCGCAAACAGGCAGTTGACGGCGCCCTGCTTGAACCGCGAAATCGTCAGCAGCTGTGTCCGGAACGAGTTGCGGCCCATGTCCGTCGAGGCACCGCCAATCAGCACACCCGTCCGCATGTTTGGTACCGCCAGCGCCGCGTGGGCAAACAGGTCCGCCAGGAGCAGTGCCGTGTACCGCTGCTCCACAAACACAATGCACCGCGTCGCGTCGCCCGTCGATTTCGTAAAGGCGTCGTGCAGCACATCGTGCAGCCTCTGTACCTTGTTCGAGACGAGCGCGCGCCTCGGCTCGTCAAAGGCGTGCGTCTGCACCAGCCGGCTCGCCGCACGGACCGCCGCCACGTTGGGGTCGTCGTCGTCGTCCTTGCTCTCAGGCTCCAAGTCCAGCGCCGCCTCGATGCCGGCGCGTGCCTCCTGCTTGGCCAGCTCCTCGGTCCGAAAGAGCAGCTGCCAGAACCGGTCCGTCAGCCACGGGCCCAGGATCTCGTGGTTCGCGTGTGCGTACTGAAAGTTTCGCGCAAACGACCGGTGGCCGCCCACCAGCGACTCGAGCGACTCTGTCAGTTCCGTCTTGCGCGGCCGCAGCGCCGTGTGGTAGTGCACGACGCGCTCCGTCTTTGGCTTGGCCAGCTCCGCCAGCTGCGTGCTGTGCACAATCGTCGCAATCTCGGCGTGCAAGAGCGACTCCAGCTCCTGCGCCGCCTGCGTCACGTCCGTCCGCGCGTCCACCGGCGACGCCGTCATGCCAAAGATCTTGGGGCGTCTCTCAAACTCGTCAGCGCTCGCGCCACGCGGGTAAAAGTCCTTGATGATGCGTGCGTACGCGTGGTTCTTCTTGGCGTGGTGCGCCTCGTCAAAGATGAGCAGGCTAATGTCGTCCATGCCGACGTACGCGTGGTGCAGCGCCTTGAGCAGAATGTCGGCCGTGCACACAATGACCATGTGCTCCGCGCGCACCCTGTCCCAGTAGTCCTTGCTCGTCCACCGCAGGTCGGCCCGGTCGCCCGAGAACTTGGCCACCGGCTGGCTCAGGTTGCACTCGAGCACCGCGTGCTGCTGGAACACGAGCGCCACCTTGTCGACGAGGAAAAAGGCCGTGCGTGTCGGCCGGCCGTGCGCGCGCTCCTCGAGCTCCGCGTCCACCATGTGCCGCAGCAGCATCGCCGCAATCAGCGTCTTGCCCGAGCCCGTGTCCAGCACCGCAATAATGTTCTTTTGCTTGGCTTTTTCAAACAGCTCAATCTGGTAGTCGCGTGGGCTCTCAATGATCCTGGCGCTCTCAAACTCGCGCACCAGCGCCGCCGACGACTTGTCCTCGTCGCGCAGGCCCGCCCGTACCTTGCCCTTGTCGCCCGTGACGGTCTCGCGGTGGCGCTCCAGCCACGAGCCGAACGCGTCGTAGTCGGCCCGTCGTTTTTGCAAATCACTCCACTCGCTCTTGTCGACCAGCGCCGGCAGCAGGATCGGTTCGTCGTCAGTCTCGGGGGGGGGCGGCTCGGTCGTTTCGGTCGTTTCGGTCTTAGGGGGCTGGTGGTTGGGAATGCTCTGGGGGACGGTCGCGTTCTTGGGCCGCAACTCGGCCTGTTCCTCGGGGCTCATCAGCTTGTCACCAACTCTGATGTAGTTGATGGAAAGGGTCCGGGGGGGGGGTGAGTTCTGCTCAATGGTCTCTGCATTGGCCTCGGCTCTGATGGGCTCGACCTTGTCCGGCACGTTGACCTCCAAGTTGATCAGCTCGACACTGGGCGCAGTATTCTTGACGGCGAGGCACGCGGGCTTGAAATGGAAAGCCAAGTCTCGAAAGGGATCCTTGGCCGGTTCGGCATTCGATGCTTTGGCGGGCGGCTGCTTGGCGGCGTCAGTGTTAGCAGGCTTCGCCTGGTCCTCGCCGTCGAGCTTGGCCTCCTTCAAGGACTCGCACGGAGGCTCTGCACCCCATGCCGTCTTGGTCGGTGCCGAGGTCACATCAATCAGCATGCCGGTCGGCGGGGGGGCGGTCTCGGGCTGGTTCTCGCTCAGGCGGATCGTGCGTGCCAGGCTGGTCGTCTCCGAGGCGGGTTTGTGCACTGGAGGCGCCGTGGCCTCCTGGAGAGGGCTTTGGGCCGCGCGGGCAATCTGCGACGAGACGTAGCTCGACGCAAAGGAAAAGTACGACGCGTCGCTCGGTGCTTCAACAGGGCCCGGTGCCATGTTGATTGTGTAGATCGATGGTGTCGATGCATCGATGGCTCGACGAGAGATGATTTTGATTGTTTCGACGAGATGATAAGTCCAGGCAGTCGAGCTGCGGTCACCGTTTGCCACAAACGATGTCGTCGGCGTCAAACGCGAGCGTCAGGCGGTGCTGGGGAGGCAAACGACGCCGGTCTCGATTCGAGCCTGTTCGTGCAGCGTCTTGACAGGACAGCGTGTTGAAGCAAACAAGACCACAATCATTCAGGGGTAATGTGGTCCTCGGCCGCATGAGATGGCAGTGACGGGCCGTGACGGGAAGGCACAAACGGCGAGGGCCCGCCAGGTTCGTCGGGTGCTTCCTTCCCTTTCTGCCGGACACACGTGACCGAAGACACAAATGTCATGGACACGACGCATCGAGTGTGAAGCTGCTTCGGTTGTCTTGGGCTTGAGTTGTCTTGGGCTCGAGTTGTCTTGGGCTTGAGTTGTCTTGGGCTTGATGCAGTCGGATGGCAATCCATTGTGCTTGCTGGTCTTGTGCGTATCGTGCAATGTATCTACGCAGCCATTGCCGGCTGTTTGCAGCCCGTTTCCAAGCTAGGCCTCACGCCAAACCAGTCTACACACGCACTGGTGTTGACCTCATGACACATGTGCCATGTGCTGCATGTGCTGCCATGTGCCATTCGTATTGTGGCAATCACGTGCTCACATCGCGCGAGTACGACGGATGGATCGACCCAAACAGCCCAGCAAAGGCTCAGCAAGTAAAGGCTCAGCAAGCACAAAGAAACCCAGCAATTGAGCCGGTGACGCTTTACGTATCAGCAGACCTAGTCATGTAAAGACACAAGAATGCAAGACAACGTGATTCATTGCTCCTTCCGTGCCACACTCTGTGGACTGCACTATCCGCACTGTTGACGGAGCTATTGTGGAGGTGTCCTCTGTGGCGCAGGGGGATTGGCCCAGGTGACGCCGATCCACCACGCCCGCTGTATTTACTCCTACTGGCGTTAGCGCACCCATGGCAGCGTCAGGCGCAGTGCAAATAGCACGCAGTGGCCTTTGTTGCCGTCATGGCCCAGCTAGCTCCCTGCTGCCCGGCTGCCCTGCTGCCCGGCTGCCCTGCTAGATTAGCACGCTGTGAATCCCCTCACCAGTGACTGCCTGTTCCTCTTTCCATCCAGTGCTTCCTCGCTGCTTCTGACCTTGTCACTCCCAACCACGCACCGCGACAATCCAGTACCGCCGTGTGCCTGCATCGCTATTCTCCGTCGCTTTGCCTCTCTGGCCCTACGACGATCAACAACAACGTATCCGATCGTCCTGATCTTATCGCCGTCTGCCCCGCCGTCACGACTCGCCTCGACCCTCCCCGACGTCGCAGCCCACCCGTGTCGACACCATCCGTTCCGTCTGCCCTTTTCGGCTTTATCCTTTCCAGCATTCCGGCCGGCCTCACAGCCTCACCTCCAGCCAAGCTCAAGCCCGATCGATTCACACGTCACCACCACCACGCGACCTTCCAACCGCCGCCATGAGTAGTCCCCGGCGCCGCATTGAGACGGATGTGAGTTGCCTGCCGTCTTGCCATGCTGCCCTACGCGTCTCGTTCCCGGCTAACAATCCAGGTCATGAAGTTTGTCGCCATCAAGTCCAAGTCCCCCGGCACGACCAAGTACTGACCCTGGCAGGATGCTGATGAGTGACTACGAAGTCACGCTCGTCAACGACAACAGTAGGCATCCCGCTCGGCCCCCTCTCAACCCTCTCGCCCTCTCGTTCCCTGCTAACGCGTCCAGTGTAAGGCACCGCACCCACCGCCACCCACCGCACCACCCTGCAGCTCGTGACTAACGGGACAGGAACGAGTTCTTTGTCCGGTTTAAAGGACCCAAGGAGACGCCGTTTGAGGGCGGCCTCTGGAAGATCCACGTCGAGCTGCCGGACGACTACCCGTACAGCTCGCCGAGCATCGGGTTCACGAACCGCATCTACCACCCCAACATTGACGAGCTGTCGGGGTCCGTGTGCCTCGACGTCATCAACCAGACCTGGTCGCCCATGTACGACATGATCAACATCTTTGAGGTGTTTCTGCCGCAGCTGCTGCGGTACCCGAACCCGTCGGACCCGCTCAACGGCGAGGCCGCCGCCATACTGCTGCGCGACCCCAAGGGCTACGAGACGCGCGTCAAGGAGTACGTGGCCCGGTTCGCCCGGCGCGAGGACGTCGACAACGAGGGCGCCGAGAAGGACGACGATAGCGACATGTCGTCGGTCGCCAGCTACAACGACGACGACGACGAGCCCGCCGGCCAGATGGACGACGTCTAGCCGTGCAGTTGCGTCGTTTTGTGCACTGTGTTTCCCTCTCCGCTCTCCGTTGTTTCATTCTGCGCACTACCCTCGGTTTTGGTTTACGGTGTTTCGCCCTGTTTCCGGATTGTTTACATGTCTTTTCTACATTTGCATCGCCGTCAGAACGGCGGCACGTCGGTCTTTATAATTGCGCTCAAACAATCAGCAGTATTTGTACTTATAGAGCAGCGTGTCAAAAGGCATAACTAGTCAGAGTCGTAGTCAAGGCATAACTAGTCAGAGTCGTAGTCAAGGCATAACTAGTCAGAGTCGTAGTCGACCAGTCCGGTCGACGGAGCACTTGTACTGGCTGACGGAAGTGCACGCAGGTCGACGTCGGCTGCGTCTGGCTCGTCCTTGATGGCCACGGCGTCTGTATGTCGAGCTCGCTTGGGCGGTGAGCGTTCCTTCTTGACAGCGGCCTCGACGCCTTCTTCTGTCTTGACTGTCTTGACGGACGTCGCACGCTTGACGCCCCGGACCGGCAGCAGCTTTCTCTTGGCCTTGGGCCGTGTTCGGCTGCCCGGCGACTCTGTCGCGTGCTCCAGGGCCATGACAAACGGGTCCTTGGCGACGCGTGCACTGGCCAGCACGGACGAGGCCAGGTGCTCGCGTACCGCCTTTTGTCTCTGCGCCGTCTCCGTCGTCGCCGCATAGACGTGGCCCAGCCGCAGTGCGCGTGGTCGCTCTCTGTCCCTGTTGCCAAACAGCGGCCGCGCGAGTGTCTGCCGCACCGCCGCCTGGTCCGACGCCTCGTTCGACGCTCGTGCCGTCGTCGTGCCGTAGTCGACGAGCGCCGCCATGCGTGCATCTGCCTCGGTCGCCGGCAGAAGACGCAGACTGTCGTCCAGCCCGCCCAGCCGTGCACGAAGCCCATCGTCGTCGGCCGCCGCCTGCTCGCGTGCGTGTCGGCCCGCCCGGAACGCCGCCCGCAGCGCCCGGTTGCGTTCGTAGGGGGCGTCCCACTGCTTGGCGCTCTGGTCTGCGAGTTCGCCGAGACGTCGCGCTGTCTCGGCCGGTGTCGACGTGTCGGGCGCGCGGTGTGCAATCGTGCGCTCGAGGCGGTCAAACGCATCGAGACGTGCCTCTTGTCGTTCGTCGGCCGTCTGCTTTGGCACGTCGTTGTCGTCGACGTTGTCGTCGTCGACGTCGTCGTCGTCGCCATAGTCGCGTTTCCGCGCGCCCTCCTCGACCACGTAGCTCGTCGTCGCCGGGTCCGTACGGATCGCGATCCAGCCGCCGCACGCCGGGTGCCGCATGCGAAACGTAAAGATGGGCGTCGTGTAGTAGCTGCCGGTCCGGTGCTTCTCGGCGTTGAAACGCACGCCCTGTCCAATGAGCACGGGGTGCCGCTGCCCGTCGCGGCCGACCGTGCGCTGCTCGCACCCCGCGCACCACACGGCAAACGGCATCTCAAAGCGCACAATCGGCACACCGTCCGCGTTGGCTTTCTGCGCGCGCACGCCCAGCACGCGGTTGCCCGACGTGACCAGGCCTTCCTGGTCCGGCGGGACGTAGCGTCCCATGTTGAAGCCCTGCATCGTGGCGGTGCGGTGGCGCGCTGGCCAGGCGAAAGGAGTCGGACGGCCGCGCAATGGGCGACCTCCGTATGTGCTGCTGGTTCAAGTCGGCCCCATGAGCTCGTCTGGGCGGCTTCGGCGATGTCGAGGTGAAGGATGGCGACGCAGTTTGAGCAACTTGTGGGGCAGCAGTCTTGCTGATGTAATCAACATGACACTACGTTTTTAGTTCTTTAGTTCATAGCATCGTCTAGACATATTGTTTGTTTAGTTGCAGTTGTCTGATTTGGTTTCCAGTAATTTGGTCTGTATTGTTCAATTTTATTACTGAAACTCTCTGATATTTTATTTATTTTATAACTGAAATTCTCTGATATTTTATATTCTAGGACACGTTAAATAATTTATGCACGGAGGAAACACCAAGCAGAAGCCGAGGAATGCTCGTACTTGGTCATGCTTCCAGTCTTGGTTTTTCCTGTTGTCTCTGAGCACCATCGACCAGAAATAGACTCGGCTAGACAAATTACATTTCGTGACGCCCTGGCTTCGCCACGCGGGTCGCCTTGGAAGGTGATGCAAGGGATGGCGTTGGCTGGAGTAAAAAGTAAATAAACACGAAACATGCAAGTGAATGTCAAAGGTCATCGAGAGCAAGGAACAAAATGTATTATCAGTCGAGGCGCTGGTCGTATTACAAGAGTATGGACAAAAGGTCATGAGAAGCAGAGAGCAAGAGCCAAGAAATCAATAAATTTTGGTGTCCAGAAATCCATCAATGGAAAAACAAAGAGGTATAATCAACACTATGTACACGCCGTCTCCGACTTGCTCGCCTACAGAGTATGGCTCCTTACAGGAGGGCAAAGGCGGCAAAGAGGGCGGCGGCAACACCGGCCAGGTTGGCGCCCATCGAGGCACCGCCGTTGACGCTGACGGTGGCGGCCGTGGTCGAGGTGGTGTTGCCCGCCGAGGTGGTCGACGCCGTGCTGGTGCTGGTCGCCGACGTCGAGGTGCGGGTGGCGGTGCCAGTGGTCAGGGTGGTGGCGGTGGCGCTGCCCGACGCGGCGGCCGAGGCAGCCGACGAGGCAGCCGACGAGGCAGAGCCGGACGCAGCGGCGGTCTTGGTGCTGGTCTTGCTGGACGACGACGACGACGACGAGGGCGAGCTGGACTCGCCGTCGGTCTTGATGACGATGCTCTCGTAGCTGCCGCTGTCATCGCCGTAGGCGTAGGCCGTGGCACCCTTGACGCCGTGCGAGCGGTCGACAATCTTGACGGACTTGTAGTAGGCCTTGTACGGCGAGCCGGAGCTGCCGCCAAAGGGGGTGTAGCCGCCGGCCCAGGTGACGGTGCCGGTGGGCGAGGTCGAGGCACCGGCGTCCCAGGTTCCGAGCTTGAGCTGCATGGGCGTCTGGGGGAAGTTCTTGCCGCCGGCAGCCTCGGCGTACTTGAGGGTGCGCACGACGTTGCCGTTGATGGACCAGACGACGGCCTCGGGCGACCAGTCAATCAGGTAGGTGTAAAAGGTCGACTGCGGGTTGGCAATGGCGTGGAAGCCGCCGCGGTCGTAGGTCGACGTGTCGCCCTTGCCAAAGTAGTTGGTCTGGACCTGCTTGGTGTCGCCGCCGAGCCACTCCCAGTCAATCTCGTCGAGGTCGTCCGACTGCAGGACAATCGACGAGACGACGCCTTGGCCGGGCGACGCCTGCATGACGACCTCGACGGAGCCGAAGAAGATGTACTTGGTCGACGCAATGGTCGGCGCGTCGGTCTCCTTGGCAATGGTGAAGACGGCACCCTTCTCGTCGTCGTACTCGAGCGTGGTGCCAGCAGCCACGGTAAAGTACTCGCTCTCGCCCTTGGTGAAGTCGATGCTGACGGAGCCGCCAAACGCCGGGTTGTCAGGGCACTCTAGTTTGTTAGCAGTGGTCTAGAAGGAGCAGGCGAAGCGCAACGTACTGTCGCCCTCGACGGGGTTGCAGGCCGACGAGGTCTGGGCGGTGGCCAGCTGCGCCGACAGCAGGACGACCGCCGAGGTCTTGATGAGGTTGGCAAGCATGGTGTTGATATTAGTTGTAGAAAGTCGTATGGTCAAAGAGAAAGGTTGAAGAAGAAAGTCGGTTATCCAAAAGCGAGCGTGGTGGTGTATTAACGAGAGTCTGAAGGAAAAACGGAAAAAGTGAAGCTGAAGTGACAATGAATGGACGACCGAAAGGAAGGAGAGGAAGGGCTAGGGCCGTCTTTTAAAGACACCGACGGGTTCTCGAATATACCAAATAAAACAACAGGCCAAACTGGTTTGGCCGTGGAAGGCGCGGGAGCAACGTCGGTGGCACCTGGCGAGCACCAAAACGAAAAAGGGGTGCAAAGGAAAAGGAAGGAAGCGCCAAGGGCCCAGCACAGGCGAAACAGCGGGTGTGCGCCTAGCAATGCTGGACCCACTGGCGCCGGTGGCGGTTGCAACAAGCACGCAGCACGCAGCACGCAGCATGCCCAACGCGGCAGGAACTGTTACTGCGCCCAGCGCCCAGCGCCAGCGCCAGCGCTCAGCGAGACAGTGCAAGGACAACACAGGACTGACACGCGAGCGGCAGACACAGGTGCTACTGGCAACAAGCCAAGAGACGACCACAGACCACACAACGTCGATGCGCCAAGAAGGGGCGCCTCTGACGGGCAAGGTTCGGGGCCGTGTACGGAGTACTTACTCTATATTTACGGAGTACAGAGTACAGAGTACAGAGCAACAAGTAAACACGCCTCGGTGTCATTTCTGTCCCTCAACGTCATTGACAGTGCCGCGAACCGGTCGTGCTCCTCGACGTGGGATGGCGGATGCAGGCTGTCGTCCGGCGTTTGAGCACAGCAGCGCCCTGCATTGTCGACAATCAATGTGAGGGAAGGAGCGCTGCGCGCGCGTGCTTCTTTCGGAGCCAATTTCCCCTGTCAGCAAGTCCGTTGGATATTAATGATTTATATGCAAGAGCCACAATATAAATATGAATATTTTATATTTTATTTAAATAAATAAATATATTTACAGCATTCGTTGCTGTGCAATAACGGGTAGCTGCAGCTCCTGCAGGCCTGCATGCTGCAGGAACAGGCTGGTCAGGCTGCTGCACTCGACCCCTGCACGGAGTCAGACACCAGAAACCTCGTTGGATGAGATTTGACAAAGGCAGGATTCTGTGGAGGCCCCAAGAGTCCAAGAGTCCAAGACTGCGTGCGATGCGACGACGCGACGATGCGACGACGCGGTGGCGTTGACGTCGACGGAGTACTCCGTACGAGTGTTGTTGCTGGCGCCGGCTGCCGTGAACGTGGCGCGGCCAATGTCTGGATTCTTGGTTCCTACTCCGTAGAGGCGTCCGGATTCGTCCATGTTGCGGCGCGAGAGAATCACGAGGCAGGCGTTCCCCGTATTTTTGATGGGCGCCTCAATGGGTACCTAAAAATAACACGCCAACGCGCTAGCCGTGCACTAATTTTGACATTTCACTGCGATCATGACAGTCCAAGTGGAATGAAATCGAATGAATCGACAGACGGAGATTTCAATATTCTATCAATACGAATTAAACTTTGCATATATTTATAAATATACGCGGGTCGACGTCGGAAAAGTGGCAGGCGATCATCGAGAACAGGGCAGCCATTATCGGGTCCCTCTCCGACACCGATTCTCTGTTCCCTCCACTTTCCAGGTACGGAGTAAATAAATAAATATTTGTCCCACTTGCATGCGGGCAAGCGTCCGTATTATTTATTTATAAATGTATTTATATTTATGCTCGGCTTATTCACTCTTGTTCATAAGGGGCTTATTCCAGTTCTAGCGCAAGGATGACTCGTTTTCGCTGAGAGCGGCGGGCAGCGGCCAGGCCGGACAATTCAGAATTCCGCAGCCATTCACAGGCAAAGAAAGAGACGACTCTGCACTGGGTATCGCGCGCAAAAGGACAAAGAGCAACGAACGGTACTTTAGACCAACGGAAAGCGTTCCTGGCGGTAAGCCCGATGCAGCATAGCAAAAGGAAATGAAGTTTAGACTCTGCACCCTTAAATTAAGCGTGAATTAACCGTACCCTCCACACACATGATCCCTGACAGAAAGAAACGTAAGAAAAAACAAGGGGGTGCTGCAAACGCACATCATTGGCCGGCCAGGTTGGCCACGGGCGTGGAGAGCCGAGACTGTGAACCGAAAACATGAGCGAAAATCGACAATGGCCTCTTGGTCCTGCAAAAGAATTGCGCCGAGAGGTCTGTTGGCTGCTCATCCCAGCGCTCATCTCGCTATGCTGCAGCCCCGTGCATTGCCGCTTGGCCATGTCCGCCCAGCCGTAAATACGGAGTATAATCATAGTTTCTTGGGGGTTGGATTCCATTCTTTTGGCGGCTTGAAATGACAATCAAGAATCCGTCTTGGTATTGCTCTTGACCGACACAACAAAATGAACAACCCTAAGAAATGAAACACAAGACGGCATTGCACCGTCATGCGCCGACACGAGACTTGGAGGTCTTGGGCTCGGGTTCTTGGATTGCTGGGCGTGGGCATGGCTGGGCGCCCCCGTATTTGGCATGAAATGACTGCTTCTTGGACTGACGCATTCGTTGTGTCTTTGGTCATGAGGCCGGATGGGGACTCTTTGTCCAGGACGCCAGTAAATCTGGAGAAGCCTGTGCATGTGACTTACTCCTCATGGTGAGAAAGAACAGCTGAGACGCACAGCCAGCTCAAAGAAATATACTGACTCAGTCATTTCCGGGCATGTGTCTACCCAGTATTGACAGTATTGATTTCTCGTCATGCACGATCCATCGTCCAGGAAGCAGCAAAGACGTGCTGTCTCAGGCGTCACAAGAACGGTCTCAAAGGCAGGGATGCTCGACCTTTGCAAGTTACGTAAAGACGCCCGGGAAGCACAGCCGATTGTGCTTGTGTAATTCGCATGCAGGAGAAGCCAAGCCAGCAGGCGCAAACGCGCGCCCTGCAGCCCTGCCGCGGCGCTTCCTGTCCACGCTGCAGGGCCTGTCACCTGTGCGCGCCCATTGGCCGCGGGTGCAGACGAATGCCGACTCGTGCGCTCCTGAGCGCCTGTGCACTCCTGTGCACTCCTGAGAGAAGGATATGGCGGCGCTCCGTCTGGTTGGCTGCTGGCGGGGGTTGAAACAGTCTGGACCAGGGCCAAGCCGACTGCGACTGACTCAAACAGGCCGACTCTGCGCCACTGGTCGGACTGACTGGTCGTGATCGTCTGCGCCTTTGCCTTTGCGTCTCGTCCAAACCACGGGCTAAGCCGCCCTGTGGCCGTCGTCGAATGTCGCTCGCGCGCGCCAATCTCACCTGCAGACGCTGTGCCCGCATCGAGGCCCTCCGTGGCGCGTGTTGGGTCGTTTGACCCCCGTGTGGCAGTGCACCCTCGAGGCACGCCCTGTGCAGCCCTGTCGGTCTCGGCAGCAACGTTGCTCCGTCCATTCTTGGGCCTTTTGGTCAGTATATTCGTTCAAATATACAGACTCCTGAAACACGCACTGCGTGCATTTGCACAAGTACTCCGTACTCGGTCAATGACCATTCGAGCCGCGTGATCGAGATCAAACGTTTCGAGTGCGCATCGACGGTGAACAGTGACCAGAGCCAGAGATTGGCGCGTAGGACAATTCGTCAGCCGCCACGGCGCACAGCACACAACACACAGCGCCACTCATCAGACGAGCAGGTTCTCACGCCCACCCCATTGTGTGCACAGACAGACACCGCACCATGCGCGTCTGCCGGTCGCACAGCAATCTATTTGCGCGGCCGAAGCGAGCAACCGGCCACAACACACGTTGCCGGGCATCGCCCAACGACACAGACTGACTGCATTGGCGGCAAAAAGTCAACCGTCAAACGGACGCATCCCGTCCCAAGATTGGCAGCGGTGGTAATGCTGGTGCCAATCTCGCCACTCCAAGAATAGCGCCAACCGAAACGCGAGCCAGCTCCGTCGAGCTCGGCACAGGTGCCAGCGGCAAGCATCGCCTTGGAATCGCGATCCAAAAGGACGAACAGACAGCGGGACAAGAAGTGCTAAAGGAAGGTCGAGAAAGAAAAGCCCAGCGTTGGTGCACATTCCCGCCGGCGCACTAGCAGCCCTCGTTCTTCAGCGCGCATGCGGCACAATGGTCTGCATGCCAGTCGGGCCTGTACATTCCTCACTCCCGATCTGTCTGTCCGTCTGTTCCGTCTGCTCCGTCTGTTCCGGGTGCCTGGTGTCCGGCCAGGACGCCGTACCATCGCCCACCACACGACGTCGTGCACACCGTGCACGCCGTGCACCGGTCGCACGCCACATGCATCGCGTACACGAGCACACGCACTTGTGACCAGCTCGGCTCATCGAGGCCTGTGTTGTGCGGCCGGCGATCAAGACCGGGCAGCGGGAACGCATCGGTACGGCCGTACATCGTGGCATGGTGTCGCTGTGTAAAGTATTGCGAGGCGCAACGGTTGGCGTCCTTTGACCGTTGTCAGGTTTCGCCTATGCTCGGCGGTCGATCAAGATCCCGTAGGCGTACTATCGAGTGATCCTTGGGCTCGCACGCGTTTCAGCCGGTCGTTTGGACCGTGTGCTGTTGCAGGCTGCCAAGCGTACCGGTGGTTTAAAGTTTTGTGGCGCGGTCCGATGCTAGGACAGCATGGGTAAGTGACCAAAGTGAGAGGCACCGCTTACAAAAAGTAGCGGTAGCCAAAGGTGCCCTCGATCTCGGTCGTCGGGTGGGCGTGCACCGCGTGCGCCGCGTGCACCGCGTGCGAGACGGCCTCGGTGCGCGCGAGCTGGGCGTTCTTGTAGACAAAGTACTGGCGCAGGACGAGCGCGAGCAAGGCATTGAAGAACATAAAGGCGGCGCAGATGGACATGCCCTTGACAAAGTAGGGCCGGTCGGCGGACGAAAAGATGCGCGTGCCGAGGATGGGCCCGCACTGGCCGATGAGATTGAGCATGGCGATGCCGACGCCGCGTTTCGTGTCGGAGCCCTGGTTGTTGAGGACCCAGGGCAGAATGTTGGCAATGGCCGGGAAGACGCCGGCGGCGGCCAAGAAGACGCCGAGGTAGCGCACGGCGACGGTCTGGACGGTGGCGAGCAGGACGTAGCCGACGCCGCCCACGACAGACAGGGCGGCGATGACGAGGCCGCGCTGGCGGATGCGGTCGGCGAGGTACGTGGTGCCGATGCAGACGAAAAAGGCGACAAGGTAGGGCGGTGCCGTCAGCCCCTGTGCGGTGATGCTGGTGAAGCCCATGGTGGTGAGGATGGTCGGCAAAAAGACGGGCAGCGACGCAAACGAGACGTTGCAGCTAAAGTACATGAGCGGCTGGACGAGCGTCTGCGGCTGCTGGAACGTTGAGAGGACGGCCTTGACGGTGACGCCCTGGCGGCCGAGGCGCGCCTCGCCGGCCTGGCCGGTCTGCTGGATGGTGCGCGCGCGCGCGACGGCGCGCTCTTCTTCCGTCAGGAACTTGGCCGTGTCGGGCGAGTCGGGCAGCGCAACGAAGACGACGGCGGCCATGACAATGGTGGGCAGGCCCTCGACGAGAAAGAGCAGCTTCCAGTTGGCGATGGCGGTGTGGCCGGACGTGATGGCGTACGCGAGGGCGCCGGCAAAGGTGGTGGCGAGCGGCGCGGCCGATAAGAAGATGCCGCAGCGTCGGCCGAGCTCGTCGCGCTTGTAGAAGAAGGACAGCAGGTACGGCACGCCTGGCGCGAAGGCGGCCTCGGCGACTGCGAGGATAGAGCGGCACGCCATGAGGCCCTGCCAGTTGAAGGCGGTGGCCTGCAGCGTCGACGCGATGCCCCACGTGAGGACGGTGACGCAGCCCCAGATGTGCGGCGGGACGACCTTCCAGCCGATGGCGAGCCACTCAAAGATGATGTAGGGGATGTAAAAGATGGTCAGCAGCCACTGGTACTGGGCGTCGTCGTAGCCCAGGTCCTTGCCCATGCCGGCGGTCTCGGCATTGCCAATGTTGGAGCGGTCGAGGAAGCCGAGCAGGTAGCACGCAAAGACGAGCGGGATGAGCACGCGGTCAATCTTTTTGAGCAGGCGCTTCTCGACGGGGTCGATCTGCGTGGCGGTCGGCTTGTCCATGCCGGCGACGTCAGCGGTGCCGGTGGCCGTCGCAGCCGTGGGTACGCGGTCGAGCTGCGTGTCGGTCGGCTTGTGCATGCCGACGATGAGCAACGCAGACGGGTGGGAAAGACGAAGACGCTCGGGTGGGAAAGACGAAGACGCTCGGGTGAGAAAAGACGACAGACGCCTCGGGAGCGCCAAGACTCGGCTCGTGGCTTGGCTTTTGGGTGTAAGCGGTTGGTGGGCCAAGCGTCTTGGTATCGCAGCGTGCGCTGTCGAGGCTGTTGAGCAAGCCTGTACGGAGTACAATGAGTTGACGATGGTAGCAAGACGAGAAGAAAAAAGGGAGAATGGCTGTTTTGAGGAAAAGGGGCTCACGCGTCATGAGGAAGGTGCGGTGAGGAGTAGCACGACTCTTTCTCTTTCCCTTTTCTGCACTTTCCCTTTGCACTTTCCATTTATGCACTCTCCCTCTGCACTTTCCATTTCTGCACTCTCCCTCTGCACTTTCCATTTCTGCACTTTTTTCTCTGACCACTCTTTCCCTTCCCCTGGTATCATGCTACAAAATAATATAAATTAAACTGTCCTCTGCAGGTTTTCACGGTCACCTATCCTTGAATAAGAAAATACGTCGGACATTTCCTCGGTCTCTTAGGCCTCGGCCTTACCGCCCAGTCTTGAGGCGTCCCGATGTACACTACCAAGAATACACCGAAAATCAAACTTACCTTTGCATGCAATGGCTGTTCCCCTCTTGGGCTTCACGAAGACCTTGTGTCTTGCTTTACAGATGTCTGTGTTTCTGTACACGAGCCAGTCCCCAACTTGACTACATTTACAACAAGTGCGGAGAAGTCCTAAAATGAAAACGGCAGTTGGTTTCCTGCAAGGACGCTGGCAGTCAGTCGGGCACGGCAAATGCCGCCCGACTGAGCAGTGGCAGCCAACACGGTGGCTAAAGCCTGGCCAGGAGATGCTCGACTGCTTACTCGATACCAAAGCCTGATGCAGGCTCGATACGACCAAGATGGTGTGCTGACTCCAGTTCAACAAGTCTTGCTTGAGCGTCTCCAGGTACATCGAAAACACCCGAAGCGAGCCCGACTTGTCCAGCTGTAGCTCAAAACGATTCTCTAGCTGGGCGACTGACGAGGCGGTCACGAGCAGCAGTACCTGGTGCGGTGCAGTTAGTGAAAATGGTAGTCTTTACACTATTTGCACTACATTTGCACGACGGGCGGTGAGGTTCTGCCGCCCCACTGCCTCTACAAAACCACTGCCAAACGCCCAAAATTTTCTCCCCCTTTTCCTCTACAAACACATTCGACACAACGCCGACACCGACACCGACACGCAGCGTAGCCTGCCGTCGACAGACGCTTCACAATCCTTGCTGCGTCTGTTTTCTCTCCATGTTCCGTAGCGCGCCGGCGGTGCAGCGTCCTTGCGACAATGCATGATTCGTCAGACACGTTTCGCCCCCAGTGGCGATATGCTGTTTACACTGCTGGCGCAGAAGAACTCTGACCCGTTGCTGGGCGCCCGACCGTGAAAAGATCGTTTTGCATCTAACTGATCGGTCGGGAATCAGTTGTGGTTAAATCTTATGTAATGACGGCCCTTAGTCTCGCTTGCTGTGAAATGCAAAAATGCAAAGTACAAAAATGCAAAATACAAAAAAAATACAAAATGCAAAATGCAAAATGCAAAGATACAAAAAATACAAAATACAAAATACAAAATACAAAAAATCTACAGCAGGCTCTCGTACTTGTCGAGGCCCGTCTTGCCGGGCTGCGTGGTCATGCCGTTGCCGTTGCTACTGCTGTTGCTGGGCGTCATGGCGCTCATGCCCATGCCCATGTTCATCCCGGGCGGCATCGTGCCATTGCTGTTCATGCCCATGTTCATGTTCATGCCCATGCCCATGCCCATGCTCATGGCGTTCATGCTCGTGCCTGTGCCGCCGAGGGCCGACCGGCTGTAGTTGGGGGCAAACGCGGTCGGGGTTGGCGATGCGTTCATGGCCATGCTGCCCATGGCCATGCTGCCCGGTGGTGGAGCCAGGCTAAAGGTCGACGCGGACGATGCGGTCCCGGCGCCCGGCGGTGGCGGCAGCGAAAACGCCGTCGACGATGGCGTGCGCTGGGCTGTCGGTGCAGCACTGCTCGCCCACGGGTTGGCTGCCGGCGGGCTCTGGTGCATCGGCCGCGCGGGTAGTGCTTGTGAAAACTGCGTCGACGATGGTGTCATGGCCGCGAACCCGCCGAGGTCGGGCGGTTTCTGTGCCTGCAGCGAAGGTACCGATGCAGACGCAGACGCAGGCGCAGGTGTCGAGCTCGGCGTGGACCACGAAAACGTGACGGCCGATGCGCTGGCGGTGGGCGATGCAACGTTCTGGCGCGGTGTCGGTGTGCGTGTGGTGCGTGTGGTGCGTGTGGCGGGCGACGCCGTGTCCCAGCCGCCGTCCATGAGTCCGCTGCCGGCAGACGCGCCGGGCGCACCGGTCTTGCCCTTGACGAGACGTTCAAAGTCGTCCTCGGCGACGTCCGTGGGCTGTGCATGGCCAACGTCGAACGCGGTGCCGCCGTGGTTAAAGGAGGAGAGCTCGTCCATGAGCGACGACGCGTTGCCACCGCCACCGCCTCCACCACCGCCACCGTCCATGCCCGACAGTTCCTGCAGTTTCTTGAGCTGCTCGTCCTCGACGCGCCCCGACAGCGTCTTGATGAGGGCCATGAATGCCTGGAACTGCGACAGGTTGAGCAGCGGCCCGAGGCTCATCGTCCACAGCACCGGCAGCACCTCGAGCGCGACAAAGTCGGCGTCTGCGACGCCGCCGACGACGCGCAGCACGTTGAGCGCCTCCATCATGACCGCCGGCTCCTTGGTCTTGATTGCCTTGATCAGCGGCACAATCTTTTCCTGCATCGTGTACTTGTCGAGCGCCGACGATGTCCCTTTCTGGGCCGACCGTCCGTCCAGGCCGTCGCTGCTGTCGCTGCGTCCGCCACATAGCACGACAAACGCTTGGAGCCCGCGAATCTTGATGGCCATGCTGCTCGTCTTGCTAAAGATGGCCGCGACGACGGGAAACAGCTCGTTCTTGATGGTGCTAAAGTCGAGCACCGGCAGCATGGCCGGGATGCTCTGCAGCGCCGCGTTGACGACGGACGGTGTCGGCGACTCGAGCGCCACGGCGACAATGGGCAGCACGTCGTCCTTGAACTCGCGGCCGTTGGTATTGTCGGTCACGGTCGCCAGGCGCTCCAGCACGACCATGAGGCTCGCGTCGCGCGCCGCGTCACGCTCGGCCGACGCCTTGCCCGCCACAAAGTGCGCCTTGAGCGCCGGCAGCACGCGCTCGCCAAACACGCGCTTCGCCGACGGCAGCAGCTCGACGAGGCGGAAGACGTTTTGCAGGATGAGCGGCGCCAGCGCCCGGTCCTTGAGCTCGTCGAGCAGAGCCGGCAGCACCTTCTTCTCCATGACCGACTTGGGAAAGGAGGCGAGCACCTTGCTCAGGCCGCGCAGAAACGACGTCTTTTCGCCGTGCGTCTTGGCCGGGAAGGCGTCGAGGAAGCGGATGGTGGAGACGAGAATGTTGTCAAAGTACTCGCTCGTCTGGAACTCCTTGGCCGACAGCCGCTGCGCCGGCCGCCGTGTAATCAGACGCGGCAGCACGTGCGTCGCCAGCTCGCGAGGCAGCGGCCGCGACGACAGGAAATTGTTCGTCGTCGACGGCACCGCCCCGGCCGCCGCAAACGCCCGCTTGTACGCCGACACGCTGCCGTGCGCCTCAATGGGCGACCGGTGTGGCGCGTTGTACAGCGCAATGCACAGCAGCCCCAGTGCAAACATGTCGGCCGCCGGTGTCAGGTTGCTGTCCATGACCAGGTCGGGCGACGCGTAGTCGAGGTTCAGCTGCACGGACCGTGGCAGCCGCGTGTCCATGTTCAAGATTTCGCCGACCGACACGGGCGCAAACGCCGCCGACGGGCCCGTCGCGCCCACCTCGGCCGGACCGCAAAAGGCCAGGCCGCCAATCTTCCAGTCCGACTTGGCATTGACCAGCACCGCGTCTGGCGTCACGTTGCCATGCACCAGTCCGGCGTTCTCGTGCAGAAACTCGAGCGCCTTGCCCAGCTGCAGCAGCCCTTTTTGGATCTCGAGCTCGTCAATCTCGAGCTCGCGCCGCCGTCGCGACCCGTCGGGGCCCTCGGCCACGTACCGGCTCGACCGGCCCCCAACGCCCCCGGCGCGCTCCTGGTCGTCCTTGTCCTGCAGCAGCGACGCCAGCGACGCCGTCACCGCCTCCGTTGCAAACTGCAGCCCGCCACCGCGCGTGTCCTCGACCGGCTCGACCAGTTCCAGCACGCTCGGGTGCCGCAGCCGCGCCAGCGACGACGCCTCCTTGCGCAGCCGCTCGACCACCTCGTCCGCCGCGCGCTTAAACGACCCGGCCCCCGACCGGCCCAGCGAGCTCGCGTGTGCGTCCAGCGCCTTGCGGTCAAAGACAAAGACCGAGTATGCCTTGCCCGTCGATTTCTTCTTTGCGTCGTAAATCTTCCACGGGCCCGCCGTCGACGTAGGCGCCGAGGCCACCGTGTAGTTGCTGTTGATGGTCGACGAAATCGACTTGAACGCCGACGCGAACATGTCGGTGTTGCGTGCTCGAGACGCTCGAGCCGGCTGATCAGGAACAGGACGGAAACGGAACGGAAACAGAAACAGAACAGGAAACAACAATCAGGCGTGCAGCCAAGGCGCAGTCATGTCGAGATGCGTCGATGAGCGTCGTCGATTCGTGCAATGTCGTGCGCTCGTCGCGGTGCCTGTTATCGCGGTATCGTGTCACCGACGTGTGTGTCACTGAGCTTCGTCCAGAGTCGTTGAAGCAGTCGGTCGTTGTCAAACTGTTGACGTCGATTCTAAGCTGCTGGCTGGCTGGCTGGCTGGCTGGCTGTAAGCTGCTACCTAATCGCAACGTGGGCGTCAGGCTAGGCGCGGCTGAGCCTAGCCAAAACGGGTAACCGTTAAACGACGAGTGCGAGTAAATTTACAGGGGTCTAGAGGGTCACACGACGTATCACGTGATACACTATCCACCTCGATAAGGCTCCGATGGTCGGCGGGTGGACCGGAATATTTGGCCGCCACAGCGCTACAACGCCAATGGCTAAAATACGCTAGAGCAGCGCACAAACACGCGGCGAGCAGTGCTGCTCCGGGGCACTGACCTGCGGCGGTGACTGCTTGCGTCGTCGCCGTACGGATGACTGTATGTTTCAAGAGTCATACAGCTCTGGTCTGTATTTTATATGTACTAGGCTTGTCGTAACGTTCGACAGCTCGCACTCCGTATATTTCTTCTGCTCTCTGCACGTCTCCTTCTGTCTCGTCCGTAATTTTCCCTGCCGCCATTTTCCACTTCAGTGCTCGCTCGCTCTTTCCTACACCTACTCCATTGTGTTTACGCTCCTTCCGCACGTCTTCCGCCACCCACCCGCCACCCACACCACACACCAACCGTCACGATGCTTCGGCCAGCTCTCCGGCTCGGCAGCGCCGCTGCTGCCCGTGTCTTGACCCCGTCCGCCGCCGCTGCCTCGGCCCGGCCATTGCTATCGCGCACGACGGCCGTCGCCGCCGCCGCCGCCGCCTCGGCCGCCCGCAGAGCCTACAGCGCCGCCACGCTGCCCGACATTGAGCCGGCCAAGCTGACGGTGTCCGAGACAAAGACGCCCGGCACGCTGCCGCCGGCCAAGGACCTTGTGTTTGGCCGCGCGTTCTCGGACCACATGATGACGATTGCGTGGGACAGCGAGTCTGGCTGGGCGGCGCCCGAGATCAAGCCGTACCAGAACCTGTCGCTGGACCCGGCGACGTGCGTCTTCCACTACGCCTTTGAGTGCTTCGAGGGCATGAAGGCGTACAAGGACAAGGCCGGCCGCATCCGTCTGTTCCGCCCGGACCGCAACATGGCGCGCTTCAACAAGTCGGCCGCCCGCATCGCGCTGCCGACCTTCTCCGACGACGCCCTCATCGAGCTGATTGCCAAGTTTGCCAAGCTCGAGTCGCGCTTCATCCCGCACGAAAAGGGCTTCTCGCTGTACCTGCGCCCGACCATGATTGGCACGCAAAAGACGCTCGGCGTCGGGCCGCCGGGCAGCGCGCTGCTGTACGTCATTGCGTCGCCCGTCGGGCCCTACTACCCGACCGGCTTCAAGGCCATCAAGCTCGAGGCCACCGACTACGCCGTGCGTGCCTGGCCCGGCGGCGTCGGCGACAAGAAGCTCGGCGCCAACTACGCGCCGTGCATCGTGCCGCAGCGCGAGGCCCTCAGCCGCGGCTTCCAGCAGAACCTGTGGCTCTTTGGCGAGGAGGAGTACGTCACCGAGGTCGGCACCATGAACTTTTTCGTCGCCCTCCGCAACAAGGACACGGGCGCCAAGGAGCTCGTCACCGCGCCCCTCGACGGCACCATCCTCGAGGGCGTCACGCGCGACTCCGTGCTCGCCCTGGCCCGCGAGCGCCTCGCACCGCAAGGCTGGACCATCTCGGAGCGCAAGTACACCATGTCCGAGCTCGCCGAGGCAGCGGCCGACGGCCGCCTGATTGAGGCGTTTGGCGCCGGCACCGCCGCCATTGTCAGCCCCGTGCGTGCCATCAGCTGGCGCGGCCAGATGGTCGACTGCGGCCTCAAGGACTCGGAGGAGTCGGGCGCCATCACCACCCAGATGAAGAACTGGATCGAGGGCATCCAGTACGGCGAGGAGGAGCACCCCTGGAGCTACGTGTGCGAGTAACGGCAGATAGTTGCATTGCAGATTGCATTCAGTTTGGCATCAGACGTCCGTGCCATGGGCACTTGATCTAGCTGATGACGTTGCCATTCGAACGCGTCTGGCAACTCGAGTACGTGACACGGGCAGTCGGAGCAGGTGTACGTATTGGGACTTTGCTGTTGGCTCGATACAACCAGATCCACGATACTGTAGACACAAACACAAGAAGGACAGAAATCCTCACATAACCACCAAACGGCGTCAGGCTTGATGACTCATCACATGCCTCAACAGATAAAAGCAATGAATTGTATAAGCAACGTCTCGATCGGCCGCTCCTGACGTAAGAAATATGCGTAATGGGCCTAGCTTCCTAGGGCAGACAGGGTGTGCCGGGCAGCATCTACTGCTTGCCGTTTGGGCTCGGGTCGGTCAGGATACCCTCGGCCTCTAGCCGTCTCCGGGCCTCCTCGAGCGCCCACGTTTGTATCCTGGATGTTAGCAGATTTCTGTAGAGAGCAGTCGTGTCGAACGCACGAGGTGTCCGGCTTGAACGGGTAGATGCAGGCAAACACGACCAGGCTGCCGCAGAAGCCCCAGAACATGGTGTTCTCCCAGCCCTCGGGCTTGTACTTTTCGCCGGGCTTGACGCCAAACAGCCAGCCGGTCGGCGGGTCGTACTGCGAGCCGTGGCCGCCCGGCCGCCGCACAGAGCTGCTAAAGGCGCGGCGCGCAACGGATGTGCTGGAGGACAGGGTGGCCGGGGCCGAGGCCGACGCGGACGCGAGCGCGCGCTTGGCAGCAGACGCAAACGACATGGTGGGCGGTGCGGCGTCTGATCTGTGGTGATCGGTGGTGGTCGGTGGGTGGGTGGGCTCGTCAAGGGCCGGTGGCCGTGATCGTCGCAGGCGAGACAGGAAGGAGCGGAGAGGGTTTTTCGTGCGTGCCGTGCTGTCCCGGTGCGGTCGTCGGTCGTCGAGAGTCCGGGGCGAGATGCGATGCTGTCTCAAAAAGTCGCTGTTCCACCCAATCCCAGGGCGCAGCGGTTGCGGAACTCGTCGGAACCAATGTCGGACCGCCATACAGTGGGGCCAGCTCGGTCGTGCGGGTCGCACGTGACACAATCCTGGCCAATCACTAGTCGTCTTTTACACGTCAAGTGCAATTGGACAGGTGAAATACTAGAAACTATACACTTTCCGTCCCTTGACTACAAGCAGTACCTGTGCCGTCTATATCTAACCTGCCGTCTATATACAACAAAGGAAATGCAGAGAGAAGAGACTGGCCATGTGTCTTGCACTGCAGCTTCAAAGAAGTCGTCAATTCGTTCCGTGTCTGCTTTTGGTGGCTTTGTGCGCAACGTGCGACATGCAAAACGTGCAGAAAAAGCAGGCAAAGCAATGGTAGTACAGTAGTACAGGAGGGCTACTGCACGTCTGGCAGCTCGTTGTCCATGGGCAGCATGACGGCCAGCTTTTTGAGAATGGTCTGGTACAGCAGCAGCATGCAGCCGCTCTGGATGCTGGTCCAGACGACGCGCGGCCCGACGCCGCGGAACCAGCCGCCGATTCCCTCGGTCTGGTAGAGGTAGCGCAGCCCGGTCACGACAGACGACGTCTGGAGCGTCGCGCAGCCGGGGCGCGGCGTGTGCGTCGACGGCGACGACGTCGAGATGCCGCGTTTTGCCGCCGCCGTCGTGGGCCTCGACGCGACGTCGGTCGTGTGTTTTTGTTGTGTTGGTGTCGGTGTCGGCGCTGGCGTCGACGACGGATGTGATGGTGTGTCGGACCGCACCTGGGTCTGCAGGCGCGTCTTGACCACGTCGAGCGGGCACGTCATGGCGCCCGCAAGGCCGCCGGCGCCGGCGCCCGTCAGAAAGTCGAGCGGCAGGCCAATGTCGCGGCTGCCCTTGTACTGCTGCGCCCAGCTCTGGGCCTGCTCCCAGAACATAAACTGCAGCGCCGAGAAGGGCAGGTCGCGGTACAGCGTGGCGCCGTAGCCGTGGAAGAGCGCGCCGGCGCCCTCCTGGCGCACAATGGTGCGCACGGCGTCGACGGTGCCGCGGTAGTTGTAGCCCGACGCAAAGTGCGGGTTCTGGTAGCGGCCCTGCAGCTGCAGGCGCGTCTTGAGCACCTCGGAGGGCACGTAGACGACCGATGCCGCAAGATCGCCAAAAAAGCCTGTCGTTAGCTTTTCGTTTTTGGTTTCGTTTTTGGTTTCGTCGTTGGTTTCCGTTTGGCCCAATGCCGGACAGAGGCCACTCACCACTCAAGAGGTAGGCAATGTGCGGCTGCATGCCCGCGTCAATCATGTTGCGCTTGCTAAACTCGTAGGTGCCGAAAAACGCCACGGTCCCTGGGAACGAGCCACACAGCGCCGGCAGCCAGCCGCCGTACAGGCCGCGCCGGATGCCCTCCTGCCGCCAGATGGTATAGTAGGACGAGCCGAGCGACGTGTACTTGGGGGGGATGTGCGGGTCGCCCTGCTGGCGCGTCTTGACGGTGTCGAGCGAGTGCATCAGCATGTCGCCAAACGTGCCGCCGAGGCCGCCCGCCAGCATCGAGTGGATGTACGGGGGGCGGCCCTCGTCCTCGCCGCCGCTGCCCGCCATGGTGCCGCGTGCAGGGCGTGCAGGGGCGTGCAGGGGCGTGCAGGGTCGGGCAGGGTCGGGCTGGCTCGGCTCCGCTGGCACAGGCACGCTTTCGGGTTCAAGCTCGGCGCGGCTGGCGTGGCGCGGGCGCAAGAACAAGTGTCGGTCGGGTCGAGGTCAGGCCCAGCAGCTGTGTCGTCGAGGATTACCGGGTATGGTCCATGCCTCGGTCTGTGCGCAGCGGTGTCGTGGAATGGTCGCTGGTCTGGGGGCGTCACGGTCGTCGTCGATGTTGGGCGTGGTGACTGCCCCAATTCGCAGCTTTTTTCGTCAATTGAGGGGCACGTGACGTCTCCACCAGACGTCATCTACCTCTATTGACTGTCGGCCTCGATCTTCTTTTCGCATACATTTACGTAACAATGGCTAGACGGTTTTGGATCTTTTATTTTGTTTTTATTTTTCACTGTTTCGTTGTTTCGTTGTTTCGTTGTTGTGCTTGCGTGGTGGGCTGGCGTCGTCCAACGTCGGTAGGATGTCGTTTGCCTGCGCACAAGTAAGCTTAGCGAAGCCTAGGTTTATTTATATTTGTTTCGAAAGATATTTATTTGGCTTCGGCTGTACACAAACGGCAATAAAGATATCGGTCGAAGCTGTCCAAGCTCGTCGAGTGATTCAAATTAACGTTACATAGTGCAAAATAACCTCACAATCGAGTCGCATAATCGTACCTACGAGGCTGTCCGGTGCGCCACGGGATACTCCCACCAGCGGACGCGCCCAAACTTGCTCAGCGGCAGCACAATGTGCGTCAGCCGTCCTGTAATGAGCGCCACGGACACCGGCCCGTACGTGTTGCTGTCCAGGCTGCGCCCCTCGCCCGCGTCGCCCTCCACCCACACGTGCCCCTCGGGCACGCGCACGTACGGCGCCTTGAACGGCGGCTGCGTCTGCACGACGTCGCCGGCGAGCGCAATCACACGCTTGACCGACACGACCTCGGGGTTGTACGGGCTCCTGCGGCGTTAGTCTGTCATTCTGTCATCAATCGGTCATGGCGGCGAGGCGGCGAGGCGAAAGGCGAGCACCCACTTGAGAAAGACGACCATGCCGCGCTCGAGGCCGTCCTGCGCATATAGCTTGCGGTTGACGACCCAGTCGCGCTCGAGCGACTCGTTGTAGTTGCTGTTGAGGAACGGGTACATGGACGGCCCCTCGATGCGCGTAATCTCGGCGACGGTGCTGTTGAACCAGATGGCCACCGGAACCCACGTGGCCAGGCCAAACAGCCGGAACAGAAACTGCCTGGTAAACGCCGAGGCCGGCGACGGTGATGCACGCGCCGGGTGGGCGTCCGGGGCAGGCGAAGTCGAGTAGCGGTGCGCTGCCCGGCTGCTGCGGAACACGGACCGCGCCGCACGCAGGCGCAGCCACATTGGTGCAGCCATGTCGAGAACGGTCGCTCGTTCTCAAGCTCAGACGTGGCTATAGGCTGAACATGGGTCGTGATGACAGGCGCAAGGCTGAGGTCGCAATTCGACATAAGAGGCTACAACACAGACCCACAAAATTACATAAGCACATCTCTCACCATTTTTACTGCTTGAAGTCATGTTCATTTACTTTTAGACACTGAAATGCAAACGCGCGTGCCAGAACCGACGCCATCAGCGACGATGGGCTCAGAATGCAGCTCTAGAAGAACTTTGAGCTCCAGAATGCGACTCTAGAATCGACAGACCCGTACTTGCAACTTTTGCTTCCCGACAGACCGACAGAGAAATGCCGTGCCACAACGCAACATCATAAGAACCAAACACCGTCGTTTTCCGTTTAAAAGAACCTGAACGCGAAAGAAACACCAGACACCGTCTACACCTCCGGGGCGTCGTCGCTCTCGCTCTGGCTGTCGTCGCCGCTGACCTCGGCGTTCTCGCGCTCGCGCTTCTCCATCAGCGCCTGCAGCTCGGCGTCGTCGCTCTCGGTGACCGCCTTGGGCTCCATCTTGACGACCAGCTTGCCGCCCGCGGCCTCAATCGTCGCGCGCACGTCCTGGATCGCCTGCTGCAACCGGGTGATGCCCGTGTTCTTGTCCAGGCACGTGCTCGTCAGCACGTACAGCGGCGGCGATACTAGCCGCACCTTGACCTTGTTGTCCTCCGTGTTCTCGGCCTCGGCCGTGCGCAGCGCCTTCTTGATCGCCTCGATGCCCTCGTAGCCGAAGCACGTCACCTCGACGTCCGCGCGCACTTTTGTCGGCTGTGGTGTCAGGCGCTTGCCAATGTACGACTTGAGCTCGTCGGCGACGGCGTCGCTCGGGAACTTGATGTCGTTCCACACATCGGGGTTGCTGTCGGTCAGTGGTCAGCAGGGTTCACGTCAGACGGGCGGCAAGCAACACTCACGTAATGGACAGCTTGAACGCGTCCAGCGAGTGGCCGTACGACTTGTTCAGCGGCCAGCCAATCGTCTCATACAGCGTCTCAATGGGCGTCTGCGTCTTCTCGGCGACGTGGCGCAGGATCGAGTGCACCATCTTGCTCTTGTTGTACCGCTCCTCGCACTTCTTGACGTCCTCGGGCGACACGCGGCGCTTCGACAGATCAATGTAGCCCTTTTCCTTGTCGACACGCAGGACGACCACGCACTCGTTGCGGCCGACGCGGATCAGCTTCTGGATCGAGCGGATGCGACGTCTGGACAGCTCCGACAGCAGGATCATGCCGTCAATGTCGTCGTACTCGAGCAGCTTGACGTACGCGCCCATGTCGGCAATCTGGCGCACGTTGACCATGACATAGCTGTCAATCTCGGGGAATTTCTCTGCGTCGGTTAGCCTTGGCCGTCGCGTGCCGTGCCGTGGACTGCGTGAGGCGTGTCGTGTGCGATGCGTGGGCGTCTGTCGTCGGCATCGGGCACGCCGACAGTACACGGCAGACGCTGATCGCGGGGTGTGGGGGACGAACCCTCGTAGTATCTGCAGTTGCTCAGCGACATGATGGCGGTGTTGTGTCGCTCTGGGGGTAGGTGTTTAGGTGTTCGGGGCAAATCGGAGCCGGGACAGGTTCGGAGGAGATGTCGAGATGGATCGTTGCTGGTGCGGGTGCGTGATGCCGGAGTGTTGTGAGGCTGTGATGACTGTGTGTATGCAGAGCGAAAAAAATGGTGGGCGGGGCAAGTGGAAATGCTGCCATAGTGCCAATAGTGTTGCGTGTGGCCGTGTCGCGCCTGTACGGAGTAAGCTCTCAGTGCTGATTCATCCTAGCTGTGCCGAGCGCTATGGGTACTCGCGGCACTAGCATGTCTTGCTTGTGCTCTTTGATTGTTGCAAGAATCCGACCTCCCTATTTACACCAACAAAACTGATCGCTTGACTGTCACTAAATAAGTTTTTAAAAAAGTAAAATAAGTTTTGAAAATAAGACGAGGCCGACGGAGTCTTGACTTCTGCGCAGTGGGGCAACCATCTTTTGCACCTGGATCAACGAAAATCCGCCCCGGGTGTTAACGCGCACCAGCGCCATAGCGCTGTAGCAGCTAAAGTGGAAGCTGCGACGAGAGACACTGGGGGTGCAAGCTCCACCACCGCCTTCCTTTTTCAATGTCGATTGATAAAAGCTCCTAAAATTTCTCGGCCGGCTCTGGGAGCACCTTCTTCTTCTTTCCTCCCATTTCCAGCCAATCTGCCCATTTGGTTTGACCTCGTTTCTGTTTCTTCCATTTTCTGCCCATTTCGGCACGTTTCGCGCATCAAAAGGCTACCTCTGGCCTGCCCTACTACGTCACTGGCATGCACTGATCACTGAACGGTGTCCTTTTTTGCACTAGTCAGTGCTGGACGGTCCTACAGTTATAAGACACTGTGCCTCGCCCTTCCAGCCATGTGGCACGCTTCCCTCTCCGCTGCATGAGCTCGCAGCCACCAGCATGGGTTCAATCAGCACCACCACCATTTCTGCCGCGGCATCGACGTCAGCGGCCACGGCGGCCACTGCGGCCACTGCGGCCATTGCCCAGAACCTGTCGTCGGCGGTCGCGACGGCGAGCGACGTTGCAGCCAGCCATGGCTCGACGTCGTGGATCGGTCTCGTGGCGAGACTGACCCTGTGGCTGTTGCAGGCCGTGTCGGCCGTGCTGTACTTTGTGCTCAAGATGGCCACGTTCTCGCTGCCGACACTGCTCTTTACGCTCTTTTCGACGACGCTGACGGTCACGATGAACGCGACGACACTGATGCTCATCTTTGTCGCCCTCTTCTCGACGGCCAGCTGGTTCGTGCGCTACCGCTACCTCAACATGTACGCGCGCCTGCCGCCCGAGCCGCAGCGCAAGGAGCCCGACATTGACCTGTTTCCCGACACGCACGACGACGGCATCAAGTCGGGTCTGTCGAGCTACCTTGACGAGTTTCTCAGTGCCATCAAGATCTTTGGCTACCTCGAGCGGCCCGTCTTCCACGAGCTCACGCGCAGCATGATGACGCGCAAGCTGATTGCGGGCGAGACGCTCAACCTCGAGGAGGAAAAGGGCTTCTGCATCGTCGTCGACGGCCTCGTCGAGATTTTTGTCAAGTCGGGCGCCGACGAGGGCCGCCACGGCCTCCACGGCCGCCACGCACGCACCAACTCACGCATGGGCCCGTCGCTCGAGACGGCCAACGAGGACGACGCCGACGAGGCGGGCCACCAGCGCTACCAGCTGCTGACAGAGGTCCGCAACGGCGCGCCCATGTCGTCGCTCTTCTCGCTCATGTCGCTCTTTACCGAGGACATTAGCCTCCGCGTCGCCGAGGACGATGCTTTGCCTCCGACGCCGCTCGCCGTCCACCCCGTGGCCTCGCGCTTCAGCGACAATGCCGGCTTCCAGACCCGGCGAGACCAGCGCATGCCACCTCCCAAACCCATTGCCACGCACGAAATGGCAATGGCGCCCGAGCCCGACGTCGCAGCGCCGGCCACGCCCACTAGCACCGGCCTGCCGCACGTCCCTCACCTGGCCCTGGACCCACAATCACAACCGCAACCGCGACGACCGCCGCCGCCGCGTCCCGGCCTGCGGCGGACCAAGACCAACTCGGTGCACCCCGACATTATTGCACGCGCGACGGTCGACACGACGATTGCCATTATCCCGGCGAGTGCGTTCCGGCGCCTGATCCGCATCTACCCCAAGGCCACGGCGCACATTGTGCACGTGATCCTGTCGCGGTTCCAGCGTGTGACGCTGGCGACGGCGTACAACTACCTGGGCCTGTCGGGCGAGGTGTTGCAGACGGAAGAGAGCATGCACCGGTTCACGACGTGCCAGCTGCCCAACTTTTTGCGCGGCGACGCGCTGGACCGGCTCAAGGAAAAGTTTAGCCGCGAGCGCGAGCGCGAGCGCATCGGCGAGGACTCGCTCGAGAAGGGTATCGCGCTGCACAACCCGGCGACGGGGCATCGCAAGCAGTCGGGCGCGACGCTGCGCAAGGAGGCCGCGCTGCACGTTCTGGCGGAAAAGCGCCGGACGTCGTCGACGGCCACGACGATTGGCGCGCTGGCGCACGAGTACGGGACCGTGTCGCGCAACAACCCGGGCGACCTGCTGGTGAACACGCCGGCGACGTCGGGTGCCGGTGTGGCGTCGGACAAGCTGCAGTTTGGCTCGGACCTGTTCCACCACGAGGCGAGCCACCACGAGGCGAGCCACTACAAGACGCCGCTGCAGCAGCGCAATCTGTACCCCTTTGCGACGCAAAAGGGCAGCCGCCTGTCACTCGACACACGCGAGGGCCTGGACGAGGACAACATCTTCCGCGAGTCGGTGCTGGAGTGCATGTTCAAGGCGATTGGGCTGAACTCGACGGCGTCGACGCCGCGCGAGGCCGAGTCGGCCGAGGCGTCGCCGCGGCTCGGGTCGCAGGAGGGCTTCCGGCGTGCGTCGTACGGGAGCAACGCCTTTGGCTTCATGGACCCGTTTGCCGGTTCCGCGGACGGCGATGCCGAGTCCATGACGTCGAGCGGGTTCCCGGCGAGCGCGCCGCCGAGCGTGCAGACGCTGGCGCACGACATGGTCGAGGAGCTCGAGATTGTCTTCTTTCCCAAGGGCTCCGTGCTCGTGGAGCAGGGCGAGCGCAACCCCGGGCTGTACTATGTCGTGGACGGCTTTCTCGACGTGTGCATCCCGGCGGGCTCGTCGTCGTCGAGCGACATGTTCCAGCCGAGCGGCGCGCACATGCACGTGGGCACGAAGCCGGCCAACAACGCGCCGCCGGCCGACGGCAAGGCGGGCAAGACAAGGCACCGGCGCAGCGTGGCGCTCATCAAGCCTGGCGGACTGGCGGGGTACATTGGCACGGTGTCGTCGTACCGGTCCTTTATCGACGTCGTCGCCAAGACGGACGTCTACGTCGGCTTTCTGCCACGCGCGTCGATTGAGCGCATCGTCGACCGGTACCCGATTGTGCTGCTGACAATGGCGAAGCGGCTGACGCATATCCTGCCGCGGCTGATTCTGCACATTGACTTTGCGCTCGAGTGGCTGCAGGTGAATGCGGGCCAGGTCATTTACCACAAGCACCAGGAGAGCGAGGCGATTTACATTGTGCTCAACGGGCGCCTGCGTCTCGTCAACGACCGCAAGGACGGCGGGGTGTCGGTGCTGGCCGAGTATGGGCAGGGCGAGAGCGTGGGCGAGCTCGAGGTGCTGACGGAGTCGGCGCGCGCGGGCACGCTGCACGCGATCCGCGACACGGAGCTCGTCAAGTTTCCGCGCACGCTCTTCAACAGCCTGGCGCAGGAGCACCCGAACATTACGATCAAGATATCCAAGATTATTGCGTCGCGGATGCGGAATCTAATGGACAACCCTGCGGCCGCACTGCGGCCCGTCGACGGCCCGGGCAATGCGGAAAAGGGCGCGTCGACGGACAATTTGCGCACGGTCGCCATTCTGCCGGTCACGGCGGGCGTGCCCGTCGTCGAGTTTGGCAACAAGCTGATGAACGCGCTGAGCCAGGTGGGCACGCCCAACGGGGCGACGTCGCTAAACCAGGCAGCCATCCTCAACCACCTGGGCAAGCACGCCTTCAACAAGATGGGCAAGCTCAAGCTGTCGCAGTACCTGGCAGACCTGGAGGAAAAGTACAGCCTCGTCGTCTACGTTGCCGGTGAGTTTTTTTTCTTTTTGCTCTTCGTTTATTTTCTTCCCGCGGAATGATGAGAAACCATGTCCATAGCCGGTTCGCCGTCGCTGATGGTAACGTTAACTCTAATTTTTTCCTGACCGCCTTCTCTCTTTCCTTTTCCTTCTCGTTCTGTCAGATTGCAGAGGCTAACAAGCAGACACGAGCGTCAACTCGCCGTGGACGCAGACGTGCATTACGCAGGCGGACTGCATTCTCTTGGTCGGGCTGGGCGAGGGCTCGTCGGAGATTGGCGAGTACGAGCGGTTTATGCTGGGGATGAAGTCGACGGCGCGCAAGCTGCTGGTGCTGCTGCACGCGGAGCGGTACTCGGCGTCGGGCCTGACACGGTCGTGGCTCAAGAACCGGGTGTGGATCAATGGCGGGCACTACCACGTGCAGATGGCCTTTGACTCACAGGCGGTGCCGCTGCACGCGTCGGCGTCGTCGAAGCGGCTGGGCCCGAGCCTCAAGGAGCGCGTGCAGATTCTGCAGGCGGAGATTCAAAAGTACACGTCGCGCAAGGTGCGGCAGCGGCCGTTTTATGCGCCGGACGCGCCGTTCAAGGGCGACTTCCACCGGCTGGCGCGGCGGCTGTGCGGCAAGTCGATTGGGCTGGTGCTGGGCGGCGGCGGCGCGCGCGGGCTGGCGCAGGTGGGCATTATCCGGGCGCTCGAGGACGCGGGCATCCCGATTGACATGGTGGGCGGTACGTCGATTGGGTCGTTTATTGGGGCGCTGTACGCGCGGCACGCGGACGTGGTGCCCATCTTTGGGCTGGCCAAGAAGTTTTCGGGCCGCATGGCGAGCATCTGGCGCTTTGCACTGGACCTGACGTACCCGTCGGCCTCGTACACGACGGGCCACGAGTTTAACCGGGGCATTTTCAAGTCGTTTGGCAAGGCGCAGATTGAGGACTTTTGGCTCGAGTACTACTGCAACACGACCAACATTAGCAAGAGCCGTGCCGAGTTCCACACCAGCGGCTACGCGTGGCGGTACGTGCGCGCGAGCATGTCGCTGGCGGGTCTGCTGCCGCCGCTGTGCGACGAGGGCAGCATGTTGCTGGACGGCGGGTACGTGGACAATCTGACAGTGTCGCACATGCGCGGCCTCGGCGCCGACGTCATCTTTGCCGTGGACGTGGGCGCGCTCGACGACGACACGCCGCAGGCGTTTGGCGACACGCTGTCGGGGTTCTGGGCGTTTGTGAACCGGTGGAACCCGCTGTCGACGACGCCAAACCCGCCGACACTGGCCGAGATCCAGGCGCGGCTGGCGTACGTGTCGAGCGTCGACGCGCTCGAGCGCGCCAAGACACTGCCGGGCTGCATCTACATGCGGCCGCCCATTGACGAGTACGGCACGCTCGAGTTTGGCAAGTTTGACGAGATTGTGGAGGTGGGGTACCGCTACGGACAGGCGTTTCTGGCGCGGCTGCGCGACCAGGGCGCCCTGCCGCTCATGGGCGCCGCCGCCGGCAAGACAGCACAGCGGCGTACCAAAGCCCCGCGGCGCGCCAGTATCTGACCAGCAGACATTTATTTTGGCGTCTTGTCTCCTTGTCTCTTGTCTCCTCTCCTTGTCTCCTCTCCTTGTCTCCTCTCCTTGTCTCCTCTCCTTGTCTCCTCTCCTTGTCCCTTTGGTCCCTTTTGGTCCCTTTTGGTCCCTTTTTGGAGCACGCGAGCGTGTCGTTTTGATATACCCCGAGCACTTTTGGAACGTATATGGCACTGCCGGTTATATGGAGAGTTAAGACGACGTGGCCGTAGTTATGATCTAGCAACGATCCGTCTACGCAACAGCAGGCACATTAACCTTAATTATAAGCTTATTTATAAACTTATTTATAAACTTATTTATAACCTTAATTATAAGCTTAGCCTGTATAACTACTTAACGGCAGGCACAGCCAATCTCGCACCTTCCGTTTAGCTATAACCTTATTATAAACTTAGTTATATCCTTATTATAAGCATAGCTTGTATAAGCTTAAAGTCCAAGGTCATGGCTTCAGCGATTTGCAGACCTACCGTCTCACGTGGACTGCTGCGCCTCGGCGGCGGCAATGATAATCTCGAGGGCGCGGTCGACGTGCTCCTGCTCGGTGGCGTAGTTGGCGGTCATGACGCGGATGGCGGCGACACCGCCGTCGAGGGTGGTTCCGGTGACCCAGATGGTGCCGTGGCGGTTGACGGCGTCGCAGACGCGGCGCGTGCGGGCGGTGGTGTCGTCGACGGACTCGCCGGCGCGCGTCGCGCAGCGAAACACGGTGAGCGTGAAGCGGGGCCCGGTAATGATTTCAAACAGGTCGCTGCGCTGCGCGATGCCGGCGGCAAAGTGTTCGCCGAGCTGGACGCCCTTGCGAATGTACGCGCGCAGACCGGCGGCGCCGTGGGTGCGCAGGACGAACCAGACCTTGAGGCTGCGGAAGCGGCGGCCGAGCGGCAGCTGCCAGTCGCGGTAGTCGGTGACGAGGCCGTTGTCGGAGTAGTCGTTTTTGTAGTAGTGCGCGTCGGCGCCGAGCGCGTTCCGGAGGTACGCACGGTCGCGCACAAAGACGACGGAGCAGTCAAAGTTGACGAGCAGCCACTTGTGCATGTTGAGGTTGAAGCTGTGGAAGCGGGCGAGCACGGCGGTGCCTGACGCCGACATGCGGCCGCGCTGCTCGGGCACGACGAGGGCGGACCCTGCGTGGGCGCCGTCGACGTGCACCCAGAGATCGGCCGCGTCGTCGGGCCGCCCGGCCGCCGTCTCGGCTGCACGGTACTCGGCGAGTACGCCGGCAATGCTGTCAAAGTCGTCGACGGCGCACGTGTCGGTCGTGCCAAATGTCGTTGCGACAAAAAAAGGCTCGAGGCCGGCGGCACGGACCTTGGCCAAGGCGTCCTTGAGCGACGCGCCCGTCATGCGGTAGCCGTCGGCGACCGGCGCGGGCACGGAGCGGTACCGCAGGCCGAGCACCTGGGCGGCCTTGCGTGCCGACGAGTGTGCAGTGGCGCCACCGAGGGCCACGAGCCTAGACCGACGTGCGGCGCGCAGGTCTTCCTGGTCGCCGGCCGACATCTGGTCGAAGCCCGGGTGGTCGGCGGCGAGCACGGCGCGCAGGTACTTGTCGGCGGCGGCCGTCATCATGGTCAGGACGGCCTCGCTGGCGCTGCCGTGGATGACACCGCCGCCGTGTGTCGGCCCGGTCGACAGGTACTCGCGTGGCAGATTGAGGAGCTGTGCGAGCCAGTCGAGCACAATCGTCTCGAGCTCCGTCGCCGCCGGGCTGCAGATCCAGTTGAAGCCGGCGCCGCCGTACGTTGCCGAGTACACGTCGCCGAGGATGCTGGCATAGGTGGCGGGGCAGGGGAAAAAGGCAAAGAAGTTGGGCGACTGCCAGTGCGTGATGCCCGGCGCAATGTTGCGCTCAATGTCGCGATGGATCGCGTCCCACGACTCGGGCGTCTCGGGCGCCGACGCCGGCAGCCGTGTGCGGAGGTACCCCGGCTGCACCGTCGACACGACCGGCCGCTCGCCGACCGTGGCAAAGTAGTCAATGGCTAGAGGTTAGCGTCTCGTCGCGTCTCGTCGCGTCTCGTCGCGCGCCGTCGCGTCGCCGTTACTAAACGCACCGTGCTCGGCCGAGCTGGCCATGGCGTGGCGAAACGTGTTGGCGTCCATGATGCTGAGAAGCCGTGCTGAGTGCGAGCGAGGTCGGTTGCGAGTCGAGTCCGATGTATCCACGTCGGATATGGCGAGTCAGTCACGGTCCGATGTATCCACGTCGGATCACGGTGGAGCCTATCTGTCACGTGCAAGCGAGCCAGTCCAACTGACAGTACTATTCAAAGATGGACCAAAACAAAGACAAGAAAGGTCAAAAGAAAGGTCAAAAGAATAAAAAAAAACTACCGCACGCTCAACTCGACCTCGTCGATGTCCTCGGTGCCGTCGAGAATGACGCGTCCTGGCGGACTGGCGAGTTGCACGCGACCACCAGACAAGCGCGACAGGACACGCGCCAGCCACGCGCCGAGTGCACGGACGGGTGCTGGCGCGGGCGCATCGTGGTCGCCCTCGGCCGCTCCGGACTCGGCGGCCTCGGAGTGTTCCGCCTTGAACTGGTACTTGAGGCAGTCCTTGACGGTGACGAGTCCCGACAGCCGTCCCTGGTACTCGATGAGGATGACGCGCGGCCCAATCTTGCGGAACAGCTCCATGACCGTCTCGAGCGGCAGCCGCGGGTGCACCGTCACCGGCGTCCGGTCAATGTACCGGCTAAAGTCGGCGTCCGCAAGATTATCAGAAACGTCAGATACGTCAGATATGTCGGCGTCTGTGCTGACCAGCTCGGCGGGCGGGAGAAAGAGGCAGCGGGTCTCGGGCGAGAGCACGCCGGCGCTGCGACGCAGGCGGTCGACGGCATACCGCAGCTCGGTGCGCCCGACGTAGCCGACGAGGGTGCGCGACGCGGTGTCCTGGACGACGGGGAAGCCCTGGTACTGGTCCTGGGCCAGCAGGTCCTCGACGGCGGCGAGCGTGAGCCCGGCGGCCGGCAGGGCCGTGACGTCGCGTTTCATGGCGTGTGCGACGGGCACGCCAAAGTTGTGCTCCTCGTTGTCGAGAAAGGGAAACCCGCTGAACCAGATCATGCGGTCGGCGATGCCGCCCTTGCCAAACAACTCGCTGACGGCCTTGGTGACGCCGACGACAATCATGGTCGGCAAAATGTACGTCAGCGCGCCCGTCAGCTCAAACATGATGACGACGACGGCGACGGTCAAGTGCATGATGCCGCTGAGCGCCGCCGCGGCGCCGAGGAACGCGTACGTGCCCGGCGTGATGCACGGCACGTCGGGCGCACAGGCGCTGAAGAAGACGCTGTCGGGAAAGGCTTCGTGCAGCGCCTGCACGACGATGCCGACGGTGCGGCCAAAGGTGGCGCCAATGGCCATGCTCGGCACAAAGATGCCGGCCGGGACCTTGCAGCCGTAGGAGACGATGACGAGGGCGACGCGCAGCACCGTCGCGAGCACGAGCGACGCCACGTTCCACGCGCGCCTCGGCGCCTCGCACAAGCCCTGGTAGTCCTCGGCGCCCTCGCACTCGAGAAAGAGAATCTCCATGCTCTCCGTCATGTCGATGCGCAGAAAGGCGTTGGGGTAGCAGACGAGCGCCGTCGCCGCCGCCAGCACGGTCGCCTCGAGCACGGCGTAGGGCGCCAGGTACGCCTTGCGAAAGGCCTGGGCGCGCAGGTTCCACTTGATGACAAAGGCGCCGTACAGCCCGCCAAAGACGCCAATGGCGACGTAAAAAACCGACTCGAAAAAGTGCCACGACCGGTCGTAGTGCACCTGGAACATGACCAGCTGGCCGGTGCGAAAGGGGTTCATGGCCGCGAGCACCGCCGTCGCGACGAGCGCGCAAAAGTAGCTGCGCCAGAGTGTCTTGAGCGGAAAGTAGGACGACATCTCCTCGAGCGAGAAGAGCACGCCGCCAATCGGGCTGCCAAAGGCCACTGCGACGCCCGCCGCCGCACACGCACACAGAATCTCGCGTGTCTTGCTCGCGTTCGCCCGGTACCGGCCAAAGAAGCGCGAGATGACGCTGCCGGTGCACACGGCATAGTGCACGCTCGGGCCCTCCTTGCCGACGGAGAGGCCCGACGCAATCGCCAGCGGCAGCGCCACCGACTTGATGGCGAGCGTCCACGCGCCCAGGAAACCCTTCATCGTGAAGCCGGCAATGATGCACTTGATCTCCGAGATGCCCGAGCCCGCCGCGTACGGCGCGTACGCCCGCACCAGCGTCGCCGACGTAAAGGCAAACGCCGTCGCAAACAGGACGTACAGCACGTAGTTGACCGGCCCGACCGACGTCCACCGGTGCCAGTCTGCACACCCATTGTCCTCGCCCCAGCAGCAGAAGCTCTCGTTGAGGTAAAAGGCCGTCGTGCAGTAGCCCAGCTTAATGTCCGACAGCCACTCCGTCACAATGTTCAGGACAGCCGCGTTCAGGCCAATCGCCACGCCAATCAGCGTCACCACGATCCAGCCCTGTGCCGCGTCGTACGACTCGACCAGCCGGTGCCGCCACCCGGCACGCCCCGCGCCATGTGCGTCTGCATTGTACTGCCGCCGCGCCGACCGACGTACCTGCTCGCGCGCCGCGTCCTGCACCCAGTCAATCGTCGTAAAGTCCTCGTACCGCTTGATCTCGGCAATCTCCTCCTCCTCCATCTCGCTGCGCCCGCCCGTGCCCCTGTTCGTGCCCGTGCCCGTGCCACGCTCCGCCGCCCCCGTCGATGTCGCAAACGATGCAGCCGACGCAAGCGACGCAGCCGACGCAAACGACGGTGCAAATGACCCGGCCAGCGATACCCGCGAGCTCGCCGACCCGCGACGCGCCCGCACTCCCGCGCTCGACGCCATTGTTTCTTTGTGAATGCGGTCGCCCGCTCGTCTATCGTATCATGGGCTCATCGGTGTCCGTGTCGGTCGTGGTCGTGGTCGTCGTCGTCGTCGTCGAGCGTCGTGTATCGGTGGTGTTGCAAGGTGGCCGAAGCGCTCCACTGGTTACACTCAGCAGCATGACTAATCAGTCACGTGACGGCGCCAATTCACGCCAAATATAAATCACCAAATAAATCAACCAAATAAATCAACCAAATAAATAACCAAATAAATCAACCAAATATAATCTACCAAATAAATCTACCACTAAAAGTTCTCGAGCAGACGCTTCCACCACGTCTTGGGCTTGGCGGGATCCACGACCTCGGCGTCCAGGTCGCGCCGACGACCGGACACGAGGTCGACCTCCTCGGACCGCCAGAAGCGCGTCTTGTAGAAGAATTTGTAGCCGACAAAGATGATGGGAAAGAGGACGAGGAGAATGTAGGCGTCGACAAAGTAGCCGGCGTCAAAGGGCGACAGGTACGTCCAGCCCTGGACGAGCGCGAGAAAGATGTTGGCGCCGAGGCCAAAGTAGGCATTGTACGGGTACCAAAACGACTTGAACGGCAGCTCGTCGACGGAGTGGCCCTGCGCGGCCCATGCCTTGCGGAAGCGGATATGCGTAAAGGAGATGCTGCCCCAGACGAGAAAGGTGCTGACGCCCGACAGGTTGACAATGTACCCGTACGCCTTGCTGGCGCCCGTCGAGATGTTCATGAGGCTGAGCGCGCCGCACGCGTTGGTAAAGATAATGGCCGGCACCGGGACGCCACGCTTGGTCGTGCGCCCGAGGATGCGCGGCGCCTTGCCGTCCTGCGCCATGAAGAGCAGCGTGCGGCTGCCAATGTAGATGCTCGAGTTGACGGCGCTCAGGCACGTTACAAAGATGAAGGCATTGATCAGGTGCTGCGCCCCGCTCCAGCCGGCCGTCTGGATGGCAATCGTCATGGGCGACTTGAGCGCGCGGTCGGAGCCGTTGATGAGCCCGTCGGCGTTGGACGGGCACGTCAGGCCAAAGAAGATGGCCGAGCCCATGTAGATGAAGATGATGCGCCAAAAGACTTGGCGAATGGCGCGCGGAACGGCGACGCCGGGGTTCTTGGTCTCGGTCGCGGCGACGGCGACGGACTCGCAGCCGGCGTAAAAGGTCGAGCAAAAGACAAAGACGGTGGCGACACCGCGGAAGCCGTTGGCAAACGGGCCGGGGTCGCGCCAGTACTTGTCGTGCAGCGCGGGCACGCCGGGCAGGCCGCCGCCGACGTAGATGATGGAGAAGAGAAAGTAGGCCACGAGCCCGGCCAGCTTGAGCAGCGCGAGCCAGAACTCGGCCTCGCCAAACGCCTCGACGCCAATCAGCTGGAAGGCGAGAAAGGTGAACCAGAAGATGAGAAAGTAGCCCCAGATCGGTACCTTGTCGCTCCACAGCGTAAAGATGCTCGTCGTCGCATTGTACTCGTTGGACAGCACGGCGACCCAGATGATAAAGTAGTTCCAGCCGACCGCGACGGCAAACGCCTTGTCCACCATGCGGTCCGCCAGCGACACAAACGCGCCGCCCGACGGGTACAGCGTCGTCAGCTCGCCCAGGCTCTGCATGATGCTGAATGCGAGGATGCCAATGACGCCAAAGCCAATAATGAGCGCCGCCGGGCCGCCGCTCGCGAGCGCGCCGCCCGAGCCGACGAGCAGGCCGGGACCGATGATGCCGGCAAGCGCCATCATGCTCAGGTGCCGCGTCTTGAGGCCACGCTTGACGCCCGAGTGCGGGTCAATCGCCAGAAAGTCGGCGTCGGCCGCCGCCTCGCCCGAGTGCCGCCCCGAGCCCGAGGCCGACAGTTCATTGTCCTTGTCGGGCGGCGCGTACGCCGACACCGTCTCTGGCGCTCTGTAGGAAGACATGTTGATGGTGTCGAGCCTTTGAACGAGCGAGCGACCGAGCGACCGTTTGTCGAGACTTATACTCTGCTGCGACGTCTCCTGCGACGTCTGTTATCGCAACGACCACCGCAAGGGCGTGGACGGCGTTCCGTGTCCTGGTTCGCGTCTGAGACGCCGTGGTGATAAGACGGCAGCTGGCAGTCAGTCGGCCGACGGTGTGCGAGCTTATCTCTGGGCGCTCGTCGAGAGATAGACTATGGATAGGCCGAATCCTTCGGGATGAAGCTTGTCCGATGAGGTCAGGCGCGACGCGGTGGCGCAACGCAATCTGGCTTGCAGAACTGGACGGCGGGCAGAGAGGAGCCGAAACAGACGAACGCAACGTGGCGGTGGCGGTGACGGGAGGACGGTGACTTGTCGATTGGTTGCGATCCAGAGCGAGGGACCGGCGATCAAATACTCCGTGACCCGTGAGCGTGAACCACGATTGAAAATGTCAATCTCTTGGCCGCGCTAGCACGTCGCTTTGGTGTACACTGTAAATATACATTGGCGCCGCGCGCCGGTTTGACGTGATGGCGAGAAGTTTGCGTTCTGGAATGTCGGAACGTCGGTGAGGGGCATTTACGTACTTTGCCCCTGAACGGTGCTTTCCTTCTATTTGAAGTAGGCTACGATGTAGTGCAGGAGCGACGGATTCAACTGCCACGCGCAGAAAGAGCGACCAGATTTCTGCGCTGCACTTGAGAAGCTGCGAATGCGACCCACTACGCCTGCCTCCACGCCTGCCTCCACGCCTCCATGCGGTGGCGCTTTCCCAATCTCGTCATCGGCCGCACCTGCCATTGGCCGCTTCTCGGCCGTAGGATTTAAAAGACACGATGACGCCTTCGAGGCGTAAGAAAAGGCAATTACATAATAGACATTATTTCCTGTCGTTTAGGCACTTCTTCCATTCACAACAGGCCAATGCATCCTTCAGCGACCGAGTCCCAATCAGCGCATTCCTCGCATTCCTCATTCGTGCCTAGAATGCGCCATCGCCAAGTGCGGCGAGGCCGGGCCCATACGAAAACGACTCCATTCTCCGTATCTCACACACGCACCAGGTCGGCGTGGCGCGCCAAAAACGCCTCGACGCAGCTGACAAAGCGGTCCAGCTCGCTCTCGGGCGTGCCCATGCACAGCGCAATGCTGCCGCGGCGCGTGATCCAGAAACGCTCCTCCATCATCTCGAACCAGAAGAGCTCCTTGAGCGTCCAGTCCTCGGCCGTCTCGCGCTCAATCGTCTGCAGGCCGGCCGCGGTAAAGTGCGAGCCGAGCACGGTGCCGACGCCCGTAAAGCACATCTTGGTGCCCTTGGTGACGGCAGCGAGCGCCGCCAGCCAGCGCACGCCCATGGCGTTGAACGCAGTGCACGCGTCGGGCGTGTAGATTTGCGTCAGGCCCACGTGCCCGACGTACATGGCCAGCGTGTTGTTGTTAAAGGTGCCGTGGTGCGTGAGGAACGCGCCGCCGGCGCCGGTCGCCGACGGGCGCGGGTCGTACGTGGCCATAATGTCGGCGCGGCCGCCAAACGCGCCAAACGCCAGCCCGCCGCCGAGGTACTTGCCAAACGTCTTCATGTCGGGCTCAAGGCCGACGAGCTCGGCCAGGCCGCCGGGCGCGACGCGCGACGTCATGACCTCGTCCAGGATGAAGACGACGCCGGCGGCCTTGGCGGCGGCCTCAATGGCCTTGAGAAAGTCGGGGCGGCCCGGGACGGCGCCGGGTCCGCCCTGCATGCCCTCGACGAGCACGGCGGCGACGCCGTCCTGCTGGATGGCCGCCTGTGCGCTCTCAATGTTGTTGTACTCGGCAATGACAAAGTCGGGAATGTCGACGTTGTTGGCGGCGGGCTGGCCGCCGGCAAACATGAGCACGCCGCCGTGGTAGCCGCCGGCAAAGACGACGACCTTGCGCTTGCCGGTGAAGGCGCGTGCGCCGGCGAGCGCGTGCAGGTTGGCCTCGGTGCCGCAGTTGGTGAAGCGGACGCGCTGCAGGCCGAAGCGCGTGCACATGGCGTTCGCGTGGACGTGCTCCTGCGCAATGGTGGCGCCGAGGTTGATGCCGACCTTGGTCAGCGCCGTCGTCATGGACTCGATGATGACGGGGTGCGAGTGGCCGTACACGGCGGCCGTCAGCTCGCCGACAAAGTCCGTGTACGTCGTGCCGTCCTCGGACGTGACCTGGTAGTCGCGGCCCGAGGCCATGCACAGCGGGAACGGCGACGTGTGCAGCTGCGTCCGCGTGTTGCCGCCGGGCATGCTGCCGGTCGCGAGCGCGTGCAGCGCCTGCGACTTGGGGTTGGAGGCCGTGTACCGTGCAATGGCAGCGTCGAGCGCCGCCTGCGCCGGGTCGGCCTTGGCCGCGATCGTCTCCGTCAGAGCAGGGGCCATTTTGGTGTTTTGTCTGTGTTTTGTCTGTGTTGTTTTCTGTTGTTTTGTTTTCTGTTGCTCCTGTTCTTGTCTTTTCTGTTGCTCCTGTTCTTGTCTTTTCAGTCTTCTGTCTTGCCCAGTCTGTCCGGCTTGTTCAGTGTTCTTAATATATCAATCGGCGTATACCCTATCGCTATCGCTCGACGCAGGAACGCAGCACGCCATCCTGCGGCTCGCTACCGCTTGGCAGACCCGCTGCGTCAGACCCGTGGGTATAAGGTAGACGCCGGACAGGCCAGGCACGCCGATATCGTGCACGTCGCCGAAGTGTTTTCGTTGTGGAGGCTCGTACACCGCAAAACAGACGCCGTGGCTTATCGCGACGGCCGATGCCCAAGTGGGCCGCGCTTGCACCAGACGCCGTTTACGGTCAGCCGGGCCCGCTCTAGCGCCGTGCCCCGTCAACAGCGTTCTTTGACGCCGTCATTGTGTCATTGTCCATGATAAGCCGTGTAAGACGATTGGCCATGGCAACAGGTTCTTTGATAACGACGGCGAGTGCTCGGCGAGTGACAAAACGTAGAGTAATGGTATCAAGTTGAGTCGAATAACTGGATAAATCAAGACTGGACAATCCGTAACTGGAGAATCAAGTATGGAGAATCAACTGGAGAAATAACTGGAGAATCAAGTGACTGGAGAATCGTGACTGGAAAAACTGGAGTCGAGAAACTGTCACTCGATCAAAACATGTAGGGCTCTTCTTCTGGGGCACCCAGCACGGGGTGGTCGGAACTGATAAAGCCCATGTCCATCCAGGTCGTCGGGTCGAGCATGCTGATGCTGCCGTCGACGGTGCGCCACCAGTCGACGAGCAGCGAGTCCTGGTCGGGGTGCACGCCGACGCCGGGATTGGCCTGGAGCGCGGTGTCGGTAGAGGCGGCGGCGGCGGCGGCGGCGGCGGCGGCGTCCTCGGCGCTGATGACGCGGTCGATCTGGCTGACGAAGAAGGCGGCCAGGCTGGCGTAGAGGTGCGCGGGCGACGACGTGGGCAGGCGCGCGGCGATGCGGTCGAGGTGGGCGGGGACCTGGCGCACGGACCCGACGACCTGCTCGATGCGGGCGCGCGCGAGGCCGCCGCGGCGCACGGCGTAGAGGATCTCGGTGGCGGCGTGGCACACCATGATGAATTGGTTGTTGTGGAAACCGGCCTGCAGCTCGAGCAGGACGCTGTTGTGCAGCATGGTGTCGAGCAGGCGCGCGGCAATGTCGACGTTGGCGGCCGACAGGCGCTGCAGCTCGGGCGACGTGCCCGGCTCATCAATGGCAATCATGTCGCGCAGCGCCTGTGCGTTGAGCACCATGAGGCTGTGGTCCATGTAGAAGGCGAGCACGGGCAGGTAGTGGCGCTCCGGGGTCTCGGGGGGCCCGGGCCCGGCCCCCCCGGCGGCGGGCGAGGGCGCGACGCTGCTGCAGGCGCTGCCGCTGCCGCTCGTGCCGCACCGGTGGCTGCGTGTCTGCTCGAGGATGCGGTAGGTCCGGGTGTGCCAGGCGGCGATGGCGGCGAGCGTGCTGTCGACGCGCTTGCGCTCCTCGAGGGCGGCGAGCAGGATGCCGCGGAACTCGATGATGCCGCTGACGACGCGGTCGACGGGCCCGGTCTGGGGGCTGCGCCACCACTCGGACGCGCCGGCGGGAATCTCGCGCCAGGCGACGCCCATGCTGCGGCCGGTGATGATGCCGAAGCTCTTGTCGGCGATAAAGGTGTAGAGCCAGGTGCGCTCAAAGTTGCGCGCGAGGCGCTCGCGCAGGTCGTCGTGGGCGGCCGTGTTGGCGGGCCCGTGGCCGACGAGGGCGCGGGCGCGCGACGCGACCTGCTCGGCGACGGCGGTCGGGCGGTGGATGCCGAGCTCGCGCGCGAGCTGCACGGCGTGGCTCAGGCGCAGCCAGTAGGGGTCGTCGGACTGGTGCTGGCACACGGGCGCCCAGTACTGCATGCTGATAATGGCCTGGACGACCTCGAGCGACTTGACGCACACGGCAATCGCCCACTTCATGTTGCCCTCGGCGAGCGTCAGCAGCGCCGGGTAGACGACGCGGTCGCGCGGGCGGTCCGAGACGGCGCAGCCGAGCGCGCAGAGCGCGGAGAAGAGGACAAACGACGCGTCGTGGACAAACTCGGGCGTGTGCAGGACGGGGTCGAGCAGGCCGACGAGCGGGTTGCGCACGCGAAAAAAGAGGCCAAAGTACCAGTGCACGTCGGCCATGTCAATGAGGCGCGCCGCGACCGGGTCGCACGTGGCCGTCTCGAGCTTGAGCGGGCTGTCAATGGGCTGCGCGGCGAGCACCTGCCAGTCTTTTTGGTGGATCGTCTGCGTCGCAAAGTAGCGCGACAGGCGGCCGTCGACGACACTGCGGCTGGCGGCGCTGGCGAGCATCGAGGCCGGCGACACGGACACGGGCGAGCTGTGGCTGCGGTGGTACGGCGCCGTGTCGGCCGTGATGGCGGCCGCCATAATGTGCAGCGGCGACACCAGGCTCGCGAGGAACTCGTGCTCGGCCGCCGTGTCGGACGGCGTCTCGCCATCGGTGCGGTCGGTGCGGTCGGTGCGGTCGGTGCGGTCGTTTCGGTCGGTCCTCTCCTGATCGGCTCGGTCCTGCCGGTCGGGCTCGGGCCGGTCGGGCTGGTTGGCGCCGGCAAAGTTGAGCAGCGCAGCGACGACCTGGTCGCGCTCGGCGGTCTCGCCGATGCGTGCCAGCAGGCGGTCGACGGTCGCCGAGTTGGCCGAGTGAAGAAACGCGTTGCCGTGCTTGCGGCCGCGGTTCGAGCCCGACGGGTAGCGGCACGGGCGGTGGCGCAGCGTGCATCGTGCACACGGCATCTTGCGGTCGCACTTTTGCCGCAGCGCGCGGCAGTTGAAGCATGCCGTCGTCGGTTTCACGCCCACGGACGATGTACTTGTTGCCGGCGGTGCAGGTGCATCGCTCGACAGACGAGTGCCCGTGGACGCATCGCGGTCCGGTTCGTCGGCATCGGCATCGACGCCATCGTGGGCATGAGCATGAGCGTCGGCGTGGCGGTCGCGGTCCTGGCTGCGGACCGCCGTGGCGGGCTGGTAGTCGTAGCTGGGCGGTGGAAGAGGAAGAGGAAGAGGAAGACTTTGGGGAAGGGCCTGGGGAAGGGCCTGGGGAAGGGCCTGGGGAAGGCTTTGGGGAAGGCCTTGGGGCAGGGACTGTGAAAGAGGAAGGGGCAGAGGCGCCCCCTGAATGTCGTGCGGCTGCGCCTGCCCTGGGTGCGGTCGTGGCGGCGGCGGCGGCAGCGGCACTTGCCCCCGCGGAGGGGGCCCGTTGCTCATCGTGGCGGTCGGGCGTCGGTCGCGCCTGCCGTGCCAAAACACCAAAACACCAAGCACTCACTGACCAAAGCAGAAGGCGCGCCCCGCGACGCGAGCTGACGTAATGGAATCCGCCGTGGCCTGCACAGAGGCAGAATGCGTGCGCGTGCAAGTGCGCGTGCGAGTGCGCGTGCGAGTCGTGGACGGCGTCCACTGCGTGCGCCGAGATGCAGGCGCCCGACTGTATATTTACAGTCGTGCCCGCGCGCCCGCCTCGTCGCGCCGGCCTGGTTATCGCGCACAGCCGCCAGACGCCGTCTCTTATCTGCGGAGGAGCGGTCCACTTTTATTTACTTTTGCGTGCTTCTGGCAGGAAGGAAGAGACTTAGTCAGAGCCGACGACGTGTATATTTACACGACTGTGTCGGCGTTCAGGTCGACATACCAGAGCCGATTCGCCCGGCCAGGTAGCGTTCCTTGTGGTTGGGACTGTAGACGTTGCCGCCGTACTTTGTCAGTTGTGTCAGTTTTGTCAGTTTGTCAGTTTTGTCAATTTTGTCAGTCGTCAGTCGTGCTTGCCGTGGCCATTTTGATATACCGGAAACCAACAAACTGCCAACTGAGATACTGAGAACCCTCGGAGCCTCTCGGGTATGCTCCATGTCCGTGACTCGGCTTTGCTGGCCTGGGCTGCTGTCGACTGCGGCCTATGGGGCAGTGGCCGGTGCGCGTACTCCTTACGCCCAGGTGAAAGAAAAAGAAAGAGAAAAAGAAGAGAAAAAATCAAAAAAAAAATCAAAATGGCTCGGAACTGCGTCCGAGCCTGTCCTTGACTGCGTCCAAGCCGTCCAAGCCGTCCTTCTGGTTTGGATCGGCCCATCCAATCCCGGATGCACGGCGTCTAGGTCTGGACGCTACTATATACGAGTCGTAGAGGTGCTTGCCATGACTCTATTCGCCTTTCAAGTCAACGCACCTCTGCGAATCTCGACGACATGGCCCAGGACGACCTGCCTGCCCTGGAACAGAATGGAGATGACACTGTCAAGGACGCCACGCCCGACATCTCGGACCACGATCCCCCCCCCGACGACGTCGACGGCGGCTACGCCTGGGTGATTGTGGCGTCCCTGTTTGCCACCATGGCCGTGTCGTGGGGTGCGTTTGATTCTGCTGATTCTGGACGGACGTCTTGCTAACCTCAGGCGTCAACTCGACGTACGGCGTCTACACGTCCTTTTTCCTCGACAACGACTACATCCCCGGCGGCACGCACTTGCGCTACGGCTTTGTCGGCGGCCTTTCGATTGCCACGGCATTCCTGTCGGCACCACTCGCCAACATCGTGCTCGTTCGCTTCGGTGCCCGCGTCGTCTTTGGCTACGGCACCGCCGGCGTCGTGCTCGGCCAGGCGCTCGCCGGCCTCGGCCGCTCGTTTGCCGTCTACCTCGTGTGCCAGGGCATCGTCTTCGGCCTCGGTCTCGGCGCCGTGCTCATGGCATCGCAGCCGCTCCTGTCGCAGTGGTTCGACCGCCGCCTCGGGCTCGCCCAGGGCCTCGTCCACGCCGGATCCGGCCTCGGTGGACTCGTCTTTGCCAACACGACGCGCGTGCTGCTCGAACGCGTCTCGTTCCAAAAGACGCTCATTGTCAACGCCGCCATCTCGGCCGCCGTCATGGTCCCTTGTGTCTTTCTCGTCCGTCATGGACCCGTCGACGCCGGTGTGTGCATGCATCGCCCAAGTGTGCACTGGCTCGTGCACCCCGGCTTCGTCTGGGTACTGCTCTGGGGCTTTGCCAGCATCATGGCGTACTGCATCGGCATGTACACGACCGCCGCCTATGCCTCCGATGGCCTCGGCCTGCCCCAGAGCCAGGCCGCCGCGCTGCAGTCGCTCTTCGCCGCCGGCTTCCTCGTCGGCCGCCCCGCCGCCGGACTCCTGCTCGACATGGGCGGCCGCATCCGCGTCGCCATCCTGCTCAACCTCGTCGCCGGCGTCTCGTGCCTCGCCCTCTGGCTGCCCGCGCGCTCGTTTGCCATCCTCGCCGTCTTTGCCCTCGTCCAGGGCGCCACCGGCGGCTCCGTCTGGATCGCTGCGTCGCCCGTTGCCACCGACCTGCTCGGCACCCACCGCGCATCCGCCGCCCTCGCCGTCTTCTGGCTCGTCGTCGCCCCGGCCGCCGCTTTTTCGAGCCCCTCTGCCATTGCCCTCCTCGCCTACTCACGTGACCACCTGTATCGGGAAGGTCCGACCGCCTACGCCATTTCCATTGGTTTCAGCGGCGGTCTCTTTTTTCTCTCGAGCGCGTGTCTATACGGCGCCAAGGTGTACCACGGAAGATAGTTTTTTCGAGTTTATCCCATTGCGAATCATGTGATTAGAGGCGGTCAAGATTATAGGGCAGTTTTCAAGATTATAGAGCGATTAATCAAGATTATAGGGCGAGTTTCGAAACAATACTAATCAAAAAACAAAGTAAAGATTGACCGACGTAGACACGTAAACTCGACGTAGACTCGACGTAAATTGACTCGACGTAGACTCGACGTAAATTACTCGACGTACTCGACGTATACGACCATCGCTCAACCTGATTGGCCAATTATATTTGCCACTTACACTGGGTCAGATTGATACCCCACTAAAAAGTCAGAATGTGCATCGGTCTTGCTTCGACAAACGCTCGCACGCTCGCACGCTCGCACGCTCGCACGGCAGGCACGACGCTGTCAGCCCCTGAACTGCCCCTGAGTCCGAAACGGCAGAGGGACGCCCACTACTCGACCTCATCTTTGCACCAACAACACGCACGCCACACGCGCCATGTACCTGCGGGCGGCCCGCGTACGGCCGGCGGCGGCGGCGGCGGCGGCGGCGCCCGTGTGCGCGTTCAGCACGACGCCACGTGTGCTGAGGCTCCAGTCCAACGGCTCAGCGTCACAAGGAAAGTACGCCAAACGCGTCTCTCGGATCGCACGCGACTCGCTCGGCGTGCTCGACTCGCTCAACTCGGTGCTGGGCGAGGGCGGGCCGGCACACGACTCTGGCTTGCGGTTCCGTGGCGTGGGTGTGGACGAACCACTACGGTCAAGCTACCGCGCCCCCTCCGAAACGCCCGAACCGCCCGACACGGCCTCAAAAGCCTCAAAAGCCTCAAAAATCTCGAATACGCAAAAGTACGGCCCGCCCCCCCCGCCGCAGGCCAAGTACGCGCGGTTCGGGGCGCTGCTGGACACGCGCTTCTCCGACATGATGACGGGCCTGGGTGCGTGGCACCCCGGACACCAAGAGTACGCGTCGTTTGGGCTGACGAGCCAGGCCGAGGTGGACACGCAGGTGCGGCTGTTCCGGCGGGCACTGGCGGCGTGCATCCGGACGGCGCGCGTCGACGGGCACGTGGGACGCGGCGACAACCCGCTGTTTTGGAGCCTGCGCAACGCGTTTGTGCGTGGCGACATGCGTGGACTGGCACGCGAGCTCAAGTACGCCTTCCAGAGCCACGTGCTGCGGGCGGTGACGCCGCAGACGCCGACGGCGCTGCAGGCGCGGATTGCCGACTTCCGGTTCCCGGCCGAGTGGTACCCGGCGACGCGGTCGATGCAGCGGACGGTGCACGTGCACGTGGGCCCGACGAACTCGGGCAAGACGTACCGGGCGCTGCTGGCGCTCGAGGGCGCGCAGACGGGCATCTACGCGGGCCCGCTGCGGCTGCTGGCGCACGAAATCTACACGCGCTTCACGGCCAAGGGCAAGCCGTGTGCGCTCATCACGGGCGAGGAGCAGCGGTTCCCCATGGCCGACGGCAGCGTGACGGACCCGACGGACCCGGCGAGCATGTCGGTGGTGGCGGGCATGGGCGGCGTCGCGGAGACGTACTTTGAGAGCTGCACGGTCGAGATGACGCCGCTCAACAAGCGCGTCGACGTCGCCGTCATTGACGAGATCCAAATGATTGCCGACCCCGAGCGCGGCTGGGCCTGGACGCAGGCGCTGCTGGGCGTGCAGGCCCGGGAGGTGCACGTGTGCGGCGAGGAGCGTGCCGTCGAGCTCGTCGAGGCGCTGTGCCGGCAGGTCGGCGACACGTGCCACGTGCACCGCTACACGCGCCTCAGCGGGCTCGAGACGGCGCGCACGAGCCTGGGCGGCTTCCGCAACCTGCGCAAGGGCGACGCCGTCGTTGCCTTTTCGCGCATGGGCCTGCACTCGCTCAAGGAGGCGATTGAAAAGGAGACGGGGCGCCGGTGCGCCATTGTGTACGGGTCGCTGCCGCCGGAGACGCGCGCGGCACAGGCCGCACTCTTCAACGACCCCGACAACGAGTACGACTTTCTGGTGGCGAGCGACGCCATTGGCATGGGCCTGAACCTCGAGATCAAGCGCGTCATCTTTGAGGCGGCCTTTAAGCACGACGGTACGGGGTTCCGGCACTTGCACGTGCCCGAGATTAAGCAGATTGGCGGGCGCGCCGGGCGCTTCAAGTCGGCCGCCGCCGCCGTCCGCAGCGGCAGCAACGACACCAACGAACCCGAAAAAACTGAAAAAACGTCCGTGGGCGTGGTGACGACGCTCGAGGACGAGGACCTGGGCATGGTGCAGGACGCGTTCCGCGAGGAGGCGGAGCCGCTGCAGCGCGCGGGCATCCAGCCGCCGACGTTTGCGATTGAGCAGTTCTCGCGCTACTTCCCGCCCGAGACGGCCTTTAGCTTTATCCTGACGCGGCTGCGCGAGCTGGCGCAGGTGTCGCCGCGCTTCCAGCTGTGCAAGATGAAGGAGCAGATCGAGGTGGCCGACATTATCCAGACGTACCCCATGTCCGTCTACGACCGGTGCGTCTTTATTGCGGCGCCGACGATGCTGCGCGACCCGCAGCAGGTGGGCGTGCTGCGCGCGCTCGCACGCTGCGTGTCGGCCAACCGCGGCGGCTCGCTCGTCGACATTGCCGAGATTGACCTCGAGGCGCTCGACGGGCCGGCGGCGGCCCAGAACAGCGGCAAGTACCTGCAGCGGCTCGAGTCGCTGCACAAGTCCATTACGCTGTACCTGTGGCTGAGCTACCGCTTCGCCGGCGTCTTTACGACGCAGCGCGCCGCGTTCGAGGCCAAGGTGCGCGTCGAGGAGCGCATCACCGAGGCGCTCACGCGCATGTCGTTTGTCGACGAGAAGCGCCGCAAGCGCGTGCAAAAGGTGCGCAAGGAGGCCCTGCGGCAGCAGCGTCTCGAGGACGAACTACGGCGCTCCGAGGCCCAAAACGCCGCCACCGTCGACCCGGCCATTGCCCTGTCCATGTAGTTTTTTTCTTTTTTTTCTTTTTTTCTTTTACTTCTCTCCTTCCTCTCTTGTCTTGCATGGCCGGCGTTACATGTACAATAGACGAATTACGACGCGACACGTGCGGTCGGATCCGTGACAGTGACCACAGCGGACGGCCAGTATCGGTCCTTCTCGCCTGCTTGGTCTATGCGTGCGGGGCGTCAGTCAGTCGAGACTGCCGTCATGGAACATTGCACGACGAGACGAGTGCGGGGAAGCGGGGAGGCGGGGTGCGGATGCATGACGCTGACGGCACTCCAACTGTCAGATGTCGACGTCGCAGTGCGTGTTCCGAGTGAGCTGATGCGAGGGGAGAAGAAGCTCGATGGGTGATTGTCGAAGTGACGCGCTAGCCTTTACGAGTAAATAGATGGGTGGGGGTGCTAAACGCGATCGCCAGGGCCGTGGGGGCGCACTAAATATAAATAAAACTACGGCTGACTACATATCAGTGTACGGAGTAGTTGGTACCGGCTGCACCAAATAGATAGTACGTAGTTGGTACGAGCTGCACTGTATAATTAAAAGCTACGTAGTGGTAATACTCGAGAATTGCTTTGGAGTAGCCCCACCAGGATGCTTGTTGCGGAAGTTGCGCGAACGCTCCTTCCGCCTCTTGTACACCGCCAGACGGCACGGCCGCGGACGACGAGCGAGCCAGCGAACCAGTGTGCGAGGATGAGCGTAATGGAAACGCTGGCGACGCACAGGCGGCACAGGGTCACGGGGCCACGGGCGGGCGGCACGCGACGGCGTCAGCTGATGCGTTGGGCAGGGGCACAGGCGGGCGTCAGGCGGGTGAGCGAGAACACGCAGCTCGGTCGCGGGCGCGTGGTCTGCACGCGGCTCGGCGCCTTGTACCCCGAGCCGCTGGGTTGGTCAGACGCAGCACCGTGTTGGTTTCCGCTTGGGCCGCAGCAAACTCTGTCCGGAACGTGACCGGTTTGTGTTCCTTGAGTCCCCCACCTAGTACGACGCCCACGCACGAACGTGTATATTTAGAGTGAAGCGGTGGAAGAGACGAGAGATGGAAGAGATAGAAGAGAAAAAAAGAAAAAAAGAGATAAAGGGATAGATAAAAGGAATGGGAGAGAAAAGAAAAACGAAAAACAAAAAAGGAAGTAAATCAAAAAACCCAATCGAGAAGGAGCTCGAGTGCAGCTTCCGCTCGGATTCTTCATTAAACTAGCGGCAACTTTAAAGGGATAAAGTCGACCGTGGGACACGTCCGGACCGGCGCCTGTCCTGCACGGGTATAAAAGCGTGCCCGTTGGGTAGTGATCCGTCACTGTCTTCGTCTCCAACTACAACTTCACACCATGTCTCCGCAGATTACCGACGCGCCGCGGCGCACGCTCGGCCCTGGGGTCTACGTTCCGACCATGTGCTTCTTCGACAACGCGACCGAGGACGTCGACACGGACACGATTGCACGGCATGCGGTGCGGCTGGCCCAGGCGGGCGTCGCGGGGCTCGCGACGCAGGGCAGCAACGGCGAGGCGGTGCACCTGACGCACGAGGAACGCATCCTGGTGACGCAGACGACGCGACGTGCTCTCGATGCCGCCGGATTCTCGGCGCTGCCCGTCATTGTCGGCTGTGGCGCCCAGAGCACGCGCGAGACGGTGCAGCTGTGCCGCGACGCACACGCAGCCGGCGGCGACTACGCGCTCGTGCTGCCGCCTGCCTACTACGCGCCGCTGCTGCGGCCGACCGAGTCGATCGTCGCTTTTTTTGAGACGGTCGCGTCGGCATCGCCCGTGCCGCTGCTCATCTACAACTACCCCGGTGCCGTCAGCGGCATGGACCTCTCGTCCGACGTCATCGTCCGCCTCGCCGCACACCCCAACATTGTCGGCGCCAAACTGACGTGCGGCAACACCGGCAAGCTCAACCGCGTCGTGACGCAAACCGCCGGCTCCGGATTTCTCGTCCTCGGTGGCTCGGCCGACTTTACCGTGCCCGCCCTCGCCGCCGGCGGCCACGGTATCCTCGCCGGCCTCGCCAACATTGCGCCCAAGGCCTGCGTCCGCACCGTCGCCCTCTACCAGGACGGCCGCCTCGCCGAGGCCCAGGCAATGCAGGCCACCCTCGCCGCCGGTGACTGGACCGCCATCCAGGGCGGCGTCGTCGGTGTCAAGGCCGGTATGCAGGCCTGGAGCGGCTACGGCGGCGTCGGGCGCGCGCCCCTGCCGCGTCCCACCGACGCCGAAATGGCCGCGTACAAGGAGGGCTTCCGCGCCCTCGTCGAGCTCGAAAAGTCGCTGTAACTCGTTTTGAATATATTTGTTGATATTTGTTTTGGTCACGTGGAAGGTGCCGCACGTGATTCGGGTCGTCGAGTCGACCCACTCTGGAACAGCTTGACGCTCGAATGTCTGAGCAGTTGGCTTGACTGAGCAGTCGGCTTGACTGGAGCAGCTCGACGGTCGAATCGTCTGAGCAGTCGGCTTGACTACTGGAGAACTGACGCGAATCGTCTGAGCAGCTGACTGGTTAAAGTGGGTCGGCGTGTCCGTTGTGTAATGCCATTTGCTAAACTCTGCTCTTCCGACCAGCGACCATGCCGCCATCGCCGCCATGCCGGTGCTCTTCCCGTCTCGTTGTCGTCACCGTCGCCGTCGTCCTGGCGGCAACCGCAAACGTGATCGTGGTCTCGAGTCCAGACTGAACGACCGAGACTTTGATCGGAATCTGACACAGCCAGGCACGGAGCAGCGTGCCTGGCTGAGAGCACGAGCATGTTCCGGACCGGAAAGACGCACCGCCGCCCTTGCAGTGTTTCGCAGGTCGCCGCCGTTCTCCTCGTCTGCGACCGTCTGTCCCCCGTCGCAGCGACACTGAGCCAGACACCAGACACCAGACACCAGACACCAGCACCGCCGGACATGCGCAGGGCGAGACGTGTCTCAGCGGCCGGCACTATATTTATTTACTATTTTGGGCGCATGCCGTGGTCCGTGGTCCCAGAGGGCACCGTCGCATGTCTCTGTCTCTGCTGCGTGTCTTGTCGACCGGGCTCGAGACGCGCGACGCGCGACGCAGCTTTCGAAATCTGCTCTCTCTCGTCTCTCGTCTCGTCTCGTCCTCCTCGTGCTCGTGCTGGAGGCCGCTCGCCTCAATGTCCAACGTCCTGGCGTCAGCTCCGAGAACTTGCGCGTCGGGCATCACCATCAGCCGACGTCATCCAGAGCGACGGTCCAGACTCTGATAGGCGCGTCGCCGTCGTGTGCCCCTTTTGCGTTCGCCAGTGTGCATGTGCCCTTGCATTCTCACGTCGCTGTAACCAGTCAAAACCTTCTCCTCGTCCCAGGCACCGGTCTTTAGCCGAGCTGACTTTTTTTCTTTTTTTCTTTTCTTTTTTTCTTTTTTTCTTTTTTCTTTTTTCTTTTTTTCTTTTTTCTTTTTTTCTTTCTTTTCTACTATTTTCTTGTCTTTGCCTTCTTTTCTCTTGTCAGACCTTCTTTTTACTGTCTTCCTTTTTTTCTCATTTTCTAATATATTTTTTAGTTTTACCATTTTGAATCCCTTTCTCGGCCTTTCGTTCTCGCTTCTCGCTTCCTATCCGTATTGTCGTTTCGTCGATTCCTCCGCCACTCCTGACGCGTGCCGTGTTCCGCCGTCCATTCTGTGCTACGACGCCCGCCATGCGCCGTAACAATCCATTCGTCCTGCGGGCATCACCGTGCCATCATCGGTCCATCGGTCGGAAAAGAGGAAAAAGAAAAGGAAAAGAAAAGGGAAAGAAAAGGGAAAGAAAAGGACCAGGATCCGGGCCGGTTTGGCGTACATATACGGGCTGCACAGCCCGTCAGCAGGCACACCACGTTTTACACGCACAACCACACGACACGGACTGCCTTGGCCGACCTGGCCGGTGAGGCTGCACCGCGTCTGCACTTGGCTGCAGCTGCTTCTGTTCTTCTGTTCTTCTGTTTCTTATTTTGCTTTATTTGCTTTATTAACTGCTGTGCAACCAATACGTTTGTCGAGCGTAAGCTCGCTCTTCCCATTTCCGTCTTGCCCTCGCGGACACGCGACCGAAGGATCCGGCACTTGGGCAGTATATTTATATTTTTCTGGATCAGTAAACAAAAATAGCAGGGTGCTGGTCGCAGAAACGGCGGTCTGGGTCTGTGTCATTACGGATATATTTGTGTCTGAATGCACTATACGGAGTAAACAACGAGTCCAAAAATAGCGTGGGCACAAAGTTTGTACTTTGTATCGCGTGAAACAACGGCTGAACATTGAGTGCGTGCGTGCGTGCGTGCGTGCGTGCGGCCGTCGGGCGATGCAATCTTGTTTTTCGTTTTTCCTTCTTTTTTCCTAGTCTTTTTTCCTTGTGCTCCTTTTTTCCCCTTCCCCAAACGAGCGACAGGAGACGCCAAGGCGATGACAACGGCCATGCAGAGAAAAGAGACGGAAGGAAATGAAAAGAAGCAAAAAAATAACAACAAAAAAGAAGAAAATCCGAAAAAGAAAAGAAAAGTTCCGAAAAAAGAAAAGAGCTCCATGCACACGCCGCAGTGCAGGCTACACTGCTCGCGCGCCCTGGAACCTTATTTCAACTCCGTCCCTTGCGTGGTGCGCCGGCCAATCTTGTCGCCCGTGTCCTGACTTGGCCGCCAGCGCAGCACGTCGATCCGTCTCCGCTCTTGGTTTTTGCTCTTGGCCTTGGTCTTTTGGCCTTGCATTTTGCATTTGGCTTTTTTCAACGTCATTTACCCGAGTGCTCGTTTTCTGCGCCTCTTCTGTGCGACGGCCGGTGTGGCTTCTGCCATCCAATATTATATCGCTACAGAAGCCTCGCGGCGCTCGAGAACAATGTAAATGCAATTTAGACAGAAGACCGAAGAACGAAGAAGGAGAAACCGTCCTTTGACCTCGTATTGGCACGCCTGTGCGCTGCTCAGGCTCAGCCGCCCCGTCGTTCAGCTGCTCCTGCATCTGCATTTGACAGTTTCTCTACGGAGTACTCCGCCGTAAACTGTTTATGTTTATAAATATACTCCGTAAACATGCTGCGAGGCTTTTTCCACGACCGTCAGATCTCGCTTCGTATTGGGTTGGGCGACCGGGGTGCCAACTGGTTTGCGTGCAGCGCCAGCTCAGAAGCGGATCGTGATCGGATCAGCAGAGGCACAGGGCAGGCGTTTCTCTCTCGTCGAGAATGACATTGTCGGCGTGTCCTTGCTCACGGTGCTGTGATGTCCTGTTGTCCACAACGCGTATGCGTTAATATCGGCAACGCCACCAAGCCGCACGGCTGAAGAAGTTCCAGGATGTCGCTGCTTCGGTGTTTTTCTTTTTTTATCTTCTTTTTTCTGATTTCCATTTTTTTTCTGATTTCCATCTTTTTCCTCTTTCATTACCTTTTCCTTTCCTTGTTCTAAAACGCTGCATGCAGCACCTGCAGCTGCAGCGCACAACATCGAGGCAAGACAGGCTCGAGCAACCAGGTTCGAGCACGCCGCAGGCAGGCCAGCTGCGGACAAACCACCCGCTCGTGCCCGTGCCCGTGCCCCGTGCCCTGGTGCCCTGGCTGTGCAACCGCACGCCGGGCTGTCGACGTCGATAGCGAGCCTGTTATTCGTGTGCTCGTTTTCTGCTGATGGCTCTCATGACAGCCGGACCGCGACCCCTGCCGTGCCGCAGCGATCGCCTGGTCTCGGTGAGATCCACGCCGTTCGTAAAGTAATTTATAATTTAAAAATATATAAAACAACTGGATACATTTAATCGGTTTTACCTCCGTTCTTTTGCGCGGCGGCTTGCCGTGACGAGGCAGCGCCTCACAATCAAACTATTTAAACTTGCCAACCTAAACCGAGTGCCGGACGTGCAAGAGGAAAAAGAAACGTATAAAGCCTGCTCGCTCGTACTGCCTCTGCGTGTCCTGTGTCTTTGCTTGCCAGTTTGCACCTTTCCAGCACACGCAGTTCCGTCTATTTACCAGATTACAAGACGACAGTCGACAGTCACAGTCACAGTCGATACCACGCGATCCTGCCGCTGCCCGGCGTCACGAATCCCATCCGATCCGACTTGCGCCGCCGCATCCATCGTCGCCAGGATCGTTTCACTCGCCACGCCGGCCTGTTTTATCTCTGTACGTGTTCTTGTCTAGTGTTTTGTCGTCTCGTCTGTCGTCCGTTGTCTGTCGTCCGAATCTTGTCTCTTCATTCTTCATTTTCATTCTTCATCTTCGTTCTTCATTCTCATTCTCTTTTCTTTCTCGTCTCTTCCCGTCTATCCACCCACGTCACATGTTCTAACCGACAGCACAATGCACATGACTCGTCGGTCCGCCCTGCTCGCGGGCTGCGCCCTGGCGGCGTGGTTTATGCCTGCAGCAGGTCAGGCCGTGACCGGCGTCCAGACCGGCATCAACAACAGCACCGGCGAGCGTCCGGCACGCATCAACATCAACGACCTGTACGCCCAGGCCGGCCCACACTGGGACCTGTACGTCCAGGCCATGGACCTGTGGCAGCACCAGGACATGGACGAGCTGCTGTCGTACTACCAGGTGCTCGGCATCCACGGGCTGCCCTTCCAGCCGTGGAACGGTGTCGGCCGCGTCGCCGGCGACCGCACGACCGGCTACTGCCCGCACGGCCAGGCGTCCTTTATCACCTGGCACCGCCCCTACATTGCACTCTTTGAGCAGACGCTCGCCGCCTTCGCCGTCAAGGTCGCCCGGCAGTACCCCGTCGAGTCGGTCGACAACTACACGGCCGCCGCCCAGACGTTCCGCGTGCCCTACTGGGACTGGGCCGTCGACGCGCACCTGCCGCCCGCCGTGACGTCGCCGACGGTCCAGTACAACGGCCCGGCCGGCCCGTCGACGATGCGCAACCCGCTGTATGCCTACGACTTTCCCAACTACCCCTTTACCAGCGGCGGCGGCTTCGGCGGGCAGCTGGTCAAGTACAACGCGACCAAGCGCTGCATCACGACGTCGGGGCCCAGCGCCGGCATCAACGACGCCGACCAGGGCAACGCCGTGCTCATGGGCGACGCCGCGTACCTGCAGGACAAGGTCTACGCCGTCTTCACCCAGAGCACCGACTTTGGCGCCATGGCCACCATGAGCAACGCCGGCGCCAGCTTCGAGGAGCCGCACAACGCCGTCCACAACGACATCTCCTGCTTCTCCGTCCAGGGGCGCACCGGCCACATGGGCGACCTCAACTGGTCCGCCTTTGACCCCATCTTCATGCTGCACCACACCAACGTCGACCGCCTCTTTGCCATGTGGCAGGCCATCAACTACCACCGCACCGTCTGGACCGGCACCCAGGACGGCAACGCCCTCTTTGGCACCGCCGCCGGGCCCATGGGCGCCGACGACCCCCTCAAGCCCTTTGCCCAGTCCACCAACCCCGACGGCACCACCGCCCGCTTCCACACCAGCCGCACCAGCGCCGACATCAAGACGTTTGGCTACACCTACCCGGAGATCAACGACTGGGCCCTCGGCCGCGCCGAGCTCGCCAACAGCGTCGTCACCGCCGTCAACATCCTCTACGGACCCAACGCCACCAACGTCGACGCCGCCGCCCGCCGTAAGCGCACCGTCCGTCCCACCAGCCCGGCACGCACCACCGCCGCCCCGCCCGCCGGCTGCCTCCTCAGCGAAGACTTTTCCATCCAGCTCGCCGTCGACCGCGCCCAGCTGCCCCTGCCCGCCACCATCGAGCTCTACCTCGTCGACGTCGACCCCGCCGTCACCGACGGCAAGACGTCCGCGTACCGCATCGGCGCCACCAGCATCCTCAGCATGCCCATGACCGGCACCGTCTACTCCGTCACGCCCTTGCGTCGCGCCCTCGCCGCCGAGAACACCGCCAGCACCAACGGAACCATGTTTCCCACCGCCGCCTCCGTCGTCGACCACGTCCTCCAGCGCCTGCGCGTCGTCGTCCGCTCGTCCGAGGGCGTCGTCACGTCCGTCGCCCAGATCCCCAGCCTCGAAATCGAGATCCAGAGACGGCCTTTTGCCCCGGCGCGCGGCGCCAAGCTGCCCCAGTACGGCAGCGTCACCCGCTACCCCGTCGGGCCCGCCGACTTGTGAGCTGGTCTCGTCGCCGGCCGGTGTAGAAGCACCTTGGGGTGATGCTTTTTTGTATACATTCTTTGTTTATATTTGGACATTCTGGCTGCGGCGATTCGCACCATTCATCATTTCATTCATTTCGTTCTCGTTATTTCTCGTCATTTCTCATTATTTATCGTTATTTTCTAGTTATATTCTTGTCATGTTTTATCATATTGGTCTTTTTAAGAAAGTTTAAAACAACCGTCTCGTAAATGTAAGCCGATATTGACGCACGTGATCCGCTCTGATGTCAGACCAGCCAGGCCACGATCAATTAAAGTTGGTGGAGTTGCGTTCACATCGCAAAGTTGTGTATCGAACGATGGTAATTCTGTAGAGTAGAGTAAAGGATAAGCAAGACGCCGAGTCAGCCTCCCACGTCACGTGTCACCTAATATATTTATATGACCTGCTTTAAAGTGCATTTATGTACAAACGCGCACTATCGCATTACGTTATATTGTTTGCTGCCAAAACTGCAATCCGACAGGAACGGCAGGCGCAGTGTTTGCATTGCATTACTCGCGGAAACCCCTCGCACGCGCCTTCCGCCTCTTGGGCCTTTCTATGTCGTAATAGCTCCGCGCCGCTTCCAATCGCCTGGAGCGCACGCCCCGCCTTCCTGCTTCCTTCTGGGCTACATGACACAGCCCACGCGACTTGCCTCTGCACATGTTTGGCCGCAAAATGCAGGTACCCTGCTCCGTCCGAGCCCGAGAGCCCGACATGATTGTCGTGGCACTCCGCACAAGCCGCCGGTGGTTCGCCGCGCGCCCGATAGCACACCACAATTTCATTGCAGCACAAGACGAAAAAGCGAAAACAGCTGCATGTGCGTTGCCCGCAGCCTCCCACGCCAAATTGCTCGGCGCATTGCCTGCCGTATATTTATGGAGTCTTGTCGGGCGGTTCGCAGGCGGCACCCCTCGGTCGTCTGCAGGCATTTGGTGCGAGTCGCGCCTGCCGTGTGGCTTTCAAACGGCATGTGCGGCCTGTTGGTGGCGCCCACCCGGAGCCCGGCCGTTGCGCCGTCGCGCCTGCCTCCTGCCGACACCGCCAACGACCCCAACGACTCGCCCGGCAGGTGCAGCTTGTTTTCTTGCCCCTCAAAAGGAAGTTACATTGTCGCATCGACGTCGCCGCCAAGAACGCACCTGCAGAGCCCGCCCGGTCGCCCAATAATAGCCCGCGTCTGATTTCAAGCACCAGCAATGTCATGCCGTACCCATACCCTGGTTTCCCATTATGTATTTCTCACGTTAATCGATCGGATAAGCCGCCTTCCTACGCAGATGCACTTACACGTTTCCAATTGTCCTTATCGCGGAAGCACACCCAAGCCGCGCTGCCAACGGCGCGCCGCGCGCTGTTGTTCACTTGCCTACTTGCCTTTGCCAATTGGTTTCCGGTATTGTCTGGTAGTATACAGTACTTTTCACACATCATGGCCTGCAGCCTGCGCATCGGACAAAGGGGTCTTCTTTCCAATTACGAGAGGGAAACTCGGAAGGAGCGCCTGTACGTAAAGAAAGCACTTGCCGAGTCGTCGTTTGCACCTGCTCGACTCGACATGGTCGCTCTTGCCGTAGCTCGTACAAATTCTGCCCTGGCACGGCAAAACCAGCAAGTCGCCCAACGTCTTTCTCGTTTTCTCGTCGTCTCGTCTTCTCGTCTTCTCGTCTTCCTGTCGTCCAACTCTGCTTCTGCCCGCCCACCAGCCTCAGCTTCGCGACTCGAGCTGGGCAAAAGAGCCACAAAACAGCGGCTCTCGCCGACACGCCGACCACACGCCATTCGCTTACACCGACCACTGCAGAAAAAGAACTGAGCGCCAGGTCGTCCTATTCAGTATTGCCCAAATTGACAAAACGACCCACCAGGGCCGGCCAAACCACCAAAGCACGACGTCTTACAGGTCGGACGACACTAAACGGCCTGCGCCTGACTCGTGCTGCGCGCGAGTTCCCCGGTTCTCCCACCGCCGTACGGAGTACTGACTATCGCCACTCTGCGCACGCGACACACGACACATCCCCAGCCGATCCACGCCTGGCATCTCTGCCTTACTCGCGCCACCGTGCCTTCGTCAACTTGTCCTTCCACCAGCCTTGCTGCCTTCCTTTTCGGCTTCTGGCGCCTTGTCTGCCGACACGTAATTTGTCACAGCCCAAAAGATACTTTAGGCCTCTTGTCCCATGAACTCAACCCATCGCACGACGGACTGCTTCCTACCCCCGTTACCATTGCGCATTGCATCGTCAACGTCTCCAAGCGCCTGTCGTCCTATTCGCCGGTCCCCGCACAGCCTTGACCAGGCGTAGCCAGCCTCAGCCTTCTGTCTCATCCCACACGCCTAGCATCAAAGCACCCCAACCTGGCCGGCAAATCGTTATTCTCACTCACACTGTTGGCTCCCGTCCAATGACGTTGATAAGCCTGGCTTATCTCTTCTTGTCTCCATCGTCACCGAACGACTCTGCACACCACCAGACAGACGCCAGCCACCTCTGCAACAAGCGGCCGTCGACTCATTTTCTTACACTTGATCTCATTATTTGATATCAAAGTCGGTTGGGCCGTTCTTCTCGTCGGTTGTCTGCATCCGTGGCGCTGTTGTGCCCGTAGCCTTCGACGACCGTGGCAGTTGACGTCTAGATCGATTCCGATTTAGACCTGCCCTGTCACCGTTTGGCGCGGATCACATACCTCCACAATACGGAACGCGGGAGGCTTTCTGCTTTCGTTCTATTTTACAGCTGATAAGATCTCGCGTCGCGATTCGACGAGTGGCACCCAGCAGCATCCAGGGGACGAAGGAAGCAGTCCGCTTAGACACCGGCATCGCCCGCAGCAAAACGGTCGACATAACGGCGTCTTGCACAGGAAACTGTCGCCGCTGCTCTTTCATTCAACACCGAAAAGGTACCTGATACTCTCGGCCAGGACCCGAACCGGCCCACTTCAGACTCCGTTAGACCAGGGCCTTATCTCCCCCGACACTTTCCATATTAATTTCGCCCACATCTTTGCCCGCCAGCTGTTTCTTATCATCTGCAACAACGGCATTGGGCACCGTTTCTGTTGTTCGCTGTTCGAAGCTCTACGGAGTAGTCTGTGCTTCCGATTCATTTCCTCATCGGGCCATTCTCTCGCAATCTATATATTTACGCGCGGGCAAGAATACGTCAGTCCGCCAAACGGTCGTCGCCCTCTACACGCAGCCGTGCTGGCATCGCCGCTCTTCGGTTACTTTTGCCACAACTGGTGATTCGGTCCAGCCTATTGCTCTTCTCTCTCGTCCTTGGCTCGCCCCAGACGCACCAAAGACCGCGACGTCTTGTGCGGCAGCTCTTTTTCGATATCCTCTCCAGGCTCCCGGCGCAGGCCCGTCCATCTCCGTCAACGTCCGTCGCGGCTTATCACACCCCTCGCAACTCGCCTCCGTTTCGCGTCGGCCTGCCCTACGCAGCACGCAGCACCAGACGTTGAACCAGCTCTGGCCAAGGCTCAGCCCTTTGGAGCCCACCCCGTCCGCCGTCCTACGACGCTTACGACGCTTACGACGCTGGACACTGGACACTGGACACTGGACGCTGGCTGGCTGCACCGATCGTTCTTCTCCTTTCTTATCTTTATCGGCTCATATTTTTATTCGACCATGGCCAACTCTTCTGGTATGGCTCGGACGGCCCCCATCCCCATCGCTCCTAAACCCTCGTCTTCTTCAGCCTCCGCCCCCAACCTTAGCGACCTCGGCCGCACCACCGGCTTCTCAGCAGTGCGCCGTTCGCATCCTCCCAGCCGCCAAGGCAGCATCAACGTCAGCTCATACCCTGGCAGCACCGCCGGCATCGACTCGCCCGGCCCCGACTCGCCACAAACCAACTCGGCACCAATACCGTGCGAGGCCTGCCGCCGCCGCAACATCCGCTGCGTCATGAGCGAAGACGACGACAGCTGCATCTCGTGTATCGTCAACAACATCGAGTGCTCACATTCCGGCAGCCCCCAGCCGCGCAAGCGAAAACTGGGCGGTGACCCGGACGGTCGAGGGTAAGTCGACTTTGATTCTGGTAAAAAAGACAAGACAGCGAGACAAGACAAGACGGCGCCGGGACATGGTTCATGTTCATGGGTCGTGCAGGAAAATTCTTCATGGCGGCCGCACGGCGGCGCACGAGACCCAATCCTGCAACCCACGCTTACAGTGTAAGCCGGCGTCGCTTGTACCTTGTACAGGTACACCAGTGCATGTATCTTATCCCCCACGCACGGGCAGCCTTGCACATGACTGCTCGAGTTTGCTGTGCCGCTGCACGCTGGACCTGTGTAAATGGTGCCCGTGTCCTTTTCAGGCATCCATCTCGCCGGCCCTCGTCCATCTGTCTATCTTGTGTCTTGTGTCTTTTGTCGTACCACGACGGCGCGGCATTTCCCACTGGACGCTGCAGCTGTGTCTGTTCCCCCATGCCACGGCCCCGCTATCAGCGTCTGTGAGGAGCAGATGCAGCCAGCCATTAGAAATTTCAGTGTTATCTGCATGTCATTACTCGATGGACAAGCACTGACATGATTGGCACACAGGCACGCCGGGCGATATGATAACAGGCGCCGTCGCCAGCACGGCAGTCTTTCCAGCACCGCCGTGAGCAACTCGCTGATTGAGGATATGGCCAACTTTGGCGACGTCACGATGCTCAAACGCACACTCGGCCTGCAGGAGGACCGCTACTCGCAATACATTGGCCCGACCACCGACTTTGAGCCGTCGCTCATCAACCTCTCGCCCTTTGACCCGCACGACGAGAGCCTGCTGTCCCGGGGCACGCTTCGCAAAGTCAGCGACGTCGACACGTTTTTACTCTTGCCGGACCAGCAGACGCCCGGCTACGAGCACGTCAACGATGACCTCGACGAAATTGAGCGCCTTGTCGCGCCCAACGGCCGCCGGCTGATTGACCTCTACTTCCGCGTGGTGCACCCCGGCTTCCCGATCCTGCAAAAGACGCTGTTTTACGAAAAGTACGACAAGTCGCCGCGCGATCTCGCACCGCCGCTGCTGTCGGCCATGTACATCCTCGCCATCAACTGGTGGGATCTCGACGCGGAGCTGTGTCACCAGCCGCGGCCCGATGTGCCGGAGCTGGAGCGGCTGGTGCGCACGACACTGGCCGATGCCATGTTCCGGCCGAAGCTGTCGACGGTGCAGGCCGGCCTGCTGCTGTCGCAGCGCCCCGAGGGCGACCAGTGGGCGCCGACAGCACAGCTGGTGGCCATTGGGCAGGAGCTGGGGCTGCACCTCGACTGCACGACCTGGAAGATCCCGCCGTGGGAGCGCGGCCTGCGCAAGCGGCTGGCGTGGGCGCTGTACATGCAGGACAAATGGGGCGCGCTCGTGCACGGCCGTCCGTCGCACATTTTCGCCAACAACTGGGCGGCGCGGCAGCTGGTGTCCAACGACTTCCAGGACGTCGAGTGGGACGAGGACGACACCGAGGAGCAGCTCGAGATTGAGCGCGGGCGCACGCTGTTTGTGCAAATGGTGCAGCTGACGCAGATTCTGGCCGACATTCTCGACGCCTTTTACACGCTGCAGGCACAGCAGCACGTGTTGGAGGCGGGCGCGTTTGGTACGCAGTCGATCCTGGCGCTGGCGAAGCCGATCCAGCTGCGCCTCAAGGAGTGGTACTCGGCACTGCCGACGGCGGTGCGCATGGACGCGTCGATTAGCAACGGCGGCGGGGCCAATGTGGGTGGCAACCGGCTGACGAGCATCGGGTACCTGCACCTGGCGTACTTTGCGGCCGAGATTACGCTGCACCGGCGCATCATCCGGTCCATGACGTCCAACGCCGAGTCGATTGCGGGCATGTCGCAGGCGTCGTCGCCGACGATGCTGTCGAATAGCAGCAGCGCGGCGAACCTCAACAACTTGTCTTTGAATATGGGCATGGGCGCGGCTGGGACGGATCCGTACGTGCAGCACATTTGCCGGTCGGCGGCCAAGTCGCGGCTGATTTCGGCCATGGACTTTGTCAACCGGCTGACGCCGAACCACCTGCGGTCGTTTTGGTACTTTGCGAGCAAGACCAACTTTGCGCTGATTGGGACGTTTGGCAGCCTGCTGTGGGCGACGTCGCCGGGCCGCGAGGAGGCGGACTGGTACCGGCGGCGGCTGGGCGAGTACCGGTGGACGCTGTCGGTGAGCTCGAAGCCGGGCGACGGGACGGGCCTGGGCCTGACCAATTTTGCCATGGGGATGCTGGACATTAGCACCGGGCTGCTGAACAAGCTGCCGGAGAAGCCGAGCTTTAGCCGGAGCGCAAGCGTTGTCGACATGGACGCGGTGCGGCGGCAGAGCATCCTGGCGCTGGGCGTGACGTCGGGCGGGATGCTGAGCGAGGCGCTCAACGGCAGCGGCGGCCACGCGTTTGGGCCGACGGGCTTTGACGGGTTCGCCGGGCTGCACAGCACGGACGCGAGCAATGCGCACAGCCCCAAGAGCAGCGACGAGAGCAGCGACGAGGGCGTCTACGGCAACTTTGGGCCGTCGGGTATGGCCAACATTGCCGAGTGAGGCCGTCGTTTTTGGTTCGGCCGCTCGCGTCTGGTGCCCATGTGTTACGAGTTTGATTTGTATTCCCCTGGTCGACGGCCGGTTGAGATATCCCGCTGTCGAGTTGTCACTTTTGGATACCAAAATGCTTATTTACTTTTGATTTTATTCTTGAATTTTATTCTTGAATTTTATTTTAGAATTTTATTTTTGAATTTTATTTTTGAATTTTATTTTTCGACAGTTATTCCATACGACTATTGGCTGTGCCTAGTATTGGTTTCAGACGGACGGACTGCGGATCCGGCATGATTCGCCGGCCGTCGACCGGCGCACACCTTGTGTCATTTGACAAGCGATTAGCACCGACGAGGCACTGACAGATTCCAGATTCCAGATACCGATGCCGTCGACCTAAGCGAGACGTATCACAGGGCGAGACGTGTCTTGTGCGCCGGCACGAGGTTCTTCTGCCGCTGTCTTGCGCCTCGTTCTCGGGCCAGTCACGTCGTCGCATCGTTGCTGGCGGCCTCTTTTTGCCTGATGTCATGGGCCGGCGTGTGCGTTCACCGACTGCATGGCTCGGATGCTCTTGAGGAATCGTGCGCGACGCGTGCCGACCGAGACCTCGCTTCCAGTCCACGACGATTGAGAAAGGACGATGCCTTCTGCCGAGGATGTAAGGCCGAGATGTGAGGAGGAGCGGAGCATCCCAACTGGTGGCGCTGTCAGGCTTTGCTCAGAGCAGCGACACCACGGCCCTGCTGCTTTGTCGTCGATTACGGACGGCGTGGGACACGATCTGGCCAGACGCCGAAACGCAAATGAACGGAGAACGTGTGCTGACCGGCGCAGCCAATGACAGCGGCCAACGCGCCTTGCGTGGCGCGCAATTCTGGTCTAGGCCCTGCATATATTACAATCTCGACCCAATGGATTGTCAATGGCTGGCAAGCCAATACTCGGGCTCGGCGTGCCAGACCTGTCCAATTTATTGCGCTACCCCGTTGCGGACATATCTTGCCATGTTTTGCGCATTTTTCCACTTTAACGAGAGGGAGAATTTGCACAGCACAATCGAGGTGGAAGAAAGGCACGGAGTGCACTTACATCAAGACCACCACAACAGCTATTTTGCGGCTCACCGGAGGACTGCCGCTGCGTGTCTTGAGCCCGTTGTCGCGTCTCATGTCAGGGACGTTTGGCAGAACGAGGCTCACGGGTCATGCGTGCATAACATAACGAAGTGACAGGCCGCTACAACAGCAACCAAGTCCTCACGGCCAAGCGGAGCTCGATATGTAAGAGGCGGAGCGGGTCTGGCCCAAAACAGCAATTGCATGGGCAATTGCATGGGTCTGCAGACTATTGACTGGCTTGAGCGACGCATGGCGTGGTCCGGCCAGGAAGAGGACCAACAGCAGCAGAACCGGAGTCCCAAACGGGTATCAACATGTCGAGGCTGGAGCTGTCTGATTCCCACCAGGGGCGACGAGCTCATCTCGCTGGATATGCCTTTTTGGCGGCTGAGCCAAGTCTTCGTTCGCGGCCTGTCTCAACTCGGCAATATTCGACTGGCCGTCTGGCCGTCGACTGGCCGTCGATGACCGTGAGGTCTGGCTTTGCGTCTATCTTTTCTTTTCGTCTATCTTTTCTTTCTCTTCTCTTTTCTTTTCTTCTCTTTTCTTTTCTTCTCTTTTCTTTTCTTCTCTTTTCTTTTCTTCTCTTTTCTTTTCTTCTCTTTTCTTTTCTTCTCTTTTCTTTTCTTCTCTTTTCTTTTCTTCTCTTTTCTTTTCTTCTCTTTTCTTTTCTTCTCTTTTCTTTTCTTCTCGTTCTTTTCTTTCCTCTTTGCAACATATATACCACGCTCCTTCTGCCTCTCATTCTTCACCAGCTACCGCAGCACTCTCTCACAGCTACCGAGCACGCCTTGCAGCTTACCGTTCGTCAACATGGTCGTCATCATCAACATGGTCAACATGGCCAGCATCGTCACGCTGCTGGCGGCGGTCGGGGTCGCGGCGTTCCCGACACACTACCGGCCGGTGGCGCCACGGGCGTCGAGCGTGGGCGTCGTCGGCAACATCCGGATCCCGGCGGGCTACACGACGACGCTCTTCTCGGACGGGTTCACGGCCCCCGCGGGCACGCTGCCGTCGACGGACCGCTGGACCTTTGACGTGGGCACGCAGTACCCCGGCGGCGCGGCCAACTGGGGCACGGGCGAGATGCAGACGTACACGCGGTCGATGAGCAACGTGTACGTGACGGCGTCGGGCACGCTCATGCTGACGCCGCTCAAGAGCGCGCGCGGCACGTGGACGTCGGCGCGCATCGAGACGAACCGGGCGTGGGACGTGACGCCGGCGCGTGGCAAGAAGACGCGCATCGAGTCGCGCCTCAGGCTCGGCGGCAACGCGCCATCCCAGCAGCTCGGCATCTGGGCGGCCTTTTGGTCGCTGGGGTCGGCGTACCGCGGCCACTACCAGAACTGGCCGTCGATTGGCGAGATTGACGTCATGGAGTCGCTCAACGGCGAGGCGCAGGCGTACCAGACGGTGCACTGTGGCACGGCCAACGGCGGCCCGTGCCGCGAGACGACGGGCATCTCGGCGCGCAGTGCCATGTACCGCGGCGTCTGGTACACGGTGGCCGTCGTCATTGACCGCACGGCGTCGACGAGCGCCTCGAGCTGGACGGGCGAGTCCATGACCTGGCTGCTCAACGAGAAACCGCTCTTTACCGTCAAGGCGACGACTGTCAACAACCAGGCCGCCTGGCAGGCGCTCGCGCAGACGCCCAAGTTTCTCCTCTTGAATGTCGCCGTCGGCGGCGGCTTTCCCGACGCCCTCGCCGGCCGCACGACGCCCACCACTGCGACGCTCGGCGGACCCGGCTCGTCGCTCGAGATTGACTACGTCGCCGTCTTTTCCTCTTGATGCTCGTCTCTTCTTTTGATCGTTCTTGATACCCTGCGATTTATTCTTTTGCTGATGCTCGATTGTGACGTCGGTGACGTCGGTGTCTCGCTACCACCGCTTCTCGTCCGTCTTGCCCTGCCGCTCGCGCTCCAGCATCGCGTCAAAGTCGTCCTGCGCGCTCGCCTTGTACGCACGCGCGTCCTCGCGTGCCTGGCGCTCGTAGTCGCCGTCGTCGAGGTCGCTGTCGGTCGTCTTGGGCGCACTTTTGGCCGCCTGCGTCGCACGGCCTGCCTGGGCACGCACACGGTCCCACGCCGAGCCACTGCCCGTGTCTTTCGTGCGATGCTGGGCAGCAATGGGCGACATGTCGTCGTCGCCCATGGTGTCCAGTGCATCAAGCCCGAGCCCAAGCCCGTCGGGAGTGTCGCCAGCATCGCCGCCCAGCTGCCTCTGTGCACGAGCGTGCACGGCCTGCTCACGTGCTTGCACCGTCTTCTCGGCCTGCCGGAACTGCGTCTGCAGCTGCTCGTAACGCGTAGTCTGCTGCGTGTACCCATCGGGCCGTGCAGCATCGCGAGCGACCTGTCCGTCCTCGGGCAACTCATCAAACGCCGGCGGCACCGGCAGAATCGGCACCCCTTCAGTGTCGTCGCCGCCGTCGCCACCGTCGCCGTCGTCGTCGCCATCGGTCCTCTGCGTCTTGATACGCTCAATCTGGGCACGACGCTTGTCCATGGACGCCTGCCAGCCTCGCTGGGCCAGCCGGTCGACGGGTTTCTCGGCATTGAGCTGCTGCAGTGCACGTTCGGCGAGCGACTTGCGGTACCGGTTGAGCCGCGGGTCGTCGGCGACGCTGGCAAACTGTACCGTCTCGGCGTACGTCGTGACCAGCGTGGGCACGAAGAGGGCCGTGCCTGCCAGAAAGATGGTGATGCGCGTCATCATCCACAGCCGTCGTGCACGTGCGCCCTCGGCAATCATGAAACGTCGGCTCCAAAAGACGTTGCGGTCGTACGCAAAGCGTTCGTGCAGGCCCCCCGGCAGCGTGTCTGCGCGCGTCGACCGGTACACGCCAAGGGCCGTCAGGCCCAGGGCAATCGGCGGCGCCGTCGTCAGCGTATTGGCCACACGTACGCGGTGCTCCGCCGCCGCCACCATCTCCTCGCGCGTCAGGTGCCGCCCCGCCAGCACCGACATGCTCAGCAGGTCCCGCACAATGCGCGCACGCACCTGCGTCTCGGTCGCGCCGACACGGAACAGCAGCGGGCCACGTAGCACGGCCGGCCAATCAATGGGAAGCTGCTGCGACGCCCGTGCCAGGTCGGCCGCCGGCCGCTGCAGCAGCCGCCGCGTCTCCGCCTCGTCGAAAACGTCTGCACGCGCCTCGTCCTTGGCCAATTGCTCCGCGTCCATGTCGGTGTGTGGTGTGGTGGCAGGTCTGAGCTCGCGGTGTTCTCGGAGCTAGGCTAGTGGGGCCTACGTCACCGATTGCTGAAATATACGTGCTTATGTCAGCAGAACAGTCATCAGAACGACAACGCGTCTTCACGTGCTCAGCCTTGCACTAAGTGGGACCCACCGACGCGTCTTGTCCCTGGAGCAACACGCGTCGTGCTGGTCGTGCGAGCCGCCGGGACTCCGACCCTCCATCATACTCGTGCAGCTAGTGGCTAGGTCTGGCTAGGTCCATTCGTCCATTCGTCCATTCCCGGCCAATCAGTGCACCACTGCGTCCACTGCCCAAGCATGCACAGACAGCCACATGTGAGCCTTGTCTTGTTCTTGCAGTTCGTGTTGTTCGACTAACGCGTCAGATTGGCGGCCACGGGAACCGCCCGCCTTACCACTCTAGACACGCACCGCCGCCACCGCCGCCCCTGCCGCCGGTCGAAATCTCCACGGCCACAAAGAACAAGCTGCAAAAGTTTCGGCTCAAGACGCGGCACGCCGTCGAAGCTCCACCCGTCCAGCGCGTCGAGTTTGAGTCCGAGTCCAACGCATCGACAGCACCACCATTCGACACGACCGACACCACCAACACCGACACCACCGACACCGCCATGGCTGGTGCGACCCCCAGCAGCCAGGCCACCGACGTCCAGGCTGACACGCCCGACAACAACGACACCGCCGACAACGACACCGCCTCGCACGACAAAGGCACGCCTGCGACGCCCGAGTTCCTCAGCGTGCACGTCGGCACGTCACGTGCACGCTTCAAGTGGCAGGACCTGGCCGGCACGCCGGCGGCGCCCAAGATCGCCGACGACCTCGCCTTCTCGCCCGACGCCAAGCTCAGCTGGGTCCCCGACCAGGCCAGCATGGCCCAGCCCCAGCTGACCCAGGCCGGCCTCAAACGCCCACGGAGCTCGTCGCCGCCGTCGTCGCCGACGCGTGCACGCTCGTCACGTGTCGCCGAGAATGTAAAAAAGTTCAAGGAGGCCATGGAGGCTGCCACCGCCAAGACGAACCAGGCCCAGGCGGGACGGCCGCGGCACGCACGCACCACGCTCACGCGCTACCGCACCGAGATTACGCGGCCCAGCAAGCACGCACTCGGTCCGACCGACAGCGCACCGTCGCCACAGACAGACGCTGGCACGGCCGGCCCGTCGCCACGCACCGCCGCCGGCCTGCAGCGGTCCATGAGCTGCCATACCATTCCGTCGAAACGGCCACGCATCGGGTCCGTCGAGCCGCGTAGCCGGCCAGAAGCATTGCCAGCGCCAGCGCCAGAAGCATTGCCATTGCCAGCGCCCATGGCCGAAACCGGGCCCGAGACCAGACCACCGCCTGTCGGCCCGCCAGTCCCGTCGTCGCCGCCGCTCCAGAACCTGTCGCTCGCCCATGAGCCCAAAACCGACGCCGACACTGCTGACGCCGCCGACGCCGACCTTTTTGACGACTTTTTCGACGACGAAACGCTGGCCGAGCTCGACGCCAGCATCGCCCCCGATGTGTCCGCCTCCATCCCAGAACCAGCACCAGAACCAGCACCAGAACCAGCACAAGCACACCCAAAAACCGACAGCGCAGTCGACGAGTTTGCCGACCTCGACAATGTCTTTGACGACGACATTATGGCCGACATGGCGAAACCGGCGACCTCGACCGCAACAAAACGACCCGACCTCGACGCCAAAGACACGCTCGACGACGACTTTGGCGACGATTTCGGCGACGATTTCGACTTTGACGCTGCCGAGCTCGCTGCCACCCAGGCCGCCAAGAGCGTCCCGTGGACCAACACCCAAGGCGTATGACCGATCCGACACCCGACCATACAAACACCTGCTAAGCCTGTAGTCTGCCCACCAGCGACGCGCCATCCAGCGGTATCTCGTGACGGACGTGCTCGACTCGTCGTACGAAGGCCCTCAAGGCGTGATGAAGGAGAAGGTATTTCTCTCTTTTCTCTCTCTTTTTTTTCTCTCTTATACTAGTGTGAAAAAAACTAACGACTAGGTCTTGGTCCTGCACAAGGACGGCGATCGGACCAAGGCGCTGCACCGCGTGCACCTGCGCGGCGACTGGACCACGACACCGGCCAGCGTCAAGGCGTTTGTGCACGTGCTCGGCACCTTTGACGCTGCTGGCCGGTGCATTGTCGACAACGACCACAACATGCTCATCCTGCACCCCGACCAGCTCGTCTCGTCCACCGTCGTCGCCGACTCGTTTGAGTGCACGCGCCGCGCGGTCCTGCAGGACCGCGTCAAGGCGTCGTGCGACGCCAGCCCCGCCCTCGTCTACGGCACGCTGCTGCACGAAGTCTTCCAGGAGGCCCTCATGGCCAACCGGTGGGACGCGCTGCACATCCACCGCTCTGTCGACCGCCTGCTCGAGAAGCACCTCGAGGACCTGTACACGATTGGCGTGCAACCGGCGGTCGCGCGCGAGCACGTGCTGGCCAAGACGGTCGAGATGCAGGCGTGGGCCGAGCGTTTTGTCGCACGCGAGCCGCGGCCGGGCGCCGTGGCGGCTGGCAGCCGCGGCGAGCGCGTCAACCTGAGCATCAGCAAGCTGCTCGACGTCGAGGAGCACGTCTGGTCGCCCATGTACGGGCTCAAGGGCAACATTGACGCCACCGTCGAGGTCGTCATGGACCCCATCATCAACCACGTGCCCAGCCGCCGCGACCGCACGACGCTGACGGTACCTTTTGAGCTGAAGACGGGTCGCTTTGCGAGCAACAGCCACCGCGCGCAGACGGTGCTGTACAGCCTCTTGCTGTCGGACCGCTACGACCTCGAGATTGTGTACGGCCTGCTCTACTACTCCGAGACGTCTGAGACGCTGCGCATCCCGAGCGTGCGCAACGAGCTGCGGCACATGATCCTGCAGCGCAACGAGCTCGCGTGCCACATTCGCGAGCGCAGCGTGCAGCTGCCGCCCATGCTCCGGAGCCAGCGCACGTGCGGCCGCTGCTACGCCAAGACGTCGTGCTTTGTCTACCACAAGCTGGCCGACAGCGGCACCGGCGACACGAGCGGCATGGGCGCCCAGTTTGACGACGTTGTCGCGCACCTGACACCGCGCCACCGCGACTTTTTCCTCAAGTGGGAGGACCTGCTGACGAGGGAGGAAAAGGAGTCGCAGAAGCTGCGCCGCGAGCTGTGGACCATGGTGAGCGCCGAGCGCGAGCGCCTCGGGCGCTGCTTTGGCGACGTCATCATCCAGGACGGCTCGGCACGCGAGGACTGTGGCAGCGCCAAGATCAACCGGTTCCAGTACACCTTTTGCAAGGCCGAGGCCGCGCCCGGCTTCTCCTTTATGGACTCGCAGCTGGCCGTCGGCGAGCCGATTGTCGTGTCCGACGAGCAGGGGCACTTTGCACTCGCACTCGGTTTCGTCACGGCCGTGCACCGCACGCGCATCGACGTCGCCGTCGACCGGCGCCTGCACAATGCGTGGCAGCGCCAGCCCGGCTTTGACGCACGCACGAACCAGGTGTTTGCCGGCATCATGGAGGTTGCACCCACCCAACGCGATGCTGTCACGGCCACGAGCAGCGTGCGGTACCGCCTGGACAAGGACGAGTTTAGCAACGGAATGGCGACGGTGCGCAACAACCTGGTGCAGCTGATGGCGGGCCACCGTGTTGGGCTGCGCGAGACGCGCCAGCTGGTCGTCGACCTGGTGGCGCCCGTGTTCAAGGCGGCGCCGACGCAGTACGCGCTGCCTGGCGCCGACGCGGCGTCGCTCAACGTGGACCAGCGCCGGGCGATTGAAGTGGTGATGAGCGCACAGGACTATGCGCTGGTGCTCGGCATGCCCGGCACCGGCAAGACGACGACGATTGCACACATTATTGCGGCGCTCGTCGGCCAGGGCAAGAGCGTGCTGTTGACGTCGTACACGCACTCGGCCGTCGACACCATCCTGCTCAAGCTCAAGGCGAGCCCGACGCCGGTTCTGCGCCTGGGCGCGCCGGCCAAGATCCACCCCGAGGTCCGTGCGTTTGCCCAGCTGGCGAGCGAGCCGCGTCGCGACTTTGACGCCATCCGCGCCGCCTGGCACGACTCGCCCGTCGTCGCGACGACGTGCCTCGGCATCAGCCACCCCTTGTTTGCCGAGCGCACCTTTGACTACTGCATCGTCGACGAGGCCAGCCAGATCACGCTGCCCATTTGCCTCGGGCCCATCCGGATGGCACGCACGTTTGTGCTCGTCGGCGACCACAACCAGCTGCCGCCGCTCGTGCAGAACGAGGATGCACGCAAGGGCGGCCTCGACGTCTCGCTCTTCAAGCTCCTTTCGGACACGCACCCGGCCGCCGTCGTGAACCTGGAGCACCAGTACCGCATGTGCGAGGACATTATGGCACTGAGCAACACGCTCATCTACCACGGCCGCCTCAAGTGTGGCACCGACGCGCAGCGCCGGCGCAGCCTGCACGTGCCCGACATGGCCGCGCTGCACCGGCACCACCACAACGCCGGGACGCTCGCGCGGCTCGCGCCCACGTCGTTTTGCGCGCTCGGCAGCGCGCGCTGCTGGCTGCGCGACCTGCTGCAGCCGAGCACGCGCGTCGCCTTTGTCAACACGGACCAGATCCCGACCGCGCGCGAGGAGGCCAAGGGCAACCGCATCGTGAACCCGGCCGAGGCGCGCCTCGTCGCGCAGCTCGTCGAGGGGCTCTTGACGGCCGGTGTCGCGGCGGCCGACGTCGGTGTCATGACGCACTACCGCTCGCAGCTGGCGCTGCTCAAGCACACGCTGCGCGGCGCCGGTGCCGGTGTCGAGATGCACACGGCCGACCGGTTCCAGGGGCGCGACAAGGAGGTTGTCGTGCTGTCGCTCGTCCGCAGCAACGAGGCGTGCACGATTGGCGACCTGCTCAAGGACTGGCGGCGGATCAACGTGGCGTTTACGCGCGCCAAGACGAAGCTGCTCGTCGTCGGCAGCCGCAGCACGCTGCAGGGCAAGGGCGAAAAGGGCGAAAAGGGCGACAAGATCGAGGATGAGGGCGCGCAGATGCTGGCGCGGTTTGTCGAGTTAATGGCAGAGCGGAACTGGATCTACGACCTGCCGCCGGACGCCCTCGACAACCACCTGTTTGAGGAGGCCCCCACCCAGACTCAGGGGCTCGCAGCGGCGGAAGGTGCGGTCAATGTCGCCAGTGTCGTGGAAAGCAAGCCCGGCAAGCGTGAGCCGCTCCTGCCGCACAAGGGCCAGCCGGTGGAGCCGCGGCGCACGGGCCGGCCGTCGCTGCTCGTGGCGGGGCACAAGCCGGGCACTCTTTTGGGCCGGGACAGGGACAAGGAGAACCGGCAGCCGACGAAGCGCGCGCGTGTGGGCAAGGCGGCGCTGCTCAATGGCCGGCCGATCCTAAACGGGATCCTCGACGACATGATGGGTGGGGCGTGATTTTATTGTTTTTTTTTTGCTTTTCGTTTTGGACGTTTTGACGATTGCATATACGGAAGGATTGGGCCGCACACGGCACACGGCAGGCACGACAGACACGGCAGGCATGGGAGGCGTTCTTGCTCTAGAGTATATATCATGATTTGTGAACGTTTTGGTGCTCATACAGTATACTGCAAATTGTACGTGGCTCTAGAGTATATTTGTTCGAGTGGCAGACGTATTCAACTGCTACTAGTATACTGCAAATCGTCTGCACGACGTGTGTTGCTGCTGCGTTAGTGACGCAAGTCGGGCGGTGTAGAGTGCAGGCGTGTGGACGTCAACCGTCTCGGCCGGTAGATAGGGCTGGATACACGTCCTGGCTCGTTTACCGTCCTGACCGTTTGCCGTCCTGGGCCGTCAAGGACAGGCGTCTCGGCTCAGCAGCTGTGCAGCCCGGGTCCGCCTGGCGGTTCAAGGTAGGGATAGGGCAGGCCGGCTCGGTTGACGACAACGCCGGCTCGGCTTTGCAGGGGTTCGCAGTGTGCGATGGGCCAGTCGGCATGCGGAAGCCGGTCATTGGGTATCTTGTCGGCCCGTCTACCGCTGTGCAGAGGCGTCCATTTCGAGCAGCTGCGCGCTCGCGTCGTCGTCGACGGCCATGGCGTCGGCTTTCTCGGATTTCTCGACGTCCTCGACGGCTTTCTCGGCGGCTTTCTCGGCCGCTTTCTCGGCGGATTTCTCGGCGCCGCCGTCGAGGACAAAGGGCAGCACCTGCTGGCGCTTGACGGGTGCGTCGGGCGCGGCGCCGACGAGGTCAGAGATGCTGGTCGGGGCGTCCGCCGACGCGCGTTTCTTGGTCTTTTTGGCGGGTTCCGTGCTTGCACCGTTGGCGTTTGCACCGTTTGTGCTGTCTGCCCCGTTCGTGCCCGCAGCGGCCTTGTTGGCGGCTGCAAAGAGCGTGCCGGCCTCGCCGATGTAGGCCTTGCGCGCGCGCACGGCGTCACCCTTGACCTTGCCAAACGGTACAGTGTTGGGCACGGTATCCTCGAGAAACTCGAGCCGGTCGATGCGCGCGACGGCGCCCGCGAGGTCGCGGTACTGCAGGTTCTTGCGTGGCTTGCGGTCGAGCTTGGCCATGTTGTGCCCCTCGACGGCCAGGTGCTGCACAAACAGCTCGGCGGCGAGCGTAATGACAAACGCGGCGTTGCTCGAGCACACGTGCACGTCGGGGTCGAGCGCAATAATGCGGCGGACGCGCGAGACTGTCTGTTAGCGCTGGCAGGCTGGCGAGAACAGAAACGTACGCGGCAGCTTGGTGTGGCCCGTCGGCTCCTTGGGCGCCGCGTCGGCCGGTGCGTCTTTCATGGCGAGCGTGTCGTCTGTGTCGTCCGGGTATCGGGGTAGGGTCGGGATCGAACCAGCGTCAGTCGAGCGCGATGATGGCTGAAACGCGTTGCTTCGAGGGATGGTGGAGCTTGACGTTGGCGTGTATTTACGAATTGAATGTAGTATTTATTTAATGGGCCGTCTCGCGTTGGTGTCCACGGTCACGTGGTCACGCCAGCTACGGTCACAACGTTTTCAGGCCAGTACGCCATGACGTGTTCAGGCTTGTAAGTGCATGTGCATTGAGCTGGCAGAAAACAGAGAAACGAAACAGTGACAGGCGGTATATGGAAGATAATGGAAAGCAGATCAAAGACAAACAAGATCAAAGACAATAGCAAAGACAAAAGCAGACAAACAAAAGCAAAGCTACGCCTTGATGGACAGCACAATGGTGAGGATGATGAGGACGACGACGAGGACCATGAGGGCCATGAGCTTGACGTTCTTCCACCACATGGTGCGTTTGAGGCCGCGGCTGCGGACGCGAAAGTCGCGCGCGTTGCCGCCGAGCCGGTCGGTCTGGTCGACGAGCAGGTCGATGCGCTCGCCGCGCTCGAGCAGCGACTCAATGTTGCGGCCCATGATGCCGCGCACGTCGTCAATGTGGCGACGCACGCCCGTGATGGCGTCGTCGTCGGCGCCGGCAGAGCCGACGCGCACCATGAGCGCCTTGAGCGAGGCATTGAACGAGGCGCAGCCGTAGTAGGGCAGCGCGGCGTAGTCGGTCGTCGCGGGCGCAAACTCGGCAAAGAACTGTGCGCGCGCCTCGTCGAGGAACGCAAACGGGACGCGGCGCCCGAGGCTGCCGTCGGCGACGACGAGGAACGCAAGGCCGCCGGCGCTGCCGTTGCTACTTTCAGCGTGGTCGGCGCCGGGGGCCTCGGCAATGTAGTGGATGTGGTTGGCGCCGTGCGTAAACGTCAGTTTCTGTGGCGTCGTGTGGTCGATCTTGGGCAGGACGAGCGCGGCGAGCGACGACGCCTGGCTGGACGCGGACGCGATGCACTCGGCGAGGATGGTGGCGTTGTGCGCGACACACGCGCTGGCGGTCAGCAGGGCATGTAAGGCAGACGAGCACCGCGAGGTTGGGCATACATACTAGAGAAGTGGTGACTGGTTGGCCATGGCTGCGATGGCCGGTGTGGGCGCGAGGCCAGTCTCGGTCAATGCAGCTGGGTGATGTTGCGTCGTGAGCGGGCAGACAGATCGGGCGGACGTGCGGGCGGGCGTGCGGACGGACGCTGGTGGTGGTGGTGGTGGTGTGGTGATGAGGTCGAGATGAATGTCATTGAGGAGGCCTGTCGATGACGACGTCGTAATGGGCTAGCTGAAACGGGCAACCGCCTGTAAGTGTACTCTGTAATGCGCTAAACTACAGTGGGGTGTACTGTAATGTTTAATGTGCCAATGTACTGTAGGCGCTAAGCTACAGTGGATCGTCACTAAGCAGCACAACTCGATGCTTACGAGAGAACGACGAATTGAGTACTATCAAGAAAGCATGAAAAAGAATGAAAAAAAGAAGAAAAAAAGAAAAAAGGGTATCATAGCTTGCTCGGGAGCGAGCGCACGGTGGGCGCGCGGTAGATGTAGCCGTGTGCTACTGGGCTGCTGGCGTGTGGCAGCGCGGGCGCGGGCGGCGCGGGCGGCAGAGACGGCAGACGGACACCCGGGAACGCCGGGTGCACGGACGCCGGGTGCACGGACGCCGGGTGCACGGTGCTCGATGCCGTCGTGCCAAACGACTGTCGCCGCTGGAAGTGATTGGTAAAGAAGACGGGATGCAGCACCGACGGGTTGTTGCCTGCAACTGCGGGCGGTCGCGCCTGCCGTGGTTGTGGGCGTGGGCGTGGGCGTACTTGTGGGTGTGCTTGTGGCTGTGGCATCGGCCGGGCGAGCTGTGCCGGGCGCGCGTACGCAAGGCCCGGCGGTCTTGGTGCGAGTGCCGGGCATGCCGAGGCGGCCACGGCCTCGTGCGGCGGTGCAGACGGCATCGGGCGCCGGGCGTGCCGTGGTAAGTCGTCGACGTTAAGCGTGCAGCTCTTGCTCTGTCGTGTCGTTTCTGTGTCGTTTTCTGTGTCGTTTTCTGTGTCGTTTTCTGTGTCGTTTTACTGTGTCGTCTTTCTGTATCGCTTTACCGTAATCCTGTCAGGAGCAGAAACGGAAACAGTAATTTACTCCGTAGAGAAGTGCGGAGTTGCATAGCTCGGCGATGGTATCGGGAAGCTGATGCGCTAGACAGTACCGCTAACGCACGCTAAACCCACTATACTACGGGGCTCGGTAGGGGCTCGGCACCGAGCACATTCGTTTAGGCCACCAGTTGTTTAGGTCGCTACGTGTGTTCTCGGTACTACGATGCTATTATATGCAGTCGGGACCGGGCCGAGTGGCCGTGCTTCGGCAGTTCCGAGCTACAGAACAGTCTGCGAGTGCCGATTGGCCGTGATCTGCAAGTCACTTTTGATTAAAGAACAAATACGCCAGTAAGCTACAACGTCAGCTGCTCTGGCGCAAAAACTCCTTGAGCGGCATATTCTTCTTTTTGAGATCGGCCTCCTCGAGCGCGCGCACCAGTTCCTCCAGCTTTGCCCTCTGCTCCTCGGGCCTGGACGCGGTCTTGGACTTGGTCTTGGACTCGGTCTTGGCGGTCTTGGACTCGCTGGTCTTGCCCGCCTTGGCCTCCTGCTTGGCACGTCGCTCGGCGCCACGGCGCTCCATCTCTTCGACGAGCGCGTCGCTCTCCTCCCACAGCTGCTGCGCCATCACCTCGTCCTCGCCGTCGCGTCGCGCCATGTCCAGCAGCCGGCACTCCTTGATGACCTTGCCGGCCAGCGGGTCACGCGTCGCCGCGTCCGCCAGGCTCTCGCCGGGCGTGCCCAGGTCGCGCATGCGCCGCAAATCGCCCTCCATCGCCGCAAAGAGCACCGACTGCGCACCGTCGTCGGCGCTCTTGACCAGCAGCCACCAGACCGGGTACAGCAGCACGTACACGAGCACGAGCGCCCACAGCGAGCCGCCCGTCAGCCACCGCCGGAACCCGGGCGTCCGCGACACGCCGGGGTCCACAACCAGCACGCGTACATTGCCCGGCAGCCCGTCGGGTCGCTTATACGCGTCCACGTGCTTCTGGAACGACCGTGCAAACACCATCAACGCGAGCTTGCTGCGTGCATACGCCCGTGCCGGCGTCCAGTCGGGCATCGCCGGCGGCTCCTCGAAACGCGGTCGCTTTTTGTTGGAGCTCTTGTCGGTTTTGTCGGTTTTGTCCGCGTGGTCACGCGCCTCGTTCTTTTCCGTCTCCGTCTTGACACGCTTCGTCCGGTCGATGCGGTCCGGCTCAATCACGGGCGGCGAGCCAATGTACGCCGAGCACGTCGGGACAATGACACGCACGTCGCGGTCAAAAGGCTGGGCACGCAGCGCCGGGCTCAGGATCGCCAGCAGGTGGAAGTTGGCCAGGTAGTTGACCTGCCACGCGCGCTCGATGCCGTCCTGCGTCAGCATCCCGCGCGCCGGGCGGTACGCGCGCCCCGCCTCGTCGACCTGCGGCAGGCCCTCGACGGCCGCACACAGAATGACCATGTCCAGGCGGCGCACCGGCAAGTTGTCGATCCACTTGGTGGCAAACGTGCGCACGCTGTGCAGCGACGCCAGGTCGACCTGCTCCGCGTAGATGAGCTGGTGTCCCGCCAGCGTGCGCAGCTCGTCCACGTAGTCCACCACAAACGGGTCCGACGGCGGCTGCGCCGTCAGCAGCACAATGTGCGCGCCGCGCTTGGCCAGGTCCAGCGCCACCTTGGCCCCAATGCCCGACGTGCCGCCCGTGATCATGACGACGCGTCCGTGCATCGTCCGCTCCGCCGTGTTGGCCGTGCCCGCGCAGTACAGCTTCGTGCCCGCCAGCGCGCCCAGCGTGCCAATGTACTTGGCCGCCGTCCACGGGTCGGGCATCCATTCGGGGATGCCCTCGAGGTAGAGGCTCGCCACAAAGTCGAGCGGCATCGGTGGCGGAGAGGGGAGTCGGTGCCAGTGATGGCAATGGTGGAGTGATGAGTCGACAGTGTCGAGGAGTGTCGGCGTCAGTGATGGCAATGGAGTAGTGTCGCCAAGAGGAATGTCGGCGTCAGCGATGGCAATCATCCAATGGGTGATGTGGTGCTAAGTAAGCAGGCCCCTGACGACTCGGCGATAAGATAAGCCGATTGACGGCAAGTGGGGCCTAGGTCTAGCCTCAGCCTTGCGCCTTCCTTCATTTCTTACCTCTCCTCACCATGGACGACCACGACGACGACGGCGCTACTGCCACGCCGCTGCACCTTGTGCGCCCGTTTGGCACGGGCCTGTACCGCCAGCGCGTCGCCTTTGTCAAGGCCGGCGCCGCGCCCGAACCCGAGCCGACGCCCGATACCGGCAGCAGCGTCGCCGACCTGTACCTGAGCATTGTCGGCGCCAAGCCGGCCGACGAGACGACGACGCCCAAGTCAGAGAGGTGCGACGTCTGCCACGTCGACCGGCAGGCTGCGTCCGACGCCGAGCACGCCGCCTGTCTCGTCCACCAGGTCGCGCTCGGCCACTCCAAGCCGCCGTCGGCCATTGACCGTGCGCGCTTCGGCCTCGCCGTCATGGCCGCACAGGGCTGGGACCCCGACAGCGGCCGCGGGCTCGGGCGTGCGCAGCAGGGCGTGCCACACCCCATTGCAGCACACGCACGACGCGCGCGAGAGGCGCTCGGCCACGTCGAGACGCGCGCCGAGGCCGCCGCGCGCCAGGCGCGCCAGCAGCGCGACGAGGCGAAGACGGCCAAGCCCAAGAGCCGCAAGGAGCTGCGGCGCCTCGAGGACGAACGGCGGCGCCGGCACCAGCGCCTGCACGAGCAAATCATGAGCAACCGCGATATTGAAAAGTACCTGTAGTTTTTCGGTCTTTTTTTCCTCTTTCCTTTTCGGTCCTCTTTTTCGGTCGCTCCTTCCTGATACCCAACATTATTTATTCGATTTTTCAGAAAATTAAATCTCACAATCCTTGGCGACACCGTCCACCACGGGCGCCTTGGGCAGCGCGACGCCGAGCGTGCGGTACTCGAGGCCGACGTAGCCGTCGCTGACGACGAGCACGTCGACGCGCCCGGCCGCAACGGCCGCCGGCGGCAGCTGCACGACCGCCTTGGCATTGAGACGCCACCCGTGGTTCTGACCTTTGCTCTTGCTCTTGCCCTGGCCTTTGCTCGAGACTTTTCCCGCCTGCGCCCACCCGACGCGCTTGACGGCGTACACCTCGTCGGACGCGAGGTCGCCGACGACGACAAAGAAGCCCTCGTTCTGCGGCTTGGGAAACTTGGGCGCGTACATGCGGCCGTCGCGGTCGACGAGCGCGTTGAGGCGCTGGAGGGACACGGCGACGGCGGCCAGCGACGGCACGACGTCGACGCGCACGTTGGGCAGCTGCGCGGCGGCGCGATTAAACTGCGTCAGGCGGTGTGCGGGCACGCCGAGCGTCTTGGCGAGCCGGCTGCGCTGTGCGTCGCCCATGGCGCTCATGGTCTGAAGCGACACGTCTTCGGCCCCGTTCCGGTCGGACACGTCGGCCGACACAGAAACACCCGGCAGGATGGCGGCCGGCGGGTCGGTGGGCCAGGCGGCCGACTTGATGCACTGCAGCAGCGTCATCATCTGGCGGCAGCTCGACAGGTGGTTGAGCTCGGCCAGCACGTCAATGGACGCCTGCATGATGCGGATGGCCTGGTCGAGCACGCTCGTCTGGTCGCCGACGTAGTCGGCAATCGGCAGCGGGATGCGCGACATGTGGGCCTGCAGCAGGAGAAACGACTTGACATGCGGGTCCCACATGGGCAGGCCAAACGACGTGGCGGCGTGCGTCAGGTGGCCGGACAGCTCGGCGTTGAGCAGGTCCTCATTGTGCCGCACCGGCAGCTCGTCGTACTCGGTCGCGTGGCACATCCACGTCAGCACATCCAGGAAGGAGGCGTGCGCCTTGGCGTGGCGTGCGAGGTACCGAATCGTCTTGTGCGACAGGTAGTAGTAGCTCATAATCTTGCCGAGCGGCGTCGGGTCCACGTCGCCGTTGGGGTACACCTCGACGCAGCGGCTCTTGGCCAGGTCGCCGAGCGCGGTGTCGACCAAGTCGACCATGTACTCGTTGGCGAGCTGCTGCGCGTCCAGGTCGCTGGCGTCCTGGTCAACCTGGAGCCCATAGTACGAAGGGTTCTTGTGCAGGCGGCGGAAGAAGAAGGTCCAGGTCAGGTAGTCGAGGGCGTCCTGCTTGCTGACAATCGTCTCGGCCGACACCTCGGCGCACAGGTGGTTGTCGAGCACGGTGTGCAGCGACGACTCGACGGGAAAGCCCGTGTGCAGAAAGTGCTTGTAGTAGTCCTTCTTGGCGTCTTGCGTAAAGATGCGTGCGACGCCAGACGTGTCAAACTGCGGCCGGCCGGCGCGGCCGAGCATCTGGAGCACGTCGGTCAGGTCCATGTCCTTGTAGCCCTCCATCTTGGCGTCAAAGTACTGCGTGCCCTTGACGATGACGAGGTGGGCCGGCAGGTTGACGCCCCACGCGAGCGTGCTCGTCGCAATCAGGATCTGGATCTTGTTCAGGGCAAAGAGCTCCTCGGCCAGCTGGCGGTCCGACTCGACGAGGCCGGCGTGGTGCAGGCCGATGCCGAAGCTCATGGCCTCGCGCAGCGCCTCGTCCTTGACGCGCGCCAGGTTCGCCTGCAGGTCGTCCTCGTCCATGTGCAGGAAGCGCCGCGGGTCGTCCTCCATGCCGCACAGGTTGACCAGGTCCTTGGCCGTCAGGCGCGTCTGCCGCCGCGACGGCACAAACACAATCACCGGCTTGGCCGGGCTGTGCGTCTTGATGGCGAGGAAGGTCGGCCGGTTCATGGCCTGCATGAGCGGGCAGAAGCCGCGCATGTCGGGGAAGCCGTCAATGTACAGCTCGAGCGGCACCGGGCGCACCGAGTGCCTAAAATTAAAAAGGGCGCCCTGGCTCTGCTTGACGCCCAGCCAGTTGGCCAGGTCGGTGGCGTTGGCGCACGCCGTCGACATGCCGAGCAGGCGCACCGGCACCTTGGTCGCGGCCGCAATGTAGTTCATGCGCGACACGATAATCTCCAGGATCGGGCCGCGGTCGCCCGCCAACAGGTGGATCTCGTCAATGATGACGAGGCTGACCTGGCGCACGTAGTTGCGCGTCTGCCAGCTGCGCGAGATGCCGTCCCACTTCTCGGGCGTCGTGATGATGACGTCGGCGTCCTGGATCGTGCGCGTGTCGGGCGTGTTGTCGCCCGTCAGCTCGACGAGCCGGAGACCGGCCGGGCCCGCCAGCCGTCCTCCCCAGTCCTTGATGCGCTCGCGCACCAGCGCCTTCATCGGCGCAATGTACACGACCTTGCTGCCCGGGCGCTCACGGAACGCCCACCACATGGCCAGCTCGGCCGCCACCGTCTTGCCGCTGCCCGTCGGCGAGCCGAGCAGGACGTTGGCCGGCGTGTGGTAGAGCGTGTGGAAGATTTGCGTCTGCATCGGGTTAAAGTAGCTGAAGCGCTCGGCGTAGATGCTCTCCAGGATCGGGTTCTGCAGCGCCGCAATCGGCAGCGGCTGCAGCTCCAGCAGGTCCGTGTACACACTCTCCGTGTCGGGCCGGATCAGGTGCTGAAAGGAGACGGCCGTCACCGTCTCGGCGCCGAGCCAGCGGTCCGACACGGCGCGCACGTAGATTTGGTCGGGCAGCGGGTCTGCGAGCGGAATGGTAAAGTTGAGCTCGTGGTCGTCGTAGAGTTTGCGGCGGCTGAGCACAAAGAATTCGTAGTGGTAAATGTCCGACGTCGTGGCGCTCTCGACCCAGACATAGTACGACTCGCTCGTGCCGTGGACGGCGTCGTGCCAGCGAAAGTCGGGGTACAGGCGCAGCTTGATGCGCAGCACGTCGCGGTTCAGCGGCGCCATCTCGGCCTCGACTGTGAGCGTCGGGAAGTTGGCCAGGAGCCGGGCAATCTTGTGGCCGGCGCTCTGGTTGTGCACCAGGTCGCCAATCTCGCCGGGCGCCAGGTCGCGCAGCGTGTCGACGGACGTTGTGGCGCCACGGTCGTCGAGCTGCTGGAGCACGGTGCGCGGCAGGTCAAACTGGTGCAGCGGGTGCTGAAAGGGCCAGACGCGCCTCTCCATCGCCTTGGAGAGCGAGAGGAGCACCTGGCACTGGTGCCCCCAGCGCCGGTTCAGGGCAATCATAAAGAGCGCGCGGCAGATGCGCACCGCCTGCTGCGCGACGTAGTTGAGGTCGTTGTTCAGCGCAAAGTCGTCGGGCTGCACCTGGCTAATGTACGCCTGCAGGAGAATGTTCGTCTTGGCCTGCGGCGTGTCCACCTGCCGGCCAACGTCGCACACCGTGCCCGTGTCGCGCAGCCGGGCCAGCTCCTTGCTCTCGCTCTCGCGCGCCTGGATATTGTCAAACTCGCCGCACTGTGCAATCATTTGCAGCACGTCCGCCTCGGTTGCGTGCCGCCGCATCATGGTGTTGAAGAGCTGGATGCTCGTGTGCAAAATGTAGTACTGGCTGGCAATGCGTCCGGTGTCCTTGCTGCGCAGCGACTCGGTCGCCTCGTTGAAGATGATCATCTGGCTCTGCTGCAGCGTGCGTGCCGCCTCGACGGCCAGCTGGCGTCGGCGCTGCACCAGCATCGGGTCCGCCGCAAACTCGGCCCAGTCGATGCCGTACGCCATTGGGTTGCGACGCATGCGCACAAACAGGTACGAGTAGCCGATCCACTGCACGGCCTCGCCAATGCTCGTCACCGTTCCGAGCGCGACCTCGGCGTTGAGGTTGTCGACCAGCTTGGCCGAGAAGCGCGACTCGATGGGCAGCTGCTCCGTCACCGCCGTCAGGTAGTGCTGCAGCTTGTCGTGCGTCGTGCAAATCATGCCGATGCCCGTGTCCTCGAATTGCGGGCGGCCTGCGCGCCCAAAAATCTGCAGCACGTCCAGGATGCCCAGGTCGACGTACTTGCCCTCCTGCGCGCTGTACACCTGCGTGCCCTTGATAATCACGGCCGCCGCCGGCAGGTTCACGCCCCAGGCCAGCGTCGCCGTGCAGCACAACACCTTGAGCACGCCCTCGCCAAACAGCCGCTCCATCAGGTTCCGGTCCGACCGCGACATGCCCGCGTGGTGCACGCCCAGGCCCTGAGGGACCAGCTCGCGGATCTCGCGCGCCTTGCTCTGCCGCACCGACGCCATGGCCGCCTCGAAGCGGGGGTGCTGCGTCGGGTCCAGCAGGTCCGTGCACATCTCGTCGGCCGCGCGCTCCATCAACATCTTGGCCGTCTGCATCGTGTCGCGTCGCGAGTGCACAAACACCATAATCTGGTGCCCGGCCTCGAGCATCTCGCGCACCTTTTCAAACGCCACCGCGTCCAGGTTTTCCTTGTCCTCGCGCGTGCTCTTGCTCTTGCCGGTCTTGCTCTTGCCGTCTTGGCTGCTCTTGCTCTTGACGCCGATAAAGTGCTGCTGCAGCGGGACGGGGCGGAACGACGCGTCAAAGTAAAAGAGGCCGGCCATCCGGTTGACCCGGAGAAAGTCGGCCACGTCAATGTAGTTGGGCAGCGTCGCGCTCAGCCCGACAATGCGGATGAGCGACTGCGTGCTCTCGACCTGCCGCTGCGTGCGCGCCACGAGCGACTCCAGCACCGCGCCGCGCTCGTCGTGCAGCATGTGCACCTCGTCAATGATGAGCAGCCGCACCTTTTGCACGAGCTCCGTGTCGCCGACGCCGCGCCGCGTGACCACGTCCCACTTCTCGGGTGTCGTCACAATGATTTGCGTCCGCACAATCTCCGCCTTGGTCAGGTGCATGTCGCCCGTAAACTCGCGCACCTGGATGCCCAGCCACGCCAGCCGCTTGCCCAGCTTCTCCGTAATCTCCGCCGCCAGCGCCTTCATCGGCGCCACGTACACAATCTTCATGTCGTCTGTATCGACGGCAAAGTCGCTCACCGTCGGGTCGTCTATCGGGTTCGGGTACGCGTACTGCCCAATCGTGTGCAGGATCGTCAGCATGGCCGCGTCCGTCTTGCCGGCGCCCGTCGGCGCGCAGATGAGCATGTTCTCGCTCGTCTTGTACGCCACCGGGTACACCAGGCTCTGCATCCGGTTCAGCGCCTTGTAGCCCTTGAACGTGCTCCGGCACAGCCCGTCCGTGTCCGCAATCGCCACCAGGCTCTGGCCGGGTCGCAGCGTGCCCGTCGCGCCCGCCGGTACATAGTACTCCGTGTACCGCTCCTTCTCCAGCACCTGGCTGCCCTGCGGCAGCGCGTACTTGCGGCCCGTCACGCTCAGGCTGTTGCCCGCATTGTACGCGCGGTACACGTGCGGGTAGTCGGCCTCCTTGGCCGCCGCCGCCGCCAAAACGGCCGTCTTGTGTTGAAAGTCTTTTTGTCGCAGCACCTCCTCGCGCTGGGCTTTGGTGAGCAGGCGGTGTCCCTCGACTTTTGTGTTGTCCTGGCTGTCCTCCGCCGGGCCGACGTCCAACGACGCCGCCACAATCTCGTCGCGGTGCGACAGCAGCTCAATGACAAAATCGAGGTCGTCAAAGCCAATCAGGTCCGTCAGGTGCGACTGCAGGTCGTCCTCGGACCGTGGCGACTGCAGCGCGTCCATGATCTGCACCTGCATCACGTCGGGGGGGACCGACGCGCCCTGGCTGCGCGTCGCCAGCGCCAGGCACCTTGTCGACAGCCAGCTCGGCGTGTACTGTCCCGCGAGGCCGCCCCATGTGTCGATGCCGTTCTTATCGTTCTTGTCGTTGCTTTCGTTGTTGTCGTACGGGACCGGGGCATCAAGGAGACCGAGCTCCTCGAGCTCGTCGTCCGAGATAAAGTCCCAAATGTCCTGCCCGACACCGCCGCTGGCCGAGCTGTACTCGTCTCGGCCGTCGTCTGACCCGCCCAGCTCGTCGTAGCGGTCCTCGAGGTCGCTCACATCAGACGCGGCGCCAGACGCCGGCAGCTTCAGCTTCGCCACGGCCTCTGTCATGGCCGCCAACTGCTGCTGCCAGTCGGCCACGGAGCCGGCCACGGAACTCATGGCGGTGGTGAACTGGAATCGATTGACGCTGTTGAAATGCCCGTCAATGTTGCACGCGTCGCCGTATGCGAGTCGTTGGCCGCAGTCTTTGTCGTGTTCTGTTTGGTGAGGCCGGCCTCGCTCTTGTTGACGTCCGGATTTTGGAGCTCGATCGAGGCGGGGAGTCACCGGGATGACAAAGGGCAGGCACGGTGGGGTGACCGATGGTACCTGCTGTTGCTGAGAGGGCACGGCTCTAGGAGACTATTGATATTACTTTCAGGTTTACAGGCATTGACAGCAAGAGCTCGTTTTATAAGTTATACAAACGACATACAAAACTGACAAGCTGGGTGGAATTCCATGCTAATATTTACTCAGAATGACGATGCGAGCTGTAAGCTGGTTGGCCGTCTGCTGACGTTTGTAGCAGGTGGGACCAGCCGCGGGAAGCTGCACTCCAGCTATTTAAACCCCTGTAGACGCGCTGCGCGTTCTGCTCAGGGGGTGGGGCAGGGCAAAGGAGACGTGTTTTCTGGGAAGGCACGCATCATGTGTTTCTATTTTTGCAATTTTGGTATGGCGTGGATTCCTATTTTACTGTTTGCGCTGGAAAGAACGGCCGTACTCCGTAGTACCTGCCCTGGCCCAGACCCATCTCGAACAGCACCAATTGGCCCGTTTGTCTGAGCTCGGCTTGGACCAACTTGGACCTGTTCTCTCCCGACCACGCCTGCGACTCGACACCATCCGCCTACGCCGCCTACGCCGCCTACGCCGCCCACGCTCCAACAGCTCCCCGTCGCGACAATGCCTTCCATGTGGTTGACAGACACGCAGAGTGCGGCCCACCCCTCGACATTCTGCATGCGCTCCAATCGCACGGCTCAGCCAGGCCGTGCGATGCCGTGCAATCGGAGCGCATGCAGACTGCCTTGCTGACCCTGGCTAACGTGCTTTGCGCCCTGCAGAAGTCGGCGTGGCTTTCTGTACCGGTGGTACGTCTTTGCGTCGGAACGCGGAACGCGAGCACCGGCTCGGCCGGGTGCTTGGCATTGATGGCGATACTAACCCGGCACAGGTGGCTTCTTCCTCATCGGCGGCGTCATGCTCTTCTTTGACCGCTCCATGTATGTGTGCTTCTGGTCCTCCGTGCTCGACGAGCTGCTAACGTCTAGGCTCGCCATGGGAAACGTGCGTGGACCATCCGACGCCCGGCTACCGTCGGCCAAACTTGCCAGAACTGACCGTCCAGATCCTCTTCCTCATCGGCCTGACCATCATCATCGGCCCCGCCAAGACACTGCTCTTCTTTGCACGCAAGCAAAAGATCAAGGGCACCGCCGCCTTCTTCAGCGGACTCTTCCTCATCCTGATCCGCTGGCCGCTCATCGGCTTCCTCGTCGAGCTCTACGGCATCATGATTCTGTTTGGCGACTTTCTCGGCACCATTGCCGCGTTTGCCCGCAACGCGCCCATTGTCGGGCCCTACATCGGCAAGGCCGTCGACCGCATCGGCCTCGGCCGCTCCGATCTGCCCGTCTAAACCGAAATTGCGGCGTCCGTGTTGTCGAGACGAGACCCGGACGCGGTCTCGCGCAAATCAAAACACAAAACACGAAACGCGAAACACGACACGCCGGTCTTCTCTTACGACCATTTTCTACGATTTTTGCATGGCGTTGCAGTCTACAGACGTGCGAGGGCAAGGCGCACAGATCAGAGCCGCGTTGGCCACAATACCCCTTTTGTTTATTGTAATTCTTGTACATTTTCTCTTCGTTTGGTATCGGACTTTCAGGGGCGACTGGGTGCGGCAGGCTTGCCTTTTTCTTTCTTCGTCGCAAATCTTGGTGTATAACTGAATCGTTCATTCGCCCTCACGTGCTCACGTGCTCGTCCGTAAACGGCTGATCTGTCCGTCCGGTGGACAACGCCACATCGCATCACATCCTGGCATCACAATCGGCGCCTGCTCGTTCTTGTCGGCTTGTTGCTGTTTATTCACGTGCTTTATTCACGTGCTCAACTCGTCTCGCCCGCGCCGCCGTCGCCGCCTAGTAGCCGACCTTGCGCAGGTACTCGGCCAGCGCCTCGACCGTTTGCCGCGCGCTGCCGGCCTGTGCGTTCTCGCCGTAGTGGCCGACCACAATGGCCTGCTTGGTCTTGGCAACGGCGATGCCCTGCTTGCCCTGGCGCGCCATGATAATCTGGTCCTCGGCGCTGATGTTGGTCGCGACGTGCTTGATGCCCTCGAGGTACACGCCGTCGGCAAACGCCTTGTCGATGGCGGCCTGCGAGCCCTCCAGGATGGTCGCAAACGTCTTCATCTCCTCGGGCTTCAGCTGCTGGGGTTAGCACGGTCGGTCACGCATTCGTCGGCGGCAACGCACCTTCAGCTCGGGCGACGTCGCCCACACGCTGTCGCCAGCGGCGCTGATAATGGCAGCCTTGTCAATGTGGCCGCTGCCAACCAGGCTATCGTTGAGTCAGCATCTCCGCCAGTTCTGGTTTCGGTCGGCCGGCTGTGTTTGCAATGGTCGGACGTCCCGACAGCTCGCGTCCGTCTCGCCGGTCCCGCAATCGCTCGTCGACACCGATCCAAGCCGCCGGTTGCGTCGCCGTGTACCGTTGCACAGCCAAGTCGGGTTGTAATTGTGCGTCGTCGGTGAGCGCAGATGACTCGGAATCGGATCGCAAGCCCGGGCGCAATCGCAACAGCGGCCAAGCCAGTGTGAAAAGGTAATTTACCTGGAGTCAATGTATCCTATAGAGCACGGTTAGCAGTGGTCCCGTGTGGTCCCGTGTAGCCAGTAGCCATCGCCGGCGACTCGCTACGTCGCCATCACCCGTGATCGAGATCGCCGCTCCGCCCGGCCGTGCGTTTGACGTACCCTGCCAAGACATTGTAAGTGTGTGTGTGGTGGTCGATTGTGAGGTTGCAAAGCGTCCGGCGGGTATCTCGTGAGCTGAGAGCGGTATGCTAGAATGAATGCTAGAATGACAGTCTGCAAAGGCAACGAGAGGAAGTCGGAACAAGTGTTGTCGTGCGGACTAGAAATAGTGCAAGTGGTGAAAGTAGCGGGCGGTAGTAGGGGCGGGACAAGCAGTAATAGCACGGTACAGGCGGCAACTACTGGCAGCAGTGAGGCCAGGGGCGGGGTGGGTTGGGAGGGGACTTGCGTGAAAATTAGGGGAGGGGACAGGTACGGGGCAGAGCTCGCATGGAAAAACGTCACCGGTCTTTGGGCTTTGGACATGCAGGCGTCGGGCAGGCGGTGAAGCAACGATGCAGGCGCGTTCGGCTAGTTGCTACAGAAAAGGAAGGCGATAGAAACGGCAGGACCAGAGGCGGCCGAAAGGCGACGCTCAGACGTGTCAGTGTGATGGCTAGCACCAGACCATAGATTTAGAGTTATGCAAGGCAGTCGCTCCAGAGCCAATCGCCTGGATTACGCCAATCACCGGCAGCAGTAAATATATGGCTTCATGGACGACGGAGACTAAATGGCAGGCGCAAACGGAAGGCGCAACGCAAACGTGCGTCGAGCCTGCCGAATGAGCAACAGCGAAAGTCAACAAACCCCGCCAAGACGGAGCTTGGCCTTAGTCTGCAGCGCCTTCACCGTCGTTCTCTGTGCGGTGAGTCCTGCAAACAAATTTTTGTTCTGATGCAGCCATGGTGCCAGCTCCGGCTCAAGGCCACCTGTCCTCTGGCATGTTGAGCCTCGATCTTGGACCGAACCGTTTGAAATCCCTGAGAATTCTTGGAAGAAATGGAAGCTTCGTCAAACGTACCCCGCTGGCCCCGCTTTACATCATCGGTCGAAGCCGTACAAATAGTCTCTTACAATGTATTTCCAATACGCACACTATCAAATCGTTTGAGCATCACGATGGAATTGGTCACGACGTAATAGCTAGGAGTTGGGTTGAGCGTCTTTTAAAAGACCAGCTCGGCCACTCCAAAGCACTCTGGTGGTCTCACGCTCCAAGCGTACATAGGCACATGTGACACGTGACGCATCACGCATGGCGCGACGCCAATCGCGGACCCACTTGCAGGGAGCTGCAGATGCTCGAGAGAGAAGGCGCGACGGGACGCAGGAGGTCGTTATTTACCAGTCAGGGGTCTTTGTCTTTGGGCTCTTTTGAATCGATCGTGGAGGACGTCTCGCCATACGACGTACCCAACGACACTCGCACACCACGACGCAGTGCGCGCTAGGCCAACGGCGTTGAGCTTGCGACAAGGCGAACAGGCCCAGGCGAGAGCTAGGGAGTGCGCCCACTCCGCCGCGGCCGCTCGATTTTCGACACTTGCTCGACTCGACACGAACGAACCAGAACAGACTCGACTACGGCACCGATTTCATTGAGCCATCATGTCTCCCATGGCCATGGACGTCGACGGCCCGCTGCCGCGGCGCGAGGCGTGGAAGCTGCTGCCAGAACCGACCATCTACCCGGTCAAGGACGCCAAGCCGGACGACGCGGTGCCGGTGCGCACCGACGGGTACGAGCGTGCCAAGGCGCAGCGGGATGGCGACGCGTGCATTGTGATTGACAACGGCTCGTCGGCGGTGCGCGCGGGCTGGTCGTTTGAGGCGGACCCGCGCTTCAGCATGACACCCATTACGGCCAAGTACCGCGACCGCAAGCTGGGCCGGACGTTTTCGTTTGTGGGCAACGACTGCTACGCCGACTCGGGGGCGCGCAGCCAGATCCGCAACGCCTACGAGGCCGGCACAGGCATTGTGGCCAACTGGGACGTCATGGAGCAGCTGATGGACTACACGTTTGTCAAGCTGGGGCTGAACGGCAGCGAGGGCGGCATCGACGTGCCGCTGGTGATGACCGAGGCCGTGGCCAACCTGCCCTATTCGAGAAAGAGTACGTTTGATCTGCGTCTGCTTTCGTCTGCTGCACTTGTCGCTAACATGCAGCCATGAACGAGATTGTCTTTGAGTGCTACAATGCGCCGTCGGTGGCGTACGGCATCGACTCGCTCTTTTCCTACCGGCACAACAAGGGCCGGACGGGCCTGGTGGTGTCGTCGTCGTACAGCGCGACACACGTGATCCCCGTGTACAACCACAAGGCGGTGCTGTCGCAGGCGGTCCGGATGAACTGGGGCGGGTCGCACGCGGCCGACTACCTGCTGAAACTGGTGCGGCTCAAGTACCGTGACCACCTGAGCAACAGTCTGAAGCTGAGCCAGGCGCAGGCCGAGTACTGGCTCAAGGACTTTTGCCACGTGTCGCGCGACTACGACGCAGAGGTCCAGGGCTACCTGGACTGGACGGGTCTCGAGGACCGCGAGCGCATTGTGCAGTTTCCCTACACCGAGGAGGTGGTGGTGGAGAAGACGGCGGAAGAGCTGGCCAAGATTGCCGAGCGCAAAAAGGAGAGCGGGCGGCGGCTGCAGGAGCAGGCGGTCAAGATGCGGCTGGAGCGGCTGCTGAAGAAGGAGCGCGAGCTCGAGTACTACACGTACATCCAGACGCAGATTGCCGAGAACCCGAAGAAGGAGACGAAGCGGCTGCTGGACGAGGCAGAGGTCAAGGACGAGGCGGCGCTGGACCGGACGATCAAGGAGCTGGACCGGACGATCCGGCGCGCGCGGCAAAAGGACCTGGGCGAGGTGCCGGAGGAGGAGGCGGCGGAGGCGCCCGACTTTTCGCTGCTCGAGGTGCCCGACGAGGGGCTGGACGAGGCACAGCTCAAGGCGAAGCGGCAGCAGCGGCTGCTCAAGGCGAGCCACGACGCGCGCGCGCGTGCCAAGGCCGAGAAGGAGGCGGAGAAGGCACGCGTGGCCGAGGAGGCGCGGCGCGAGGAGGAACGGCGGGCCAACGACCTGGAGAACTGGCTGGCCGAGAAGCACGCGGCGCGGCAGGAGGCGCTCGACAAGATCAAGGAGCGCGAGCGGCTGTCCAAGGACATGGGCAACCGCAAGAACCTGGCGTCGCTCATCCGGATGAAGAACATTGCGAGCCTGGCGAGCGACACGCCGACGACCGGCGCGGGCGGACGCAAGCGTCGGCGGGGCGGAAACGGCGGCAACGGCGGCGGCGGCGGTGGCGGCGGCGGCGACGACGACGACTTTGGCGCCAACGACGACGACTGGGGCGTGTACCGCGACATTGCCGTCAACAAGGATGACAGCGACGACGAGGAGCGCGAGGAGAACCCCGACGTGACGCTCAAGAACCTCGAGGACCTGCTGCTGCAGTACGACCCCGCCTTTACGTACGAGCACACGCGCGAGGCGCAGGACGACTGGAGCAAGAAGCTGATGCACGCGTTTGAGCGCGGCCCGCGGCCCTTTGACCCGGACAGCGCGGCGCAGCGGCACCAGGTGCACCTCAACGTCGAGCGCATCCGCGTGCCCGAGGTCGTCTTCCAGCCGACCGCCATTGCCGGCCTCGACCAGGCGGGGCTCGTCGAGATGGCCGGCGACCTGCTGACGAAACGTCTCGTCGGGCTCGCAGGCGTCTCGCACGACGACTTTTTGCGCGACGTTTTCCTGACGGGCGGCCTCACACTGCTCGGCAACTTTGACGCCCGTCTGCACAGCGGGCTACAGGCGCTCCTGCCGGCCGGCGCGCCCCTGCAACTGCGCCGCGCCAACGACGCGCTGACGGATGCGTGGCGCGGCGCGGCCGGGTGGGCCGGGTCGTCGGCGTGGCGCCAGGCGGCCGTGACACGCGCCGAGTACCTCGAAAAGGGCTCCGAGTACCTCAAGGAGCACGACCAGGGGAACGCCCTGTAGGTGCGTTGCCATTTGTGAGGCGTTTTTTGTTTGTTGTATCGGTAGTCAAGACACATGACGTGATAACGTAATTGAATTAACCTTTGGAACGCCAGCCGCGACAGTACAGACCGTAACGATTACAACCAGATACAGGAACAGAAACGAAAAAGAATACGCAAAAAAGATGCAGACCGAAACCCCACCGCTCAAGTAAAAGGCTACTCGTGCTCGGCGTCGGCGTCGACGTCTTGCGTCTGGTCCATATCCTCGCCGGCCTCGGCCTCCTGTCCGGACATGGCGGCCGCGGCGGCGTTGGCAGCCGCTACGGCCGCCTCGGCCTGGAGAGCATGCTCGGACTCGGCTGCGGCTGCTGCTGCGGCCGCCGCCGCGGCAATCTCGCTGGCCGATGCATGGCCGCCGAGCTCCGCGTTGACTGCCTGGGCCATGCGTGCGAGGACCGCCGAGTTCTTGGCGTCGTTCGCCTCCGATGCAGAGACCGACGCATTGGCCGTGGCCGCTTCGTGCTGGGCCACGGCTTGCTGCGCGGCGGCAAAGGCGGCCTGGTAGCCGCTGGCGGCGGCGGCGGCGGCAACGGCCGCTGCTGCCTGCTCCTGCTGTTTCTGGAGCGCCGCGGCGCTGGCGGCGCTCGACAAGAGGCTCGCGGCGGCGGCGGCCGCGCTCGCGCCCGACAGGTTGTGCGTCAGCTCGACCGGCGACAGGTTCAGGCCCGGCGGTGGCGGCGGCAGGTCGGCTTTGAGGTCCAGGATCTTGCCCTGCAGGTGGATGACGTACTCGCGCAGCGCAAAGTTCTCGCCCTGCAGCGACTTGAACTGGTTCTCCATCTCGGCGTACTGACCGACCTGCTCCTCGAGCTTCTTGATGTAGCCCTCCTTGCGCTGGCGGAACGCGCGCTGCGCCGCCCGGTTCTGCGCTGCACGCTTCGACGTCGACAGCTCGCGGCGCGGGCCGCGGCGGCCGTCGGTCACAATCGAGCTGTCGCCCTGCGCGCCGGGCGACACGTCCACCATGGTCGACGAGTCCATCACGTTGGCCGTCGCCCCGTTCGCGGCAATGTGGCCCTGGATGCCGTCGAGGTGTTGGTGCTGGTTCTGGTGCTGGTACTGGTGCGGCTCGGCCAGGTGGTCGTGCTCGGGCAAGTGTTCGGCAACTGCCTCGGGCTCCGTGGCGGGGGCGTCCGACATGGAGGCAACGGGCGCGCTGGGGCTGTACTGCGGCTGGCCTTCGGCGAGCTCGGAGAAGGACGACCGCAGATCGGGGTGGATCTCGGTCTGGTCGCCGGTCGTTTGTCCGGCAATGTGCGACGCGGCGGCCGACGCGGCGTAGCGAAAGCTAGCTTCAATTAGGGCACGGGCCTCCGCTGCGGCAGACTCGTGTGATTCGTTTTCGTTGTCTGAAGAGGCGAGCATCAAAAAAGCGAGCGCGAGTCAGTAGGGCGCAGAAGAGCAGAAGAATGCGAGGCGGAAGCTGGAGGAGTGGCAGGGCCGGTGCGATGCGACGGGCTGGTTGCGACGCCGCACGGTAATGATGCGGCGGCCAAAAACGCCCAAATTGGAGAGGTGCAAAGAGAAGAGGACGGAAAAGCTTCGTCTCAAAAATAGGGGGAAAAGAGGTATTGGGACGAAAGATGTGCTGGAAGGCGCAACCGAGTGATACACTGGGTGCGATGCGAATGCACAGTAATCACGACGACAACTGAATGGGCAGGAGCGAGGTGTAAGTTGAAAGAGGATGAGGTAAGGCAAGATTTCGTAATCAAGATGGGCGGGCGGCTGGCTTTTAAAGGCCCCAGGCTGCCGGAGCCAAATTGATGGAGCCAAAATCAGCAGCCAGGCCACGCTAGTGGTATAGTGTGGATTGGCACGGTGGGCACTGTGTACTTTTCCAGGCTGGGACACAGGGAATGGCAGGTTTGGAGTTTGGACGTGAAGGGAAAAGTACGCCAGACCGGCAGCTGGTCACGTCTTGCTTTAGCTGCTTTAGCACGCCGGCGATAAGGATCCGTGCCGTGGATGAATGGACAGTCATCTATCGCGACTTGGTTCAGAAGGCAGCTCAGGGAAGGTGCTGACAAAGCGTGTCGGTAGGTGCAAAACGACAAAGACAAGACACTCACCCTCACCAGTGGCGGGGATTTCATTACCCGAACCTCGTGTGCGCACCATGGCAGATACTACAGAGTAGGGCTGGCCGGTGGGCTTGGACGTTGGTCTTGTTGACTAGCTGCGAATGGTCAGCTTAACGGCTATATGATCAACGAGCCATGGCCGACGGCCGTTCCAGAGACACGCGTCAGGAAATAACAGTATGTCCGACCGAATACCGCAGCTAGAGGTCTATCAAATCTCACCTCGACACGACGGCCAAGAGCCAAATGATGCATCCAAGGCTGAGAGTGTTGCGATCAAAACAGACGCGTCAGGGTGCCTTTTGCTGCCTCGGATTGATTCCCGTCTTGTTGCGCGTTTTCTGGAATGAGGCCCGTAAATTGCTGTGCGCCGGCTACGATCGTCTCGTCGTCGCGTGCGCGTGCGGTCGGTCGTCGGTCGTCGCTTCGTGGTTAGTCAGAACAGATCAGTCAGCAGGAAACTGCAAAAGAGGCAGAGCCCGCGACGTGGCGACGAGACGACGGGGCAGCGGGCCACAACGCGTCGGCCCCACACGCGCGATTTGTCAGCGCGCGCGCGTTCGCGCTGTTGCTCAGCACTACTCAGCACTACCTCAGCACTAGCCAGTTGTGGCCCGGCTTCATCGGCAGACCCGCTTTCTGACAGTGCGAGCGTTTCTCAGTCCGACAGCCAGCCGATATATTCGTTGTCGTCGCATTGTCATCGTGTGCGACAGGATCTCACGCCCGGGCACAAGTCTGACTCTCGTGCCACCTGTTTCGCAACGCTTGCCAGTAGGACGGCGCTGCTTGTATTGTCTGCTCTGGCCCTCGCCGACCTATTCCCAGGCTTGTAGGCACTGTGCTTCCGTCTTAGTACGATTATGTAATTCGCGCAAAGCGCCAGGCCGGAGGTGCAGCACGCACTGTGCTGGTACATCTGGCGAGCGTGGCCCGTGTATAAGTCATGATTAGAAGTCGCCGTATCGTCAATCGTCGTATTAATAATCGAGTTGCGATCTCCGTAATATCTTGGGTAGAATCGATCCGAAGACACATGGGCGCACAAGGCGTTGGCATTCAACAGGATAGCCGAAAGACGGCTCAACAACCGGGACTGAGCAACCAAGTATTATGCACATCCAGACTAAGGAGACGCGCGTCCTGCCAACTGTCGTAAACGGACGTCGGTGCCAAGACGGCGACGGATAGGCGAATAGACAGGAGCACGTCCGTCAGAGCTCCTCGACGACTCGGCATACACTACTCCGGTATATAAGCATCCGTGTGGCCGCTATAGTAGGGCTGGTACCAGTGGCATGGCGACGTTGCGTGTCACGGTGGAAGTGGCAGTGTCGGGAAGGTGCGATGATGTGTGAAAACCACGCACCTTCCGCGACGCGTGGTTCCACGTTCCCCTCTGGCTGTCAATATTTCTTTGGTCATCTTTCTATTAGACCGCGTCTCATTCGCGCCAGGTTCTTGGTGCCGTTGGTTATCACTTGCGGTGTTACGCATACTGGAATGGCGGTGGCCAGCGATGTCTGGCCCAGACCTGGATCACGCTCGACCGCCGACGCGGCTGTACCGTATTCGGGCGACGTCGTCGACACCATTTGGCTCGTCTTGGACTGTTGTATATAATCAAGTCTCCTCTGTACGTTGGGGTTCGTATGTCGGCTATGATACTGACGGTTGTTTCTGGAAACATAAACTTGGTTTAGTTTTTGTGATGATTATCGTGGAATTTAATACATATATATCTGATATAATCAGCCAGAACTCGTCTCATACCAAGGAAACACGAAAAATTTCAAATAAAAGAGTCAAATCAAGATATTCAATGAATTCTTATAAAAGAGCGACTTTGCTGTAAAAAATACGGTCACAGGACGTAAGCAGTGCGGCTCTAGTTTAGTGGACCAATCGCTACAACGGTCCTGCCACACGTCATCACGCCGTCAGACACAACCCAACGTCAGCTCTTCAAATGCAACCAATCGCCCGTGCTGCCCGACACTTTGCGCCCAGGAGGGCTGCCGCCACGTGCGCGAGCACGGCCAGAGCCTCCAGCTTCAGCACGCGCACGATGCCCGCCCTGGCTGTGGTCCGGCCGGCTCTGTCGACGCCACGGCCGACACTCGCACGCACCTTTGCAGCGCACACAGAGGTCGTGGCGGTGCCGTCGGCCGACGGCGGGCCGGACCTTGTCGCCGCGTGCTCCGACTCCGGGCACCGCCACACCATCCCGACCGCCGTCGCACGCCTCGCGCGGACCAACTGGGCCGTCTGTGCGGGCGGCGCCGGCATCGAGCGCGTCTTCCGCTTCAAGAACTTTACCCGGGCGTGGGACTTTATGACGTCGGTCGCGCTGCTGTGCAAGCGGCGCAACCACCACCCCGAGTGGTCCAACGTGTACACGACGGTGCACGTGCGCTGGACGACGCACAGCACGCCACGCGCCGGGCTGTCGATGCTCGACGTCGAGATGGCCGTTGCCTGCGACGAGCTCGGCGCGGCATTCAAAGAGATTGTCGACGAGCAGCAAAAGGCAGCCTCAACGGAGGAGTCGCACAAGATGACGAGCCTCGTCGACCGCCTCGACGACTGCAGCTGCTCCGACACGGTACGTATTCCGTCTACACGTACACATTGCAAGACCTAACCAGCAGAAATGAGTCAGAAATGAGTCAACAGTATTAAGATTATGTAGTCTATCGCAAAACATGCTTCGTGCAGTATGAAGAAGGAGTAAAGTAGTCCGGCGGCAAAAGGTCCGCCCCGTGGCAATATGTACGTCGAACCAGAAGCGTCGCGGTCTCTCGTCTTCGAGAAGCCTTCCCAGCACCCATCCCAAACGCCCGCATCAAATGATGGAAAGCAATGTGCACCGGCCGCTGGAGTCGTCGCTGCGGCCGGGATGGCACGTGTGGCAGAGCAGAGCTGCCGTGTCCGTCGTCGACGGCTGCGGTCAATGCAAGTCAATACGACCAACACGAGCCGGCCGGCATTTACTGGGCCTTCTTGGCCTGGATGGCCGCCAGCTTGCGCTCGCGGCGCTTCTTGGCCGCGTCGAGGCCGGCCTCGGTGTCGAGGCAAAAGTCCCACCAGCGGAAGGACGACGCGTAGTTGCCGATAAACTTTTCGTGGTGCAGGTCGTGGTGGTCGGCACCGGCCCAGAAGGGCAGCACGTGGCGCAGGGACCAGGGAAAGTCGTAGCCGCTGTGCGCGTCAATGGCCTGGAAGAGGCGCAGGACGATCCAGATGTACATGGTGACGAGGTGCAGGTCCTTGGTGACCGACACCCAGAAGATGGGCGAGCCGACGATGCCGATGCCCAGCAGCATGACCTCAATGGGCGACGCGTACTCGGCCGCGAGGCCAAACGGCGCCGAGTACGTGTGGTGCAGCTTGTGGATGTTGCGGTACAGCGGGCCGTAGTGCAGCGCGCGATGGAACCAGTAGTGCCAGGTGTCCTCCATGACAAAGAAGATGGCCACCTGCATGGCAATCTTCCAGGCCGGCGGGAACGGCACGCCAAACTGCATGCCGCACCACGTCGCGACCGGGTGGAAGAGCCAGATCTGCGGCAGCTCGACCGTAAAGTGGCTCAGAAGCACCAGCGCGGCGCAGTCAAACTGTTCCTTGGCCGTGGGCACCTTTTGGTTCTGAATCTTCCACTGGTTAAAGTACGGGATCGCGTCGAGGATGATCCACGGCAGAGAGCGGCCAAAGTACACGAGCTCGTGCATAAAGAAGCTCATGATGCCCGTCGCCAGAATGTCGTTTTGCATCCACACGTACCACGCGGCCCACAGGCGCTCGGCGTAGTTGAGGTGCACATTGTACTCGGTGACCGCGTTGAGCACGTCAAAGTAGTCGGAGCCGGCGAGCTGGCTGACGCCCGCGAGCGAGCCGTTGTTGAACGTCGCGTTGGCAAGGCTGGCGGTTAGCAGGGCTCGGTACTAGCGAGGGTCCAGGGGCCGGACGTCTCGGCTCGAAGAGAGACCAGAGAGGCCAAACGGCAAAGACGTGTGGGCGGGAGCAACACTTACAAAGAAGCCATGGCGCAGACGTAAGTCGAGGGTTGGTGGTCGAGAAGGTCGAGGGTCGAGAGATGAAAGGGGCAACGACAGTGAAAGAAGCAAAGCGCCAGACACGTCAAGAGGGGACGGCGGCTGGTTATAACCCGTCGAGAGAGTGTGCGACGAGAAAGAAAGAGGAAAGAAGAAAGAAGGGCCCCAGACGAAAGACTGTCCCGCGAAGACGAAAAAGAGTGGTGATGGGAAGAGTTGAGAGGGCGTCTGGAAGGCGTATTTTATTTCATTTTGCATGAATTAAAAAGTCCCTATTCCCGGCCTAGGCTGCTGCCATAAAGGAGAGACGGCGCGCTAGGCCCGTCCGGGCACTGACTAAGGAGGAACCCACTGCATCAGGGGCACTGTGGCACGGAACGGAAGGCGGTGGGCCGATGGTGCCTGGTGCACTGGGTGCAGCGGGTGGCGCGCCGTAGTAGGCGCGAGACGAATGAGCCCACGTCGAGCTGCTCGATCCGTGCTCCGGTCCAATCAGCGTGCGCAGGTCCCTGCATAGCGGGGCTCTGTCGTTCGTGCAGCGTCGGCGCACGGTGCGGAAACACTGTGTGCGACCCTGCGGGCAATACTGTAAATTTACAAGATTTTACTCCGTACGGTGTTTGCTTAATCGTGCCATTACACTCCATGCCGGCAGATCCAAACAAGCCGTTATTGCTGGTCTCGTTGGGAGCCGTTGCGTCGCTTGTTGCGCCATACTCGCGCCACGCCCCACAGCGCGTCTGTTGTCGTCTGTTCTTCTATACCTTTGTTTACCAGCACACAGAACATGACCGTTGCGGCCCGCCGTACTATGGCATAAGTTTGCTGGATTGACTAAATTCACCGTTCCACTACAGGCAGTGGCCTTGTGCCGCCCCTTCCTTCCACATGGATTTGATCTATATCCGAATACGTCGAGGGTTCAAAAACGGCACAAGGCTCGGGAACTGGCTGTTCCGCTGTGTGGTGGTCAAGATACTGCCGCTTGCCTCTTCCAACTGATAGTCACTTCAGATCCCGCCACTGCACGGCGCAAACATCCCACCTTGCCTCCTGTTGCCCCATCTCCTATTCCGTACCCGTAGTCTCATTTCCTCTGATTCCAGTATTTGCCATGGCAATTCCGCTCGGTCTTTGGCGAACCCGCTCAGCCCATCCGCCAATGCAAGCGGTGCGAAAGCAATTACAACGCACGATTCCCTTGGGCAGCATCACGCGACGTGAGCTCGCTTCTGAAAATCATCGGATAAAGAAAGAACCTCCCTGCGGCGGTACTTCCGTGGACCGCGTCGTCGCGTTGCGCCTGCCCATGCTCGACTGCGCCTCTAACGCAGGCAAGTCGCAACGGCTACTTCCTTCCCGCCACCAATGTCAAGCCGAACACGAATAAGACGGGTCACCCCACTTGCTCGAGAGCCAGCCAACCAGATCCGTGCAGCCCATGCAAGCTTCAGAGCTCTGAATCAAGCAAAGGAGGGGCCAAAGCCTCGTCGACCACCACCGCCAACACCAGCGAGCACAGCAGAGCAGCAGTGCCAACACGAACACGGACTGCTGCCGACACAGCCCCAACGAATACCCACAACGTGCTCGGCTCTGTGCAACTTGTCGGGCGACGCGTTTCGTGCTGTCGTGCTGACGCCAGGATTGAGGATTTGAAGCCCAGGGCGACAAACGGACCAGGGTGCCGAGCCACGACGAGCGCACATCCCGGCTGGTACTCGCCCGACTCCCATCGCACCGCGAGGCCGAGGACCGGACGCACGCCCGCCTGGCCCCATGTCGATCATAATAGAGTACGTAGCACCGCCACCATCCGTTGCACATGCCGTCTTGGACTGGTTTGACTTGTCTCGGTGCACACGCTGACCGACAGTAATGTGCGTGCCTGGGAGGCCGACATTGACCGCATCACGAGCGGTCCGTTGGCCGCATACGAGGCCGAGGCTGCCGATGGCGTGTCGGCTGCCAGCATCCAGGACCTGTCGTCGCCGTACGTCAGCGAGCTCCTCGACATTGTCAAGACGCTGAGCTCGACGTCGTCGGCCCAGCCCATCCTGTCGACGGCCCGGATACGAGGCCTGCTGCACCAGTCGGGCCTTCTGGCGACGGGCCAGTGGATTGAGCAGAACGAGCACGCCCAGGACGACGACGAGCAGCCGGACGAGCCGCAGGAGGGCGGCTACCTGGACCTTCAGGACAGCGACCCGGCCGAGACCGAGGGCGGCGACGCCACGAGCAGCGACGGCAGCAGCCAGCACAACCACCAGCATAGCCAGTCGCCGGTCCCCCATCTCGCGGACGGCCCGCCTGGGCTTGCCGAGAAGAGCGTGCTGGCGGCCGAGGTGGAGTGGCTGCTCGTCAGCAAGGCGACTGTGCAGGTGTATGGCACGCTGCTCAACACGCTGCTCGCACAGATTGGCCCGCTGCACGACGACATTTGGTACTGGGACGACGTGCTGTCGTCGTACGGCAGCCTGAGCCTGTACACGATGCAGACGTCGCCGCTGCGCCTCTGGAGCTGGTCCAAGGAGCTGTACCAGGTGGTGGCCGAGAGCCGCATCCGCTTTGGGGCGGCACGCGAGCACGCACTCAGCATGCTGCAGGCCGGGCCGGCACAGGCAGCGTCGCTCGCACAGCAGTGGCAGCAGTTTTACACGCTCGTGCGGCAGGGCGTTGCGGCACGCACGCTCGCCGGCCTCGAGAAACGGCTGCTGTCGCCGATTGCACGGTGCCGCGCCGATGCACGGCGCAACCAGAAGCGTCTGCGGCGCCAGCGGCAGCTGATTGCGAGCGGTCTCGGCATCCTGATTGACGAGGGCCTGCGCTTTGACCTGGACGAGGGCAGCCAGGTCAAGGAGATTACGGCCGACAACGGGCGGCGGTGGAAGGGCGTTGTCGAGCGCAGCGTGTCGCTGATGGACCAGGTGACGACGGACGTGCTGGCGGTCGAGTCGTCGGTGCTCGAGTTTGAGGACAAGGTGTTCAACGACGTGCAGGGCGACCCAATCCTGACGTCGAACCAGCACGACACGACCAAGCCGGCACGGCTGGCGGCGCGTCTCGACCGCATTCTGAGCACGGGCATCCCCGGGCTGGTGGCGGACCTTGGCGGCGTCGTCGGCGCGTACGGCCGCCCCCCACGGCTCGTGCGCTACTGGCTGCCGGCGGGCGTGCTGCTGCTGTCGTCGTCGACGCTGCTGCGCGTGCTGGCGAACCGCCGCGAGGGCATCTTGCAGTGGGTGCGCGACGTCGGCACGACGGTGCGCGCCTTTTGGTTCAACTGGGTCGTCGAGCCGGTGACGCGCATCATCGGCACCGTGCGCCACGACGCCAACAGCGAGATTGCCATTATGAGCCGCGACAGCCTGCGCTCGGACCGCGAGAGCCTCGAGCGCATGGTCGTCGAGTTTGCCGTCGACCGGCCCGAGCTCGTGCCCGGCGCAGCGTCGCCCATGACGGACGCAGACGTGTCGGCGCTGCGTGCACGCGTGCGTGAGGGCGACGTGACGCCCGTGCTGCGCGCGTACGAGTCGGGCCTGCGGCAGCCGTTCCAGGGCGCGGTGCGTGGCGACCTCGTGCGCTCGCTGCTCATCCAGGTGCAAAAGACCAAGGTCGACCTCGAGGTCGCCATCAGCGGCATCGACGCGCTGCTCAAGAGCCAGGAGCTCGTGTTTGGCTTCATTGGCCTCACGCCGGGCGTGCTCGTCACGATTGGCGTGCTGCAGTACCTCCGAGGGGCACTCGGCGGCCGGCGTGGGCTCCGGCGCGGGCAGCGCAGCCAGCGATGCGTGCGTGTGCTGCGCAACATTGACCGCATCTTTTGCGACGCGACGGCCGAGCTGGCGACGATGAATGGGATCCTGTCGTACAAGCACCGCGGCCTGCTCGTGTGTGAGGTGCACGTGCTGCGCACGCTCGCACACGGCGTGCTGCCGGCCGACGTCGAAAAGGAGTTTCTCGGCGACGTCGACAGCATGCTCAACGGAAAGACTGTCGACCAGCAGCGCATGGCCCTCGCCCGTCTTCTCTGGGCCTACAAACAGTGGCTGCACACGTGATTTTCTTCTGTTCTTTTTCTTTTTCTTTTTTCATTTTTTTCCGTTTCCTTTTCTTATCCTGCATAGCGAGGGCGGCACCGTGAATACATAGCACACGAGATAGACACGAACAAGTTTGATATCTGGCTGATGTGTGACACAGCCAAGCACCTGCCAATCTGGGCCTGCAGCGTAAATATACTGTAATTTATGCAAGCACTTGTGCACTGTTGTGCAAGCATAATAGCATAAGTAATAAGCGCTAAAACGAGCAAGGCGGCCCCGTTGGCGCCTTCCTCGCCGTCGTGCATTCCAGTGCCGGCGCCATCCCGCTGCATAAATATAGACGGCAGGCGCGACGCGGCCGGGGGAACCATCGCGCCGTTCCTGCTCTTTGTTGCAGCTTTTTCTACATGCGACAAAGACGGCAGGAGCTCACGTCGCCGTGGCCGTGGCAGGCCGAGTCTTCAGGCACCATAATAAAATAATTGGAGGCCTAGTCTGCACAGCCTTCGCCACTGGCACGTGTGGAAATGTGAAAGAGTGTCGTGGCGGTATCGCTCTCGCTGTGCTGACGCAGCCGCGCCAAAACAGGGCATCGACTTGACTGTCAGCTGTCAGCGCAGCTTCGCTTCGGCTTCACTGTTCACCGACACACCACGTCACCGTCACCTGCACGAGTCTCCACGTTGGCCAGGCCCCACTCGTAAATCGAGGAGAGCGAGACACACAAACGAGGCAAGAGCAAGCCAAGTGCGAGGTGGCGTATCCGCAGGAGCAAGGAACACCGACCACCAGCGCACAGCGCAGCCTAGAACACTGCTGTAAATGTACATGTATTGGCGGATCTCTGCACCACACTAGCAGCCTGAACGCCTGCCGCCAGCCTCCCCAACCGACTCGAACCTGACGCTTTGTTCCATTGGCAAGGCCACGACGCATCTGCACCTGTGACCATTTACCTCGATTCAGACTGTCCGTTCCCGCCAAACCACGACCGCACGACGACACCACGCTCCACGCACGACACGCCGACCGCGCCGCCTCTCCGCCGACGTTGACGTTCCGCCTAGCGCCTAGGCCCAGCGACTTGTGCAGGCCCCCTATCCCACCGACCGACTTTCCGATTACCTAACGACTGACGTCTCTGTCTCCTGCATCCTCACCATCCATCATCGCCATTGCCATCCATCTGCGCGCCTGCGAACCCGCCGCCGTACGCCGCCTCCGTCTCTCGGTTCCCGTCACCCAATCACCCGACCGCATCACCGTCCCGTCCGTCACCATGGCCGGCAACAGAAATTACGACTTTCTTGTGCGTCGTCGTCTGCGTCCCAACCCCTGGGTGCTTGGCACACATGCTAACTTTTCAGATCAAGCTCCTGCTGATTGGCGACTCGGGCGTCGGCAAGTCGTGCTGCCTGCTGCGCTTCAGCGAGGACTCGTTCACGCCGAGCTTCATCACGACGATTGGCATCGATTTCAAGATCCGCACGATTGAGCTCGATGGCAAGCGCGTCAAGCTGCAGATCTGGGACACGGCGGGCCAGGAGCGTTTCCGCACCATCACGACGGCGTACTACCGCGGCGCCATGGGCATCCTGCTCGTCTACGACGTCACCGACGAGCGGTCCTTTGAGAGTGAGTCCTGAATCTACCCGTCGTCAAGAACGCCACTAACCCCCAGACATCCGCACGTGGTTCTCCAACGTCGAGCAGCACGCGACCGAGGGCGTCAACAAGATTCTGATTGGCAACAAGTGCGACTGGGAGGAGAAGCGCGTCGTGTCGACGGAGCAGGGCCAGAAGCTGGCCGACGAGCTCGGCATCCCCTTCCTCGAGGTGTCGGCCAAGAGCGGCATCAACATTGACCAGGCCTTTTACAACCTGGCGTCCGACATTAAGTCGCGCATCATCGACACGGCCAAGACGGAGCAGCCGTCGTCATCGGGCGTCAACGTCGGCCAGAGCGGCGACTCCAGCGGCCTCGGCGGCAAGTGCTGCTAGGCGTTTCGGTTGGTGGTAGACTGGGCGGGGTTTGGAGTTATCTGGGTTTATTTGCGTGTCTCGTCTCGTCTTTTTCGTTTGTCTCGTCTTTCTTTTCATTTTGCCTGCGCGTCTTGACCGATTGACGTCACGCCGAATTCAGTCTTTCAGTCATATCATTAAGTGATTACTCTACTGCTACCACAGGACCTGGGCCTCGACGACGGCCGGGACGGTGGGCTCGACGACGTAGTCGCCGCGTTCGTAGGCGGCCGACAAGGCGGCGTCAGCGGCGGCCGGCGACAGCCCGTGCTCAATCTTGACGCCGACGGTGCGCCGGTGCCAGCTGCGCACAAAGCGGCGTGCCTCGGCGGCGTCGGAAAAGGCGACGACGAAGCGCGAGAAGCGCAAGGCGTCGTCCATCTTGGCCGTCTTGGCCGCCAGGTCCGGCACGCGCGACGCCCACAGTGCCGTCGGCAGGACGTCGTCGGCGGCGGCGTCTGCGCTTTTTGCGTCGGCGCTTTTCGCTGCATCGACATCTTTTGCATCTGCGTCCTTGTCGACCTCGTGCACCAGGCGCAGGGCACTGGCACGCGCTTTCCGAAGCAGCCGGCTCTGCTCGTCGACGAGCCAGCGCACGGGCACGACGCCATTCAGCCCTGGCGACACGCTCCAAGGCAGGTTACGCCGTGCTCCGTCCTCGGCCATGAGCGCACGCAGACCCTCAATGGTGACCATGCCACGGCCGTCGGCGTCGACGTAGCTGCTCAGGCTGCCCGGGCCGCCGCTCGAGCCGGCCGACGTGAGCACGACGAGCACCTTGGTCGTCGCGTCGGCCGCCGCCGCGTCATCGAGCGCCTCGCCGTCGTACAGCGTAATGGGCACGTGCACGTCACGTCCACGGTGCTTTTGCGCCACAAACGCGCCCGTCGTCGCGCCCGGCATCTGCATGCTCAGGTGCAGCTTGGCCGTCGGCACGACGAGCGAAAACGCCTGCAGCGCCTGCATCTGCTCGGCCGTCCCGCCGCCCGTGTGCAAGAGGCCCATGTTGCTGTAGCTGTTGCGACTGCGACGCGTGCCCTTGGGTGCGTTGCGCAGCCCGACGCCCACGTGTCCGCCGTCGTGGTTCGTCGCCAAGCCCGACCCGCCGCCCGCCAAGCTGCTCGTAATGTGCCCAAACGGGCCGACGTCGAGCCCGGCCAGGTCGTTGCCGCCCGCGAACGAGCCCGAAAACGAGCCGCCGTGCCCGACATCGGCCCGGTCGTCGGCCCGACGCTTGGCCAGCCGCCGTGACGCGCCCTTGCCAGTCTCCGACGGCGCCACGGCACGTCGTGCCAGCGTGTGCAGCGACTTGACCTCTTGTGCGTACGCCAGTGCCGCCGCCGGCGAGCCAAAGTACAAAAAGTACCGGCCGCGTGGCGCCAGCGTCGTCGGGTCGCGGTCCTGCACAATCTTGTAGATGCCGCCGTTCTTGGCTGACCAGCCCTCGACCGGCTGCCGTGTCGGGTCGTCGTGTTTGTCGTCGTGTTTGTCGTCGTGTTTGTCGTCGTGTTTGTCGACCGTCTCGCCCTGGCCGTGACTGCCGACGAGCCGCGGCGCGATGCGGAAAAAGTCGCTCGGCATCAGCGACGGCGTCGTCCCCGACAGAACCAGGATCGTCGGCTGCGTCGGCTGGCTCGTGTGGCTCGCACTGGCCGTACTGGCCGACGCCGACGCCGACTCGCCCCAGTCGCCCTTGAGGACGCGTGGACTGTGTATTCGCGGCCGGCCCGAACCGTCCTGGTCCTGCCCGGCCTCGAGCTCGCTCTGCAGCCACTCCTGGATCTCGCGCAGAACCTCCTCCTTGGCCGGTGCCCCAGCTTCGTCGGCGTCCTGGTCTTGCTCCGGCTCCCTCGGCTCCGGGCCCTCTGGCAGCACGTCGGGCCCTCGTCGTCGCAGCCGGCCCGATCCTGGAAACAGCTCCTCAAAGAGGGACATGGACGGGGGTGTGTCGCTCGGTGGCGGTGCTGGCACGCCGCTGTCGCTGTCGCTCTGGTCCGGCCGTCGCCGCGGCGCCGAGGCCCGACAAAATGGCCGTCGGCGTCTCTGGTACGACTGTGCCAGCTCACAGGCTGCCGGTGCTGGCCCGCCCGTCGTCGCCACACCAAAGTGCCATGGTTGCGGCGTCAGCACACGCGCCAGCCTCTGCCCGACCGGCATGGAGAGGCCGCAGGTCGAGCGGTTCGGATGGAGTGTAAGTGTATCAGAAATCGTGCGTTTGTCGCGCGTTTGTCGCGCGAATGTCGGTGGTGTCGCGTTGAATTGTCGAGTGAAGCAGTTGTGTGGGCCTTAGCACAGCTGCACCAGTGCACGACGCTAAATTTTACCGCTGTTCAGTTAGAAATATAGCAAGAACGATGGCTGCATGACATCCCGCACGTAGCGATAAGATAAGCAAAAAAGCATCGTTCTTGCCGTCACTGTTGAATAAAAAGAAGGAAAGAAGGAGCAATCGGCGATACTCTACGCGCGGAAGCAGCGCTGGACACCGAGACCTTTGAGAAGGTGCGACGCGCCGACCCCTCGATCTTTACCCCTCCTTTGGACTTCTCTCTTCGGTCCGTCTTCTCTCCCTCGACACACGGCGCCATGGCCCCGATCCAGGCCGTGGCCGCCACCTACCAGAATGAACCGGCCCTCAAGTCGGCCGCCAAGGTCCTGGTCAGCAAGGACAACCTCATCACGCTGACGGGCGCCCTCGAAAACGGCCACCTGTGCGTTGTCGAGTCGGCCGCCGGTGTCTCGCGCGAGGCCCTGCTCTACGTCGCGCCCGACTCGCTCAAGAAGACGCTCGTGCGCATGTCCAAGGCGTTCCTCGACGTCCTGGGCATGCGCGTCGGCGACAAGTGCACCATCTCCGTGCCCACCGGCCGCCAGGTACCTGCTGCCGCCAACGTCGTGCTCCAGGACACGAGCAGCTCGGGCAGCTCGGGCCGCTCGCCCCGGGCCGCCTCCTGGGACTACCTTGTGCAAGACCCCCTCGACCAGGCCGAGCACGTCTTTCCCGGCATGCTTATCAAGGACGTCTACCACCGCCGCGAGCGCCGCTCGTTTCGCGTCGTCGAGGTCGACGGCCGTACCGACAACATTGCCCGCTTCGTCGTCGACGAGACGGCCGTCGTCCTCGTGGACCTCGTGGACGCCGCCGACGCCACCGACGCCACCGACACGCCCGCTTCGCCGACGCCCACCGACGACCGACCGTCGACGCCACAGCAGCCCGCGACACCGCGCACGCCACGACCACAGTCCACGCTGTCGGCCACGCTGCCGTTCCGCACCGCCGTCGGTGCGTCGCCCACCGCCTCGCCCTCGCGCGCCAAGTCGCGCCTCGCACAGCCCACATCCACGCCCACGTCTACAGCACCGCCGCCGCCACCCACCAGCATCGGCATCCCCCCCATCGCCGGCCTCGAGACTGTCGTCGACGAGGTCAACACGTTCCTCGACCGGTTCGGCCCAGACTATCTCGGCCGCGGCTTCGGCCTCTCGTGTGGTGCCGCCATCCAGGGCGACCGCGGCACCGGAAAGAGCATGCTGCTCGACTGCATCACGCAGACCGGCTGGGGCAGCGTGTTCCGCATCCGGCCCACCGACAAACTGTCGGCCATCCAGGAGACCTTTCAGCGCGCCGCCAGCGAGCGTCCGTGCATCGTCACGCTCGACAATATCCACGAGCTGCTCTTTGAGGACCGCAGCAACCGCGCGTCCGTCATCCAGGCCATTTGCGACTTTCTCGACGCCAACGTCGATGCCCGGGTCGTGACAGAACCTGTCTCGACCGACGCCTCGACCGACGCCTCGGCCGACGCGACGCCGCAGCTCATTGTGCTCGCGAGCTGCCTCGACTACCTCAAGGACATTCCCGAGACGCTGCGCGAGCCGGGCCGTCTCGACTGGCTCGTGCAGCTGCCCTTTCCCGACCCCGCCGGCCGCCGTGCCATCCTGCGCTCCTTTGGCCTGCCCTTTGCGCCCGAGCGCGCCGACGCCATGATCCTGGCGCTCAGCCACCAGACGCACGCCTTTAGCGGCACCGACCTCAAGAAACTGTGCCACGCCGCCCTGGCCATGCGCGGCACACGTGTCAAGCGCGGCGGGCCCGACGAGGACACGCACCTGACCGAGGCCGACTTTAAGCAGGCGCGGCTGCGTGTCGGCCCGAGCCGCATGGACGGTGTCGACGTCAAGCCGCGACCGGTCTACTGGAGCGACATTTACGGCCAGGAAGATCTCGTGCACGCCTTCAAGCAGCGCGTCGACATGATGAACCGCCCCGAGCGCTACATTGACCTCATCAAGCCGTTCCCGCGCGGGTTTCTGCTCTATGGGCCGCCCGGCTGCTCCAAGACCATGGCGGCGCAGGCGCTGGCCACTGAGAGCGAGCTCAACTACTTTTCCGTCAAGGGCGGCGAGCTGCTCAACCAGTACGTCGGCGAGACGGAGCGCAGCATCCGCGACCTGTTTGCCAAGGCGCGCCGCGCGTCGCCCGCCGTCATCTTCCTCGACGAGATTGACGCGCTCGGCGGCCGCCGCGCCGACTTTGGCGACGGCAGCGCGTCGTCGGGCCGCGGGCCGCAGATGGTGCCCGCGCTGCTGACCGAGCTCGACGGTTTCGAGCCGCTCGACAAGGTGCTCGTCGTCGCCGCGACCAACCGGCCCGAGGCCATTGACCCGGCACTGCTGCGCAACGGCCGCATCGACAAGCACTTTTACGTGCCACCGCCCGACGAGGCCGCACGCCGCGCCATCTTTGCCAGCTGGACCAAGGGCATGGCCGTCCGCGCCGACCTCGACCTCGACCTGCTCGCGCGCGAGTCCGAGCAGCTGTCGGGCGCCGACATTATGGGCATCTGCCGCAAGGCCGGCGAGGCTGCCAGCCAGGAACCCGCCCCGGCCGACGGCAGCCCCACGCAGATGACGACGGCACATTTTGTCACCGAGATCCAGCGTGCGCCGCGCACCATCTCGCCCGCCATGCTCAAGCACTTTAGCCAGTGGTCGCCGTCGTACGGTCGGTAGCCAATAGACTGCTCAACTCGCTTACCGCCAGAGTAACGTGACTCAACTCTGGTTAGTACTGTCTTTATGCTATGCTTGAAATGGTGGTTTTTCTGCTATGCTTAGGTAAGCAACAATGCAGTGGACACAGATGGAGGCTACGTCAGGCGCCGACGGTACACGCCGAGCATCCAGCTGGCGCGCAGCACCGTCAGGCCAATGGCCATGCGGATGCTGTCCTGCATCAGGTTCATCTTGCTGCCGTCGACCTCGTGCCAGCCGACGGGCACCTCGGCGACCTTGATGCCGGCGCTCGTGCCGATGACGGTGCCGTCGTGCGCCACAATCGACGTCGCCGGCGCCGACTCGGCCAGCATCAGCATCTCAATGTCAAAGATCCAGCCCTCGGTGTGCATGTACGGCACAATATGTGGCAGCGCCGCACGGCTAAACAGCTTGAAGCCGCACTGCGTGTCGCGGATGCGTGACGTCGCCGGCGGCGTCAGGATCGTCAGGACAAAGTGGAACGACTTCATCAAAAAGTTGCGCAGCGCCGACCGCTGCACGACCTCCTCGCTGCCGACCAGGTGCGCGCGGCTGCCAATCGCGACGCCGCGGTCCGACACGTCCACCACCAGATCGCAGCCCTCGAGCAGCCGGTCCAGGTCCGAGAAACGCGACGCGCCGTCCGCGTCCGCCAGAACCACGTACGCGCCGCGCGCGTGCCGGAACCCGTGCGTCACGGCGCCGCCCTTGCCGCGGTTGCGCTCGAGCGACACGACGCGCACCACATCGTGCAGCCCGCGGTCGCGCGCAAAGTCGAGCGCCACCTGTACCGTCTTGTCCGCGCTCGCGTCGTCGACAATCAGAATCTCGTACCCCGACGGCAGCCGGTCGTGGCCCTCGGGCAGCGGCTTCTGGTCGGCCGGAAAGTCGTACAGCACGGCCGCCGAGGGCGCTTTTTGGCGGCGCGGGACCGTCCGTCGCGTGGGTTCGCTCCGGCTGGACGCGTCGCCGCCCGTCTTCGGCCCTGTCTTCGGGTCCGTCTTGTCCGTCTTGTCCGTCGTGGGCCGGCCAAAGCGCTTGTCGCAGTACGCCACCATCTCCTCGAGTGCCGGCAGGATGCGCAGCGCCTCGTTGTACGCGGGTACCACGACGGTCAGGCCGACCTCGGCCGGCTCAATCGCGCCCAGGTCGTAGACGTTTGTGTCGTCGCCCGCCGCCGCCGTTGCGTCGGCCAGGTGCCGCTCGGCGAGCCACTTGTCGTACCAGCAGGGCAGCTGGCGCACGACCGTGCCCGACGCGCTGGCGGGGTCCGTCGTCACGTACGTCTTCTCGGCGGGGAAGGGGAGGCGCGGCTTGGGGGCAATGTAGCAGAGCAGCACATAGATGGCACCGACGGCGGACACGGCGAGCACAACGGCGCCAAGCACTAGGTAGACGACGGGGACGGAGGCCAGGGCGGCCAGCAGGGGGGCGGCCAGGTCCAAAAGTGCATCCATGGTCGGGTTCGTGTCGTTTGGAGCCGGCTGTCGCTTCGTCGGGGTCAAATCGGCCCTTGGGCGAAAGCCAAGTGTGGATTGTCGCGTTGCTCAGCGGTTGTGCATCGCGAGACGGCGGGCCGGTGTTGTCGAGCGGCGCGGAGCACCGTGCCGTAGAGCGGGCAGGGAGAACGATGTCAAGAAGATGAAGAAGATGTCAAGAAGAAAGAAAAGGGGGAAAGAGGGACGAGAAGAAAAAAAGGGACGAGAATGGAAATCCACTAGAAAACAGTGCAGTGTCGATACCTTTAAACGGAAGGAGCTCTGACGCTCTCAGTGTCGTTAAACAGGGAAGGAGCTCTGCTCTTACCCACTGCACGACGCGTCTGCAAGGTGGCAGCTTCCGACGACGTAATGGCGCGCGGAAGGAGCAGCCAGCAGATTGGCGGGCTGTGATTGGCTGGTTCAGGCATAGGGGGTCGACGAGGCCGCGACAGAACCCCACAGCCTTGTTCGACAGAATAAATATGCGTCAAGCACGTGCACGTCAACTGTGACGCGCATTCGGTGCATTGTTAGTCTTACGGATTGCGACGACGCGGAATTTGAATCACGGCAAAGGAATTGGCAACATCCTGGGCGGGGCCCAGAGTCCTGTATTTCTGATTTCTTTTATCTATTTCGTGCAGTCGTCCGTGCTGGTGCTGCTGTTCCTTTCGGACCAGCAACAGCAACGGCTGCGGCTGCGGCAACGGCTAGATGGCCAGGCGCTCGACCTTGTCCTTGAGGGCCTTGATGGGGCCGGCCAGGTCGGAGCCCTCGTTGGTGCTGATGGAGGCAGCAATGACGGCACGGCTGACACCGCAGGCGCGGCCGAGGGCCGACTTGCTCGAGACAAAGACATAGGGCGTGTTCTTGTCCTCGCACAGCAGGGGGATGTGCAGCAGGATGGCCAGGGGGTTGGCGTCGGCGGCCAGGATGGCAATCTCGCAGGTGTTGCGGTTGAGGGCCTTGGTGACCTCGTTGGCACCCTTCTTGGCCTGGCGGTAGTGGGTGGCCGACTGCAGGAGGTCGAGGATCTCCTGGGTCAGGGCAGGGTCGGCCAGGGGCCAGGCTGTGATGTTAGCAGGCGCGCATGGCCTGGGGCGGGCTGCCATGGACGACAAACATCAAACATACCAGCAGATTCCTTGGACATTTTCAGGCAAGGTGTCGCGAGACAGATAAAAGAGTCGAAAGTCGAAAGACGGGTAGTTGCACAAAAAGGTGTCGAATGGCTCGCCTGTGGGAGGTTCACTGCCGATGGACGATAGTGGCGGACGTGAAAAGAGTGGTGGTGGTGAGGGAGAGAACGAAGCCATTCGGATTCAAAAAAGTAGGTGAGCTAGAAACTTTTTCGGGTCCACCCACTTTTTCGCGGCAGAATCTCACCGCCCAAGTCACAGCCGTCACATGATATGTCACATGACTATGATAAATATACACCCTACTCCACAGACGGCCAATGGCATTGCACAATTGCATTTCCGAATTAGGAAGTCTACAACAAAGAACACGGTCGCGTGCAAGACCAGAATCGATAGCCTGCGCAGAGGACAAAAAAGTATCGAGCGCCTGAGACATTTCGCAGCCGGACCCAACAGGGACTGGACCAACATGTATGGCATTCGAGGCTCTGGCAGCACGCGGCTCACCGAAGACTTGGCGTTGGCGGCAAGTTCCAGACCGCGCTGTCCGCTGGTTCTTGGGTATGCAAGACGCAGCGGTCACGCTGCACTCGGTGTGATCGGTTCGGTGTTGCTGTCCCAGCGGGGTGTGGCAGCGAGTCTATACGAGACGCTGGCCTGCTACTTGCCAACACGCCAAGCCAGCTCTCACCGGTCTCGCCTTTGTTCTCTCGGGACCGGTCAGTCGTTTGGCGAGTGCGATTTTGTAAATATTTATTCGTGGAGAGGGAGCGGCGCAAGGTGCCGGCAATGTCCGCTGGAAGTGCCCGTGTGCGTGATCCGATGCTGGGAAACGCGACAAGTCGACAAACGACGTGACCACGACCACCCAGAATGACGATAGACGAGGACAAGCCAGCGTGTCCAGGCTGTTCTCTTCGCTGCGTACTGTACGAGTCGTTGGAAAGAGAAGAAGTGGCAGAGAAGCAAGCCGCCGTGTTAGCAAACGACGCATGCGAAGCGTGGAGACGACCAACGGATTGGCGGGAGCAGACTAGGCTTGTTGGCACCAAAACGTAGTTCTTCAAGACGCTTGTTCTTGCCACCCAGCAGCCCAAGCCCGTATCCTTGCGTTTGCACAACCACAGCAAGCCACAGCCAACAGACACGCTGCAAGGTGACGAAACGGGCAAAGTGAAGCGAGGCGCGACGAGTACGGACGGTGGATTGCCTTTTCTGGCAGTGAGCAGTCTGTTGGCCAAGCCGTCTTTCTGCAGGATCCAATAGCGCGCGTAGCAGGGAGCGATGCTCGGCGAGTGCGTTCTGCACCAGCCTGCTGCTCGCTGGTTAGCCGGTGTGTTGGCGATGCTATACGAGCTTGTGGTGCTGCCATTGGCCCAAACGCGGACAGGCCGGTCTAGGCAACCTTTGAAAGGCCTGGTGACGGCGCATGGTGTGGCTTGGGGCAACAATGCCGAGCTCGAAAGGAGCAGCCACAAGTGTGCCAAGGCTGCCCTAGAGACTCTCATCAGCTCGTTCTAGTCTAGAGGTCTGTCAAGGTCTGTCACTAAATATTCAGACCCAGCCGGACGTGGCTGCCGAACCTTGCCCATCGTCCGAGGCCGGATGCAGAACATGGCAGAGTTGGAAGAGACACGTGAGCCGCGCCAGCTCTGGATAGGGCTAGGCCGGCCTCGACGGAGCAGACGGGCTTTGGTTTTTGGTTCCGGCCTGGCTGGCTGTGGCGTGGCTGTTGGTGGCGCCTCGGTCTGGCCTTTGCCAAGGCAGAGGACTGCCGTCACGAGCGTGTTTGAATGCGATCTGTCCAGAACGGACCACGTTGCCGAGCACGATTTATGCACACGCTTATATGGCGAGGTGTCAAGACACCCCAGATCGGCGATCACTCGGCTCGTTTGGGCTCACGTGTTGTGCGTGTAATTTAGACGAACGTCCAGGTGCGACTGAGACTCGTGGGAGCGCCTTTGTCTGCAGCGGCTGCCAATTGATTCTGGGTCGAGTTGTATCGTTGCATTTTTGGGTGTCGTCTTTGTCCCGGATTGGCCGCGCAGTGGAGTATCGCCAGGATCGCGTGTCGTTGCATTCTTGCAAATAAGCTTTTGGGCGCGACGCAGAGTGGAATATTGATATTCATCGTGCTCCGGATCGCCGAGCGACACAGAAATGCACGCGGGCACGGACGACTTTGGCGGCTGCTTTGGGTTCATTCTGCCAACACGCTGCTTGGACGCGGCGTGCTGGAGCGTGCTAGACGAATCGAGGAGCAGAGTGCGTGAGGTGCGTGAGGCCAGAGCCGGACTGGCATGGTGTCGAATATTGGCGCCCGAATAGGCAGTCGGCCGTCCCATCTAGGCTAGAGCCGTAACGAGCGACAGGCGTGCATCCAAGACGTGAGATTTGGCCGTTGGGTGCGAAGAAGGTAATATATTGTGCACTATGCAAAAGACAAGAGCCAAACCAACATGGGCGAAACCAAACGCCAAGCAAAGACAGGGAAGGCGGTACAGGGTGTATCGTGCCAAGGCTCGAGCAGACAAATAAAATGCAAAAGTCGTAAATCGTGCGCAGCCAGAGCAGGCGAGGCGACGGTTGAAAAGATTAGGCGGTGGTGGATGGGATTCGGGTTGCCATGTGCCGTTGTATTCTGTGGCTGCTAGACAGTGTAAATTGATGACTGCTTGATTGCAAAGAACTGCCAGAGGCCTGGCCAGGTCTTTTTCATTTTCGATTCGTCGGAGAAGCGACGGTAGTGGCCGCAGACGTGGAATAAGTCGAGTCAACACATTGCGTCTGTTTCGCGACTTGTGTCTTGTCGTCAGCTCGTTACAAACGAGTCTGGATAGCGAGTGAGAAAAAGGAAGCCGAGCACGACGAGGAAAGAGAATATCGGGTCGGGCTGTGGTGGCAGGGCGGGCTCTGATGCTCTGGTGCTCTGAGCTCTGGGCTCTGAGGTATTGTTGCGTTGTGGTTTAGGCGAGGGACATGCGGTGCTGGGCCTTGGGGCTCACGACGCGCATCTCAAAGGCGTCCTCCTCGGGCATGCCGTACTCTTGAAACTCCTGGATGCTTGAAAAGTACTCTGGGCCGGTGCCTGTGTCGGTCAGCACGGAACGCCTCACGAGTTGTTGGGCGACGGTATGCGCGCGCGGTACAGCTCGGCGTCGAGGCTGTTGAAGCTGGAGGACGGGTGCGTATGCGTACCAGAGGCGGAGCCGGGCGTCGTGGCCACGGCAATTGTCTTTCTGTAGGAGCTGTTGCGGCGCGACGACGACAGCGAAGACATTTGCGTGCCGCGGATGCTGCTGGCGCTGCTGCTGCTGCCGCTCGCGTGCATGTTGATGTGCAGCGGGCTGAGCATGCTCGTGCTGCTGTTGGACGACGGCAGACGCGACTCCGACATGGACATGGCCAGCGCCAGCCGCTTCTGCGTGCTCTCGCGGATGCGCTCGGCTTCGCCACGCATCCACCCGGCCGGTGCGTTGAGAAGGGCGTCGGCGGCCGCGTGCGTCGGCACGTGGCGGTACTTGGGCGGTGCAGAGACGGTCACGGCCTGCTTGCCCGCCTGCTTGGCCGACACCTTGTCCTCCTTGGCCTGGCGGCGCTTCATGAGGCGAAAGACGGACATGGTGAGGATGAGAGCAAAGGGTGAGAGGTTGTGTTTGGCAGGTGCGTGTCTGAGAAAAGTCAAGTGTAAGTGTGGTCTGAAGTGTGTCTGAAACAACAAGTGATGAAGAGTGACAGAGTAGAAGAAGAAAGTCGAGAGGAGGGACGAGGCCTTTTAACAAGACACAATCCCGCCGGGCTGGGGCAAAGGATCCGAGACTGCGAGGCGAGACCCAACGGAGACAAAGACGGCCACGACGTGTCATGCAGTGCACAGAAAGGGTGTTGTTGGGGCTAGCCCGTGCTCTGAGATACTCACAGAGTAAGACCAAGACGAACGAGGCCCAAACGGGAGGGGGGTGAGACTAGGGCTGGAATGGGGTGCGGGACGACTGGCCAGATAGCGTGGCAGGGGTAGGGCGAGAGCTAAACAACGACTTTAAAATAAAGTATCGCAAAGTTCGCATGTGGATTTAACCACGGAATTTGGGAGGAGGAGGATATTTCGAGTCCGGCGTCTAGAACGAAGGAAGTAGAGGCAGGAAAAGACTCAGATACCACTGCCATGCAGGTAGACGGAGAAACGAAGACGGCCATCAGTGCCGATGTCCAGCGTACAAAGCCCTCGCCAGGGCTGAGATTCTGTCTCTCCGTTTCCATCTCAAATCACGGCAACGAACCGACAGGGAACCCTCTCTCAAGTGATCCCTGTCGTGCTTGTGCTCGTGCTCGACTCCACCGGAGTCGTCCAAGCTGGCAGCTGAATCAGAACGCCCAAACGAAACACTTGCTTGGGCCTGATGTTAGTTGTAAATTTGCTCCGTACTCCGTTGCTGTTGTTGCAATAGCGCTCGGCTCTGTCTTTGTGCATGTCGGATTCTCTGGCGTCGACAACTCGGGCATGGAGAACGAGTCCGTCGAGTGGGCCACGCGCACACCGAGGTCATGTAAATGTAGTCTTTGTTCGCCGACGTTTTCGACCAAACGCCGTACTGTTAGATATTTGTGCGGCTGCAAATTGCACAGGCGAGCCAAGTCCGTTGGGCTGCATTCAGGAGCAAACAGTAAATGTCGCGCCGGCTGGTTTCCGCCGGCCTTATTGATATGCTTTACCGTTTGCATGCATTGCTGCATTGCATGTCAGACCCAAGGTACCTTCATGTACGCGGCTAAGCAATAGAACCTGATGATCAACGACAGACCCGATGCGACTCTGCCGTCTTATTCTGGCAGCAGAACGTTGCATGCGTCGAATCGACCATGCTCAGGCCCGTTGTAAACCGAAAACTTGAGCACACAAGCGGCAGAGTATCTCCGCCAAGACTCTGCCGTGCTCGTGAAAGCGGGCACTAAATGCAGACCGACAGCTTGCATGTCGACAGGGGTCGTGCATCGAGTTTTGCTGGCCAGAGGAAAGACAAGACAGAAGCAACCCTCCGAGTGAAAACAAGTCACAAGTCGTATTGTCGAATATTTTTTTTTTTATTCCATAGACCGTAATGCTTCGGAGGCTTTCTCTGTGGCCTGCCACTGTGGCGGCTGAAGAGCGCTTGGACGCCGCCGTGATGTTGAGGGTGGGATACCGCACGCCTTCGACTGTTGAGTCTGGATCTGGTCTGGCTGTGACGTGGTTGGCGGGGCTGTCGTGTTGGGCCGTCCGTCTACGGAATCGTCCGTCTGCTGGTTGTGATGGTTTTTTGTGTATCTGGGCGGCACAATGTGCATGTGAGTGGTCCTCCACGCATGCAGAGCCACACGTGCAGCTGCAGCAGGTCGTATCGGCCACCGGCGGCCTCTAGCAGCTCAAATTTGCAAAATCTGCGGAAAATGAAAAGCAAATCGTCGGAGCGCCTGGTCGAATGTCGGCTTTTTGCGACGAATTTTCCGTTGCACCTCACAAATGCCCGATCCTCCACGCCCGCCAGCTGCATATCCGTACATTTGCTGCAAGCAACCTTCCACGCCCCTATCTTGCGGCTTGACTCGGTGGGGGCGCGGCCTGTTCTGTTGGTTGTCTTCTATTGTGATAAGCATTGTTTGTTTTTGCTGGGTTTCTCGTTTCCGTGCATTGGTCACCATGCACACCCCTGGTCGTTTTTGCATCGTTCTCTTGGCTGTACATGGCTGCGTGTATTGAAGCAGGCCGGCCATGGACGAGATAGCGCGACGCCTCTGGCGTTTGTGCTCGTACCGTGCTCGTAATAATACGTCTTCCGCCGTTTAGATTGCGTGAGTTGTTCGGGGCGTTGGCAGGCGGCGTACAACGCAACGTGAAAGCCAAAGCCGAGCTCTTTCCGATAGCCTGGCTTGGGATAAGAGTCGACTTCTTCGTAAAGGAACGAAAAAGCGGCTGCATGGCTGACTGCATGAAATTGGGCTAGAGGCTGCAGCAACAGTGCTTTGGCTGGACCGGGCGTGATAATGTCGTGCTCTCTGTCACACCGGTGCAGGGCGGCATGGCAGGATGGTAGAAGAAGCATGGCACGGTGTTATCAGTGCCATGCAGCAGGTGGCGGAAACAGGCGAGACCGAGGCGTGGCGATGATCTCGTATTTTGTTGAATCGAGAGAAACGGATAAGCACGGCGGACGGAAATGAGGCGGGAATAGGGGCTGTCATCACAGAGAAGGAACGGCCGCGATGTTTTCACAAATCACCAAAAAGGGACACGGCGGCCTGTGCACCATGCACATATGGAAGGCGCCCTCTACAGGCGTCCGGTGCAGAAAACAGCCCGAAATAGGAAATAAGTCACAAGACTGCCAGCACCACGCCTGCCGCCAGAAGCAGATGAGCCACGAGAAGGTGCTAGCACCGTCTGCATGTCGTGCCTGCCATTGGGAGAAGCTTCCCACCGGTATCGATTCAGTGGCAGGTGCTGGCGGCCGGATTTCCTATCTTGGGTGCCACTGACGAAAAGCATGACGGACGACACAGCAAGACGACATGGACAGGCCATGGAGATGCCGATATTGCATATTGGTGTGAGCACTGGGAGTCACAGGACCTCGAATGCAAGCGGACACGAGAACAGACCGAACCGAGGCGGTCAATATGTTGTCGTACGGCGAGCCTCTTCCACGAGGGCGGCTACCAATCTATTTTTAATTAAGATATATTTTCATTTAATATCTTGCTCGTCCGTGCTGGGCTCTTTCTATTTTCAGCATTCAGCCTGCCGCCTAAATTCCTATAAATATATTTATGTGAATCCAACGCCAGAATGCGGTGACCAGGCCATGTCTTTTATTCCATTTGCAGGGTGGTGCGAGTGACCTCAGCTTGCGCATCCCTTCTTCTTTTGTCGTTGCCGAGATGATTTTTGATTGGAAAAAATCCTTATCTCAGCCTACAGCCGCACAGCAAATGGAAAAGAATAAGCGAAGCAAATGACAAAAGTCAAGGCCGAGCTCGATCAACAAGGTCATGTTTTGTACAAGTATATATTTAGTTTGCGGCAGCTGTATCGACGCCAGGATTGGCTGCAACCTTGCCTGGAAGCCCAAAAAGACAATGGTACGATACAATCATAATATTTGACGCCCCCAAATTGTGTGCGACGTATGAAAGCGATGAGAGAAATACTGCAAACATACGGAGTCAGCCCAGTTTCCCGGGAACGGGCAGTGACAGCTCCAGGGGCAGGCATCCGTTGCCGCTGCCGAGTCTGTCCGCAGCTATTCTTGTACATTTTCCGTGCGCTGGAAATATATGGTTGCACAAAACGCATGGGCAGCAACAAACACGGGCCAGACTTTACGCTTGGCATGGTGTAGTTTATTTATATTTATATTTAGTTGGGTATCATTTCTTTCCTCGTTGAAAACTATAAATTGTTCCGTAGGTGTGATCAGCTTCAGGTTAACGGCCAATAC